>JARBWK010000003.1:24935781-25535781 GCA_030556195.1 Anolis apletophallus
TGTCACATATTTATACATGGCTATCATGTCTCCTCTCATCCTTATCTTCTTCAGGCTAAACATGCCCAGCATTTTGCCGCTCCTCATAGGGCTTGTTCTATAGGGCTATCATGTCTCCTCTCAGTCTTCAGTCTGCAGTGATGTTCTTTTGACCCACCCTCCTACACAGACATGCTTCCCTGTGATGTGCGTGCTCTCTCTCTCTAAATATAAATGTAAATATAATGTTCATTTGTGGGATTAACATAACTCAAAAACCACTGGACAAATTGCTGCCAAATTTGGCCACAAAACATACTAATACTAACCCAAGGAGGGACCATCGGTCAAAAATTGATTTTGTTATTTGGGAGTTGTAGTTTCTGGGATTTATAGTTAACACACAATCAAAGAGCATCCTGAACTCTTGCAACAATTGAATTGAACCAAACCTGGCATATTGAACTCCCATGACCAACATAAAGTATTGAAAGGGTTTGCTTGGGAATTGACCTTTGAATTTGGAAGTTGTAGTTCACCTACACCCAGAGATCACTGTGGACTGAAATAATGTTGGATCAGGACCAAATTTGGCATGAATACTCAATATGCCCAAATGTGAACACAGATGGAGTTTGGGGAAAATAGACCTTGACATTTGGGAGTTACAGTTTCTGGGATTTATAGTTAACACACAATCAAAGAGCATCCTGAACTCTTGCAAACTTGGCATATTGAACTCCCATGACCAACAGAAAGTACTGAAAGAGTTTGCTGGGCATTACCTTGAGTTTGGAAGTTGTAGTTCACCTACACCCAGAGAGCACTGTGGACTCAAATAATGATGGGTGGGCCTCTTCTGACCCTCCCTCCGCTCACCTCAGCCTCCTCCTCCTTCCCCCGCAAGCAGTAGCGTCCGTTGGCCCTCTAGGAGGGGTGGGGGTGGGTTTGGCTACCTTAGAGAAGGCGGAAGTGTTGTGAGACTGAGGTGGGGCTTGGTGTTGATTGGCATTCCTGCCATATGAGTGCTGCCTGGAGGCGGGGCCAGTGCCTGGGCTTCTGAAGGAGAGCAGCTCCAAGAAGGGAGCTTTCCCTTTCCCCTCCTCTGTGATGTTTTGGCCTACAGCGGTAGAGAGAGAGGCGCGAGCGAGCTAGTGGAAGGCAGAAGGAAAGAGGGAAAGCGCACGAGGCAGAAGGGAGGGGGAAAGAGCGGTGTGAGGGGAAGAAGATGAGTGCATGGGAGGAGGGAGCCACCAAGTCAGGGTTTATCGGACCGCAGCCTCCCTCTCCTCCTCCCTCGCTCCACGTGCATTGGCGGCAGCAGCAGCGCTGGCAACAGAGGGAGGAGACGCGCGGGGGCAAGGGAACTAGAACGGTGGCCGCCTCTGCCCACTCTTCTCTCGCTACGCGAGCCTTCCTCCCACCTTGCCGGCGCCCCTGGGGGCGTGGCGCCCGGCCCTGGATACGCCCTTTGCCACGTGGCGCCGTGAGGCGACCGCTTAATTGGCCTCCGCTAAGAACCGCCCCTGTACACAAGTCATAATATATTATTGCTGGGGGGAGGGGCTCTGATGTCACAAAGACAAGATGGAACTGTCTTCCCAGCTCCCCTTCTTTACTCTGGCCCCAGAGTGGCCATTGGTGCTGGGGGGGAGGGGCTCTGTTGTCACAGGATAATAAATGTACAGTAGACATGTGCATTCGGGGCTTACCTTCATCTGTTTCATGTCCCCACTTTCAGTGGAGCCCCCAATTCATTTCATCAGAGCCTCCCAAAATCAGGAAGTCAGACAGGTTTTTTTTTGTTTTCGGGGTCTGAAAGATCTGTTTTATTTTGGCCCATTATTGGAGGGGTGGGGAGAGAGACTTTACCCGTAAGCCCAGAGCACCTGGACCTTTGGGGCAATGCGCCCAGGCCTAGCAGAGTCTGCAGCCGAGTGCTGAGTAAGGAGCGCTTCTTACTCAGCGCTCGGTTTCAGACCCTTCCAGGTCTGGGCGCATAGGCCCAAAGCACCTGGGTGCCTGCGGCTGAGTACCGAGTAAGGAAAGCTACTTATTCAGTGCTCAGCTGCAGGCCCTGCAAAGCCCAGGCATGTAGGTCCAAAGCCTGCACCTGTAGGCCCAAAGCTTTTGGCTGCCTGCAGCTGAATGCCGAGTAAGGAGTTCTCCTTTCTTGGTGCTCGGCTGCAGGCCCTGCCAGGCCCCCCAGGGCCTACACACTTGGCAATTGATCTGAAAAGCAGGCTTGGAGCCGGTACCTGCTTCTACCTGTCTTTCGTTTTGAGTTCATTTTCATTACAGGAGGGGCCTTCCCATTTTGTGCCATCTGAATGGATGAAACAAAATGGAAACACAAATCAAATGAATGGGACAAATTTTGGGTTCATGACTAGTGTGTATTGCCACACCTCTCTATTTCTGAAACACTAGAGGGAGAAAGCCCAACCACTTCAAATCATGCTGGCCAAAGCACTCAGTTGTGGCTGAAATACCCAGCTTTCTTTATTAAAAAATACTGTGTGAAATATATAGGTGTGGCCATGTATGATGAACCAGACACCAAACATCTCAAAGCTGAAACAAAGAACACTAGACTATGTGCATTAATAAGAATATACCATCTAGTCCAAGAGGGGAGAAATAGACGTCGTAAAATACTGATTTCCACCTACAGGTAGTCTTTACTTCATGATGTGGAAGCACCACTAAATGGCTTGGCCCGACTTACCGGGCCAAGCAGATTGCGGTGCTGGGTGTCCTCGCCACCATTATGGATCGGGAGGGGGGCTTCTTCCTCCCAGAAGCCCCCTGGGTGGCGGGAGATTTTCCCACCACCAGAGCCAGCTGGCCAATAGTGGGGCTGGCCCTGCCCTGGCCTGGCTCATAGTTGGGGCCTACTCTTCCACCCGGGCAGCCTACTTAAGGCTGCCCGAGGCCTACCAGCAGGCACTGGGCCTGCATCAGCTTTTCCACCCACCCTCCCTGCATGTAGCATTGCTTCGCATTTGTTAGCTTATCTTGCTGTTGTTTGGTTTTCATCTTGCTCTGTATTTTTTTAGCTGATCTTGCTGTTGTGTGTTTATCTTGTCACAACTCTTTGTTGGGCGTGTGGCATGGCCCCTGGATCGGGGTGGTGTATCGCCCCTTGTTGGAAGGGGAGATAATGCCCGGACCCCTGGGGTGCCGAGCTTGCGGGGACCGGTGGTGTGCTGGTGGCACCCAGGGATGTAAGTATTTTCGGACAGCAGTGTGCTCTCTGACCTCTGATCCAGGACCCATGCATGGCTGCCAACCCTTGTTCCTGTTATCAATGAATGAGTTGAGGCCATATTTTACTCCAACTACTTGTGTCGGTGTCTTCTTGGTAACATGGGGGGAGGTGTATCACCCATACACATGCAATCCTAAATGAGTAAGATCCAAATTTCACCCCCCCCCCCCGGCAACCTATCATTTTAAGGGGCTTGTAAGTTGCTGCCCAAAAATGGAATTTTGTCAATGGTGTGCGGCTTTTATGACAAAAAAAAACTGTTTCTCTCCTTAGCACCAGAAATTGTGACACTAACTGACCATTAAAAAATGAGGGAAGAGGATTTGGGTGCTTAAAGAGATACAGAAATTCATCAGATGCTGTGAGTTGTGCTAACTGCTCTTGCATAAGCTATCTTGGTGCTTGGTGCGGGTGCCATACCTACTGCCTGATTGCTGTCATCTTGTCAATCTCCCATAGGGCTAGAGGGATCTTCTCCCCAATTTTCCTTGTAGCTTCAAGAGTGAGCTGCTTGATTTGGGACATCTGCTGTCATGGCAAAGCATCAGCAATCCCATTATCAATTCTGGGGACATGTTGAGCTACAAATAGAATATTCAATGATGCTGTAGCATAAAAGCTTGCTTTGGCTTTGTACCTCTGGGTGACGTGGATGTCTGCAAATTGATAACGTGGACAGTGAATTGGTTGTCACATCAGTGGCCACCAAAATACATCTCAAAGCCCATGCCCCAGCTATGTCTGACAAAACCTGGAGATGCATCCCTAACTTCCTGCTCTCCCTCCAGAAGCAAATCCTATTGCAATACTTCATGAATTGCAGCCAGATCAATAGATTCTCCCTCATCCTAGCTGAAATTCTATGCCATGGGTTTGTGTTTTGTGTGTGTGTGTGTGTGTGTCAGGAGCAATTTGAGAAACTGCAAGTTGCTTCTGGTGTGAGAGAATTGGTCGTTTGCAAGGACATTGCCCAAGGGACGTCCAGAAGTTTTGATGTTTTACCATCCTTGTAGGAGGCTTCTCTCATGTCCCTGCATGGGGAGCTGGAGCTGACAGAGGGAGCTCATCCGCACTCTCTCCGGATTTGAACCTCTGACCTGACGGTCATCAGTCCTACCAGCACAAGGATTTAACCCATTGCGCCACTGGGGGCCTCCTCATTGTTTCCCATAGGTGGCACAAGATGGCCTTACCTAATCCAAAAAACTAACAAGCCAAGTTCACTACTCACTTCTGAATTCACTAAATGTGACTATCCTATGCTCGAGAAATGTGTAGGCACTAGATTTTAGCTCCACTAGTTTGTCTTCAGAAAGATGACAGAACTGGTTAAGCTTTTCAGTTTCAGTACCCAAGAAGAAGAATATAGCACACTTCTCCTGAAAGGGAACCCCCAACATTTATGTGAGGTATGCCAAGGTATCCTTAAAAAAAATCCTCCACTGATGGCTGCAGAAGAAAAAAACATTCAAATAATGCACTGTCCATGTCCACCCTAACCAAGATGTTTATCAGAGGGCCCAACTCAAGGAATGAGATTGAGCATTCCATATGCTAAGCATGGTCTAAAAAGTATTTGGCATCAGAATCAAAGCCCAAAGGCTCCATATTCTCCACATGGACAGCTAGCAAACAGAAGGCAGATTAGATATCATGCTTTCCAAGTTTAGCTCCCATCCCACAAAAATACACCATCCAGACACTGAACGGTGTGGACCAAACTGAACAGAAAGCATTGTGGATATGGTCATTTACTGACTAGTTCTTGTAAAACACTGATTCTCAACGTGGGCGGTACTGCCCCCTGGTGGGTGGTGAGGCTATCCAAGGGGGCGGTGGGAGGCTCAGGGGAATTTGGTGGGCGATGAACCCCTTTAAGGGGGCGGTGAACAATTGGCCATTTAGGAGGGTTCGCACGACCCTCTTCATTGGCCCCTCCCCCTTCGCTTTGACCTGCATATTAGATTTTTGGATTAGAATCCGTAAGAGTAGCAAAATTATTTATGAAGTAGCAATGAAAATATGGTTGAGGGTCACCACAACATGAGGAACCATATTTAGGGGTCATGGCATTAGAAAGGTTGAGAACCACTGGATTAGTACATACATCTTTCGGTTGAATTGCTATTAAAAAATTTTTTTTTAAATTCTAGGCGGGCGGTGAATACATTTTTTTCTGGAAAGGGGGCGGTAGGCCAAAAAAGTTTGGGAACCACTGTTGTAAAATAACAGATTATGCATGAGGGTATACCTGGGCTTTCTTGCGAACAATACCCAGCAGTGAAAGTCTCAAATTTGGAACCAGGGTTACTGGCTAAGAAACACCTTGAGGGCAAATAGGAGAGTGGATCCAAAGTGATAAGAATCCATTTTAAAAGCCTCCCTCCTTCCTCAGCAGGAGCCTCTGCAAAATCAGTCAACTTTCCAGTGACCAACCAGCACATGTTTGTTTAGTCATTGTTTGAAATTATTTTCTGCCTTTCTGCCAGCATGGAATCCAAGATGGCTTGCATCAAGGTTACCAGATACAGCTAAAACCTGATAAGTTTTTTTTTACAAAATCAATGTATTTAATTAGCCTTCATGTTGAAGCATTGATAGTTTTAAACAGTGTAAATCTACTTTTGAAAAAGGGTGATATAGATAAAGATTAAAGTGTAGCCATTGGATAGAGTCTGTTATATGCAATATAGCTTAGCTACATATTCTTGTTGCATAATTGCTGAAATTATTGAAATTACTATGATAGACATATATGTGGAAGGCATTTTGACTAACTATTACAAGAATCAGTGTGGAGGTGGATATGATTTCCCAATGTGTCATGCTGTATTTTGCACACAGAGGCAAACTCAAGCTTTTTTAAACATCAGCCTGTCCTATCGCCCACAAGCATACCTTATGGGCCCTTTCCACACGGTCCCTATATCCCAGTGTCTGGTCCCAGATTACCTGTTAATCCAAGGTTATCTGGCAGTGGGGACTCACATATTCCAATTGAAAGCAGATAACCTGAGATCATATATTGGGATAAAGGGCATTGTGGGAGGGCCCCTAGTTATATCTTTATCCTCATAAGACCTTGAGAAAGAAATCAACTTCAGATAATGCATGTTCAACATGTGACTTGCCCAAATCCCCATCAATAGAGCTTCATTCAAAAAAACCATAATCAGCAAAAACTATTTGGAGATTTCCTTATCTTCAATGAGAAAGAGTGTTGTTTTTTTTTTACCAACTTAGATGCCCCATCAAAATAAAATAAAACATTACCTGCTGTGAGATATTTTTTCCATGTAGGGGAAAAAAAACTAGTGCTTTGGTTTAGCAACAGTAGCAACAACTATTGTTGTTCATGCATAACATGAAAAATATATTTTGTACAAAAATGGTTTCAGCACAAGAAACATTGTTTTCTTACACACGAACCACTTTTGCCAAATATATTTTTACATAAAAGTGTGTCAGTCTGTCAGACAGTCAGTAGCCTTTATTTCGGTCAATAAACCATCAGCTAAGTCAAGTGACAGCAGAACAATGGCATACAACATTTAAGTAATTAATAACATCATAAAAGTATATAGCATCAGGCGAGCTGCTGAGCTGAGCCCCTGAGCTGCTGAACTTGCTGGCCAGAAGATTGGTGGTTCAAATCCAGAGAGCAGGTGAGCTCTCGCTGCTAGGCCCAGCTGTTGGTTCTACTGGATCGCTCATCGGCCTTCAATGCCGTCGACCACAGTATCCTTCTGAGACGCCTTGCAGGAATGAGCCTTGGGGATGCTGCTTTGCAGCGGCTCCAGTCCTTACTTGAAGGTGTTGCTAGGGGACTCCTGCTCGGCCCAACGGCCATTGTACTGTGGGGTCCCGCAGGGATCAGTACTGTCCCCTATGTTGTTCAACATATACATGCA
This sequence comes from Anolis apletophallus, assembly GCA_030556195.1. Classification (NCBI taxonomy): domain Eukaryota; kingdom Metazoa; phylum Chordata; class Lepidosauria; order Squamata; family Anolidae; genus Anolis; species Anolis apletophallus. The sequence goes on from JARBWK010000003.1 coordinate 24,942,943, forward strand.
GCCGTTGGGGGAGATCATCCGGAATTTTGGGGTACGGTGTCATCTATACGCAGATGACGTCCAACTCTGTTACTCCTTCCCACCTGCTACTAAGGAGGCTGTTCAAGTCCTAAACAGTGCTTGGCCGCTGTAACGGACTGGATGAGAGCTAACAGATTGAAATTAAATCCAGACAAGACAGAGGTACTCCTGGTCAGTCATAAGGCCGAACAGGGTATAGGGTTACAGCCTGTGCTTGACGGGGTTACACTCCCCTGGAAGGCTCAGGTTAGGTCTCGGCGGTGGCCAGGGGAGCTTTTGCACAGCTCAGGCTTGTGCGCCAGTTGCGCCCGTATCGGGGAGTCGGACTTGGCCACAGTGGTCCATGATCTGGTTACATCTCGTATAGACTACTGCAATGCTCTCTACGTGGGGTTGCCTATGAAGACTGCCCGGAAGCTGCAATTAGTTCAGCATGCAGCAGCCAGACTACTAACAGGAGCGGGATACAGGGAGCGCACAACTCCCCTGTTGCGCCAGCTCCACTGGCTGCCAATTAGCTTCCGAGCACAATTCTAAGTGCTGGTGTTGACCTACAAAACCCTATACGATTCCGGCCCAGTTTACCTGTCCGAATGTATTCTCCCCTATGAACCGTCAAGTGTGCTAAGATCGTCTGGGAGAGGCCCTGATCTCGGTCCCACCACCCTCGCAGGCGTGTCTGGTGGGGACGAGGGTCAGGGCCTTTTTTGTGGTGGCCCCGGCTGTAGAATTCCCTCCAAAATGAAAATAGATCTGCCCCCTCCCTCCTGACTTTTAGGAAGCGGGTGAAAATGTGGCTGTGCAATGAGGCCTTCGCAGAATGAAGGAGGAGATCGCAAATTGACTAAAATCGCTAGCTACTAGATACGGGCTGAATATATGGATTGAGTTGGACTTGATTTTACTTTGGTGAAAGGCTTTTTAAATGTATTTATTGTATGTGTATTTGATAATTTTATTGTAAATTTATTATGTTTTTAGATTTTAAATGTTAGCATTGAATACTTGCTGTTTGCTGGTCTGAGTCCCTCTTCGGAGGTGAGAAGGCTGGGGTATAAAAGTTTTAAATAAATAATAAATAAATTCTGCCAACCTAGCAGTTCAAAAACATGCAAATGTGAGTAGACCAATAGGTACCACTTTTGTGGGAAGATAACGGCTCTCTATGCAGTCATGCCGGCCACATGACATTGGAGGTATCTATGGACAAAGCCGGCTCTTCAGCTTAGAAATGGAGAGGAGCAACCCCCCAGAGTGGGACATGACTAGACTCAATGTCAGGGGAAACTATTACCTTTACTTATATAGCATCACCACTTTGAAGCTTATAAATGATAGGATAGGGCATTCAAAAACTGTAGGATTAAGTCGATAGAAATAGCAAAGTATTCATCTTTAGCATGTTCATAATTTGCAATTGTCCATATAAGTGTGTGGAACTTCTCGCATGAATAAAAGAGCATCTGGTGTGCTGTGAAAAATGTAGAACAGTAAAAGCAAAGGTTTCATTTTTGAACCATAATGAATCATTTGGTATCTATGATAAAAGCCTGTCTAATTGTTCTCCCATAAACTTCTAGCTACTGTTGTTACTGTCAGTGTTGTTGTTTTATTAAAAATAGATCTGCTGTTTTTCATAATGCTTTTGCCTTTATCATACTGTGCTAAGGAAACCCTGAGTGAGTGATTCAAGGTAATCTATTAGAGTAAATGCTGATATTGTTTTATCAATCAATATTCTGTGGAATATAATATAATGTGAGCCAAGAATATCTCATCCTGTACTGATATTGCAGCAGCCTTAGAATCAGGAGGCCTTGTATGCCTTCCTCCTGCCTTTTGCTTTCATTGTATTTGCATTTACATTTTTCTGTTCTTATGTCAGATTTGAAAGCAGGCAATATCTCTTACACTTACAGACATATTTTCTTAACTAGTTGTAAATGTTAACCTCTGGTTTACTCTACATTTTATGTTACCATAAAGTGTGTAGATGGAGGGTTGGTGCTAATGCCATAATAATAAAAGTGGATATGCATTTATCGGTCACAACTGTAGTGCCAAGAAAACCTAGAAACCATTCTGCCATCTAATTCAACCCCTTACCATAATGGAATAAATAACGAAAGCATTCCTAAAAGATATGCATCCAACTATGTTTTAAATAGAGGGAGAGAGAGAGAGAGAGAGAGAGAGAGAGAGAGAGAGAGAGGAAAACATACACTTCTGCAGACCAGGCTATTCCACTGGTAAATGGCCCTTACATTGAAGAAGTTTTTCCTAATGTTTAGGTGGCATTGGTATGTGTTCTAGTCCCTGGAGCAGGAGAAAAACAAGTTTGTCCCATTTTTCTACTTTGCCTTGAATCCCATGCTGGAAGAAAAAATGGTATATAATTTAAGCAGGTAAACAAACAAGCTGGACACAATAATCCAGGGAGGTGTGCCCTAAATGGAATAGATTGGCACTACCTCTTTCCTTGATCTAGATCAGGGGTGGGCAATTATTTTTTCCAAGGGGCCACACGAGAACCAAAAAATATTATGGAGGGCCACACCTAAAGGCTGAACTACATTCTACATAATATCAATTGCATTTCTTTAATAATAATAAAAAGGCACTACATTGTATTTTTGATATATTAATAAGCGTGATAAGAGTATATGTTATGAGCAATGCAAAAGAGGGGTTGTCATAGGAAAAATGACATTTATTCACTAAAATTTTACACAAAAATGGTTAACAAAATGTGAACATTTGTATCATTTGTGATTCATTATATCAGGGGTCAGGAACCTTTCTGACTCAGAGAGCCATAAAAGCAAATTATTTGGAAATTTATTTCAGTGAGAGCATTATAATAATAATGATGATGATGATATTCATTCAAGATCTGCTAATAATAATAACAACAACAACAGGTTCCTAGAGTAGGAGGAGACCTCCAAGGGCCAACCTCCTTCTGCCATAAGGGAAAAACACAAAGCATTCCTCACAGATGGCCATTTAGCCATCTTGAACCAATCTTGCCTTCCTCTCTTCAGGACGAAGCCTTGAGGGAGCCAAGGGCTGGATAGCATCGGCTGCCGAGCCGGATCCGGCCTGCGGGCCGTAGGTTGCCCACCCATGATCTAGATGCTACAGGTATACCTCAGTTAATGAAGCAGATTATTTTTTACCAGCGGCAGAAATAATATGGAAGAAATGGGCATAGCTTCAAGGACCACCACTCCCAAAAATAAAAAGGAAAGGAAAGGAAAGAAAGAGAGAGAGAGAGGTTCACAAGTTGTATTCTGAATTAGCTATATGCACAAATGGAATGAAAATCACCAGATCGGTAAAGCGTTGGAGAAGTAAATAAAAATATTTTGAACTCTGTAGAGGACCCACTTGTAGGCTCCTTCTAAAATTCAATTCATGGATGAGATTTTCTTTTACTGCCTCCCACTTTTTCTATGATCTCCATTTTACTCACCGAACTTACAGATGTAGGTTTTCTTAACACACTTTCTAGTCCCACACATTTGCCATCATTTAAGCTGACTGTGTGGCATTGAGAAATCATTATACTGACAAATACATGTTTGGAACTTAACCGCTCTTGAAAAATTGAAATATTAAGGCTGGTCTGAGTCCCTCTTCGGAGGTGAGAAGGTTGGGTTTGAAAGAAAGAAAGAAAGTCCCATTCATGTTCCTCACACAGCTCCTGTGCTTTGAATTCTCTTCTCTTCTTTTCTAAAATATTATATCTTTTTATTCATTCAATGATAAATCAAACCATACAATTCACCATTTTGGACACAAGGTAGCAGGAAAAGTATAACAAATGCATATACAACGACTCCAGTAAAGCTGTAAATTCCACTAATTTGAAGATCACTGTGAAGTTATTGCATGAATTACAATTGAGTTTTTATTGGAACCAATAGTCTTAACTATTGGTCTCAGTAAATTCCCCTTCTGAAGAATTTGCCTAAGTAATATTGACCCAGACCATTTAGAATTGAAATTGGCTGAGGATAAACTAAACTAAAATTTCCATTGGTTAGCTGCAGATAGTTAATTGGTCAACTTCACAGAAATGCAATGGTAGGCTTGTTTCTCACCTTTTGCTCCATAACTCTGCTCCTAGAAGGGCTAGAGAAATGTTATAGAAAAATATGGCCAACATTTTTAGAAATGCCTCACCCTAACACCACATAAACAAGTCTTCCAGGTGGCCACTTTAAGGGTAAGTTTAAAAAGAAATCATAAGTAGGAAATTGCATGTGATGCCATGTCATATATCTTATATGGATTTCAGCATTTGGAAGAAATGAGTTCAATATAATTATGGCTGATCGCCGTGCAAGAATATGCTGTGAAGGATAAGTCCCAAATCATCAATAAAATGAACCTGCCATCCAAGACCAGGAGGATATTAGTCTAAAAGGTGAAATATGTAGAAAACTAATAAACAATTTCAGTTCCAAATTACCTGTGGGAAATTTCTCTCATGCCCAGCACTCTACAAGATGAGAAATAAAACACAGGTGGTTTAAGGCATCACAACATTGTACATGTCTGCCATTGAACTCTAAGGATGTTGCTGATAAAATCAGTAGAATAATCAGTGTTCCCAAATGTAAATATTGTTTTAAGAGGAAAAGAAAAGACAATCCTGACAAACTTCATAAAGAGGACTCAGACAGAGTAGGATAAATGTTTGTGAAACACAGAGCTTTCCATATCCAAATTTTAAATGATAATTTTTAAACATTTAAAAAAATAATGTACTTATTTAAAAAGTTTTATAGTGCTTTCCTAATATGTATTTATTATGCAAGGGGACTTGCAACACACATTGATATTTGATTATAAAACCCAGATATTGAGACAAAACAGAGTCAAAATGCAGTAGAAAACAAGGAATGATAATAAAGTGAAGGAAAGCAACCACCAACCAAATGATTTCTCCATGCAATGTTAATGTCAATGTCTTTATCCATAAACTATCTGGCAAAATTATCATAGTGTTCCATCAACTCCTCTTCCACAATTTCTGATACACATTAGAAATGTTTTCTTATTTAATATGGATGCAATCTTGGTTAAAATGTTTCGGCACAGTGCAGTGCAGACCTCAGCATTCAGCATTAATTCTGTAGTGTAGATCAGTGTTTTTCAACCTCTTTTGAGCCGCGGCACATTTTTTACATTTACAAAATCCTGGGGCACACCACCAACCAAAATGACACAAAATGACACACTAACACAGTAATACATATAGTTAATATGTTTTTAAATGTATTTATACACTCAGTGTGAAACCTGGGCCTGTTTCGATGAACACAACATATATATGACTTCCTCTCACATATTTATACATGGTTATCATGCCTTCTCTTCTTCAGGCTAAACATGCCCAGCTCTTCAAGCCACTCCTCATAGGGCTTGTTCTCCAGACCTTTGTGAAATTTCACCCTGAGTAAAACTTGTTTCCAGTTAACTATGGATGCCATAAAGCTGTTATAAATAGTTCCGGGGGGGGGGGGACGGGGGACGGGGGACGAGACGGGACACGACACGACTCTCAAAAACCCAATAAAATAGTAAAAAAAACATTTCCAAGTGGAGAGGCTCAATTTGTTTTTTGGAAACCTGTGAGGGGGCTGCTAGGAGGGGGGAGAGTGCCAATTTCCCACGGCACACCTGAAGATCGCTCACCGCACACTAGTGTGCCATGGGAAACACTGGTGTAGATGCACCCTCATTCTTCCTTATTTCAAACTTGAAGTTTTAAATTACTAACTCAGACTCTCTCTAGGAGGTGGTATGTGGTACCTTAAAAATTTAAACTACAGCAATAATAAGTTAAACAATGAGCGAAGAAGGAGAATGTAAAAACCAAATTAAATTCAGCAGCAGAGAGTAAAATATTTTGGCATATAAAGCTAATGTATAACACTAAACATTGTAGCAGCATAAAAATGAAAAAAGGTACAGAAGCATTCAAAGATTAAGAAGCCTGGGGAAAGAAAGAGTTCCACACAGAATGGAATAAACAAAACAATAATCAACCAAATGTCACAAGTCAGTGTGTATGCCACTCCTGGCTGAATAAGATTGTCCCTAATTTTATAACACATGTCAGTATATCAGGATTACCCTTTTTTATTTCAACTGTATGAGGCATAAAAATGAGGAAAGGAGAGAGGAAGTATCAAGCATATTTTCATAGAGCGGTGTGTGTGTGTGTGTGTTAGTGGTGGTGGTAGGGGGAGTTAGAAAGAGAAATGAGCTCTATGTCACTGCAGAAATTTTAATTTAATTATCCTTTATTTCTGCATTACATTGCTATTAATGAGTTTGACACCCCTGTACTAAGAGTAACCTACCCCTGCCCCAGTGTTACCCAGTGCCCCCCAAATCTGAGTGATCTACTAAGAGCAAAAAGCTGATCACACCCTCTGGGGGCACAACGTTTTGCCACAATTTTCACCCCTAGTGGCCTGTTTAAGGGTTGTGAAGCTCTTTCTTTTCTCCAAAACAAAAGTGACCTCCCATTCTCCAAAAAAAAAAAAAAGAACTGGGGAAGGAGATATTATTTATGTGACAAACTAATCAGTCATGGATCCTGGTAATTGATCGTGTTGATCTCTGAACCATTAGGGATGGAAGAACACAAGGAAAGCCCTTCATCATTCAGGGATTCACGTGAACTCTGTATTTTGCAAACTGCTCAGCTCTCTAAATCAAATGCTGGACAACCAAGGTTTAACTCTTCCCAAAGTTTGTACTGATCCCAGTAGGGCAAAGGTGGGAATCACATGGCCTCAATAGTTTTTGGTCTGAAAATTCAACCAACTCAGCCAATCAAAAGAATTACAACGGATGGATTTCATGACAACTATGGTTGAACTAGCTTATGGCTATGTTTATCCTGAGGGTTAGAAAAAAATACATTGGCAAAGATTAGCCCAACTCGAACGCGAAGATCTAGCCTAGTCAAATGAGTATATTTATTCTAGCTTTGTCCTTCCTCTTGAAGATACTAGAAGAAAACCAAAGTTGTCATTTTTATAATAATTCATCCCTCTAGAACAGAGGTGTCAAATTCATTTTCATCAAGGGGCATGTCAGCCTTATGGTTGCCTTCAAAGGACCAATTAATTCATGGACATAGACTCAATGAATATAGAGAGCCAACTATACTATTTTTTTACATAGTGGTTGACACAATTTAGTCTTTATTCAGTTTAGGTCCTTAGATGCTATTGAATGGCAACTCCTAACACTTTTCATTATCTGCCATGTGAATTGGGGATGATGGGAATTGCAGCTCAACAGTAATTGTGGCCCTGAGGTTGGGAACAGGTTAAAGGGCATTTTAAAGTCAGATATCATCTCCACAAGCCTTGTATCTAAATATCTAAACCACGCCATCCTAACTGAACAAAACAAACTGCAGCCTTCCAGTTGTTAGTGTATTGCAAATCCCATAAGTTCTAGTCATGATGTTTAGTGATGAGGAATGCAGGTGTTACAGTCCATTATCTGAAGGGCCTCATAAAAAGACATGGTTGGCCAGGCATGTAGCCGGGGAGGAGGGGGGGCTAAGGGGGCTTCAGCCCCCCCCCCCGAAATTTTCAGGGTGGTCCATTTGGAAAGGGGCAATCATTCCCCAATTCCTGCCTGTATGCACAGGTTTGATCCAGATCCATCATGGGCTCGGTTCAATGCCCTGTGTTGTTGTTGTTATTATTATTATTAAAAACAGTTATTCTACATTAAAATGAAGTTAGTTATGCTACTAATATCTTGCCTCCAAGGGCAGAATATGTAATTTAGAGCCTGTATATTTAAGAGTAGGGAGGAGTCAGGAGCCCTAGCTTTAGAATTCTGGGTTTTGGAGTGGGGATTTCTGGGTAGTTTAGAATTAGCAGAGAGTTTGCTTGAAAGGAAGACAGAAAAGCTAAAATGAAAAGAAGCCAAAAGAGCATAGATTTATTCTTCAAAAAGCCCAGAGAGGAAAACATTTAATCTAAAGTTAAAGGTAACTTATGTTTTATTCAGAATAACACTAAACTAACTATGTATAATACACTGCTTGCTCAATCCCTTTTCTTTTAAAACTTGTAGGTATCCTGATTTTGATGCATCTTTTTAAATATTATAATAGCATTTATATATATTAGGCTAGTAGGCTTTAAATTATCTCTCCCTATTGAAGTTCATTGTTTTGCCACAAGAGCAGCACTGAGTACACACAGTAATTTCACTAGCTTCTTTTGTACATTTAAGTTGTAAATGATTGTAGAACAATCTTGGATATATACAACATACAATTTGTTGTCGAAGGCTTTCATGGCGGAATCACTGGGTTACTGCTGTGAGACTATACAGAAAAGCTATTGAAATCTACAAGCATGTGGTCAATTTCAATGCAAAGCAGGAAACCATGAAAATGAACAAAATCTGACTACAAGTATTTTTAAAAACTCTAAAATCTGGACAGTGAATGAAGAACAACAATCAGAAATTGCAGACATTTTTATTTATTTATTTATTGGATTTGTTAGCCGTCTCTCCCAACGTGGCTCGGGGCGGCTTACAACAATGATCAAATGAACAATATAAAAGTACATCAAATACATATAAAGCAGTATAAAAGCAATATAAGGGCTATTTCAGATTGGTCACAAATATTTAGGGGCCGGAAGCTTGTTGGAATAGGACAGTCTTGCAGGCTCTCCGGAAAGCTCTCTCTCTCTCTCTCTCTCTCTCTCAATCAAGGCCTGCTAACACTTCCTAACAAAAGGAGTCCCCCAGGCATTAAGCTGTCAGGTCTTGAGTTGCAAGGACATTCAATGCTAATCAAGGTGGATAATTGCAACATTCCCACTTGCCTCCAACTGACAAGAGTTCTTTCTCCCTCCCTGGACATTGTTATACAAGTATACAATAAACCTCACTTGCATAGTTTCCAACAGACCTCAAACCTCTGAGGATGCCTGCCACAGATGTGGGTGAAACATCAGGAGAGAATGCTTCTGAAACATGGCCATACAGCCTGTAAAACTCACAGCAACTCAGTAAACAATACAATGTTTGCAGTAACAGATTTATTCCATTTATAGTACTAAAAGTAGTATTATTTTTTCAGATGAGGATAATACCATTCCTTCTTCAAGCAGTACCACATCAGCCTCCCATTGCTCAAGCCAACAAAGTGGTCGTACTTCTGAAGCTGACAAAATATCAGAACTTTCAAAGATGTGTTTTTATAACTGGCATGCAGAGTCTTTTGACATAGGAGACATTCAACAAGAGAAGATAGATGAAAACACAAAGAAAAAAAACATTCTTCAGTCAGTTCTCCTCCCAAAACAGCCTTACACTTTTCCGTCAACCCAAAGTAAAAATCAAACAAGAAGATTTCAAGAAAAATGGATTACAGACCCCTCAGGATTTGCTTTCTTTGCCTATTCTAAAAAAGAAGATGCAGTTTATTGCAAACCATGTTTTTTGTTTTATCCCCATGGTATAGGAAAAGGAACTCATGAGGCTCCTGGAAAGTTGGTTACATATGGTTTTAGAGACTGGAAGAAAGCCAAAGAGACATTTATGAAACACTCTGCTACAGAATATCACAAAGCTTGTGTTGTACATGCAGACAATTTCACTAAGATAATGTCAGGAAAACAAAAGATATTTGCTCTCAACTAGACACACAACATGCAAGGGAGAAGGAGGAAAACAGAGCTGCTCTACTTCCCATTATAGAAACAATTCTCTTTTGTGCAGAGGAAGAGTTGCCTCTTAGAGGAAATGAAGACAGTGGTCTCTCTCTTTGGAAAAACCTTCCAAAAAGATGGGAAATTTCGAGCCTTACTACGATTTAGAGCATGCCCTAGAGACGAAAATCTAAGGAGACATGTTATTAACTGTGGCAAGAATGCTACATACATAAGTCCTGAAATACAGAATGAGATAATTTCAATCAGTTGCAGTTTAGTGACAGAAGAGATTGTTGCTAGAGTCAACAAGTCTGATTGCTTCAGCATTCTGGCTGATGAAACTATGGATGTATCGGCAACAGAGCAGCTTTCATTATGTCTTCGCTATGTAGATTTAAAGGAAAACTTACCAGTCATCCGAGAAGATTTTGTAGGATTTATACCTATATACGACCAATCAGCAGAAAATGTCACTAAAGTTATCCTAGAAAAATGCAACATGTTGAAATTGGATATGAGCAAGTGTGTAGGGCAGGGCTATGATGGAGTTGCCACCATGGCTGGCCATCTAAGTGGAGTTCAAACAAGAATTCGAGAAACATACCCCAAAACAAGATATTTTCATTGTGCAAGTCATCGACTGAACCTTGCATTGAGTGATACATTTTCAAGCTCTTCGGTCAGAAATTGTCTTGGAACAATAAAAGAAATAACAAATTTCTTCAGAAACAGTTCAAGTGCTAACAATATTTTGCAGATTAATATTAGTGTTCATGTGCCAGAAACAAAGAAAAAAAGATTGACACATTTATGCGAGACTCGTTTCATTGAGAGGCATGACAGTGTATTAACATTTGTTGAACTATTTAAGCCGATTGTAGTTGCATTAGAAGAAATCTCAGAGAAACCATGGAAAATATCTTCTTCAGCTTCAAACTTTTTGACTGCAATTGAAAAAAGTGATTTCCTTGTTAGCCTGTTTGTTTGTGAACAACTCTTCAGCCTTACTTTGCCCCTATCAGTTTTTCTTCAGGAAAACGTCTTGATATGGCATCTGCCATACACCATGCTAAGTCACTGTTGAAGTCTTTAGAGATATTGAGAGCAGATGCAAAAGGTCATTTTTAAAACTCTTTGAGTTAGCAAGAACAACATCTGAAAACATATTTCAAAGCAACTTGACTATTCCAAGGCAAAGTTCAAGACAGGTGCATCGGGCAAATCCAGGGACTACTTCTGTAGAAGATTATTTCAGAGTTGCGGTGTTCATACCATGTGTTGATTCAGTCATACAGAACATTACTGCAAGGTTCATGACAAATGAAGACATTTTAACCAGTTTCCAGGTTCTCCTCCCTGGGTTTTCAGGTCTAGACAAAGTTCACCATATGGAACAACTGTTAGAATACTTTGAAAATGATGCAGCACTTGCTTCCGTCAAGGCCGAGTATATGATGTGGTGTAATATTACACCATCAATTCAGAAAGATACTGAGGTACTTAAAGTGTTGGAACTGTGTGACAAAACCTACTATCGGTCAATACATTTCCTTTTGACTGTGTTAGCTACTCTACCAGTAACAACATGCAGTGTGGAAAGATCGTTTTCAACCATGAAGAGAGTGAAAAGTGTATCTAGAAGTTTAATGACAGACCAAAGACTTAGTGGACTAGCAATGATTTCCATCCATCGGGACATCACTATCAAACCAGAAAAAGTAATTGACAAAATGGCTGGGGAGAAGAAAAGAAGACTGTTGCTGTAAAGTAAAAAAATAAGTTTAAAAAGTATTCTAAACATTTTGTTAATGAAAGTAAATAAATAACATTTATTATTTAAACTGTTATGTGTATTGATATCATGATCTGATCACCATGCTCAATATATCTCATATGCATGGGGGTATTGGGATAACGATACATTTTTTAAAAAAGGTTTGCTATGGTAGATCCTCTCTCACTCACATTCAGCCCCCCCTCCCCCCCGAAACAAAATCCTGGCTACGGCCCTGTGGTTGGCCTTGGGTTGGACATATGTAATTTAGTTTTTCATGCTACTAATAGCATGTACTTTGTCCACCCCCCCTCTCTATACACACACACACACACACACACACATACATATACATACATGGAATGAAATCCGATTGAGTTTAGTGATGTTATCTCTAAGTAAGCATGTATCAGATTTTGCTTTTAAAAAGTCAAGTGCCTACCTCATATAGTTTGGCCCTGAAGATTTATAGTAGAGTAAAATTTGGGGGGGGGGGGGGCAAGAACTCCATGAAATGTTTTTCTCACTCGATGCACACAGAGAGATTTAGAAATTTAAAACTAGACGACAATCTTCACCTTCCTTACTACTCTCACCTTCGTCATCACTACTAGCATCAATATTATTTCATAACTTTAAAGCAAATGAGGGCAGCTTTCCAAAATATTAAAATAATAGAAAACTAAATTTAAAGCAAATGAAGTATTGTACAATATGTGTATCTGCAAAGAGATACATTCCTGGACTTTGTATGGATACAAGAAACTAGCAATATTACTTGTACTGAGCCCAATGGAAATGAAGGGATTCTGGCCCAGGAATACCTGGGACTAAGTTACAGGGCCTAGAGCAATGGTCTCCAACCCCCCTTTTTACCACTTGAACAAGAATCACTTTGACCAGGGACCACTCTCCAACATTCATACAAAATGTGTTATTAATCAGTTTTTGGCCAACTTTAGATTTGGTTATTTGGGGTGCTGAATCAGGAAATTGCATTGGATATACCAGTGTTTTTCAACCTTTTTTGAGCTGTGGCACATTTTTTACATTTACAAAATCCTGGGGCACACCACCAACCAAAATGACACTCTAACACAGTAATACATATAGTTCATATTTTTTTTAGTGTATTTATACGCTCAGTGTGAAACCTGGGCCTGTTTCGTGCTGGTCATTGACCGTAATAAAGTTTTGATTGATTGATATAGTTAATATGTTTTTAAATGTATGTATACACTCAGTGTGAAACCTGGGCCTGTTTCGATGAACACAACATAGATATCCTGGCAGGAATGGCAGAAAGACACACACGGTCTTGCTCAACAGCTGGGAGTTATAGTTCACCCGCAATCAAAGAGCATTCTGAACTCCACCAATGATGGAATGGAATCAAACTTCCCACACAGAACTACCATAACCAAGAGAAAATACTATGAGTTTGGTGGGCATTGACCTTGAGTTATGGAGTTGTAGTTCACCTATATCCAGAGAGCACTGTGGAGAGGAGGGAGGAAGACGTGGGGTGAGTCTGTGCAGTAGCGCCCGCATGGGTCACGTCTTCCTCCCTTCCTCCTCCCGCAGAAGCGGCAGCGTGAGCAAAGCGAGGCAAAGCAAGCAAAGTGAGGCTGGGAAGAAGGGAGCCTGAGTGGAGAAGAAAAAATGTTCAGCAGGAGGGGGAAGAAAGGGTATTGGATGTTCCAATATCCCACGGCACACCTGATGATCGCTCACGGCACACTGGTTGGGAACCACTGGGATAGATCACATCAGTTCTAATTTCTGATACAGAACATACGCTATCCAGTAGTTGCCATTTGCTTGCCCACAGAAAACCATATTTAATAATCTAGTGCTAGTATGGTAGTAGTAATCTTTCGTGGATAGTCAGTCTCTCCCCTCCCAACATCCCTGTTGCCTTGGCACTATAAGAGGGTTTCACAAGACCAGTTGCTCTCATTACCATGTGGATTTGAGGTAACAATGTAGTAAAGGTGAGGCCATGGACCATACTTTCGTTCTTGCGGACCACTGGTGCTCCATGAACTACAGGTTGGGAACTACTGGTCTAGGGAACGCCTAGAGAGGATGTTTTTCTGATGATACTGGTCCTGTTGACATGGGGATCATACTGTATTATTTTAGCATGAGTAAGATAAAAATGCACAGGTATTTAAGATAGCAGTAGAATATATAATAAAATCAAGGTCTTGAGAAAGCCCAGTTTAATGAAAATAGTGAGGCCAAGAGGACATGAGATGGAAGATATAATTTGTGGCATTTCTATGCAAATTTGAAATATATACATGATAAGATGAATACACACAAAATAAAGTTCAAATGTACTCTAGATAATCTGGTGTTTTTCAAGCACCGGGTACTCATTTTAAACTAATACTTGACATATTATAATGTAATTTTGTGAGTTTTTTTGCAGTTTAAAGTGCAAATGTAACTGTAATATAAGATGAAAAAAATAAGAAAAATCACAATGTCTTAAGGCAATATTTATTATAGAGTCAAGCTGTTCTCCCAATTAAGACATTGCTTGCTAGTGTTTAGCTGGAATCTATCAGGGCATAGTAAACTATCCTTCTTCTGACATCCTTGCAAATATTTGGAAGCTGTCAACACATTTTCTATTAATCTCTTTTTTTCTCCAGGCATCAAATTTCAGCTTTCACTGATATAATTTCTCTCTCTCAGATCTTTTTATCCTTAGTTTTTCAAATATTTCCAGTTATTGGCATCTTTGAACTTGGGTTCCCAAAACTAATGGAACTCTATCTGTAAAAAGAACTGCTACTTATTGTCTTGGATTCCAACCTAGAATTTCAGACAAATTCACTTCAGTTTAAATTTGCTTACATTCGAACAGAGGGTGCTTCCAGACAGCCTCAAATCATGAGTTCATGAGTTCAATAGGTGGGACAAAAAATTTTGGTTCCGTACACAGACTTGTTGGTCCTGGGATTTGTGCCTGCGACAGACTTGCTGCAACAGACTTGCTGCATTATTCCAGGATTTATAAACCCACATAATGGCCATCAAGGGATGTCCACTGAAAATTATGACGGATATATATATATATAATTTCGGATTCAACAGTCTGAATAACGATTATGAGCAAGGATTATGGATGAATAGATTTCTGCACTTTATATATTGACGAAGGCTTTCATGGCTGGAATACCTGGGTTGTTGTAGGTTTTTTGGGCTGTATTCTCTCCTGACTTTTCACCTGCATCTATTGCAGGCATCCTCAGAGGTTGTGAGGTCTGTTGGAAACTAGGAAATTATCTGTAAAATGTCCAAGGTGGAAGAAAGAATTCTTTTCTGTTGGAGCTAGGTGTGAATGGCGAAACGTTAGGAGAGAATCCTTCTAGAACATGGCCATACAGCCCGAAAAACGTACAACAACCCTATGCACTTTATGCTTTTAATCTGTTTATTGGTCTATGTGTTTTATATGTTCAACTGTTTTAATTATTTTTAGTTCATTCAGTCATGTGACTCCTCATATTATTCCATTGGCTTCACCAGAACTGCTGCTTATATCAACTTTATCATCACAATAAGCCTTTTCACGTTTGTGCTTGCTAGAGGTTAAGCAGTACATTTCTTAAATTTGTATATTGGGGGGAAAGGCAAAAATCAGCAAAAAATATATGTTCACATGTTACATGAAGTGACCTGAAACCAGGGAACATCTAACCATGGTAAATAATATATGGCCA
This sequence comes from Anolis apletophallus, assembly GCA_030556195.1. Classification (NCBI taxonomy): domain Eukaryota; kingdom Metazoa; phylum Chordata; class Lepidosauria; order Squamata; family Anolidae; genus Anolis; species Anolis apletophallus. The sequence goes on from JARBWK010000003.1 coordinate 24,958,194, forward strand.
GTTTTGGAACAAACCAGGATATTAAACCTAACTCAAACCATGGTTTAATGTTCTTCAGAAGCTGCTAATCATAAATCCCTGAATGGAACTGCATGAAGAAAATGGCAGTTAAGATTTAAGCCTTCCTGGTAGTTTGCAGTGCTCGGGGGAATCATCATAGATTCTGGAAATGCAAGGAAAAGATTCATTCACATGTCAACTGCAACTCATTAATAGACAAATGCTTTTATGGAATGCATTTTCAGCCTTTTTTACCTTTTAAAAATTATGGCTTGTCATTAAAGTAATATTCACGAGGTGTGGAACACAGACAGACATCTCAGGGCCTCTTATCGCAGGAGTCTCTCCTCCTCCATGGTGCCATTTACTGCTAATTTATTTAGTTATTTATTAAAACATTTATATCCTGAACCATATCCAAAGATATCAGGGCAATTTATGATAAAATCAATTTAAAATCATTCATAATTTAACAGTAGTACTGCAGGGTTATACTGAAATATCCCCACCGAATACCGGCAGGTGGAACAAGAAATTTAGATGAGCCTTGAAACTGAGCAAGAAGGCAAACAAAACAAACAATAACTAACAATAGATTTGGTCAAAGGATCTGCCAAGCCCTAGTACAGTTTTCATTCCAACATACTAGTAGCATTGCTCAAGATAGAGTTTATTTTAACCATCAGTATTTTATTAGACTTCAGAACTACAAAGAAAAAAAGACAATGTATGCACATGCACTATCTACTGCACATAAGGTAATTCTTATAAAAGGACTATGAAACCAGCACATAATGTAGACATAGCTTGTTTGTTGTTTACAAGGATGTTCTCAGGGTCTGGCAGTGTAGCCCTAACATCAAACGGGGTAATCTTGGGCACATGATAATGTGAATACAGCATTTTCTAGCATAGCACATATGTCAGAGTTCAGCAAAACCACACCTGGAACACTATGTCCAATTCTGGGCACCACAATTGAAGGGAGATGTTGACAAGCTGGAATGTGTCCAGAAGAAGGTGACTAAAATGATTAAGGGTCTGGAAAACAAGCCCCATGAAGACCAGCTTAAAGAGCTGGGCATGTTTAGCCTGAAGAAGAGAAGGCTCAGTGGAGACATAATAGCCGTGTGAGAGGAAGTCATAGGGAGGAGGGAGGAAGCTTCTTTTCTGCTGCCCAGGAGGCTAAGATGTGGAACGATGGCTTCAAACTAGAGGAAAGGAGAGTCCACCTGAACATTATGAAGAACTTCCTGGCTATGAGATCTGTTCAGCAGTGGAGCTCTCTGCCCTGGAGTGTGGTGGAGGCTCCTTCTTTGGAGGCTTTTAAACAGAGGCTGGATGGCTATCTGTTGGGAGTGATATGAATGTGATTTTCCTGCGTCTAGGCAAAAAGTTGAACGGGATGGCCCATGAGGTCTCTTCCAAATCAATGATTCTATGATTGTATGAAAACAATAAAGACAATAGCTGAGACGTCAGCCATTGTCAACATGGAGTCAATCAAGCTAATTACAACAGACCTGTTGAATTCATAATTCTTACATTACACCAACACTTCAACCAGACCCGGATTACCATAAGGCCACACTAGGCCATGGCCTATGGGCGCAGGCCTAGGGGGGCACCAGATCAAGGAGCAAAAAAAATGTTCAAACAAAACTGCAACATGCAGCATGATGACTCTCTCTCTCTCTCTCTCTCTCGGGGGAGGGCAGGGGGAGAGCGCTGTGAGGGGGTGGGGGAGGAGGGAATGGCATCCTCCCTCGCCATTGCCCCCACCCCCGCGGCACCCAGGAATATGGCGGAAGAGGCAGAGGCGCCCTCCTGCTGCGCGCATGCCCGCCAGTGGCCCCGGGGGCAGGGCTTCCCTCCGCCTCATCCTCCTCGCGCCCAAGGAAGGAGGGCAGGATGAGGAGGAGGAAGAGGTGGAAGGAAGCCCCGCCCCTGGGGCCACTGCCGCACATGCCCAGCAGCGACCCCGGGGGTGGGGTTTCCAAAGTGTGACCTAGGGTGTCAAAAGGAGTTAATCCAGGCCTGACTTCAACTAATACTACTTCCAATACTAATTTCAAAAGGGGGGGGGATACAAATGCTTAACAGTTCAAAACCACACAATTGAAAATTACTAAAAAAAATTAAAATTATGCCATCAGTACCATATGTGTAAACTGGATAAAATCAATTACATCCAAGTCATATTTTGACGTAATGTTGAAATGGTACCAACATCAGTGCCAAATGGGCCTCCCAGAGGAGGATATTCCACAATTGGGGCATCACCCACAGAGAAGGCCCTCTCTTGTGTCCTCCCATAATGTATTAACACTAGTGGGTGTGTGATAGAGGGTGCTTCCAATATACCTCATTTTTCAGGCAGACATATGAGAGGCACTTCCTTGAGTATTGAAGTCCTAAGGCATTTAGGGCTTTAAAGGTTATTACCAGAACCTAAAATCAGTGTGGGAGCATATTAACAGCTGGAATAATTCCTCTGGAACCAATGTTATATGGTTTCTGTTGTAAGAAACATTGTGATGTGGTACAACCTCCACAGCTGTAGAATGGGTAATTGCAGTTTCATCTTCCCACATCCAAGCAAATCTTATGTAATCTCTTGGAAATTTCTAGTTCCTCCATGATTTGCTTCTACTGGAAATTACCATAGAGTTTTCATGGAGGACCTAGCAAACCCTTAGAGACTATAATTTTCTAGGAATTCTCTAGTCCTCCATGGCCACTTTATGGTAATTTTGGTGTGTCATTCATTCCAGAAGAGATCCTTATTATCTATATTTCCTGTTTTCATGATAGATTCGGGAATATATCTTCCATGGATGCAGGGATCATACTATATATTTAAACTGTTGGGTTTTTGTATTATGTTTTAATGTATTTAAGGATCACTTGTAAACCAAGAACCACCCATTCAGAGTCATTACATTAACTTGTTATTCTTTGTCTTGGAGGAAAATAGCCAGAACGTTAGCCATTCTCTTCCACTTCCGATGTGGACGAATGGGCCTGGACTGATTCCAAACCCACTACACTTTCTTGAGGAGGCTGGCACTGGATTAAGGATCTCTTTATACGATTCCTTAAAAGATATCTTTATATTCCCTGTCGCAAAGCATATGAAATCAGAACGAAAAGAAAAATCTACTGACACTAATCGTCCTTCATCTAAATACGACGGGGGGGAAATACCCAAGTCAGTTATCTCTTGAAAGTAGTTTGCTCAGCAATAATCAAAATGTTCAGCTCTGTGAGTTAATATATTTTCCACAACTCCCTTCAAGGATGATGCCATAGAATCATACAAATGGATTTGCAAGCACTCTATGCAGCCCAATGCTTTCAAGTTACTGCATACCATTTGAGCAATCTAATTAATATTTTGTTCTATCTAAAATTCAGAAACCCTGCATTGCCTGAGCAAAAGATTTAAACGATGCAGGATCCATTAGTTGAAGCTATTACATGGCCTACTCTACTCATTTATACAACCTTGCAGCATTGCCTCCAAAGATCCCAGAAGAGTCTTTGAGAAGAAGTAGTGCAAACATATTAAATGGTGGTGTAGTCTACTGCTTTAGTGGTGGTGGTATTTGCTGCCTCTTTATAATCTGTGGTCAACAATCAGTCCCATAGTACTAAGCTCAAGATCTACTCTATATTATTTGTTGCACCTATATTGTCATCTTCTAACACAGCCCTTATTGTGGTTCAGATATGACCTTCTACTCTATGCTGGTCATCTTAGACAATATATAAATGCCAGGTCCTGTACTGTTGCCTGGCAAACTAAGTGGAAACCTCATCAATTAAGATTCCCACACTTCTAGTTTAGCTACAACTGAGCTCAGATCAGGACTACGTTAAACTGCTTGTCTAAGGACCCATTCACATTTCACAATTATGTAACTATTAGGCATGAGAAAAAAGTTATTAAAATTAAATGAAGTCGGAAGGGATTCGTATGTAATGGGACTTTCAAGTTTATACGCATCGCGGTGGCGAACCCGGAAGTGAACTTTCTTTTCTGCACTTCCTGGGCCCAAATTTTCGTTAGATTTGTAAATATTTCGGATGCCCCCCCCCAACAGGAAAATTTTCCCCTCCAAAATAGCTTTCCAGACATTACTCACAGTCAGATCGGGGCCTTTCCATGCTCGGAGCCTAATTAGAGTGAAAGGCCTTCCTGTAGGAAGTGAAAAAGGAGCCAGAACCATAGAGTTCCACATTGCGATTCCTAGAGTAATTTTGGAGGGCTGAGAGGAAAATAGCGGTTTAAACCCCCAGGAAATTAGGCTGGATAGAAGGACAGATGAAAAGGACATTAAAAAGACTGAGGGAAGGGGAGCAGGGAGTGAAAAGAGCACGGAGAGCAGAAGGAAGAGTTCAGAATCAGGAAAAACCATAGAGTTCAAACGGAGATTCCTAAAGTGGTATGGAAAACTGAATGGGGAAAAGCTGGAGTGAGGAGAACTCTACAGAAGCAAGTCCTACATCAGAGGTGGGCAACTATTTTATTTAATAATATTAATAATATATTAATGCATTATATGTCCCTGGAAAGAAACCCTGTCCTTTTATAATAATAATAATATATTAATGCATTATATGTCCCTGCAAAGAAACCCTGGCCTTTTATTATAATAATAATATTAATAATAATATATTAATGCATTATATCTCCCTGCAAGGAAACCAAGGGAAATGTTGCCCCTTGATTTGCCTGTGCTTAAAACAGTGTCAGTCCTGTTTCCCTGCTTTGCCTACTTTAGAACTAATTAAGAATTTCGTTAGTAATTTCGTTACATTTTAGAACTTTTTGGAATTTTTTTGTCTTTCTATTACTAATACCCCCCCCCCCCCATTTGATTTTCGAATCGCGATTTTTGGGTTCTAAACCAAGCCTAGTAACTATTATTCCACTTGGAGTTCTGGAGAGTGGGCATTCTGAATTCTCAACCAGTGCTTCACCAAATTACAAAAGCCAGGATTCCATAGTGTGGGACTGTGCTGGTTAAGGTGGAATAATAGTGTTATGATTATGCAGTATAAATGGCCCTCAGATTCTTATGCAATGTATATTATAGTTCTCGATGACCAAGTACTCTAGACCAGTGTTTCCCAACCAGTGTCCCGGGGCACACTAGTGTGCCATGAGCGATCATCAGGTGTCCCGTGGGAAATTGGAACCTCCAATACCCTTATTTATTAAAGGAACGCCACTACGTCACAGAACAAAATGCACAATTAATCATACATAATCATATGCAAAAAACCCACATTCAAAGTATCCAATCCTGCTGGAGAAAATCAAAAGTCTTACATAAGGTAGTTTGTCATGGTTGCCACAGAGAGCGGAGGAGTTGCAAACCAGGAAGTAGCGAGTTCACTGAGCGCTCCTCTATGGAAAATTCGCGATATTTGATGAAATCACAGAAGTGAGTGCAAAAAACAAAGTGTATCCTGACGATGTTATCCAATGTCAGTTCCGGGATCTGCACAATAACACAGTCAGTTTGCGGACAATTTAAAGATGCAGCACCATAAACATAGCGACAAGGTAGAAAATCACGTAGATAGTCACATATATTCAAACTGCCAGAGGCTGAAGATAGATGTGACGATGGAATCAAAAGCTGGCATGGGCAAACTTGGACCTTCCAGGTGTTTTGGACTCCAACTCCCACCATTCCTAGCAGCCTCAGGCCCATTTCCTTTTTTCCCCTCAGCCACTTAAGCAGGAAAGGGCCTCAGGTTGTTAGGAATGGTGGGAGTTGAAGTCCAAAGCACCCAGAGGACCAAAGTTTTCCCATGACTGACAGCTGTTGAGCAAGACCTTCGTGTGTGTCTTTCTGCCATTCCTGCCAGGATATCTATGTTGTGTTCATCAAAACAGGCCCAGGTTTCACACTGAGTGTATGAATACATTAAAAAAACATATTAACTATATGTATTACTGTGTTATAGTGTCATTTTGTGTCATTTTGGTTGGTGGTGTGCCCCAGGATTTTGTAAAGGTAAAAAATGTGTCACGGCTAAAAAAAAGGTTGAAAAACACTGCTCTAGACAATTTTAATTCAGCTCCTTCCAGATCAGAATTTATGAAAATTAGCAAATATTTGGATGAGCTAGGAAACTGGCAGACCTACCTATCCTGGGTACACACCTTGGGCAATCTTTCAGTTCTTACTGACACATGCTTGCCCTATCTGGACATCATGAACCTCTAATCCTTCACCACTGATGACAAATGAGCCATGTCAATTGGTGGCTTTAGAGTTCACAGCTGAGTGCAATCTTGTGTCTGACAAATTAGCTCAGTTAGCCAACAGTTAAACTCTTCTGCAGTGGTGCCTGACATTTCTATACTCCAAGGGAGTCATGTGGACATAGATAATGCAAGCAAGTGCTATTGGGCATGGAGGGGGCATATTTTAAATGACACAGACAATCTTTCAGTTCATAGTGCTTTCATGCCCAGTAAGAAAGTGCTTCTGGGGATGTCATCTATGCTAGAAATAAGGTTCTGACTGCAATTTCTCCTATTGTTGCATTTCTATCATAAAGGCACTAAACATTTATTATTACTATTATTGTTATTATTGTTGTTATTATTATTATTATTTGATGCACAACAAGATTAGTACACAGCAAACAAGGTGACTATGCTGGCATTTGTATTCAATCACATGTTGGACACTTCCCAAGTGTCTAGGACTGTGTGATGTATTGGTGAATAATGTGTGCAGATTTGAATAGGGTGGCATTTTACAGCTGACATATGGTAATTTAATCAGCGCTGGGTGATTATAAGTGCAGGCAAATAATAATAATAATAACAGTAATAATAATAATGCACTTTATTTATATTCCGGTCTTCTCACCCTGAAGGGGACTCAGAGCGGATTACAGGTACACATACTTAGCAGACAATCCCTGCCGTTTCCACATACACACATATAGATGAACAGAGGCAAACTCTGGACACCAGGGGGAGCTGATGCACTCCTCATCTCTCAGCGTTCCCAGTGTCCCTTGTTGTTCCTTCCACATTCCTCAGCGATTCCTGGAGTTCTTTAATGGCCTCATAATTCAGTCAAAATTTACTTCCCCATTTAATGTGGTACCTTTTTCTCCGACTTGACAGATGCAACTGTCTTTCAGGCTGCAAAGGTCGACAGCAGGCTACACTTAAAGGTCGAGCACCCACCTTGACCCAAGCAGGCCTCAAACTCATGACCTACTGGTCAGAGAGATCTTATGCAGCCAGCTGTGCCACATTCCTGGTGGTCATTAGGCACTGTACCCAGTGTGCCGATCACTACTGGGACCACCTTTACTGACTTGTGCCACTAAATAATCATCATCATCTTCATTCATAATGGTAAGTATAGTGGTAAGCAATTCATTTTGCTGTTGTTTCTGATAAAAACAAATCTCTGGCAGATCATCATTCACTGATGCAAACTAGGAAAATGCAGCAAAAAGAAAGAAAGAAAATTAAATATGTGCTTCTCCAATATAATAAATAATTATAATAAAATAATGAAATAAAAGCGAAGATGAGTAGATGATATTGTGGTGAGAAAATGGCAGTTTAGTAACCTACATGGACCATGGAAGTTACTACCACTCCTTTATAATCTCATGCATAATTTAATTTCAGACTCTGAGGAAGGCAATGGCAACTCTCACCCCATTTTCTATATAGTATAGGCCAAGAAGACACCATGATAATTTACTTCGGGATCACTGAATATTAGAAATGACTTGAAAGCAAACCACAATGGTAAAAAAATGTCCACCAGAAGCTTCCTCGGGAGTTTCCATGAATGTCAGCATGCTCAGCATTATTTATGAGGGAGTTATGAGATCTCTATGAAGTCTGATTAGAGCAGATTTTGCTGCTTGCTGAATTATATTGTACCATCCAATACATAGACAATCATTTCCCATTCCGGATGGCTTTTAAAATAATGTATCATAAGACAATAGTTATATTTAGGAGAATCTGATCAATTGACTTTACATATTTCTTGATCCACCAAACTATTCAGCAATAGAATCAAGTAGCTTAATCTAGTTGGGTCTAATCAACAGGATTCTGACTTGTATCCATTTGAAATTGAGTTCATTCCTTTATCTCTTGTATTATACACCTTCCTCCTTCCAAGACTTTATTTCCTCAGAACAATTATGTTATGCTGGGGGCTGTGTTTGGCTCAAAGTGATTAGGGAGCTTTTTACATGGGCTAAAAATCAGTGGTGGTGACACGTTTATTTATTTATTAATTTATTATTTGGACTGATATGCTGCCACTCCCCGAGGGCTCGGAGCGGCTTACAGTCATATAAAACACAACAGAGGTAAAACAACATTTTAAACTAGATTAAAAAGGGTTTTCCAGCTTAGCAGTCAAATGCTAGCCGGAAAAGATGGGTCTTGCAGGCTTTGCGAAAGGAGGATAGGTCCTGCATGGCCCGCACATCACTCAGAAGGGTATTCCAGATTGACGGTGCCCCTACTGAAAAGGCTCTGCGCCGAGGCTATGTGAGACGGATTGCTTTGAAAGTCGGCACTTCAAGGAGGTTCTGTTGTTCAGAACGGAGTGATCTCTGGGGTTGATAGAGGAAAAGACGGTCCCTCAAATACTGCGGCCCCAGACCATGCAAGGCTTTGAAAGTTAACACCATCACCTTGAAAGTGATCTGGTGCTTGAATGGAAGCCAGTGGAGCTGCTGTAGGATGGGTGTTATGTGACATCTCACTGGTGTCCCAGAGAGAAGTCGAGCAGCGGCATTCTGGACGAGCTTAAGTTTCCGGATCACTGACAAGGGTAGGCCAATGTAAAGGGTGTTACAGAAGTCTAGTCTTGAGATGACTAGTCTCTGGCTAGGTAGGGGGCTAGACGCCTAGCTTGCCGCAGGTGGAAAAAGGCGGTTTTGCTGAAGGTGGAAACCTGGGTTTCCATCGACAGCAACAGGTCTAAAACGACCTCAAGGCTTTTAACTGAGGATGTCAGGCATGATGTTTTGTTTTTTGTTTTTGTTTTTTTGTAGTTTTGCCCTCCAGCTCCCATAGGGTTGCCACTTTTTGATATAAGAAAAAAGGGACATTTACGGGATTTTTCACAAAAATAAGGGACACTTCATTAAAAACTTGAAACTCAAACTTTAGGTAGAAATAGTTTTATTAACAGAATAAGATAATGATTGAAACTCACAAAAGAAACTGACATACCTTCTTAACAGTACATGGTATGTTTCTGCATGCTTCGTCATGCAGAAAAAACATTATTAGAACTACCTAATTTTCTCCATCTGTATTTAGTACTTGACTTTGCTGACTTTAAAAGTGCACTGTCTAAACATTAAAATAAAATAAATTTTATAAGACAGTACATCTTCATTATTATTATGTCAATAGTTAATGGTATAGTGTAGTATGGAATACACTGCATTGTATAGTATTGGGATGCACAGCTAGGCCTATTTTAAGAGTAACTCTCAAGCAACCAGAAACTATCTTTATCCAACATGATCCAACATTCCCCTTGGGTAACGGTTAATTAGTCTACTGTACTTTGAAAAAGTCCTGTATCGCCTCTTCCTTCCAACGGGGATGCAGGCTGCCCTGCGAGTTGGAATCCCCGGGCAGGCATTGCCATGGAAACTGCAGTGCGCAGCTTCCTCTGGACAACCTCGCCCAGTCCTGTCCTGCTAGTCAGTAATAAGGGACAGGGCCTGAAAAAAAGGGACACAAATTTTAGGGCTAAAATAAGGGACGTCCCTTACAATAAGGGACATATGGCAACCCTAAGCTCCCATCACACACCGGAAAGTACTTCCATGGTGGCTTCGTGGCAAAAGTGTAAAAAATTCCTTCCACCACCGAAAAATAGCCAGCAGCTTATAATGGGAGGGCTCCCATATTTTCATAGAGAAATATGGGTTGAGTCATTTTCCTGAGGCTTCCCCATATGATGAGATGGGGGGGGGGGGAGCCAGGATGGTGCAGAGCATGTGGTGACAGGTCCTCACACTGCATGGGCGGGCACCATCATATGCTCCACAATCCTTAGCAATTCCAGTGGCACGTGTGAAGAGGTGCTAAATGAGCTTCATGGGGAATTTGGGATTTGAACCTTATATGTGAATTGTGGATATTACTTGATGTGCTGCCCCCTACACAAAGATCCTAGGGAGCGCTTTATCTTACCTTTACTGGACAACAAAATCTTTCTGAATCCTCAAGAGATACTACTCTACCTCCTTATGGATACAGATAAATATACGACCTGGCGCGTAGCCCTGTTTGCCCCTGCGGCTAAGAAGATTAGGAGGAGGCACATACCGGAGATGGCTGTCCTATGTAAAGGAGATAATCTGGTTTAAGAAGGTTTAAATGTGACTCATGGTGTATAAGTAACTGGTAACCTGAATCGTGGATATTACAATGTGAATTGGATGGGGGAACTCATTTTCTGTTACCTATTTCTGGTGGCTCTTCAATGTCCTAATTAGGACAGTACATGCTTGCAAATATTTTTAATATTCCTCAAGCAACAAATGGTCTTGATCCAACTGCAATGGACATGCATATGTACATTGACTATAACAACATGTGGGAAGAAGAATGATGGTAGGCAAGCATGCAACTTGCATTTATATTCATTTCATTTGGATTTTTTCTGGACTGTCTTGTTTGTTTCCCCATAAGTGCTGCAAAACCGAACTGCTTTGAAAACCCTTGTTTTTGCTCATAGTACGATTGCTCGTGTTCCTGGCAACATCCCTTTAGAGCAGGGGTCAGGAATCTTTTTGACTCAGAGAGCCATAAAAGCAAAATATTTGGAAATTTATTTCAATGAGAGCCATATACTGTAATATATAATATATTTTAAGACTGAATTCAACTAAATGTCAGTATATACATACATACTATGAGAAAAGGATTCCCCAGGCAGAATGATGAGACACTTCAGACCTGGCTCTGCAAAAGGTATGCTCAGGACCCTGGGAAGGAAGAGAAGATGGAAGGAAGGGGGAAAGAATGAAAGAAAGACAGAGGAATTAAAGGAGGGAGGGGGAGAGGAAGAAATAAAAGAAGAATGAACTATGGAAAAGGAAGAAAAGCAAGAGAGAGACAAGGAGGGGAAAAGAAAGAAGGAAATGGGAAGGGAGGAAAGGAAAGGGTGGGGTAAAGAAAGGAAAGGGAGTGAGAAAAAGTAAAATAATGAAGGGAAAAGAAGAAAAGAAAGAAGGGGGAGAGAGAGGGAAGTGAAAAGAAAGGAAGGAGAAGGAAGACTTGGGGAAAAAGAATAGAAGAGGAAGGAAGGAAGAGGGAGGGAGAATGGAGGAAAGAAAGAAGGAGAAGGAGAAGGAAAGGGTGAAGGGGAGAAAGAAAGGAAGGAAGAGGAAGGAGGGAAGAGGGAGAATGGAGGAAAGAAGGAAGGGGAGAGAGGGAGGGAAAATGAAGGGGAGAAGGAGAAGAAAAGGCTGAAGGGGGAGAAAGAAAAGAAAGAAAATGAAGGAAGGAAGAGGGAGAATGGAGGAAAGAAGGAAGGGGAGAGAGGGAGGGAAAAGGAAGGAGAGGAAGGGTGAAGGGGAGAAAGAAAGATGAAGGAAGGAAGAGGGAGAATGGAGGAAAGAAGGAAGGGGAAAGAGGGAGGGAAAATGAAGGAGAGAAGGAAAGGGTGAAGGGGAGAAAGAAAGGAAAGAAAATGAAGGAAGGAAGAGGGAGAACGGAGGAAAGAAGGAAGGGGAGAGAGGGAGGGAGGGAAAAGGAAGGAGAGACGGAGAAGGAAAGGGTGAAGGGGAGAAAGAAAGGAAAGAAGATGAAGGAAGGAAGAGGGAAAATGGAGGAAAGAAGGAAGGGGAGAGAGGGAGGGAAAATGAAGGAGAGAAGGAAAGGGTGAAGGGGAGAAAGAAAGGAAAGAAGACGAAGGAAGGAAGAAGGAGAATGGAGGAAAGAAGGAAGGGGAGAGAGGGAGGGAAAAGGAAGGAGAGAAGGAGAAGGAAAGGGTGAAGGGGAGAAAGAAAGGAAAGAAAATGAAGGAAGGAAGAGGGAGAATGGAGGAAAGAAGGAAGGGGAGAGAGGGAGAGAAAAGGAAGGAGAGGAGAAGGAAAGGGTGAAGGGGAGAAAGAAAGGAAAGAAAAGGAAGGAAGGAAGAGGGAGAATGGAGGAAAGAAGGAAGAGGAGAGAGGGAGGGAAAAGGAGAGACGGAGAAGGAAAGGGTGAAGGGGAGAAAGAAAGGAAAGAAGATGAAGGAAGGAAGAGGGAGAATGGAGGAAAGAAGGAAGGGGAGAGAGGGAGGGAAAATGAAGGAGAGAAGGAGAAGGAAAGGGTGAAGGGGGAGAAAGGAAGGAAGAGGGAGAGCCAGATGCAATCATGAAAAGAGCCACATCTGGCTCCCGAGCCATAGGTTCCCTAGCTACCCCTGCTTTAGAGGATGTTTTTGCTGCTTTCCAGGCAGGGCTCCATCTTGAAGCAAATAAATACTGGTGTCATTTTAAGATGATTTCCCCCTAAAGTTTTAATTGCTAATGAGATATGGGATTCCAGTGGAAGTGTGTTAAATTGTGCAGAGCTGCTGAAAATCTGGTGCTGTCTACATTAGTACCCTTCATTGCTTCCACAAAGACAGATGCAGCATCAGGATAGCTTTTCAGAAAAAGATTTTTTGAAAAAGGTTTGAGAAAATATATTATTTTATACGGGCCAAGAAGACTTGAAAAACAAACAAATTAAAGGCAAAAAGTGTTGTGATCAATTTTCAGCTTTGTTTGTAAGCTTTTAGCTTAGTTGCCATGCCTTTTATTGCCTCATTCTTATTCTATAAAAAGTTCAATTTAGTAAAAGCCTAAAGCAGTGTTTCATTGCTAAAGAAGAATACAGAGATTGGTCACTTAAATTCTTCCAGGTTAATCTATCATTTATGATTATACAGTACACAGCTTTAGGCATAATAACAGGAGAACTAATGTTACTATTATTATGATTGCTAATATATTTTAGTATGTAATTTCTTGCCGTCTCCCTACATCTAAATTACACCTTCAATTCATAAGCTGCCTGTTTTCTTCTTTGTTGCTCTGCATTTCCTTTGGTTTCTTAAATCCACCTGTTTCTTTGACTTGATATGTTTAAACACAGTGGAAACTCACCTGTTCATTTTCTTTTCCCTTTTAAGGCAATTTTTTTCAAGTGAAAAATACAGGCCGAAACACCTTTATCTAAAATGCTTGGGACCAGAAGTGTTTTGAATTTTGAAGTATATATGCTTGCATTATACATGTGTGATGAGATATTTTGGAGATGGGACCTACACTGAAACACAAAATTCATTCATATTTCATTTATATATAAAACTAGCTTGGGGACCCGGCAGTGCCCAGGTTATTTGAGGAAGGCATTGTGTGCTTAGGTTGGTTCCTATTAGATGTTTATGTGGCTTGCAGTGGTCTCAGGAACTTAGTGAAGGTACTACAAGTCCCATTGGCCATGGTCCATCCCCCTCCAAACAGCACCAGGATGTAGAGTGGGTCATGGGGGCTCTGTGTGTCACATTTGGTCTTGATCATTCTTTGGATGAGGGTTGCAGCGGTCACAGAAGGTGAGTGAAGGTATTTCAAGTCCCATCATCTGTGGTCTGTCCTCCTTGAAACAGCACCAGGATGTAGAGTGGGTCAAGGGGGCTCTGTGTGCTAATTTTGGTCTGTATTGGTCATTGGGTGAGGGTTGCGTTGTGAAGTGGGCCATTGGGCCCCTGTGTGCCAAGTTTGGTCCTGATCCGTCACTGCTGTGGGTCATAGTGTCTGACTGCCTGAGGCCTTTCATTTTTCTCTGAGTCATTTTAGAATGTTGGAATGTGGATGGCCAATCGGAGTCCTTTATGCAAATACCATTTCAGTGGCAACCAATCCCCTCTGTCTGGGGCCGTAGAATGTTGGAATTCTGAGGCTGGCCAATCAAAGTCCTTTATGCAAATAATCCCATAGTGGCAACCTATCGAAACGCTGTCACATATTCCTTGGCACCTTCGCACCACCCAGAAAATGAATATTCCATTTCCAACTGAAAAAAACTGTCATTTGGCTAACTCAAGCATGCAGGTGTATTCTGTTTTGCTGGCCAATCAGAGTCCTTTATGCAAATTGTCTCTTATTGGCAACCAATGCCCTCTGTCTGGTGACTTAGAGTGTTGGAGTTCTGAGGCTGGCCAATCAGAGTCCTTTATGCAAATAATCTGGTGCTTTAGAGTGTCGGAGTTCTGAGGCTGGCCAATCAGTGTCCTTTATGCAAATAATCCCACAGTGGCAACCAATCAAAACACTGGCACATATTCCTCCCTTCGCACCACCACACCACCCACCGCCGCAAACACTGACTTTTATTATATACATAGATAGAAGAAGATAGATAGATAGAAGATAGATAAATGATAGATAGATAGATAGATATAATCTGCAAGTAAATGTATGCAATATTCTTAATAATTTTGTGCCTGGAACATTTCTATGTACCAAACCATCAAAAAGCAACGTAACAGTAAGAGACACCAATGTGGACAGTTTCAGATTTTGGAGTATTTTGGAGTTCAGAGTTCTGGATAAGGGATGGTCAACCTGTAATAAAACAGCAAGTACATCGGGTAACTAAAAAAGAAGATGTATGTCACAAATGAGGAAATGTATCCTTAAAAACAAAATGCTCTAATAACTTCCTTGCCATACACACTCTGAAGTCCTATCACAAAGATATACCAAGCATTCCAATATGCTTATAACATCAAAATGGTAATAAGGCCATCTGTCAGGGGTACTTTTATTGTGCTTTTCCTGCATAGCAGGGGGTTGGACTAGATGGCCCATGTAGTCTCTTCCAACTCTATTTATTCTATGCTCCTATGACTTTGATATTCTAAATCATATTTGTGAAGGCTTTGAATTCATAATTTAATTTTTAATTTGCTTTTCTCTATCTTTCATTTAATATCCTAGGCCTAATTTAAAAACATGCAGGAGGACAAGAAGAACTAATTAATATAAGATTACTGGGTTGATGTAGGTTTTTCGGGCTATATTGCCATGTTCTAGAATTATCTCCTGACGTTTTGCCTGTGTCTATGGCAAGCATCCTCAGAGGTTGTGAGGTCTGTTGGAAACTATGGGATTGCATGTGCTTGATATGTCTGGTAAAGTAAAGGTAAAGGTAAAGAGTGCTCCTTGACATTAATTCTAGTTGTGTCCAACTCTGAGGGGTGCTGTACATCTCCATTTCTAAGCAGTCTGGGTATGATCCTGGACTCTTTGCTGAGCCTGGAACCCCAGGTTTTGATGGTGACCAGGGGAGCATTTACACAGTTAAAACTTGTGTGCCAGTTGCACCTATACCTTGGGAAATCTGACTTGGCCACGGTGGTCCATGCTCTGGTTACATCCCGTATTGATTACTGCAACGCACTCTACGTGGGGTTGCCTCTGAAGACTGCTCTGAAGCTTCAATTGGTCCAATGGACAGCAGCCAGGTTGATAACAGGAGAGGCACTCAGGGAGCACACAACTCCTCTGTTGCGCCAGCTCCACTGGCTGCAAGTTTGCTACTGGGCACAATTCAAAGTGCTGGCTTTAGCCTTTAAAGCCCTACACAGTTATGGCCCAGCTTGTGTGTCTGAACGCCTCTCTTCCTATGAACCACCCAGGTGTTTAAGATCATATGGGGAGGCCCTGCTCTGGGTCCCGCCTTCTTCACAGACCCGACTGGCGGGGATGAGAGACAGGGCCTTCTCAGCTGTGGCCCCTTGGCTATGGAATGCCCTTCCTAGGGACATTAGATCAGCCTCCTCCCTCCTAACATTTCAAAAGAAAGTTAAGACCTGGCTGTTTGAGCAGGCTTTTGCAGATGAAATATAACTATCTAATTGAGATCATGGAATGATTTGATGATGTGATGGAAAATGATTTTAATGATGAGATGCTGGGAACTGTATTTTTTAAATTTCCATTGCAAATTGTGTATTGTTTTTATCTGTTAGTATTTAACTGTTTTAATTGTATTTTATATTGTAGGCACTGGTTGCCACGTGTAAACCGCCTCGAGTCGCCTTCGGGCTGAGAGGGGCAGTATGGAAATATAATAAATAAATAAATAAATAAGCTGTAGACCCGACGTTGTCCATAGACACCTCCAAAACGGTGCATGGAGTGCCATTACCTTCTCACCAAAACGGTACCTACTCACATTTGCATGCTTTCAAACTGCTAGGTTGGCAGAAGCCGGAGCTAACAGTGGAAGCTCACACCGCTCTCCGGATTCAAACCACTGACCTTTTAGTCAGCAAGTTCAGCAGCTCAGCAGTTTAACCCACTGCACCACCGGGGGCTCTGATATGTCAGGTACAGAATCTAAAGTTTGGGCACTGATCTGTCATAAGAACAAGGTAAAAATAGTGCTGAAAATACAGTGCTTACTGCTTAACATTTTACCCACTTGGAAAGACTAGCCAATTTGACTGAGGTCATACATTAGGAGTCCACTTTAATGCTTTCCCAATTGGACTCAATGGGATATACTGTAAGTAGACATTTGCACTGTCAATGTTAAAAACATGCACATAAAATGCATCAATGACAAATAAAAATAAAAAGCAAAATGTAGAGAAAGTGAATAGAATGCTTGCCAAAGGACTGTCATATGGTTTCTATAACTGACAGCAGCCAGAAGCTTTTGCTTCCATATTCTGAAATAGTCAGAATTTTGTGATGTTTCTCCAAACGAGTTCTGAATCAAGCACATTGCAGTCATCCTGAATCGCCTAAACCCTGGTGAGCCATTATGCATAGATGTGCTTCACACTGATGGGCACAGATGGGCAAAAAACAGTTCCGGTTTTGACTCTTACCTAAACATTCAAGAAGTCAATTTTTGGTGCACCCTCTGATTGTGTACTTGACTTTCCGTAGTGAGTGCTAAACCTATGCAGATAGGTTTAAATCTTGTTTCCAGACAGTATTATCAGGGAGCCCTCTAGATTTTGACTAGAGGGGTATGGCAATATGAAATTAAAACTTATGGACATCTTGATATTGGACTCTGGCTTGGCTTGGTATTCTGGCATGCTAATTCAATGTTAATGATTCTATTGTTGTATTATTGGTGATAATGTTTTTAATGGATTTTATTGTTTTAACTGTATTTTATTGGTATATGTGGACTGCATCTGTCGTAGCCCAATCTGTTAAAGTATCCCAATCTGTTCCTGAAGCCTCAGAAGGCCAGTCTAAGTCACCGTCAAAGCCGAGGAAGGTATCAGAATTAGACTCTTCGTTACACACATCCCTTACTTCCTGAACCAATGTTGATTCTAGATCCGTATCACTTTCCTCTGACCTCATTTCTTCTTCTCCAGGAAAACCTTCAAAGGTTTCTGACTCAGAAGTAGCTCTAAGTATCTGCCGGATCTTTTTTGTCTGTTCCAACCCTTCAAGACTAGAATCACTAGCAGCCCTTTTCCTCCCAGCTGCAGACTCTTGATTACACAGAGCCTCACCCCATTCCATACTATTGCTTGATGCTATTGACCCAGCATCTTCCCCAATGCTACTAGTAGTAGAAGCTGAAGGCTCAATTACAACAGCATCATTGGATGCTTATGTGAGGCTGCCCTGAGTCCCCTTGTGGGGAGAAGGATGGGATAGAAGTATATGTAATTAATAAATAAATACATTTTCCAGGTTAAGCTTCATTTTCTTTGCCCCAATTCTTTCCTAGTCCCAAACTTATATCCATCACGTCCATGAGAAGTGGATATTGGAAAAGAAAGACTGTGTTGGATTTAATCAGCAGTTGATGACACCATAAATCCCCACTCAACATGTCTAGGGATTCAGCTTGTGATGAATGCGGTCACACTCCCTCTGAAGACACAGGTTCACAATTTGGGAGTCCTTCTGGACTCGGTATTGAACCTAGAGGTCCAGATGTCAGTGTTGGCCAAGAGTGCCTTTGCACAATTAAACTTGTGCACCAACTGCACCCATTCCTTGAGAAGCCAGATTCAGCCTCAGTTATATCCCATCTGGATTACTGTAATGTGTTCTACATGGGGCTGCCTCTGAAGAGTGCTCAGAAACTTCACCTGGTTCAAAGAGCTGCAGCTGCGTTGCTCACTGGAGTTGGCTACAGGGAGCAGACAACCTCCCTGTTGCAGCAGCTCCACTGGCTGCCAGTCTGTTACTGGGCACAATTCAAAGCCCTAGACAGCTAAGGTTCAGGCTATTTGGCTGACAGCAACCCCTTGTATGAACCTGCCTCGGCCCTGGGATCTTCAGGAGAGTCCCTTCTCTCAGTCCCACCTCCATTCCAAGCTTAGTAAGGGGGAATGAGAGAGTAGTCCTTCTCGGTGGCTGTCCCGCGACTCTGGAAGTCCCTGCCTAGGAAATCCAGAATGGCCCCCTCCCTACTATCCTTCCAGCAGCAGGGTAATCTTCTTTATTTAAACTTCCATTTAAAGAGGAAGGTATTTAAGATCTAGTGAGGGGATGTTATAGTTTTAAACTTTGAATATGTTTTGATGATAATGGCGCTCCATGCAGTCATGCCAGCCACATGACCTTGGAGGTGACTAAGGACAATGCCAGCTCTTTGGCTTAGAAATGGAGAAGAGTACCAACCCCTAGAGTCAGGCACAACTGGACTTAATTTCAGGGGAAAACCTTTACCTTTACTAACTGAAATTTTTAATGCTGTTTGTGTTTTAATGTTTGTATAGTTGTAGATTTTAAATTGAATGCCAATGCTTTTATGTGAGCTGTTTAGAGTCCCCTTTGGGGAGATAAAGTGGGGTATAAATAAATGTAATAATACAAATAATAACTTGGATGTGCTATGTGCCAGAGGTGTTTTAACTGTGGATTCTTGCATTGGCAAGTTGTTGGACTATATGACCCCTGCACTGCTCCCTGCTCTATAATTATTTGATTCTATTATTGTCCCCACTTATCAGATGATAGGTTGGCATGGGTCTGCACATAAGCTCAGATATGTAATTTTAAACTCTTCAACTTAATGGTTATGGGGTGGCTGTGATAAGTATGTATTACTTTCATGACTTCTAAAATGTTTTGCATTTTTTTGGTTTTTCTGGTTGATTTTCACACATGCTGTGTGCGTGAAGCTTGCTGCAGCTCTCAGTATATGGAAGTGAAAATAATCTCTACTGTACTATGAAAAAAAGAGTTTGTTGAAATTGTACATTTGCTTATTCTATAAATGTCTTGGATATGATGTTAGCTTCTGGATCTGAAACCATTTTGCAGCACTGAAAATGCCTTTGGCTGTTATTGTTCATAATAATATCATAATAATCAATCATCATCATCATCATCAGAGTATTGGAGATGATGTAGTTATCTGAGGCCCCTTCCACACAATCATGATCTTATCGCTGCCCTGAGTCACCTTCGGGCTGATATGGGCGAGATAGAAATAACGTAAATAAATCAATCAATCAATCAATCAAACCTAGATTATCTGTTTATTCCAGGTTATCTGGCAGTGGGGACTCATATAATACAGTTTAAAGCCGATAATCTAGGATCGGATTCTGGGATATAGGCCAGTGTGGAAGGGACCTGAGTTTGACAAGTTTGCCCTCATTCTTTGCCTGATTTCTTTTGCAGGTTTTGTAAATCTTACTTTTAGTGTTTCAATCAGTAACTTTGGAGATTGATTATCTATACTTTTTTCTGCTTTTAAAACACTGCTATATGGGATGGGGAAGGGGGAAGGAGAGTGGTTAACAGGTGGCAAGAATGAGGTTATGTGTACGTGTGTACAGTTGGTGTACCTAGCTATATGGCATTCCAAGAATGTAAGAAATATCACATTCTGGGTTTTTTTCTTTAAAGAAACAGAGAAAAATGTTCAAGCAAAGGTAAAATCTTGCCCTTGACATTAATTCTAGTTGTGTCCAACTCTGGGAGGTGGTGCTCATCTCCATTTCTAAGCCGAAGAGCTGGTGTTTTCTGTAGTCACCTCCAAGGTCATGTAGCGAGCATGACTGCATGGAGTGCCATTACCTTCCCACTGAAGCCGTACCAATTATCTACAAACATTTTCATGTTTTTGAACTGCTAGGTTGGCAGAAGCTGGGGCTAAAAACGGAAGCTCACTCCACTTCCTGGATTCAAACCACCGACTTTTCACTCAGTATGTTCAGCAGCTCAGCACTGTGCCATCACCCCCCGAAAAATGTTACTGTCTAGGAAATTCATGGAGTCAGTATGTTGAATAATCTTTTCATGACCCACAATTCATTCCCTCTCTCTCTCCCTCCTTCCCTTTGATATATAGACAGATAGACAGATAGACAGACAGATGGATAGCTAGCTAGTAGGGGTGGTTGATCCATAAAAAAATTGATTCTAAACTCATCTGGGGTGGATTTCCTTTTGGGTCGTTATAGAAATTATTCCGAAAATTGTTAAGTAAGTTTCGTAATTGAAATGTAATTGATAATGAATGGAGAGCAAGCCCTGCACTCTTCCCTCCCTCCCCCCCCCCAGCTCAGAAGCATCACGGATTACATTTAATCCGTGATGCCTCTCAGCTGGCAGGGCAGGGAGGGAGGAATGGAGAGCAAGCCCTCCCCTCTTCCCCCCCCCCTCCAGCTCAGAAGCATTGCAGATTAAATTTAACCCGGGATGCCTCTGAGGTGGCAGGGAAAGGAAGGGAGGTGTCCACACACACCCCTTCCTTTCCCTGCCAGCCACCTCAAAGGCAGCCCAGCTATATTTAATGTGGGCTGCCTCTGAGGTGGCAGGAAAGGAAGAGAGGTGTGTGGATGCGGGGGAATGCCCTCCACACCTCCTTCCCTGCTGAGATCTAAACCATGTCAAGCCTTGACGCGGTTTAGATCTCAGCAGGGAAGGAGGTGTGGAGAGCATCCCCTTGCGTACAAAGTGCCCGCCTCAGCTGGCGGGAGGAGAAAAGGGGGTGCTGGTGCCCTCCAGTCTCATCTCGCGAGTTGAGAACTGAGGAGGGGGGAAACGATCTTATAACGTGCCCTTTATAAAAAATGACGATCCCGGGTTCAGTTTTGAAACTTCACTTCCGGGTTGGACGCTGAGGGTCGATATAGGGTCAAAATAATTTCAAATACGAATTATTAACGGGTTTCAAAGTATTTAAATTGGAGATATCCACCCCTACTAGCTAGATGGATAGAGATAGTGCAGATGAAGCTGCCTGGATTTAAGAAACAAAAAGATCATATTCCTGAGAAGGAGAGAATTCCTTGTTGCTTGTTAGGGTAAGAAGGAGAGGAAGCAGAGGAAAACCACTGAATTGACTATAGGTGTGAAGGGAGTGAAAGACTAGTAAGTTCAGGGGTGGAAGAAGAGAAACAGGTGTGGAAGAAACCTTGGTACAGTTGACACAGATTAAACAAGTAATGGTGTGATAAAAGAGACCGACAAAAAAAAAGAAACAGAATTGTTGAGGCAGGAGAGATAGGAAAGAAATACCGGAGAAGGACTAGCAGCTTTGTAATGCAAAGGTAGGCCCTTTTTCTAAGACTGAAGGGTAAAAACACACACAGAGGCACAAATCTTTCTGTGTTTATTTGAGGCTAAAGTTACTGTAACTGATTTTGTTTTGAACCACCAAATCTTCCATAAAAAAAGGTGCAAGGTAAACCTCATCTATCACCAATTTTTTCTGCATCTTGAAATGTATGGCAAAAGTTTTCCCCCTCTCCTCTTGCTACATGACAAAACAAGAAGCATCAAAAATAGGTAGAGATCTTTGTACTACAATACATCCTGAAGGCAAAGCACCAAGCTTCAGTTGAGCAGCAGGAGAGCAACAACTGAGAGGTTTTAAAGGAAAGGATTTCACCCAAAGCTTAACATCAGGCAACAAAAGGATTTATACCAGTTGTCAGGCTGCAAAAAAATGAAGTCAAGCTGAAGACCAACTCTCATAATCCTTCAATTGCTCTTTCACTCTTTCCTTGGTATCTTTAAACCAATATCATCATTCCTTTACTTTTTCCCTCTGGAAAATTAGCAATACCCAGCTCAGTGCTGAATGTATTTGTATCCATGCAGAAAGTCACAGAAACAACTCTTAGCATTTTAAGATAGGGTTGGACAAGGCTCATTTTCACCACAGTGTGATTCTAATTGGCCATACCTGTTCTGGTTTTCCTCTATGAAAATTTGGAAATTGTGCATAATTTTGAAACAGTCAAACTGTGCCCATTATGTAACTCAGTGTTTCCCAACCAGTGTGCCATGGCACACTAGTGTGCCGTGAGCGATCATCAGCTGTGCCATGAGAAATTGGAACCTCCAATACCCGTTCTTCCCCCTCCTGCCGAACACTTTTTCTTCTCCACTCGAGCTCCCTTCTTCCCAGCCTCGCTCTGCTCGCTTTGCCTCGCTTTGCTCTGGGGCGAGTCTGCGCAGTAGCGCCCGCACGGGTCACGTCTTCCTCCCTCCCCTCTCCCCTCCTGAACACGCTCATGCTGCCCTCTTGGATCAAAATGGCATCAGAAGCGGCAGTGTAGAAGAAAAAGTAAGTGTTCGGCAGGAGGGGGAAAAAAGGGCGCGAAAGGGAAGCAGGAGGAAGAGGTCTCTGTTGAAAGCTGGCATGGGCAAACTTGGACCTTCCAGGTGTTTTGGACTCCAACTCCCTCCATTCCTAGCAGCCTCAGGCCCCTTTCCTTCCCCCTCAGCCACTTAAGCAGGAAAGGGCCTCAGGCTGTTAGGAATGGTGGGAATTGAAGTCCAAAGCACCCAGAGGGCTGAAGTTTTCCCATGCCTGTTTTAAGGACCTTAAAGTGGTGAGCCCCCTTCCAACATTGTGATTATGGATAGAAAATAAACAAGAACATAACATAACATTGTTTGAGTCCACAGTGTTCTCTGGCTGTAGGTGAACTACAACTTCCAAACTCAAGGTCAATTCCCAAGCAACGCTTTCAGTACTTTCTGTTGGTAATGAGAGTTCAATATGCCAAGTTTGGTTCAATTCCATTGTTGCAAGAGTTCAGGATGCTCTTTGATTGTGTGTTAACTATAATTCCCAGAAACTGTAACTCCCAAATGTCAAGGTCTATTTTCCCCAAACTCCATCTGTGTTCACATTTGGGCATATTGAGTATTCATGCCAAGTTTGGTCCTGATCCAACATTGTTTGAGTCCACAGTGCTCTCTGGATTTAGGTGAACTACAACTCCAAAACTCAAAGTCAATGCCCACCAAACTCTTATAGTATTTTCTCTTGGTTATGGGAGTTCTGTGTAGGAAGTTTGTGTCTTTCTGCCATTCCTGCCAGAATATCTATGTTGTGTTCATCGAAACAGGCCCAGGTTTCACACTGAGTGTATAAATACATTTGAAAACATATTAACTATATGTATTACTGTGTTAGAGCATTATTTTGGTTGGTGATGTGCTCCAGGAATTTGTAAATGTAATAAATGTGCCGCGGCTCAAAAAAGGTTGAGAAACACTGGGCTAGGAGACACCACAACTGCAGTAGCTAACTACCATAGCTTGATTCGGTAGGATTCAGTAAAGTGAGCTTTCAAATGCCACATTCATTGTACTCTTCTAATGAAGCGATTTTGAAAACATGGGAGTTGGCAACTATTGATATTATTCTGTCCTTTTTGCCTTAGGTAGCTCTGTGGTTTTCAGTCAAAGCCATCTTTTAGGTTGCTGGAAGAGAGTGTTCATTATACACAATGAGTTTTCCTGGCAAAATTCTATCAGTCTACGTCTCGCATCATTTTGTTCTCCCTGACCATGCTTGCCTGCGATCCCAGTTGCCTTTTGACTTCCCACCTTAGCATTCCAGTCTCCTGTAATGAAAATAATGTCTCTTTTTGGTGTGTTATCCAGTAGGTGCTGCAGATCCTCATAGAAGTGATCTACTTTTGCTTCTTCAGCAGTTCTGGTTGGGGCAAATATTTTGATCACTGTAATGTTAAAAGGCTTTCCTTGCACTCGCATTGAGATCATTCTGTTATTTTTTGGATTGTACCCAAGCACTGCTTTAGTGACTCTCTTATTAATTATGAAAGCTACTTCATTTCTTCGGTGTTCCTCTTGTCCACAGTAGTAGATCTGGTGGTCATCTGATGTGAAGTGGCCCATTCCAGTCCATTTCAGTTCGCTGATCCCCAGAATGTCTATCTTTAGTGTTGATATCTCACCAATAACAACATCCAGTTTGCCCTGGCTCATAGATCTTACATTCCAGGTTCCTATGGTGTGTTGATCTTTAGAGCATCGGATTTGTCGTTCACTTCCAGCACCATCAGCCACTAGCCTTCCTTTCGGCTTTGAGCTAGCTGCGTCATCACATATGGGGCTAGTTGAAGTTATCCTCTGCTTCTCCCCAATAACATTTTGACCATCTTCCGACCTGGGAGTCCCACCTTCCAATGGCATGCCAACATATCTCTGGTTGTTACTGGTCCATTTCGTTTTCTTGACAAGAATACTGGGGTGGTTTGCTATTGCCTTCCCCAGGGATCATGCTTGGTCTGACCTCTCTGCCACGACCATGCCATCTTGACTGTCCCTTCATGGTTTTGCTTGTGACATCAATGCGGTGCTCAAGCTCCAGGGCCAGGACAAGCCAGCGATCCGTTGCTGGAGAGGTTCGCTTTAGGGTTGCTAATGCTATCAGTTGGAAATAGCATGTAAACACACAACAGCAACAAAAGCAACAGTATAATCTAATGAAAATGATCTGATAGCACCAGTTTCAGCTGCAGATTCTGAGGCCAGACCAGTGTCCTGGGTGAAATAAATAATACTTAGGATATGCACCATCTCTATCCTGCTTCCCAGTAAGTTATCTGATATTTCTGGTAGGGAAATGGATGTAGTGGGACAGTGAGGCAGATATTTTGAGATTTTATTTTTATTTTCTTGAAGCATTTTAGTAAGTCCGGCAAAGGTTTAAGCTCAGTCCAAGGTATTGTTTAGGACAGAGGACAAGATGGATCTTCTTGAGTTTCATGGACAACAGCTCAGGGGGTTAGCAATTGAAGTCTAGGTGTCTTCCACCATATCTGAGAATAGTCGGCTAATTGAAAGTGTATAATATAGGCTGGATAATATCAAAGTAGTTTTTTAAAGACAGAGCAATGGACTGGGAAATTGTCACTGTTGTTACCACATGTGTCACCTGAGGCAATTGCAGAGGTCTGGCCATAGGCACAAAGTGGGGATCAACACATATTTACTTGTTCATCAAGAATTTTTCAGTGATTGCGGGTTTTTACCTTTAAAGAGCTAAATCAATGAGGGAAGATATATTTAAAGATGCTAGACTTCCAGTTTTCAAGTTTAACCATATCTTCATTTATTCCTAACTGGTGTATGTATTGTTTACACTGCTAACTGATTTGTGATTAGGCCATGGCATGACCTAATTCAAATATTTGCATTGCAATCAGTAATGCTTATATCTAAGATAGAACAGCAGTTGGGAGACTGAGCCCTGAGTTGAGATGGCTCAATTTCACATTTAGAAAAAAAGGTATAGGCATTCAAATTCAAACAGGAGGCAAAAGTGTGAATATTTATTTATTTATTTATTTACCGTATTTATATACCGCCTTTCTCAGCCTGAAGGCGACTCAAGGTGGTTTTTCAGTGGTATGAACAATTTTCAATGTCTTACTTTCTGAAATGTCAACGATTTGGAGAGATTGATGAAAAATTTCATTCAGAGGCAGAATCTTAGTTGAAGAGACAATGCCCTCATTTTACCCCACCTCCTAAATAGTCTCTACCTGATCATTGTAATAGAAGGTGGCAGGATTCCTGACACTTTATGTTAGAAATGATTAGGTGAAGCTCATTCAAGCATAGGCAAATATTAGAAAACCCCAGCTTCCAGGTGAATTCCTTTCAACCTTTCAACCTGCCGTGCCACAGTCAACTTTGGCCAGGTTGAATATTGGCATACTGTTAAATATTGGCCAATGTCCAAATATCCTACTGGTCTCATATACTCCCAGATCGTGAAAAGTGGAGCAATTGAAGGTTAATTGAGACTCGTATGAGCCAAATCAGGATGGTGAAGGTGTATGGGAGCTGGCCAGGCAATCAGAGCTTCCCATATTCCCTGAGATTGTGGCAGCTAGATGTTAGGGGTGGATATCTCCGGCCGTAATACTTTGATATCCATTAATTTTTCGTATTTAAAATTATTTTGACCCTATATCGACCCTCGGCGTCCAATCCAGAAGTGACATTTCAAAATCAATGCCCGTGATCATCATTTCTGTAAAGGGCACATTTTTAGGTCATTATTTTTGCCCTTGCTTCTGAGGTGGCGGGATGGCTTGCATCCACACCTCCCTTCCTTTTCCCGCCACCTCAGAGACATCCCGGGTTAAATATAATGCGGAATGCCTCTGAGCTGGTGGGGGAAGGAAGGGGTGTGTGGATGGCTTGCATCCACACACCCCTTCCTTTCCCCAGCACCTCAGAGGCATCCCGGGTTAAATATAACCCACGATGCTTCTGAGCTGGGGGGGGGAGGGAGGGAAGAGGGGAGGGCTTGCCCTTCATTCTTCCCTCCCAGCTGGCATAACAAATAATAATAAAAAAATGTTATTAATTACGTTTCAATTACGAAATTTACTTAAAATTTTTCGGAGGAATTTCTATAACAACCCCCTCCCACGAGTTTAGAATCATTTTTTTATGGATCAACCACCCCTACTAGATGTATCTGGACTTTTCCCCTTCTCTAACATTTGTTTTTATAGGGACTTTGTGTAAGTCAAGCCACAGGACCCAGAGCCCTATCCTTTTCTGCCATCAAATTATTGACAGTGGTGCAATGACAGCTTCTTGAGAAAAGCTCCATGGCTGCTAGATGTGGAACCAGCTCCCTTTCCCCATAGATGGAAGTGGCAGCAAAAGTTATCAGTTTTTGGATTTTCAGAAAAAGAGAACCCTGCCTGTATTATGCTAACTAGCCTGAACTCCCAACAAATGGCCCCATGTTCCTCAATATCATAGTTTTCCTGTTTTACTAATGGGTTTTGGAGTTGTTTTTGCAACAAAACGGCCTCTTATCATTTGTGGGAATCTTTTCTCATGGCAAACGCGAGATAGTTGTTCATCAGGAGAGTTTGCTTATTAATACAGTGACACAGTATCAGTGTAAATGTCTGTTGTTACTGCACCTGCTCTGTACTAACATGGTTTAATGTGTAATTACCCAACTGTCTATAAAGCTGCAATTTGTAACCGCGAAGAAGCAGTTCGAAGGCCAAATACATTCACCAGACTAGCTCCTAGTTCTGTATTGGCCACATTGGTGTATGACATTCTTCACGCTAATGAGCTTGTCCCCTGTGTTCCTACGGCTGTAACATAAGAAATATGAAGAAAGGGGCATCGACAAAAGACCAAACTATAGGAAACAAAAGACAGTTTGAATACTTGTAGCAAGGCATCCTTGGAAATAAATCTAACCCACCACAAAAAGTAACAGAAATATCAAATATTGCTCTGTAGCAGAACTAATATCCACCTTTTTCTGGCCATTTTAAATTGCACTGATAGAGACTCATGGCTAGATTAAGGCTACTGTTGATTAAGCTGTAGCTTTTAGTTTTGTGCATAACTATTTATTTATTTGCTGTATTTGCATACCACCTTTCTCATCCTGTAGGCGACTCAAGACGGTTAACAGGGTGAAATTCAATGCTTGAAATATCATAGATACAATTAAAACATAACATTTAATGAAAACTAAACAAATCAATAAAGTATAAATTCCTTGTTAAAAACGTTGTCCAGTCTCATTGTTGTCATTCCATTTTCCTATGTCAGTTACTCTGCATAACTGCTATATATCACAGACTTCGGGCCCTTCCACAAAGCCATATCAACCAGAATTTCAAGGCAGATAATCCATAATATCTGCTTTGAACTGGATAATCTGAGTATAGACAGCAATATAATCCAGTTCAATGTTCAATGTGGATTTTATACAACTGTGTAAGGCGTTTGTTTCATAAACTATTGTCAGTAGAGTTGTAAATTTTCCAAACATTTTGAAGCCATGGTGGTAAAAATATTTTTTTTACATGGGAAAAGCAAGATCATTTGGGGAAAACATGTAATATTAACAACATTATAACTTGAAAGTCTCATGGGTTTTGGGAATAGAAAAATCATTATAGTTAAATGGCATATAATTTTTTAACATAATTACTGTCGAGTTCGATTTTTAAGCTGTTTTAGACTTAAATAGGCATTCTGTTTTCAGAACTGCAGTTAGTTTTATATCATGTCAAGTTTTTTCTCTACAGCTTATTTTAATGTGACAACTCCAGGCTGGAACAAGGGAAGCTCTAATGCTTTCCTATTGGCTATTCGGTTACACATGAGACAGTGTAGTGAGAGCTTGTGTGCCACTCTATAGAGTGACTTACATTCTAAAGTGTAGTCCGAGTTGTTGTCTGTATACAAGAACTTAGAGGGGCCGACCAAGGGCAAGATTGATGGATGGTATCCTTGAAGTAACTGGCTTTACTCTGAAGGAGCCAGGGCTGGTGACGGTCGACAGGGAGTTCTGGCGTGGGCTGGTCCATGAGGTCACAAAGAGTCGGAAGCAACTGAACAAATAAACAACAACAAAGCAGATTTTTTTTATTATTGACATAAGTACTTATTTCCTTTCTTTCAGAACATGTCTACCGCTACTATTTCTCATTGTAAATGATTAAACAATTTAGTTACATCTGTGGCAGTTTCACCATTCCCAGTCAAAGGACAAACATCACTGCATTTGCCAGGCAAGCCTCTCTCTTTTTTTGGATATTTTAAAGTAAAGCTTAGTGATCAAGATAAGTCTTGGACCCCTCACAAGGTGTGCAAGAGGTGTGTCAGGGGTTTACGGATGTGAACAAAGGGATCACATGATAAATTGCCATTTGCTATACCTATGATTTAGCAAGAACGCAAAGATCATTTAAATGACTGGTACTTTTGTATAGTTAAAACTTCAGGATATAACAAGAAAAATAGATGTAAAATACAGTATCCTAGTTTTACCATCAGCTATATGCCCAGAGCCCAATCAGCTAAAATCCCAGTGCCAGTTTTCATTCAACTACCCTCTTTAAAAAAAACAAAACAAAACAAGAGTACGGTGAAGAACTAGGTGGCAGCAACAATGAAGTTCATAAGGGATTTCATCAGCATGAGTTGAGTGATTTGCCATGAGATTTGGAACTATTCAAAAAGGCTTCAGAACTCATAGCGTCAAGAATGCATGAGGAAAACTTGCTTGAAAGAGGAGAGAAGGTATCCTACTTTCTCTCGATCAAGAGAAAGCACATTTATGCAGTGCTTTCAAAGTAATAGTGGCTTTGTGTATCGCCATAGCATACATTGTTTAATGAAAAAATTGGAAATTCCAATCTATAACACAACTGAATGGCGACTTTTCATCGATAGCTCAAACCAGAGCGTGAAGTGTGTCCTTCTCCACAATGGCAATGTATTTGGTGCAGTCCCAATAGGCGAGGGCTGCCCAGGAAGTCGATCGTGATCGACCAGTTTATCCCAGGACCAAAGGAGGTTGATCCCAGCTGGATGGGGTGCTTCTCAGAGGGGGGCAGAGGATGGCAATGCCAAGCCCCGTCCCCCGGCTTCGGCACTCCCAGCAGCTTCTCTAGGCTTGAGTATGGCAATGCCAAGCCAGTGGTGGCATAGCTAGCACAAGGCTGGCTTGGCATTGCCATCCTCAAGCCTGGAGAAACTGCTGGGAGCTCCAAAGCCAGAGGGGAGGGGATGGGGCTTGCCGTGGCCAAACTCCGCCCCCTCCCCAGCTTCGGCACTCCCAGCAGCTTCTCCAGGCTTGAGTATGGCAATGCCAACCCAGTGGTGGCATAGCTAGCAAAAGGCTGGCTTGGCAATGCCATCCTCAAGCCTGGAGAAGCTGCTGGTAAAGCAGAAGCCAGAGGGGGGCAGAGCCAGGCCGTGCCAAGCCCCGCCCCTGCCCCTCCCCTCTCCAGCTTTGAGGAGGTAGGTAGATCTTTCTGACTTGGTTTTATTATAAGTAGCTCGCGTGCTGAAAAAGTGTGGGCACCCCTGCAATAGGCCATTCAGTTTGTTTTCGTGAAGAATAAGAAGACATAAAGAGAGTCATTGATTAGTTGCTATACCACAAGTACAATTGGATAATCTGTGTTGACCTAAAAATGTTTGGCATTGTCCTTGGTCAGCAATACAGATACACCAAGTATGCTTGTTTTCTGTGTATGTGGACAAGACAGCTCATGAGAAGCATTAGGTGGAGTAGGCCTCCAAGATCTGACCTCAAACCTGGTGATCAAAACATTTTGCATGAGGCACTTGTTGACAGAAAAAATTATTATATTCCCATCTCTGCACATAAAACTGGGTCTCATGAAGCAATTTGTTAAAGCTTTGCCAACTGTAGACGGTTTCAAACAGTTGATTTTAATGTGAAGATCATTGGTTTTAGCATTGATATATGTTTATAGTTTATATGTTTTAGTTTGGTTTATGCTGGCATTGAATATTTGCCATATATACGTTGTGCTCCGCCCTGAGTCCCCTTCAGGTGAGAGGGGCACAATATAAATGTTTTAAATGAAATAAATGAAGAAGACTGTTTTAAGTATCTCATTTTAGCATTTAATAGCCTGTTGTTAGAAAAGATAAAGGCTGGTGTGCTTTATGGTCCACAGATTTGGCAGCTCATTAAAGATTAACAATGTCAGAACTCTAAAATAATGCTCGGTTGTCATTCAGAAACATTGTCAAGAACTTTCTTGGAAATACACATGCACAGAATTACACCAAAATTATCCAGAAACTCTTGGAGCGGTTCAAAATACTTGGTTGCAGCATGAGCATCAAGGTGCATTCTCTGTGTAGCCATCTTGCTGACTTCCTGGAAAATCTTAGTGGAGTTAGTGATGAGCAAAGTGAATGATTTCACAAAGATTTGAAGATCACAGAGGCATGGTATCAGGGTAAATGGGGTGTATATACGATGGCTGACTATTGTTGGAGAATCAAGTGATATTGTCCACAGATTAAACATTTCAGGGGGAAAAAACGAGACACATAAATATTTACCTTAATATGTTTGTTTGGCAGCAGAACTTTACTACTTGTATACAACTTTACTACTTGTACCGTTACCATATATACTCAAATATAAGCTGAGTTTTTCAGCCCTTTTCGGGGACTGAAAAATCCCCCCTCAGCTTATATTCGGGTGAAGCTGAGCAGGGGAGCCTGGAGGCAA
The DNA here is from genome assembly GCA_030556195.1 of Anolis apletophallus. Lineage (NCBI taxonomy): Eukaryota > Metazoa > Chordata > Lepidosauria > Squamata > Anolidae > Anolis > Anolis apletophallus. Next base: position 24,989,545 of record JARBWK010000003.1, read on the forward strand.
GGCTCCAAAGCCAGCTAGCCATGGAGGAAGAGGAGAAACAGGGGAGGTGGCACAGGGTCTCCCAGACGAGGCTACTATGCCCCTGTAGCTGCTGTTCCTGCCAATCCTTCCCCTCGTCCTCCAGCTGGCCATGGAGGAGGAAGTGGAGGAAGAAAAAAAACCGGCGTAGGTGCGCAGGGGTCGCTGCCGCTGTTTCTCTTCTTTCTCTAGCTGGCCATCCAGGAGGAAGAGAAGGAAGAATAGGAGAAGGGGCTGCTGCCACCTTTTCTCCTCTTCTTCCTTTATCTGGCTATCCAGGAAGAAAAGGAAGAGGAAGAAGAACAGGAGAAGTAGCGACAGCGATTTATTATTATTATTGTTGTTGTTACATTTATTATTTTACTCTATTTATTATTAATAAATTTATTATTTTTCTCTATTATTGTTATTATTATTATATTATACTCTGTTATTAATACATTTATTTTACTTTTAATAATATTATTACCTTTATTATTTTTCCCTATTTATTATTATTGCATGTATTATTTTACTCTATTATTACTACATTTATTTATTATTTTACTTTATCATTATTGTTATTATTACATTTATTATCTTACTCTATTTATATTGGACGGATACGTAAGAACATTTACATTGAAGAAAGTTAGAATAATGATTTAATCAGAGTTGGACAGTCCTATCTTAAATTACAGTTGTATGTAAATAATCCAAAACATTTAACTTACTGATGCCTCAATTACTGTAATTTTATTGATATCTAGTTTTATTCTTATTCTTGAAATTTACCAATAGCTACTTCATTTTCCACCCTCGGCTTATACTTGAGTCAATAAGTTTTCCCAGTTTTTGTGGTAAAATTAGGCGCCTCGGCTTATATTCGGGTTGACTTATACTCGAGTATATACGGTACAATATATAGCCTTCATGTGACTAAAATACCTCTAAATAAACAGTATATTCAGGCAATTTTTTCTTTATTTTCCTTTGTATGTACATTTTGTATGATTTTTGGACAAAGGATATCCTGTACCTTCACAAGTTGACATGATAAAAAAAACTGGGGTCATTTTTGGATTCAGATACCAAAAGATTTTCAAAAACACGTGTCAGATCTAACTCAGCAAAAATTATAATTCCCAGTTATAATTCGGTTTGGCACAACATTTTTATCTTGCATGGTATTATAAAATCTCACTTTATTTAGATATTCTTTATTTATATATTCTTTGATGGAGTAAAGAATCCTTGCAAAATTTCTTATCTAAATGAGAAAAGGAATGACAACACACCCAAGAAACTTTATTTTAAAATGTTGAGTTGCTATTTTTGAGACCTCTGACAAGAAAGAACATTTCAGAAAATATAAAATAATAATAATAAAAACATCATTTTTAACCTGCCCTCTCTCCCAGAAGGGACTCATCGTGTTTTGAGCTTGCACAAAATTGTGTTTTACTCAAAAGCAATACCAGTTCTTAAAATGGAAAATTATTTATTTTATACAAAATATTTTCCTGGACAAATGTTTGTTTCTACTGGTTTAATAATCATGGCAATTTTTTAGAAGTGGTCTTTAAAGGTGTTAGAGTCAAGACGTATTTTGTAGAAAACATAGTTTTTTTGCACACCTAGCAGAATATTCACAAATTTCCTAAAATGCCAAAGATCACACACAAAGCATACCACATGAGCTCTTTTAGCCTCTCCAAGCACTGGGAACACTTCTGAAATGTTCACATGTAAGAACAAAATAAGTAAAGATTTACATGTCTGCTATCAGTCACATTGCCTGGGAATTCCTTAGACTGAAAACCCAGCATGACCCTAAAGTTTACTATATATTATATGCAGTCTAATCCATTTATCGGAATATTCTCAATAAACTTCAAAAGGGTTTTCTTCCAAAGCAGTGTGCTTTTAGTATTGCAGGTTGAGTCTCATAAACCATATTGGAATTTAAGTGCATATTACTTATAGAGGATTGCAGCCCAAAGGATTAATCATGGACAAAACTAATAATAACAGACATGTAATAAATTATGGTCCCAATTTCCTAACAATCAGGTCTTGGCTATTGGTGTAGGAACATCTGGAAAACTGTCTGTTTTATGGTCTTTGGGTGGCTGCAAATTTTATTTTATTTTCCTTCCAAGAGCATTTTTGACTATATATGTGAAAAGCATATGCCAACCATTTACTTCTAAGTTTTCTGCCATCCACTCACAGCTAAATGGATTATTTCCTGGGAAAAAAAATCAACATATGTTTGGACAGGTTGCCAGCTTGCTCTGTGTGAAGGAAATTGGAATATCTGCACCACATCCTTTCAGTTATTTCATCCACTGCCAGGCTGTCCTAAATTCTGAAAAGCTATCTTTCATGTCATTTTTCCAAATGAAAGGCTTAGTAACCTGATGCCTTTAGGAGGGGAGGCTGTGTGCACACAATCCAGTGGCCCAGAGAAATGAGCTCAAAATGGCTTTTGTCACAAACAGTAAACATTATTTACTGATCCTGAATCCAGTTGATTAAAATGTTGACATGTTTGCCAGAATAATATAAATGACTATTATTGTGAATTAATGCTTTTAACCCAATGCTACTTAGTGTCACAACGTGGGTCCTGGCCCAACCCCTTAATATCTCTCAAAGTAAAAGTCCATAAAAACAAAGCGAATCAAAGCAAGGCAACTTAGTCCGTAGGCAAACAAGGCAATCCAAGGTACAGGGCATGAGCAAGGTCTCAAGGTAGTTCTTGGCAAGGTGAGCCAAACTATGGCTTCCAAGGAACAGCAGACCACCGATGCGTCCTTCCAGCAACGACGTGGCTGCTCAACTGAGGAACTTTCCCACAGAGTGTATATTTAATTCCCACCTTTGTGAGACCAGCGCTCCAGGCTCCGCTTCCAATCTTTTCACGTAGCCACAATACTACTCCTCCGGTCGAAGCTCCTCGCAGGCCCAGCACCATTTGGCTCGTTATCTTCCTGGGAACATGCCTCCAACTTGGTTTCCATTTCTTCCTCCGCAGCTGGTGGCAACAAACGCTCTTGTGAACTGAAACCTCCTGGTTTCTCATATTCGCAATCTGATCCGTCTGATCCGGAATCTAGCTGGCCTTCATCATCCGAATAAGCAGAAGGCCAGGTGTCATCCCATTGCAAACTGTCAGTAGGTGATGCATGCCCATCAGCCCCTGCATCCCTCCATCTTGGTCCAAAGCAATCGGGACCCCCAGGGCTGCACCCCCCCCCCCCGGCTGGAACGGAGGCTGGGTTGCTACACTTAGACACTTCTTAGACAGGTTTTACTAATTTCGTCTGTCTGCTAAAGAGACCTCTCTCCTAGTGTATGTAATGTATGTATGAGATTAGAAAGCACACCAACACAATTTCCCCATGTTTGTTGTGGATCACATAAGGATATTGTTCTATCTATCTACTGTATCTATCTATCTATCTATCTATCTATCTATCTATCTGGGGAGTTTGATAAAAAAAAACATTGGTTCAAAATGTAGGGGGCGGTGGTGGTTCAGATCTAAAGTCAATTCCTATTTTCACAAAAAAAAGTTCAAAACTTTTCAAAATTTCAGAGACTTCTGAATCATTCGTTAATGGTTTCAAAGTGTTATTTCCTGTTTCATTTGGTGTTCTTTACTTTGAAAGTAGTTGTTTTATTCCAGAAAAGGGGGAAGCAAAGGGAAGAAATCCATTCACACTGGGTTAAACTGCTTCTCTCACCCAGGACTGATGTGGGAGAGAAAAGAAACCGAAGGAAAGCCTTCCAAACTGGGTTAAACAGAGGCTTTCACCCAGGACTGATGCGGGAGAGAAAAGAAACCGAAGGAAAGCCATCCAAACTGGGTTAAACAGCGGCTCTCACCCAGGACTGACGTGGGAGAGAAAGGGAACCGAAGGAAAGTCATCCAAACTGGACTAAACAGCGGCTCTCACCCAGGACTGACGCGGAAGAGAAAAAAACCCATAGGAAAGCCATCCAAACTGTGTTGAACAGCAGCTCTCGCCCAGGACTGATGTGGGAGAGGAAGGGAACTGAAGGGAATCCATCCACACTGGTTTGAAAAGCTGAATAATTTCCGACTCACTGATTCATAAGAGAAATGGCAGAAAATGCTTCGAAATGACAAGGATACTTCCGGGTTCCCAAATTGCTTTGAAATCGCTTCAAAAAGGAATTTGATCCGAAGATTTCGATCGAACCTAACCATGCCTACTAACTGTCTGTCTAAACTACAGGTTAAGTATTCTTTATGTTTGGGACCAGAAGTACTTTGGATTTTGGAATGACTGAATTTTAATATATGTGTATGCAGTATTGAGAAGTATTGGGGATGGGGCTCAAGTCTAAATATAAAATTCATTTATGTTTCATATACACCAGGCCTGTCCAACAGGCGGCCTGGGGGCCATACACGGCCCCCTAGCCCCTTGGCTACGGCCCCTTACCCTCCTGCAATAAATAATATATTTTTAAAATATTTTTAAAATATTTTTTCAATTAAGAAATATTTATTATTATTATTATTATTATTTGGTCCCGCCCCTTGGCTTTCTATTGGCCGCCTCCTCTTCTCCTGAGGGAGGGGGCCAATGGGAGGGAGTGATGTCTCTTGGGCCCCGCCCCCTTGGCAGCAAACAGGAAGAGCGACCCGGCCGCATGGCTTTCCCCCTCGGCAGCGCTGCTTCCTCCTCCTCAGGACTGCTGCTGCTGCTCCGTCTGGGAGGCGCTCAGGCCCTCAGCGCCAGGGAAGCAAAAGGGGTTTGGGAGGGAGGGAGTGTGTCTGAGAGCGTGAGTGAGTGAGTGAGAGAGAGAGAGAGAGAGAGAGAGAGAAGGGGGCCCTGCCCTGGGCACACCTCTCCCCAGCGCAAAGGGAAGATCTCTCTGGCTCTCTCAGACACACACACACACACAAGCCCCCTCCTTTCGGACCCCTTCATTTGCGTTTCATGAACTGTCTCTTTAATGAGAAGGAGAGAACCGGCCAGCCATAGGAGAGGGGAGGAGGAGAAAAGGAGGGGGGGAATTGAATGAGAGGAGCTCAGGAAAGGCCTCCCACCCTTTCCCCCTCCTTTTCCTCCCACCAGAATTATTTACATTCTTTGCAATTACCTAAGTTTACTTTGATGACTTGTACTGAATGGAATCAGCCAGGGGTAAACTGGCAGAATGAAAGCACACAGACCTTTCAACTGCAAGGCCATTCAATGCTGATCAATGTGGCCAGTGGACATATACACCTTATACATATTTTTTGTGCATAAAGCCAAGTTCATGAACATTAAACTATCCAAAAGCAAAGGTGTCAGCCACCTGTGTGGATAATGTTGGAATATGAGGTATTTTTGAATTCAAAATAGGAGGAGAGGGTCAACTTGTATTAACAAAGAATTGAAAAATGTAACCAAAACATTTTGGCTACTGCCTTCTTCAGAAGTTGTAACTACACCAATATAATAATTCAATCCCACTTTAACTATGATGTTTCAGTCCTGTGCAACCCTTGTATTTGTAGTTTGGTAAGGAATTTAAAATCCTTTGTGTTGACGAAGGCTTGGAATCACTGGGTTGCTGTGAGTTTTCTGGGATGTATGGTCATGTTCCAGAAGCATTTGAAAGTGCTAATGCTGTAGTTCATATAAACAGAACTCCATAGAATTTTTAAGTGGTATACAACTGCTGTGACACTATGCTATAGATAAATTCTATTCAATGTATTTTTGTGCACATTTCCGAATGAAACATTCATATTTGAATGTAGAATACATTTTGTGCTGTGTTATTGCATGGATTTTTGTTTAAAAAGAAGCATTGGGTTGGATTTTTATATGGCTGTGATCCATAATCTTGTTCTTCAGTGCATGCTTTGTGTGTGTGCACGTGCATACATGCTATGATTAACAAAGAGGAGTGACAGTTTTGCACAGAGGTTTCAAATGCAAATTATTTGGACTTTGACAGGGAAAAATCATTTCACTCTCACAGAGGAGGCAAAAAATCTCACGGCAGTTGCCAAGGTATTTTTGACAAGGTGTCTCAACATGTCATTGACGATGAGAAGCTTGAGAAATATTCTTTATATCCCTAGTGCATACCGAGTGAATATTGTGTATATTTGTGAAGGAGAAAATATGAGAGAAAGACAGAGATATGAAGAGATACGTTAGAAGGTAACTGAAAATTAAGACAATATTGTGGAGAAATAAGTTAGCTGGAAGAGACCACAAAGAATATCCACTCCAACCCCCTTGAATATATTGTATAATATATCCAATAATCCATGCAATATATTGCATAATAGAAAATATAATTTGATTTCATTGCAGACATGGCCATGTTGGTCATGAAACAAAATCAAAATATAACAACATGCACAAAATACAAAATGCCAACATTCATCTGGGAGCCATGGTACCGTCTTAATTATTTTACTGTGTTTTTTTGTTTTATTGTGTATTTTTAACTGCAAGATGCCAGATACTTTTTGGAGCTCCCAGGCTTTTCCATTATGCAGAAATATTTTTTAAAGCATGCAGGATAAATAAATGAAGTGCAGTTATCAGAAACATGGTGTTAACATTTTTGCATTGGGGTGTTGCAAAGGGAATGTTGGACTTTATTGCACAAGCTGCTGTTCCATGGAAGTTGAATAAATAAATACCAGTGGATAAGTACCAGGTTGAACACCTTTGAGATCACACCTTTCTTCATTGGTGCACTTATGACAATTTGACAATCCATGGTCCCACAATATACTTCTGCAGACCATCAAGGTAGGGGCCTTCCCATACTTTTGTTGTTCCCGTTTTTTTAAAAAGTAAAAATAAGGAGCAATTTTACAATTTCATCTTTGAAAAACCAAAAAAATTGTGCTTGGTAATAGTGAAGAAAAGAGTGAATAGTAATGGATGTTACTTTTCTGTCGGCACTGAAGTAGGTGATGGGAACATTGTGAGACTGAGATGTATTGCAAGGTTTTGACCTTCAGTACTGAGTGATGGGTTAACCTCAGTGAGTAGACAGACTGGAAGTGCATATGACATTGTGCATTAGGGACTGCCCCCAAAGATGATGGTCTAGCTCACTGATTCTCAAAGTGGGCGGTACCGCCCCCTGGTGGGCGGTGAGGCATTCCCAGGGGGCAGTGGGAGGCTCATGGGAATGTGGTGGGTGGTGAACCCCTTTAAGGGGGTGGCGAACAATTGGCCATTTAGGAGGGGTCACGCGGCCCTCTTCCGTGGCCCCGCCCCTTTGCTTTGACCTGCATATTAGATATTTGGATTAGAATTTGTAAGAGTAGCAAAATTATTTATGAAGTCACAACAAAAATATGGTTGGGGGTCACCACAACATGAGGAACCTTATTTAGGGGTCATGGCATTGGAAAGGTTGAGAACCACTGCATTAATGCATATATCTTTCTGTTTTATTGCAATTAAATATTTTTTAAAAATAATTTCTAGGGGGGCCGTGAGTAAAAAAATTTCTGGAAAGGGGGCGGTAGGCCAAAAAAGTTTGGGAACCACTGGTCTAGCTTCAAAGCTGTTTTGCCTGCTTTTTTCAATAAGGTCAGAAATGTTGGAGTTTATGGAGAACAATGGAAGTAAAACAGATGCAATGAAGATTTGGTTCTACATTTGAAATTAGAAATCACCCTGTTCTGAGAACATTTTGTGTCTATTCAATATGAGGCACCAGGTGACTTTTTCAGAAGTGTGCCATCAATTACTCAGGAAAGGAAAATAAAGTCTGAGATAGAATAAGACAGAATGAGAGCAAACAAAGATATAATGGAGAAAGGGGGACAAGAAGCTTAAGAAATAGTTTCTCTGATTGGAAAATGTAGGATCTTGCTATATATACCAAGACCAACGATAGTTAAGCATATCAAAGGCCGATCTAGTAACTGTTCCCTTAAAAGCAGTATTCTCCAGGTCTGTCTTTGTACCTTCAATGCACCGAGGAGCACTATGGAAAAGTTCATTATAAAATTATGTGTTTTGGGATAAAAAAACTTAATAGTTAAATGTATGCTTTGCAAGCAGAAATACAATGGGTCAAAAAGAAAATGGTGAGGGGAAAGAACTTTGCTTGAGAACCTGGAATGCTGCCGCCTGACAATGCAGGAAGCATGTGTATATTTATAGTTTATTTTATTTTTACAAAAATACTATGCAGGTGGCCTGACTGACAACACTATACTATACAACTTGAACAGACCCTGCAGGTTGTATAGTATTTTATTTTTCCGGCATTCAATGTTTGTTGTATATATGTTGTGCACCACCCTGAGTCTGCTTCAGGGTGAGAAGGGCGGAATATAAATGCAATAAATAAATAAATAAATAAATAAATGAATGAATAAGTTCCACTCTAACAACTTTGTGTAGGTTTCCCCTTTAAAGTTAAAAACCATGGATATAGCAAAGCAAATATGTTGAAACAGATACATCATGGAAATACATTTGCTAGAGACCCATGATTGGCAGCAGTTGCCTGCTGAGCGTAAAACTCCTTGACTGCTGTGTAATCTAAAATCTAAACATCAAAAGTAAAACTGAGAGCCATAAAACGGAGAAGAAGATGCTGGCCTAAATGGACATTTGGTCTGTTCCAGCTGGGCCCTTCTTATGTTCTTATCTGCAAAGCTTCAAATCTGAGTGCCATTTTGAAAACATTAAAGACATGACATACTTTCTCTTGAATGTTAAGATAAATTTGCCAGAAGCAGTATGCCTCAATATATCAATTGTTAGGAGAAAGTGACTGTTAGCTCTCAAATCCTGTTTGTGTGATTCCTGCAGACTGTAGTGGCCCTTAATGTGACCAAAATCATGAGCTACATAGGGTTCTGCTTGGATCCCACAAAAGCAATTTAAAACGGATAAGCTGAAGCTCCCCAGTTGTCAGCTCTCCACATTTGCAGGTTTCACTTTTCTGGATTCGATTATTTGTGGATTTGATTGGTATGGTCCTTGTCGGAATCTCTAGGTCTTCCACTGTGCCTTCATGCCCACCATTTGCCAGAAGACAAACACTTTTCTAGGTCCTTGTAGGTTCAGAGTGCAATTACCGTATATATAAGCCAACCCGAATATAAGCCGAGACACCTAATTTTACCACAAAAAACTGAGAAAATTGATTGACTCGAGTATAAGCCGAGGGTGGGAAATGCAGAAACTATGGGTAAATTTCAAAATAAAAATAGATACCAATTAAATAAAATTAAAGCATCAGTAGGTTAAATATTTTTGAATATTTACATAAAAGTGTAATTTAAGATAAGACTGCCCATTGCCCAACTCTGATTAAACCATTTTGACCTTCTTCAATGTAAATGTGCTACAATAAAAATAGAGTAAAATAATAAAGGCAATTATAGTAATAATAATAATAGAGTAAAATAATGGAAATGTAATAAAAACAGTAATAATAGAGTAAAATAATGGAAATAATAATAATAAATAGAGTAAAATAATAAATGTAATAATACATTTATTATGTATTTATAACAGAGTGAAATAATAAATAACTTTGACTCAAGTATAAGCCGAGGGGGACTTTTTCAGCCTAAGAAAAGGTCTAAAAACTAGGCTTATACTCTAGTATATACAGTACATTGTCAACTTTCATCTAGACCAGTGGTTCTCAAACTATGGGTCCCGAGGTGTTTCGGCCTACAACTCCCAGAAATCATAGCCAGTTTACCAGCTGTTAGGATTTCTGGGAGTTGAAGGCCAAAACATCTGGGGACCCACAGGTTGAGAAGCACTGATCTAGACATCCCTAGAGAGGTACTCTCTCAGGTTTTAAAAATGTGTTTTTATATTTGGGTTTCTTCCACTTTTGTGGGGGTCCTGTGTCCGTAGCTCCAGAAAATCTGTGAGGCTGATTAAACTGTGTTTATATATAGACTTCCTCCCACCTAGTTCCCCCCCCCCTTTAAATACAAGACCTCTATTGCAGTAACTTATGTTTTCAGAAGTGAGCAAATTCATGCATATTGTTTAAGATCTACATTTAAGACTTATAACCACACTAAACATTATCTGAGCCTAATGAGAATTAAATTCTAACTATTCACACAGAAACAAAAGCAGAGATTTCTATCTGAATTCTCATATTTCTCTGAGTTTTTAATAACATTAACACAAAGGAAAACATCTTCTAAAGGGGTTGTTCTTTGTGTACATACACACGGATGCACCCACATGCTGAAAATTGCAGAGAGAGGAGATGCAACATCTGTGAGACCTGGACGCCATAGTGTCCTTCATTTTCAGCCCTACCAATTAATCGGTAGGCAATTTTTAGATCTGTGATTAAAGCTTTAGTTTGATTAATGCTTTGATTAAATCAATTAAAGCTCTTAGGCCTAATTCCTATGGGAGTCTCCCTTGCCCCCACATCTATTAGCAGGCTTCACAAAATTTAGTAGGGGCTAATGGCAGCTCTTTTCAGTTTTTGAAAAATGGGCTGCTAGAATGACTTGCGATTTGATAATTCACTACAGGGATAACATGTATATGTTTGGACAGTTATAATCTCTATGTGAATTGTGAGTCACAGAGATTTCCAGGATTCTTCACATATTCGTGTGACCTAGAAAAAGAAGAAAATAGAAGTCTCCCTTGCAAATTGATATGACATATGTTTCATTGTTGTGAGTGAGAATTGTATCATTAGATGTGGCTCCATGACCCATCCTATAGACACAAGGGCAGAACAGTACATTATATGAAGTAAGAGTACCGTATATACACATATACTCATGTGTATGTCAACCTCATGTACAAATCCATTTGTACAAATGTACAAAGTCCATTTGGACTCCCAGCTGACCATGGAGGCCCAGGTCTCTGCGGTCAGCAAGATCGCTTTTTTTCATCTGCGACAGGCAAGGAGGCTGGCCCCCTATCTCTCCCGGAACGATCTGGCCACGGTGATCCAAGCCACAGTCATCTCAAGGCTGGATTACTGCAACGCGCTCTACGTTGGCCTTCTTCTGTCGGTGACCCGGAAGCTCAGGCTAGTGCAGAACACTGCCGCCCGGCTCCTGTCTGGCACGCCAGCTGGCGCCCACATAACACCTGTTTTGCAGGATCTGCACTGGCTGCCAATTGAGCACCGGATCACCTTCAAAGTGTTGGTCCTCACCTTTAAGGCCTTACACGGCCTGGGGCCAGCGTATTTGAGGGACCGTCTCACCCCATATTGCCCTCCGAGATCACTTCGGTCTGAGGACTCCAATCTCCTGGAGATACCTTCAGCTAAACTCGCAAGGCTGACTGCTACCCGCCGGAGGGTGTTCTCTGTCATAGCACCTACGCTGTGGAACGCCCTCCCGGCCGGAACTCGGGCTATGAAGGACTTGCTCCCGTTTAGACAGGCCTGTAAAACATACCTGTTTAAGCAGGCCTTTGGTGAGTAAGTCCTGCCCATGCCCCGCCATCTATTCGTTCTTCTGAGGATGATGTGCTGTTCATTGTGTTAACTGTGTTATTAATTACTATACTGCTGTTGTTTTAAATTGTTTTTAACTGCTTATTGCCTGTATTTTACTGTGCCCTTCAGCTCCTGTAAGCCGCCGCGAGCCTCAGGGAGTCGGCGGCATAGAAGCCCGAATAATAAATAAATAAATAAATCAAGGGCAGATTTGAGGGTCAAAATTGTGGATTTTGATATGACTTGTGAAGAAGTCAATGATTATTTTTCAAAGAAAGAAAATGGCCAGTGCCATCTCAGTATCTGTTTCTGGCTGCCACGTGACCATTTTGCCGTCTAGGCATTCAAGAATGAAAGATGCATCACAGCAATGGAGAAAGCAGAGTGGACTGATGCTTTTTTTTTTTACAGTGAGTTGGGATGTGGCAACTCCCCCACAGACATTTCCTGATGCATCATTTTTGTGTATCAAGAGAGCTGTCCAGAGGGGCCTGCACTACTGGCAGGCCCCTCAGGTAACTTTGGGGGTGGGGGAGTGGGAGCGATCCTTTGGCTGGGTGAGATCCTTTGGCTGGGTCATCCGGGAGATAGGGAAATCCAACTGCTGACCCTGGATGGTGAGGTTCTTTGCCCGTCTTCATCAGTAAAAAGCCTGGGTGTCCATTTGGACCCCCTGCTGTCAATGGAGGCTCAAATCTCCAATGTCAGCAGAATCACATTTTTACACCTGTGACAGGCGAAGCGTCAGGCTCCCTATCTCTCACAGAACGACCTAGCCGCGGTAATCCAAGCTACGGTCATCTCAAGACTTGACTACTGTAACACTCTGTACATTGGCCTACCCTTGACCATGATCTGGAAGGTTAAGCTAGTGCAGAACGCTGCAGCCCGGCTCCTCGCGGGGGAGCCCATGAGCTGCCACATTACACCTATACTGCAGCAGCTGCAGTGGCTGCCAATTGAACGCCGAATCACTTTCAAGGTGTTAGTTCTTACTTTCAAGGCCTTATATGGTCTGGAGCCAGTGTACCAACGGGATAGCCTGATTCCATCACTCAGTTCTGAAGACCAGAACCTTCTCACCATTCCTAGTATGAAGTCTTTTCATCTGACTTCGACGTAGCGCAGGGCCTTGTCTATCATTGCCCCGGCCCTCAGGAATTCACTACCATCAGAAATGTGGACCCTACAAAATTTGGCTTCTTTTTGTCGAGCCTACAAGACGCATTTGTTTAGACAAGCGTTTGGAACCCTGTGACTTAAACATATTTTATCTACTGTTTTATGTATATCTTATTCTATGTTTTACCCATCGTCTGTTATTGAGTTGTGTTGTATTCTGCTCCGAGCCTTTGGGAGTGGTGGTCTACAAATCCAAATAAATAAATAAATAAATTCTGCTCCCCTGGAGTCCTTGAGGCTAAAAAACCAGGATCACTGTGGGGATCGCTTTCACAGTCCCAGGAGTCAATCCCCACAGGTTTTTCACCTGCAAGGACCTGAACCTTAGCTTAATTGGGATATCCCAGATTTCTCCAGATTAATTAAACTGAGACAGGTGTTGAATTAAAGCCCTGTCTGGAAGGGCTATGAGATGATTGTCACACCAAATCGACACCAGACATGGCTACTGCTGCTTCTCTGGACAAAACGGAGTTCCTTGAAATCTTCTAGAGTTAATTCCCACTTCCTGGGATGCGTACCTACCAGGCATGGTTCAACAAAGAACAAGAAAAAAAGCTATAGGATGACATTTGCCCCAACTAAATAGGCACACAATGTTTTTTTAAAAAAATTCAAACAATAATATTAACAGCACATGTAACAGCTGAATGGGTTTCTAAAGCATGGGGATGGAACAAAGTGTTCCCTTAATGGAGGGCTTAAAATAAATAGGTAAAACGACATTAACAACCTTGATGCATAAACAAGCTGTGTCTCATCTTTCTGAATAGCATTTTGTAAAGTATGGTTAGATTTATTTATTTTTATGTGGAAAAACATATGCAGGAGTAATATCCCCCCAATTTATTTAGACTTAAAGTTCCTGTTCATGTGTGTGTTTGTATTCTAAATAGTTCATATCTAATGAATGTATATCAAAGCTTTGGGAGAATAGACTCCCTAACTTGCTTTTGTAAAGAGTCAGCTAGTGCAGTAATGTATGTCATCATATCAGGGATCCTGCCTTGAAGAATTATACAGATATGCCTTTTATTTAACTGGCACTCTGTCTAGTGTAATGGCTCTTGGCAAAGTTCTTCTGACATGATCATGAATCTTCTATAAATGAATTACATCTCAGTACTTATTTAATTGGTACTTATTTTCATCTAAACAGGAGAGGTCAAGAAAGTAGACCAAATGCTAAATTTCAGCACATTGTGCTTTCTCTGAAGACCTGGATCTTATTCCTACTTTGTTTATATTTGGTTGTTTGGTTTATGGAACAGCTCTACAGTGTAAACTCATATAATGCTGCTTAACTGTGATGACCAGCATTATATAAGTCTACACTGCATTATATGGCACTGTGGATCCAGCCACAGTCTTCTCCAGGGTGACATGGTAGAGGATTGCCTACAACCTGAACTGATTTAGTCCACCTATTTCTGCTAGATCTCATTAGCTAAAAAAAAAAAAGACAAGGGTCAAGTTTATATGTGGTGGCTGGACTAACTGATTCAAATACTTTGCCCATTCATCAGTCTACAATGCTTAACATAAACTGATCTGGAAAAATCTGACAATGATGGTGGTGTCAAGTTTTGAAAGGATACCAGCAGCTTTCTCTTCTAAGTGATAGAGTTTAATCACACAAAGTTTGAAAGATGACAGTTTCTATAGAGAGGGCAAATGTGATGTAGTGGGAACTTTAGGAAGTCATTCTAAAAATGAAATTTTATGGGAAAAAACCATAATACTTTTATGGGAAACCAATGATTTTTTTTAAAGCAGGTAAAAGACTAGATCCATAGTAACCTTTCCTGCAAGAGGTTTTGATAAAATTTAGTGATTTGATTCTCACCGCCAGACTAAAAAGTGTACTTTGTACAGCACTGCGCTCGTCCACACCCTCAAGATGTTTATTTATTTATTTATTATTTCAAATTTATATACCACCATTCCCAATGGCTCATGGTGGTTCACAATACATACACAAACAATAATAAAATAGCAATTTTAAAACACAGTAAAACAAGTTATACCTAATACAGAAAGGAAATGACTAGGCCGGACCATTACAGACTGAATGCCTGCCGGAAGAAGTTGGTCTTACAAGCCCTCCAGAAGGAGGGCAGATCTGTCATAGCTCGGACCTCCTCTGGTAAGGTGTTCCATAGATTGGGTGCTACCAACGAGAAGGTGCATTGTCTCGTAGATGATAGTTGGCAAGTTCGAATAGATGGAATTTCCAGGAGATGTTGGTCCTCAGACCATAGTGATCTCTGGGAAATATACAGGGAAAGGCGGTCCTTCAAGTACGCTGGCCCCAGACCATGTAAGGCCTTAAAGATTAACACCAGCACTTTGAAGGCAATCCGGTACTCGATGAGAAGGCAGTGCAGATGCTGAAGGACTGATGTGATGTGACATGTTGATGACACTCCAGCCAGCAGTCGAGCAGCAGCATTCTGCACTAGCTTGAGTTTCCGGGTCACCGACAAAGGAAGGCCGATGTAGAGGGCATTACAGTAGTCTAGCCTCGAGATGACTGTGGCCTGGATCACTGTGGTTTAGGAGAGTTCATGGGGTCTTCTCATTCCATCCTCACAATTGTTCTGTGAGGATCATTGAGACAGAAGCAGCAACTGGTGTAAGGTCAATAAGGGAGCTTCAAGGCTAAGCGTGATTTGAACCTACAGTACGTTTTTACATCACTCTGACTGAAATAATTTGCTGAAGGCTATTAACTTTCTGGAAAACAAGAAATTTCATACAACAGTAGAATGGTGAGACCATTTTTACATCCAAGAACACAAAGCATTCCTTTCTTTTGAAGTAATTTTAATTTACTTTGAAGAATTCAAGACTTAATATCTGCCAGTCTTGCATGTATTCCAAATTATGGATTATGGCATTTTGCATAATTCCTCTTGAAATTTTACGCAAGGAATGAAAGCCACATTCTACAGAGGAAGACAAGAAAAATATACACACATTTTAGGCTGTAGAAAATTTTCATCTTAGCATGTCTGACCTTCCTAATCATCCTAAACAATTCTTACCAGGTATAGCCATATGCCAGAAATTAAACAAACACTCGACAGGTGAAGGAAAATAAGTTTATTTTTTCAAATAATCTTTTTTACTTTTATCAATAGCTGTTTCATCAGGAGACTCTGCATTTGAAAAAGAATTTCCTATCTTTGTGCATAATTCTCTATGTTCATGATAAATACGAAATTGAATCCTCATAACTGAAGGATTGAGATTAGAATCTACTAGCTGTACCTGGCACGCGTTGCTGTGCCCTATTTAGGAGATGCGAGATGTAAGGGTTGGAAATGATGTTACTTACGGCCTTGGTGGGGTCATGTAGGCATGAATTGCGCACTTTCTATGTGTGCTCCAAATGATGTCATCTGGAAGCATGAGTTGTATTGTCTTATATAACGGAGGAAGTGTTTTGATTCTGGAGTGTGTCCACTCAGCAAAGTCTGTAGTGGTTGTGGAGGAGTGGCAAGTGGTGGTAGAGAGACTTTACCGGCTAGGCAGCACATTCCTGTTGTTTCTGCTGGGTATTTCAGGGCTTTGCAGTGTGTGCAGATGTGCGTTAGGGTGCCAATGTCGGCCTCTGGCACCATGCTGTAGTCTTCTGCAGTGTTGTATCTGAAGGCTAGGCGGTGGAATTGGTTGTGGTGTTTTTGAAGTTTGTTTTCTGTGTTGCGACGTCGTGTTTCTGTGCTCCTTGCGCACTGCTGTTGTGTTGCATTTCTGCGTCTTTGTTGTTCCTGGCTGCGCACTTCTTCTTGTCGTGCAGTTCTTTGCATTTGGTTCTCAGCTGTGCGTCGTGCAGTGACCTGTTGTCTGTGTCTCTGCTGCGCAGTGTGTTTCTGTTCTGGTGTTTGTTCTGCCCTTTTTTGTTTGATGTATGTAGCATTGTGAGTGTGTCATCCGATGCTGTTATTTTTATAAGGCATGGCTTGTCTTTTGGGTCAGTTTATGTCTGTGTGGAAGGAAGGAATGGTTTTAGTTTGTGGTGTTTGTAGGTGTTGTGTGTACGGGGTCCCGTAAGGTTGGTGGGATGGGTTGTGATTTGAAGTTGTGTTGTGTTGTGTGGGTAGGAATTTGCTGGAGAATTGCTCCCTCAGAGTTTGGTTTTGGCAGTTTAACCCTCAAACACCAACTGAAATCTCCCAGCATTCTATCCTAGCCTTGGATGGCTCTTGCCAGCGTTGCTATGGTTACAGCAGTTATGCAAATCCGCCCTTATTGGCAGCCAATCATGTTGTTCAGAATGTAGAGGCTGGGTGATTCGTTGGCTGCCCCGGAGGATACTGGGAAATGTAGTTTTATTTTTACTCGTTGTTTTGGGGGCCTTTTAGGTTTCGGGGGGGAAGTTTCTTTGCTACAAACGTACCTTGCTTGAGACCTATTTCTGTTGGCAAGTATTGTTTTTCTGCGTTGTATGGTTTCTTTGTTTGAGGTATACATCACATGACGTGAACCCATTTATATAATAGATTCACTTCTCTAGTTTATGTGTCATGGCAACTCTTTTTAATGTATTTGTTATCACAGTTTCACTGCTTGTATCTCTTTCCAGTTGCATAAATATATAAATAAAAAAAAGTTTAGGTAACGAACCAGCAATGTTGCTTTTTTCCTTGTATACAGCTATTGTCTCATGCTTTACTTAGGCGATCCCTCATAACCCGAGGATGATGGTCCTCCAAGTGTAGTGTCTTGGTGGTAGATATGTATGTGATTGTGGAGACCTATTCTTGATCCACATGTTCTTGCTCAGTGAGGACATCAGTTTCCTTGTGGAAGGTGGTCCTGGTCAGGGTTGGCTTGATGTGCCTTCCTCTTGGCATGTTTCTCCCTTTCTCCCTCTATTTGTGCCTCTTTGGATTCTGCAGCATTGCTGGTCACAAGTCATCTCCAGTTGGAGTGCTCAAGGCCTGGGCTTTCCAGTTCTTGGTGTCTATGCTACAGTTTTTAAGGTTGGCTTGCATTGTCTTATGTAAAGGCTCTGTCTGTAGGTCCTCCCTGTAAATGAATTTTCATGCATTTATATGCCAAATGTAGATAAGGTAAGAGCTCAAATTCACCTATAGTTTTATCTTTTGAAAAAATCATATATGTCTAGAGTGCATTTGGCTTGGTTTTAAGTACCCCGCCAGCCCACTTTAGAAGGATATTTAACAAATGCATGGTTTCTGACTTTTCATGCTCAAATCCTGGTTTTCTGATTTTTCTCTGCCTTTGTCTCAGACTGCTCAATACCTTTTGCTACTTGAGGCAGAACAGGGGTTGTCAGGTGATATAAGAGACAGGGCTCCTATCCCTTTAATGATTGTGCCAACTCCATTACAGGGAGTCCCTGATTTACACACATCTTACTTACAAACAACTTCTAGTTAAGAATGGGGGTCAGACAATAGGAAGTGAGAGAAATCTACCTCTAGTAAGGGAAATTCACTCATGATAGAGTTATCACTGGGGGATCTCCACTGAAGCACTGAAGCATCATCCCCAATCCTTGTTTCTACAAGTTTTTATTTCAAAATCTAATGATCACAGGAACAGAAAGTGAGGTGAAATCTTCTGACCACTCAGAGACAGCAAAGCAAACACCAAAAGGGTGTTTACCCTTCCCTGTGCTACCCAAAGCTGGAACAACTTCACCCGGTGTCTTGGAGCGGTGATAAGATGGCTATGTGCCCATAAATTGAAAGTAAATCCAGCAAAAACTGAAATCTTGTGGTCTGGCTGCCCATCGGAATTGGTCAGTCTATTACCATCTTTTGAAGGGGAACCTTTAGCACCATCTTCCACTGTGAAGAGTTTAATCTACTTCACAAATGTTGATGTTGTAGGGTTAAGGGCCCCATATTTGGAGAAAAATGGTATAAAATTAAGTAAATAAAATTAAGTAAATAAATAAAATATTATAATAATTGGAGCCTGATGTGGTCATCTCCTCCTCCTCCTTCCTCTCCACCCCCCTTTTTACAAGGGAATTATCCTTGCTCTCTTCATATAAGAATTAATGGAAAGAACTTGAGTAAAACCTGTAATGTTTGTCTGTTCCAACTTAACAATGCATTCCCTCATTAGACTCATTCGTGTAGCTCGTATAATCTTCTGCTGCTCTTCTTCACTGATAAGTGCTTAACATTGTTCCTGCACGTTACTTCTGCGAACAGAAGTAGATTACTACAGATTACTTTATGCCTAGAAAATTGTTCATTTTAGGCTTTTGAGCAGACCCTAATAAACACATTCTCTTTGTGTCAATGGAAATACTCTCCTGGCCCAAACTCTACTGTAGGCCAAAAATGTAGAAGGGTGAAATGGAATTGTAAAAGCTAAGGACTTTATGAGTAGTAATTAGGTTGCTTGGGGTACAAATTGAAGAAGCTCATTGGACTTAGACATTTCAGCATATGTAAGTGCTTTAAATCAGTTTCTGCAGCATTTTTCATACATGCTTTGCTCAGCCAAATGGCATCCCAGCTGTTCTCCTTTGCTTCTCTAATCCCATTGAAAGCATGCCCATCTCTGTTCATTTCCACCTATGCTAGCATCCATCTGCTGATGCCTCTAAGAAGCTCTGCTGGATGGTGTCAGGAAGCTTCCACAATATCCTGCTTGCAGAGTTTCTTATTTAGCTGGGAACATTGTGTTGCTTTTTCTTTTTGCACAGTTGATTGGCAAGATGCCCTTTGCTGCTCCATTGAATTTCAAAGAACTTGAGCTTAAATTAAGTAACTTAAATATTTGAAAGCAAGGTTATAGTTCTCTTTGTGATGGCAGTTTTTTATTTGTTTATCAACTCTCTCTCTCTCTCTCTCTCTCTCTCTATATATATATATATATATATAGGTATAGGTATAGGTATAGGTATAGGTATAGATGTAGCAGTAGGTTTGTTGTTAATAATTGAGCACATACCTTTAAAGGAAAATATAAATTAAATTGAATTAGTAATATGTTAGAAGATGTGCAGGCAGTACAGAGAACAAAAGCTTTAAAAGAGCGTAATCAACACAGGAGAATTTTAATAAATAACCCAGGAAATAACATGTTTTTTTCATGCCAGTCAAGTATCTCTGGCAGGTGACCACAGTAGGAAATTCCCTAGCACTAGCTATTATCTTTATCTTCTGAAGGTGAAAAGCATCTACATCTAGATCGTTGACCTCAGTGAATCTTGGGTGATCACTCCTCCAGGAGACCTTGGCTGTACACTCCTAATACATCTTGCCCACCAAAATCATTTTCCCCAAACACCCTTTGGGAATGTGGAGAGGCATTTTTGCCATGCCTTAGGTCCCCATTCTGCATTGAATTAGGCTGTATTAAAATAAGAAGTAATCAGAAGTAAGAGCCAGTGTTATATAGTGTCAGCATTGGACTATGACTTTGGAGATCAGTGTTTGAATCCCTGCATCGTATTAGGTTGTATTAAAATAAGAAGTAATCAGAAGTAAGAGCCAAGTGTGATATAGTGGTGTCAGCATTGGACTATGACTCTGGAAATCAGTGTTTGAATCCCTGCATCGTATTAGATTGTATTAAAATAGGAAGTAATCAGAAGTAAGAGCCAGTGTGATATAGTGGTGTCAGCATTGGACTATGACTCTGGAAATCAGTGTTTGAATCCCTGCATCGTATTAGATTGTATTAAAATAGGAAGTAATCAGAAGTAAGAGCCAGTGTGATATAGTGGTGTCAGCATTGGACTATGACTCTGGAAATCAGTGTTTGAATCTCTGCTCAACCAGGAAAACCCGCTGGATGACCTCAGGCAAATCACATTCTCTTATCCTCAGATATAGGCAAACAAAAACTCGCATCTACATCTAGATCTTTGACCTCAGTGAACCTCAGTGGCCACTCCTCCAGGAGATCTTGGCTGTACACTCCTAATACATCTTGCCCACCAAAATAATTTTTCCCCAAACACGCTTTGGGAATGTGGAGAGGCATTTTGCCATGCCTTAGGCCCCCACTCTGCATCGTACTAGGTTGTATTAAAATAAGAAGTAATCAGAAGTAAGAGTCAGTGTGATATCGTGGTGTCAGCATTGGACTAAGACTCTGGAAATCAGTGTTTGAATCCCTGCTCAAACAGGAAAAACTACTGGATGACCTTAGGCAAATCACACTCCCTTATCTTCAGATATAGGCAAATAAAAACTCTCTCTGAACAAATCTGGACAAAAACATTTGGGGCAAAATTTAAAATAATGGCATGCTGGATGTTCCAGGGGGTTTATACAGCCCATAACTACACTTCAACGACCCCACTGATACACAAAGGTATAACAGAAGTGAGTAGACATAAGACGGTTCTATATGGACACAATATCCTGTGGCCAATTTGGTTAAACTCCAGTTTGGCACTGAAATGATTCTTTCCACCAGACCCTGGGACACTGCAAAGGTGGAAGGGAGTCCTCTTCGCTTCAACTCAGACTACTGTTGAAGGGAAGGAGTCTTGATCACCCATTCAGTTTGGTCCCACTGGACACCCACCCTTACTGCTCTCTCCTGCCCTCATCATAACAGTGACCAGTGATCACCAGTCATGAAATGGCTCACAACCATTGTTTGTAGCCCAGAACAATGTCAGATAGGGTTAAAAAGTGATATGAGAGAGGAGAGGTGGAAAATGAAGAATTACAGCCCATTTCCAGAATGCTCACCTTACCATTAGCAGAAACTCGATGTGTGGCTCGATGCTTTTCTCCAAAGTGGGTTGTTGGTTTCAAAAAATTCCCATTTTTGGAATAGTTCAGATTTTTAAATAGGGGATACGCAAGCTCTAGGACAATATGCTACTTTCTTTGTTTTCTATACTTATCACAATTCATACTGAATGAACAGAGAATCAAAATGTGACAAGAAAAGGATGTTATAACTAAAAGAAGAAAATACAACACACATCTATTTCTAATTAAAAATGTATGTGCGTCAATGTCTAGTTATGCTGTTAAAGGCTTTCCTTAAGCAGCTTCTGACACATAGTACTCATCTCCATTCAAAAAGAGCAATTTTCCAACGAAAGAGCTTTTTCCTTGTCAGTCCAAATGGCAATTCATGGCAGTAACACAACTCTACCTTTGCAGTTCTGCCTAGTCTTGTGTACACAGACAGTTGTAAAAGCCTTAAAGGCAATAAAACTAATGGACTCCTGGCCAGAAGCCTGCAATTAGAACCAAGGAAAGCAAATAAATTGTCTTGGGTAATTTTTTTTTTCAAAATCTGCAAGAATTGGTAGTGTTTCAGAATAAATTGCTCTGATGTAGTCTGGAGTCTCTTTGCATTCCAGGCTTTATCCCTTTCCTTTTCTCTCTTTCCCCATTCTTCCCACTCTCATTGTTCTTCTTTCTCTATGATTGTGAGCTGCTGTGTCCCAGGATGCATCCAAACAGCCCCTTTAATGCGGGAGTTACCACAATAAAAAGGGGGTTGTCCAGATGATGTCCTGGACAAACCCGAATTAATTTGCCACAAACCAGGAAAATCCTGGATTGTGGAGAATTAATTTGTTAGTAGGTTTATTCTGCACCTTCCTGGAAGGCGCAGGATAAACCTACTACTTCCGGTGTCTGGACTGCAGTCCAGACAGTATTCCCATGGTTATCACTGTAAAAGAAAAGAAAAGAAAAGAAAAAGAACTACCTGGCTTCCATTAGAGGGCTGCTGGAGCATACAAGAGTAACAAACAAGGGCAACACCGTGTAAGACAACACAGGAACAACAAGGGTTGCAAATAAATTGCAGTAGACAAAATCAGTATCAAAATATCTTATTTCAACAGTAAAAGTCCTTCGTTCAACACATTAAGTTTTGGAATAGAGTTCAACACGTAAAGTTCAACACAAGGAGTACAACACATAATGAGTTCAGCACATTAGAAAGATATACAACTGTTCTACACAATAGGTAGGTCGCAAGACCATGATTCACATTGGTATTATGTTCAAGTCAGACTGTATCAGTCAATATATTCAAATAGTAATTAGAATCATAGGCCAGTCAAGATGCCGAGGTTCCGACTTAGTTACACAGTACCTTAAGCATGTAGCATGTGGTGTTTGTAGAGTCAGAACAGCTGTTTGTACATTTCGACCAGATGGGATGGTCCGTCCTCCGCGCTGATTGAGACACTTTGCATGAAACTGTACACCCTTGAGGACGACACTACTGTTGAACGCTGCCTCTGAGGAAGTCTCGGAGAGAGACAAAACGGCTCGCTGCCAGCTCTGGAGAGAGCTCCTGCCGTAAGGCACTCTTCCCCACAGAACACCCCTTTTGGGACCTCTGTTTGGGGACTGTGTTCACCGCTACATGGTCTAGCCTTTTGTATTCTGACCTCATTTGGGTTCGCTTAGCTCACTGGACTACAAGGACCAGCGTCCTCTCCACGGAACGCCATTGAGCGTTTTCCGCTTCGAAATCTTTGAATCTCGCCAACGCGTCCCCCGCAGGATTTCCCTGGATGTATAATACTTCTGACCGAGCCACGGGTATTTCCCCATTATGACCTGGTTTCTTCCCTAGAGCATTCCTCTACAAACAGCTGCTTTATAATAAGGTGGCCCATAAATTTCATAGGGTTTTCTTAGGCAAGGAATACTTCAAAATTGTTTTGCTAGTTCCTTCTTCTGAAATATAGCCTCCAGCATCAGATATTTGTTGGCTGTCTCCCATCCAAGTACTAACTAGAGTTGGCCCTGTTTAGCTTCCAAGATCATTATATGTCATTTACTGTGATAATAACCGCCAGATATGGTTATGATGGAGGAGTTTGGAAATTAAGGTTTGGGAGCTTATTTTGAGCCGCTTCTATTACTTCTATTACTTCACAAGTTCCTATTCTATGATTTGCAATGCAACCACATTTGGAGGGTCACATATTCCTTATACTTGACTATTTGCATTTTTACTAAAACCTGGGGAGAAAAGGTCTGTGTGAGGAACCTAAATCTGAGCCACTTTTTGTAATCTTGTTTCCAAGCTATTTGGCTATCTATCTGTAGAAATGTTGACCCTTCTTTGGAGTATTGCTGTTGTTGTTTTTAACCAAAGCAAAATGAATTAGAACAAAAAGCAAGCAAATAAACTATAATGAAAACATTGCTTTGAGCCCTGAGTGTGCATCCTAGCAAATAATGTCGGCAAATTTACTTCATAAGTATCAGTGACTATTTCATATTTTTGGAGTCTT
Source organism: Anolis apletophallus (assembly GCA_030556195.1). Lineage (NCBI taxonomy): Eukaryota > Metazoa > Chordata > Lepidosauria > Squamata > Anolidae > Anolis > Anolis apletophallus. The sequence continues at coordinate 25,013,426 of JARBWK010000003.1, forward strand.
TCAACTATATGATATTACTGGACAGGAACAAAACCCTCTTGAAATGCATATACTAGAAGCACTCTTGGCAATGACCCAAAAATCCTCCTGTTCTTTGGCTCTGTCTCGAAGAAAAACTGGGTCAGCAAAATGCAGGAGCGTTTTCTGGTGGCTTGTGCAGTATTTGCTATCTAAAATATTGTAACTCAGTTGATGCGACATTTGAGAAGCTGTGCAAAAATAAATCAGGGTTGCATTTTTAAAATGAACACTGAAGGTAATATTTCTTAAATATATTTGTTAGAGGAAGCATCATATCTTGCCGGAGGAGGGGGTGTGTTCATTACTTAGATTTTGTTTTTGAAGTTGACAGTTGGACATGAATAATTCTTTGTATACAAGGAGCACTGGAGCTAATCCTGCAGCTCTGAAGGTATTAAAGTCTCTTTAACAATTGGATCAAAAGGCTTCATTTAAGAAATTTAACAAAACAGAAACTGCTAGCAAATAAAATTCTCTAAGCCAATTGAGGTGAAGCACGAAACGCACAGAAATTTCTAGAGGATTATTCTTCTCTGTAGCGCTTCTAGGGATAGTGGCAAAATTTGCTCAGTTTGCACTTTAACACACACCAGCCTAATCAGCATTTCTCAGACTCATACATGAACCAGAACACAATTATAGTGTGATTCATTTTTTGCAGCCTTCTAAAATTCGTAATGAGGTTTTCCAATTCATAAAATAACAAAAAAATGTGTACACTAGGGAGATTGTGTGTTAAACTATATTTACATGGATAAATGGGAGCCCCGGTGGTGCATTGGGTTAAGCTGCTGAGCTTGTTGACTGAAAGGTCACAGGTTCAAATCCAGGGAGCGGCATGAGCTTCCGCTGTCAGCCTCAGGTTCTGCCAACCCAGCAGTTCGAAAACACACAAATGTCATAGATTAATAGGTACCGTTCCGGCAGGAAGGTAATGCCGCTCCATGCAGTCATGCCAGCCAAATGAAGGTGACTACAGACAACGCCGGCTCTTAGGCTTGGAAATGGAGATGAGCACCAACTCCCAGAGTTGGACATGATTGGACTTAATGTCACGGGACAACCTTTACCTTTACCATATCTGGGTAAATTATGTATCAAAAGACTAATAAAGGGAAAGGTTGCTTGAAAAATTATGTGGTTAAGACAAGACTAGACTCTCAATCTGAAATCAAGCAAACACTGTAAAACAGAAAACAATGTTACATTAACTAAAATTTGTCTTTATTTGATTTTCACCTTAATTACTTTACTGTATTTCTGTATTAACATCAAGAGTTGGTATGACATAGTATGGGACCCCCAGTGGTGCAGCGAGTTAAACAGCTGAGCTGCTGAACTTGCTGACCAAAAGGTTGATGGTTTGTATCCAGGAAGCGGTGTGAGTTCCCACTGTCAGCCCCAGCTTCTGCCAACCTAGCAGTTCGAAACATGCAACTGTGCATAGATCAGGAGATACCGCTTTGGTGGTGCTCCATGCAGTCATGATGACCACATGACCTTGGAGGCGTCTACGGACAACGCCGGTTCTTTGGCTTAGAAATGGAGATCAGCACCACCCCTCAGAGTCAGACATGACTAGACTTAGCATCAAAGGGAAACTTTAACCTTTTTATAGTATGGGGTATAATATTTGTTGGTGTATTTTTAATAATAAATGTCAAGCAACCAGAAACGATAATCTGCTTCTATCATTCTCCATGGGTACCGATTAACTGAGAGTCTACTGAATATAGAATACAAATGTAATGCATTTTGAGAAGCATGGAAATGCCAATAACATGCATATGGGTGTATTTGCAGACTTCAAATATAGAAATCGGTCTGTGAATGGAATGGGAAATGTTATTTGAATGTTATTGAAAGCAAGGCTATTTTATTCTCATGAGAAACTGCCTATTTTCTTCTTATCTATAATATAATTATCATCTATATAATTTTAGTCTTCAGAGTTCGGATGTTTTGTGTATGGGAGATATATTGCATTAATTGTGCAAATTGCATATGCTTTCCAATTGTCTATCTGAAGTAGCCAGATTTGTTTCCTTATAGCTCGGGCTCTTACAATTTAGAAGTGTTTGATAATTTGTATATGTCACTTTGACCAAATGACAATTCCTTCTGTGTTTGGTGTGTGTGTGTTGTTTGCTGCTTCGCAAAGAAGAGAAAATGTACCAGTTTTGTGCAAGACTGAAGAAAAAAGATAAAAATAAAATTAACTTATTTGAACTGTGGTGCTGGGGGAGTGTTCTTCAGTAACATGGACTGCCAACCCCCCCCCCCCCCAATAAGTGAGTCTGAAAGTAAATCAACCTGAACTCTTCCTAGAAGACAAAATTACTAAACAGAAGCTGTTGTACTTTAGACATACAATGGAACAAAATGACTTATTAGAAAAGACAATGATGCTGAGTTAAATGGAAGGCAATCATAAAGGAGGAAGAACAAGTTACAGATGGAATGATGAATCCAGGAAGTGATGAGCCTAAGTTAATAGGAGCAGGTTTATACATAGGATCATTGTTGCTTTGTGCCTTCAAACTGTTTCCAAATTATGATGATCCTAAGATGAACTCATTGCAATGTTTTCTTGAAAAGATTTTACCTTTTTTCTGAGGCTGGGGTAGTGAGATTTACTGAAAGTTACCCAGTGTGTTTCTGTGGCCAAATTGGGATTTTAATCCTGGTATCCATAGTGATCGTTCAGCACTCAAACCACTACACCTTATCGGTCCCCATTTTTTTAATAGGCTCATCATAAGTCAGTGTCAACTTTCTAGATAAACACCAACACTGCAGCTGTATTGGAGGAGTAAGCAGTCTTTTAAATGCCTAGGGGACATCTACACATATATACATATCCTATTATTATATTATCCATTTTTATTGCAGAACTTTTGAAATAACAATAAAAGAGGGGGAACAAAATTGGTTTATTTATTTATTTATTTATTTATTAACTTCGATTTAGTATACCGCTCACTCCGGAGCTCAGAGCGGTTTACAGAAGAAGCATAAACACCGTGAGTAATAAAACAGATTAAACAGTTAAAACACATTAAACATCAAAGAAGTGAAAACATATTAAAAACACTAGCCCTCAGCGAAGGCTGGGGGACGAGATAAGAATCTGGGGGGGAATAGGCGGCATGGCACACAGTGTGGTTGAGTTAAGGGCCAAACGCCTTCCTAAAGAGCCAAGTCTTCAAGGTTTGAAGGAAAGCAGGAAATTCAGTAGTTAGTGGAGATTGGAGAAGGGAGAAGGTAGGGTGGGTAGGGAGGGATAGGGGTTGGGAGGCTTCCAGTCCATTCCACAGAGAGGTAGTCTTTGAAGAATAAATTTTATTTAGAGTTTCGCTCACCTAATTGTTTCCAATTGTTTCTGAAACCCTTCAGTTTAGGTTTCTAATTGGTCATATATTCAATTTCATTTTCTCTTGCTGATATATTCTTAGTGAGTTCCAGTTAGGTTGTTTCGTTTTGTTCTGATCTAGTAGTAATTGCATTAATGTGTCCATATTCATATATTCTACTATCTTAATCATCCATTCTTCGATTGAAGGCATGTCTTTTTCTCTCCATTTCTGAGTTATTGTTATTCTTGCTGCGGCTGACAGATAGAATAAAATCTTCTCTTCATTCTTATCCATCTCAAAGTCAAGTATGTTCAGCAAATATTATTCCGGTTTCAGATCAGATTTTACCGTGATAATATTTTGTGTGTGTTTATGAATATTTGCCCAATAATTTTTGATTATTTTGCAACCCCACCACAAGTGATGATTTCCTAGTTCTCTCCCGCATTTCCAACATTGATTATTATAGGTTTTGTAAATTTAGATAGTTGTAATGGTGTTAAGTGCCAGCGATAGAACTTTTTATACCAATTTTATATTATATTGATGGCTCTTGTGTACCTTAATTTCCTCTTCCATACTTGTTCCCATTCCTTTAATAGTATTGTATGTCCATTTATTCTTTATTCTTTCTGATCTGGATACATTATGGACTGTGAACCTCTCCTTCCTTTTTTAGGATCAGATTTAAAAAGTCCCTCATCCCCATCACAGTTGCCACCCCTAATGAATAGGTTATCTGAATCTTTTCTTATGAGTACCCTCTTACTGTGTCCTGAGTTCTTTTTCTTGCTGCTCTGAATGTATGGTTTCATTATGTAATGAGCCCTCTGAATGTGTGACATTGTGACTGTGATAAAAATGCATGTGTTTACAGCATAGTACAGTTTTGTGGGTGAAGTGATAGAAATTGAAAAAAAATATTTACTACTTATCATGTCATTGACTAAAAATGGATTTCCTAACAACCAGGAATCTGGGATGGTAAGAATAACCGAGATGCAAATTATGAACAGTTGTCATCAGCTGCTCACACATTCCATAATTTTTTTCAGATATTGCACATAAAAATGTGGCTTTCTTAATTTGTTCCCTCCCCTTTTTGCATACCAACTTCTAATATAGAAAATTGAATAAATAAACAAATAAGATCAGCACTTTCCCACCAAAGTGGTTATCTAGAAGCAGTTAAAAATAAAATTGTGTACAGAAAAGTAGCAAAATATAGGAAATTTTGTACAAAACCCCTTTTGGCTGCATGGAAACAAAGTTTTCTGTACAGCATTTTCCCATGAAACCATAGCTTTTGCTGGAAACAACCCACATGTGTTTCTGTGCAAAATAATTTTCTGAAGCACTTCAGAATGCTGGGAGATAAATCATTCTTCCAACAGCAAGGGAAAACATCAGAAATTATTCCACCTCTATTCTAAGAGTGAACTTGTTAAATACTTTCATCCCCAGAAAATGATCAGCATTAAGTCAATGTGATGAGGTTTTATACAAGCATTGTTATATGGATTCTAATGTATTCAACTGCCTGTCAATTGACAATTTATCCTTCCCTTCCTTTTGAATCTTAAGCTGATGCTTACTATGTAAGGAATATTCTTAAATTCTCTCACCCTTAATCTATTAAAAATCAAATAGGGAATTTATGTCCAACAGTACTTTATTATGAAAAGACTAGTACTTCCTTTTTGTTATATTTTTTTCTGTTCTGGGTCAGTTATGTGAAGAATTCTTTTTGCATAAAATGGAGAAAGTTGTACAAAAATGCAATTTCTTTGCACACACAGAGACAACTCTCTTCCCAAATTCTCCAAGTGTAAGAAATCTTCAAAAATGTGAAAAAAAAATCATACCATGCTGAGTGTAGGGAGGAAATCTGCCTTCTTAGTATTCACACTCAAAATATGCATAGTAGGAGACTGTGAATCACAAATTTAATTTTAGCTACTGCCAAAAAGCAAGACTGGGAGAAATGAAAGCTTCTTTAAAAAATGATGGAACAGAAACAATGCGTAACAATCATGGATCAGAATGGATGTAAAGCAGGGAACTAGAAATCCTGGCATCTGATTATTCAACAAGCACTTAAAAGGTAATGAATGGCATTGCTACAAATAAGGAGATTAAAAAAGAAACACAACAAAGCTCACTTTTTATAAGATAAACACACTTCCCCATGTAGTTCATTTGACAGGTAAAATGGCCCTCTGGTTTAAATTGAGAAGGAAGCATGAATGGCGCATATATATATATAAGCAATGCAAGGGGAAATAGAAGCAGTTTCAATGAACCTGATGTAATTAGCTGATGGAATTACTTCCGTTTGTTGAATTGGTCCAAGGGATTAACTTTATATCTGTATGGTGCCTGTTGTACTTCAGACCAACAGAGTCCCCCTAGTTCACACACACATCAGACAGTCTCTAAGAGCAGCTCTACAGGCTCCCAGATGTGTCCCTAATGCTACCCTGCGATTGGAGGCAGACTTCGTGAAAGTGGAAGTGAGAATATGGACAGCTATTCTCTATTACTGGCTACACCTATCCTTTTCCGCATGTGGTTTTGCCCCCCTAATCACGAGAGATGACTTCCAGACCACATGGATTAAAACAGTAGCAGCAAAGATCGCAATGCTAGGTTTCTCCTTTAAATACTACAGAAGTGTGCATAATGTCAACATACAGTATAAACTATCTACCCTCTCAATGCAATCTCAGCATAAATACTATAATGAACAAGAAACTTAAAATTTCCATTGAGTCACCTCCATCCCACCCCTCAGGGATCCCAGGATTACTAGCATTGTTCAAGGAGAGAAGGTTGTTGTTGGGATAATGATTTTTCAGAAAGGCAAGCTCTCCAAAATTTTGCAATTTGTCAGTGTATAAAAAGAAACCAAGAGAGTACAGAAGCACATTTATCCAGGACACATTAACAGATTTTTGCTTAACACTTTGCAGTGCACTTCAGGTAATTCATTTCAATTTATTTATTTTATTTATTTACAGTATTTATATACCACCTGTCTCACCCCTGGGGGGACTCAAAGCGGTTTTTGTATGCTTTGCAACATAAGTTTACCTGTCCAAACATATTATCCCCTATGAACCATCAAGGGTGTTAAGATCTTCCAGAGAGGCCCTGTCTCAGTCCCGCTACCTTCACAAGTGCGTCTGGTGGGGACGAGAGACAGGGCCTTCTCTGTGGTGGCCCCTCGGCTAGGGAACTCTCTCCCGAGAGAAATCAGGTCTGCCTCCTCCCTCCTGTTCTTCAGGAGGCTAGTGAAATCCTGACTATGCAACAAAGCATTCCCAGAATAATGGCTGAGACTGGTTACAGACTAAAGTGAGTGATTACATATGCGGACTGAATTGGACTTGATTTTATCTTGACAGTTTGACTTATGTGTATTTTATCCCATAGGTATTTTTATCTTGTATTGTTGTAGGATGTTTTAGTCTGTATTATTGACATTGAATCCTTGCTGTGAGCCGGTCTGAGTCCCTCTGTGGAGGTGAGAAGATCAGGATATAAAAGTTTTAAATAAATAAATAAACATAAGAAAACGTGTTACCCACATTTGAATGAAGGGCGTCAAAAATTATGTATTTGAAACCAAATTATTCAAGTCTATTTTTTGTGGTTCAGACCTTACTTTGCTTTGAGTTGTTGTTTGTCTTCTTCATAAAAAAAATCCATTAGAGAGGAGCAGAGGAGAAAGCCAATCTTTTCTTGGGTTGTTCGAATTATTGTACCAGAGCACCGATCTATATATGCATATGGAGGCACTTCTGGAGTGTTAATAAACTGAAGCGCTGTTGAAAAACAAGAAGAGTCTGCCTGCATTTCACAGATCATGCATATCTGATTAAGCTCAAGAAAAAAAAGTGTCAAAATCCATCATGTTTTAGGGTGAAGGGCTTGAATACCATCAGATAGATTGGTTTACAGCTGACAGATCCTTGACACAGAGGAAATATTAGACTACACAATTAAACTAGAAATTCTATGCTGCCTTTTCTTGGAACCTTGTTACCAGGGCTGCCGGGGGGCTGAGTTTTCGGGGGCTTGGAGATGGTCTATCCTAGCAAACCTTTTGTATTGTTATCCCAATTACCCCATTAATGTGGGATATAATGAGCATGGTGATCAGATCATGATATGAATAAACATAACAGTTTAAATAATGTACCAGTAAGGCCTTTTCGCGGACCACTCTGAAAATTCGGGGGGGGGGGGCTGAAGCCCCCTTAGCCCCCCCCTGGCTACATGCCTGCTTGTTACCAAAAGAAAGAAAGAAAAGAAATGAAATGAAAAAGAAAGCATCTAAAACCCATGCTTTCATTTTGAGTTGTTTTCTTCCACTTCTCACAATCCCATTTTTCACAAATGTTAATAAAACATCCATTAGTTTGTGCTTTCATTCATTCACTCTTAAGGCACTCCAGACCCATCAACTATGCAGCACTTATTTCACATTTCCTGTGTTCTATCTTAGAATTACAGTGCCAAATGGTTCTCACTCATCTGAAGAAGGAAACTGTAGATGCTGCAGTCTCTTTTAGATTCTGTTGAAGGGTGAGTGAGTAGGCATAAACATTGCTGAATGGAAATTTGTGCAAGTCCTCTCAGCATGTGCAGGTACGATGGTTTCCATCCACAATTCTCTTCCATTGGGAGAAAGATTCTCAGGCCCGGATCACCCATAAGGCCACACTAGGCCATGGCCTAGGGGCACAGCCAAGGGGGACGCCAAATCCGGACCCCCCAAATTTTTTAAATTTTTTTAAAAAAATCTTTTAAGTCGATCTTTGGACACTTCTGTGCCTGCGCGCCATCCACGCCCCCACCCTCCTTTGCTGCACTCCTTGGCTCCATTCCCAGGTTGCCGGGGGGCGGGGCTTCTCTTCCTCCTCCTCCGTGACGCTCCTGGCTTCCTTGACTAAAGGAAGCCGGGTGCGTGGCAAGGAGGAGAGGGAAGGAAGGAAAGGCTCGCCCCCGGCTAGTAGTCTTGACAACTTGGCGTGCCCTCAGAAGGAGAGAGGGGGGAGGAGTGCAGCCTGAGTGACATCGCTCCCTCCGGGGACGGGGCCTGAGCGATGTCACTCCCTCCAGGGGCTGGGCCCAAGCGACGTCACTCCCTCTGGGGGCGGGGCCCAAGTGGCGGCGCGTGAATTGGGGCGTAATTCCAAAGTGTGGCCTGGGGCGCAAAAAGGTCTTAATCCGGGCCTGAACATTCTCTCAGTAATGTTTTCCTCTGAAAAAAATTATTGCAAGCAGAATGATATTGATAACTTCATTTGATTTAATCTGTAAGGCCTTTTACAGATGATAGGGATATCCTTCATAATTTGTTCTGGAATGCTCATGGAGAAAAGAAACAAGAAAGACTCTCTCCTTTCCCTTCTGCTGGTAGAGTTTATCCATTATGTAAAAAGTATTCAGCAAAAGGAAGATGCTTGCATTCTATGAAAAGCTTTTAATATAATGGACAAACTCTACCAGTAGAAGGCATAGGAGAGAACCTTCTTGGTTACCCTTATACAGTATTTACTCTGGTTCACTTCCAGAACCTTGTGTGGATTCCAAAAATGCAAACAGTCAGGCCCCAAATTATTAAATGTAGTTTAATGATTCAACATTTCTGCATTTACATCACTACTCTTTAATAATATGGATCATGGTGATCTTTGGTAATCAGAAATACTCTGGTTTCTCTTCAGATCATGTACATCTTTCACATTTTACTAAAGAAATAATGGATTATAAGGGCCCACTATACGACCTGTAATTTTATAAGATAGTATAAATTATATGGGAGTTCCCAGTGCGAACTCATTTTTTGCATTCTAAAATGCTGTTGCAACCACGTCCTGTTTCTAGCAAAACTGCTTCTGATAAGTAACAGTGTGTGTTTATGGCAGGGGTCAGGAACCTATGGCTCGGGAGTCAAATGTGGCTGTTTTCATGATTGAATCTGGCTCTCCAGAGCAGCCCAGGCTTTGGTTTCCCAGCATGCAGCAGGGAAGAGTGATGCAAATGCGCTGCAACTGCCGCTTCCGCACTGCCATCGCCGCCTCTTCCTTATCCCCCGCTGCTCTCGGAGAGCTGCGCCCTCTTCACCGGGGATGGCGGAGCATCGTCTTCCACTTCATTCTCCGCCACGGGCCTCGGGGGAGGCAGCGGAGGCAGGCCTGGTCCTGGCGCTGGGGACCCAGCCTCCCTGCCCCCGGGGCATGCTCAGCTCATCACCCTCATCATCAGGCAGCTCAAGAGCTGCTGCCTCTTCAACACCTTCCGGGGGGACTGCCTTGCTGACGTTGACACCAAGGAACGCCTTGGCCCCGCACTCTCTTTCCCCTTCCTTCCTTCCTTCCTTTCCTTCCTTTTCCTCCTTCTTTTCTTTTCATTTTTCCTCCCTCTCCTTTTCTTTTCATTCTTCCTTCCTTCCTTCCTCTTCCATTCTTTCCTCCCTCCTTCCTTTTGTTCCTTCCTTCCTTCTTCCATTCATTACTACCTCTTTCTTTTCCCCTTACTTCCTTCTCTCCTTTTTCCCTCCCTCTCTCCCCTTCCTTCTTTCCTCCATTCTTCTTCCATCCCTCTTCCTTCCTTCCTCTTCTATTATTTTCCCCAAGTCTTCCTTTCCTCCTTCCTTTCTTTTCACTTATCTCTCTCCCCTTCTTTCTTTTCTTCTTTTCCCTTCATTTTTTTTACTTTTTCCTCACTCCCTTTCTTTCCCCCAGCCTTTCTTTTCCTCCCTTCCTATTTCCTTCTTTCTTTTCCCCTCCTTCTCTCTCCTGCTTTTCTTTTCTTCCTTTTCCATAATTCGTTCTTCTTTTCTTTCTTCCTCTCCCCCTTCCTCCTTTATTTCCTCTGTCTTTCTTTCTTTCCTTCCCCCTTCCTTCCTTCAGTCTTCTCTTCCTTCCCAGAGTCCTGAGCATGCCTTTTGCAGAGCCAGGTCTGAAGTGTCCCGTCATTCTGCCAGGGGAATCCTTTTCTCATAGTATGTATGTATATACTCACATTTAGTTGAATTCAGTCTTAACATATATTATATATATTATATGAAATATAATATATATAATATATACAGTATATTATGTAAAATTTATTTCTCACTGAAATAAATTTTCACATATTTTTTCTTTCATGGCTCTCTGAGTCTAAAAGTTTCCCGACCCCTGGTCTATGGTGTTGAGATGCTTTGTTATGATATTATTAGTGCAGGTTGATTGGTACATCCTTTCCCCCTATTCTGCTCCTCTTCTCTGCCTATGTCTTTACAAAGCAGGACATTGATTTTTCCCTAAAATCTTGGGAAAAACAGCTGCAAGAGAAAAACCCAACCTAGGTATGAAAGAGAGAAAAAATGTGGCATGAAGGCAATTTTTATCTTTATGAGTGGCTCACATCTACAAGAAGAAGAGATAAAAGACCTGCCACCAGTTTACAAACTAAAAGGGCAGGAGGCACATGGGATGGGGAGCAGAGGGAAAAGCTAGAGAACAGAGGTCGGATTTTTGAGACTTAAAGAAGGTTGTGATCTATAAAGAGGGATTGAAATACACCTGGTCTGGACTGATTTTCCTTTGCTGATGTTTTTGCTTGAATAGCATTTTCTGGCTCCTGTTTATTTGGCCAGTGGATAGTGCATCATATTCTTTCCACTGGTTTCTGCAGTCCCACAGGAACAAGACAGTTGCAGCTGATTTTTTTTCTGTTTTGGGGGAAATGAGCCTGCACAGCTGTTCCTTCTATGTCCAATATGTATGGAAAAAGGTCATATTTTTGCTATTATTTCTGGAAGGTAGTGAATGTTGCCTCTTAGTGGCCCTACCCCCTTTAGCTGATGTACCTACTTGTATATGATCTGTTTGCCATGGTTTGGGACTCAATAGGGCCACAGAGTTCTTCAGGCAGGAAAGCAGAGTCAGAACTCCATCAGGCAGGAAAGCAGAACACAGAGGAGGCAACTGCAGAGTAATTCAAATAAGCAGGCAAAGTAGATGGAAATACAGAACCCAACTTTGTTTTAAAGGAGCAACTGGGTTGCCATTCAGAGCTGGGAGCAGCTGAAGGAGTCAATTGAGTATTCCAAGATCAAGTAGTTAGGATACAAGGGAAACGGGAATCCATGGCTGCCAGCAAGGAACAAGATGGAAGAAAGAAGTATTGTCACCAGCAATGACTATTAGAGTAAAGTGTGTAGCTAAATGGCTCCTTCATCCATCTACCACTGTAGTAAGAATTAGTTCTTGGAGTATCTTCTATCAGGGTCATTGTCTCCATCAAGGGCCCTGGCTTGCTTTATCTTCAGGCACCTGGGACTTTTGAGTTGCTCAGCATTAGAAGCGATTTAGGGCTTGTCTTCAGGAATATTTAAAATACTTGACTTACCTCAGATCCAGTGAAGGCAGTCAACATGACTTCCAGTATGTCTTTTGGTCTTAATTGTCTTTTCCTGACAAGACAGAGGTCCTTCTGGTCAGTCGTAAGGCCGAACAGGGCATAGGGTTACAGCCTGTGTTGGATGGGGTTACAAGCCCCCCTGAAGACACTGGTTTGCAGCTTGGAAGTGATCCTGGATTCAGCGCTGAGCCTGGAACCCCAGGTCTCGGCGGTGGCCAGGGGAGCTTTTGCACAGTTAAGACTCGTGCGCCAGCTGCGCCCATACCTTGGGAAGTCTGATCTGGCTATGGTCATCCACGCTCTGGTCATATCCCAGATAGATTACTGCAACACACTCTACATAGGGCTGCCTTTGAAGACAATTCAGAAATTACAACTAGTCCAACGGGCGACAGCCAGATTACTAACAGGAGTTACATACAGGGAGCATACCACCCCCTTGTCATGTCAGCTTCACTGGCTGCCTGTCCACTTCTGAGCTCAATTCAAAGTGCTGGTTTTGACCTTTAAAGCTCTATACGGTTCTGGCCCAGCTTACTTGTCTGAACGCATCTGCCTCTACGTCCCACCTTGTAATTTAAGATCATCCGGGGAGGCCCTGTTCTTGCTCCCGCCAGCTTCTCAAATAGCAGAATGCAGTACTTTGGACTTGAATAGGATTAACAAGATGACAGATGAAAATATGGCTTACTGTTTATTAACCTAGGTTTTGTGGACGGAACATTGTTTTTAACTTAACTGAGTGTTAATTGGATGTTTGTTTTAACTGTTATTATCTAATGCTGTATGTTTTATGTTTGTATATTGTATACTGTGGCATCTAATTGCTGCCTTGTAAGTCGCTCTGAGTCTCCCCCTCCCCGGGGGGGGGGGGGGGGGTGAGAAGGGCGGGGTAGAAATACTGCAAATAATAAATAAATAAATAAATAATTTCACTTTGTGCTCCTTTAAGCAAAATTGGGAGATATTCCAGGGTCAGAATAGGGTGCCCACATGACTAGCAAGAAGAGAGCCCCGTAGCCAGTGGAGAATGGTGGTGGCTACACAGGGAAAAGAAGATGGCTTAGCAAAGGGATGGGTTGGATCATCTGGAGATATCACCTCAGATGCAGCAGAACAGAAATACCTGCCCCATGTAGAGGTGGCCTCAGAAGCAGCTTTTGAGCCCTCTTTGTCCGAGCCATGTAGATTCTTCTACCAGGAGGGCCCAGGCTCTGCTTTCTAGAAAGGAGCTGCCACCTACTATTTCAAGCCCTACAACTGATAGATATGCTTCCAATCAGGGCCTGTCATGCTGGTTCTCTTCCAACTGTGGCAGAACAGTTCGGTTTTTCCTCTTGGTCTGAATTTTATTGGTTAAGCCCAACTAGAATACACATATTGAATCAATTGCTAAATGTTTAGTCAACACCTACTGTAAGTAACTCACATTGTTTCAGTGTATGTACGCTAGACAACACTAACAATAGAATTTCGGTAAAAATCTAACTGTAATCATATATTGTATAATATATTTTTTCAGTGCACATTAAAATGGGGATGGTAGAAAGGTTTTTTGAAAATCCATAGATACGTAAGGTGAAACAAACAGAAAAATGTGGAAATAAAGAGACAGATTTTGCACATCCCTAGGGTGTGTGCACAGTAGTCATGGTACACTGCATCTTTAAAATGTTCATTAGCACATTACAAATTGTCTATATACAGTATGTATCTCAGTTTTTCTCCAAGGAAACAAGAGTACAGTATATGGGGCTGTCCTATTTTATCATCATCATAACACTCCTCTGATTTTCTATGGATATGAATGGAAGTCCCTCTTCCAGTTTTAGCAATAGTTAGAATGAAAGCCATGACTAACACTATTAAGCCAGTTCTATCCAGTTTTGCTTTATCTCCAATTGTCATCTGTCAGCCTTTGCATCAGGACAAAATAGATAAAAAGAGGAAAACCAGACAGGACAACCATTGGGCTTGGTACTCTAAATGTGAGTGACAGTTTTACTACATGGCTCACTTGCTTTACTTTCTTATAGAGCAGTATCCACGTTCAACAGAACATTAGAAAGCGTTTGAAGCTGATGTGGCTGTATTGCTGTTTTGGTTATTATTCCTGCTTAGCTGCTATACCTGTCCTGCTGCTTTGGCAATACTACTGCTTTATCAACTGCTATGGCCCTGTCCATTCCATTCCATTGATTTAGCATGTGGGGAAAAGGTGTTGTAAGTGCAAAGTATGTGCGGAAATATTTGTGTAAATACTTGTCTGGTCTTCAGATTGGCAAACAAAACAGAGCATTGTCAACTGAATTCTCAACTAACCCAGCAATAAAAGCTACTCTCTTGTACAACTTCAGTGTTTTAGATGCTTTGGATGCAATTTTCCTGCTTCTTGGCAGGGAGTTGGACTGGATAGCCCATGAGGTCTCTTCCAACTCTATGATTCTATGATTCTGTGCCATTATTGGGACATCAAGTCGGCAATTGACAGTGAGTTCCAGCAAAGTAGCAATCATTGTGTTTTCTAGGTGCAAAATGCAATCAATGAGGTTTTAGTGAGTCAATCAATGGTAAGGTAATTTTCCTCTGAAAGATGGGGCATTATAGCAGATTGAATGTGACATTAGGATTAGTGGTTAATGGTAGAGTGGTGATTGTGAAAGTGAATGAGAGTACATGTTTTTTTGAGTTGTTCTATGGCGCGTTAGCATAAAGCTGAAAAAAAGAGTTGAAAAATATTGTCACAAATACGAGTATTTCTGAGTGTTGGAATTCTCTGATGAAAATGATCCTCAGCTGATGGGAAAATATACAAATCATGTATATAGTCTTTTTTTACACATATTTTTTTCTGAGTATGAAAAAGCCTCTTTTTTGTACAACAAATAATATTTCTGTGTAGATGAAGGGAAAGCCAGTGTCTCATAGTGGTTTTGATTTGGGCTGGGTTTCTTTGGGGGGGGAGGGAAATCACAAGCTCAGTCTCAGAGGAAGGCAATGGTAACCACCCTCTGAACAAATATTACCAAGAAAACCTCATGCTAAGATCATCTTTGGTTTAGGAGATGTTGGAGACAACTTGCAAAAACAACAACAGCAAAAAAAAATGTAAGCACATATAATTCAGAATGTGGGAACTCTGTAAGAAGATCCCACTTATGTGATCTTCTGGGAAAAACCATTAATCTCATTTTCCAACAAATGGAGACTTTAAACAAAAAACTGGACCATCTTTTTACTGGAATTTCCCTAATTATAAACAATCCATCTCAAAACTTTAGCACACAGATTCCAGAAGATCGGTTGCCTTTCTTTCCAACAGAGGACAAACGAACCCTGGACAGGAATGCGGAGGGAGAGGGGAGGATGGAGACCTCTGGGAATGGACTTTCTGAACTGATGGGGGAGAAGGAGAGAGATAGGAGAAGTTCTCATGGAAGAAACTCACATAGGGGGAGGAATTGGAAGTGTTCAGAAACTGCCCACTAGTGGAATCTAGAAATAATAGCACATTACCAAGTATTCAACCAGCAGTTAAGTCCTCAGGAATGTCGGACATTTTTGCACAATAAGCTGGCATTGGTAATTTCTGATTTGCCACTTAACAGGGGCAGATGGTGCTCTCAGAGAGCGGTGAAGACATCTTTAAGCCAAATCCTACAGAAATGTCCTACCGAACTTAAAATAACATCCATTGACTGGCTCCGTAGAGAATACCAATGCCATTACCGTTCTGTATGTCTATTAATCACCTTTTCAGACACTATAACATCCGAGGAGGTTACAATAACAATCTCGCTTACATCAGTGGGGTATCTACACCAAGAGGGTCTTGCAAGATTCGATAATTCAGCCCCTTTTTGCGAGACCTACAATTTTCTCTCAAAATATTAGTAGCCCAAACCACTCCCTCACCCCTGTAGGAGCTCCCTTAATATTGAATACTCCAGATTTAACTAACACCCCTATACAAGAACATTATCTTCCCCAACCACAGACCCTGGTTACAGAGAGCGATCAACCCTCCTATTTAAACAGCTCCACTGGCTCCCAATAAGTTTCTGGTTCCAATTCAAGGTGCAGGTCATCTATAAAGCCCTAAACGGTTCGAGACCTGCTTATCTTCGCGATCGCCTCTTCGCATATGAACCAGTGAGTACCTTGAGATCGTATGGGGAGGCACTGCTCTCTCTCCCCCACCATTGCAAGCACAGTTAGTGGGGACAAGTGTCACGATGCAAGGACTCGGCCGGCCCCTAAATCACACACACAGAGCCGGTAATCAGCTAACTATTTTATTGTAGAATAAAGAACATGTAAAAAGGCAATTGTCCAAAAGATATTGAAAGTTCAGTTCAAAAGTAAAGAGCCCATAGCAAAATCCAAAGGCAAAGGTCTTGGCAGTAGACTTGGCAAAAGCTCCGCAAATCCAAGCGGATCAAAGAACAAGGTAAAGTTCAATCAAAGCCCCAAGAAACTTCTTGGCAAGGTACGAGCTGCAGCTTGGCTCCGTGGTCCTTGGCTCGCTACACTTCGCTAGGTTAGAAGTGGCCGAGCTACTGAGGATCCGTTCCCACGGATCCTATACTTAAACCTCACGGCGGGCCCCCGACGCTCTAGGCTACGGCGGTAGTCTGTGCTACGGGATCTCGCGCTTCTCTGGCGCTCTAGGCTGCGGTGCCAATCCCTCCTGCTGGAGTCGATGCTCCATCTCCTATCAAAGCTCCAACCTTGCCTCCCAGCAACTGGCTTGCTATCTTCCTGAGAGTCTAACTCCCTTCAGCTTCCATGGCCTCCTCGCCCATGTTTTCCCAAATTCTCTCCTGTGATCCGTACCCACCCAGTTTCTCATAACAATCATCGCTATCAGCACTTTCAGGATCAGCCTGACCTTCCCAGTCCTCATAGGCATCCGGCCATCCTTCATCCCAGGCCAAGCTCTCTGTGGGAGAGGAAGGTCCAGCTAACTCATTAACCCCTTCCTCCATTTCATTCTCAGCTGCGGCTGGCTCTAATGCAAGTTGGACCCCCGGTGCTGCCCTCTGCCCCCCAGGCACAAAAGAGAACTGGGTTGCTACAACAAGGGAGAGAGACTTCTCTGTGGTGGCCCCTCAGCTCTGGAACTCCCTCCCTAGGGAGATCAGACAGGCTCCCACTTTGTCCTCTTTCCGGACTCAACTGAAAACCTGGATGTTCCAGTGTGCTTTCGATTAAACAGCTCACTAGTAATTATTCCTGTCCTCACTGAGTATAGCACTTTATTCCGGCCCTCATTTGACCTACCTCAACATGTTTTATGATAGTATTTCCTGCCCAGTCTACTGGTTTGTCGCACTTCTCTGGTGTTCCTGTAAAATGTATTGCACTCATTGTATTTGTACCCCAGCAAATTTTCTTTCCAGCCATTGTTCTTATGTTATGTATATGTTGTATTGCTTTTAGTTGATGTTTTAATCGGTAATGTGTTATATTCTGTGTTTTTAATTGTCTTTTGGGCTTGTCCCTTGTAAGCCACCCCAAGTCCCCAAGGGGAGATGGTTGGCGGCGTATAAAAATAAAGTTATTATTATTATTGTTATTATTATTATTTCTCCTACTTTTAGGTGTTTTCTGATTTTTCTTACTTTTAAGATCATATTTACAACACAACTTTGTAAAAGTCCCCCTTGTAGTTTGGTCTACCATGTAGTTCACTCTCATGTGTAACATAGGTTTTGTGTATTAATTTTATGTATTGATTTAAATCATATGTTTATGACCGCTGCATACAATTTTGAAATCTCCAGATGGAGGCAGATTAGAAATACTCATAAATGAATGGAGATGAGAATAAAAGCACATGCACTGATGCTGCCAGGATAGAGAACATGCTTCAGAAGAAGATTGAGACTGACAGAATAAGGTGACAGAATTATTAAGCTTTACCATGCCTGTCATTGGGTAGTTTCTTGGTATTGGAGAGATAAGATTTCAGTGTATATGCTTCACACACACACACACACACACACACACACACATTTGCACACATTGCATCCACTGATCAATATATTGGTCCTATATGTGAAACTCTTATACTATATTCACATTTGTTACTCTGACTGCTGGTGAAAAAAGTGTATAGGCTTCCTTGTCAAGTTTTCCAAGTTTTTCTTGCGGGCTCCGATTGTGGCCTAATGCTCTATGAAAATCTGGTTTTCTCTTAATGCTACTAGTAATTTAGTGATTTATGTTGAAGCCCTTCCCATGATGCAAGGGAATTTCAGCTATGTCATGCTTTGTTAGGGAGGTGGGGGAATATGGCTAGAGATTGTCTTCTGGACTCAGGAACTGGGATGTACCATAACTGGAGAAAATGCCCCAGAATACATGGGATAAGAGCTGTCAAATTTGCCTATATTGATTTGCTTCAGTGAAGTTGAGTAAAGGATGTTCCTGTGGGTAGTCCCCGACTAAGCATTACCATTTTTCTTCAAAACAACCTGCTTCATGAGCCTGGCGTGGTAATTATTTTAAATTAATGTAATCATTCGAAATACCAACCTTTGCAAATACCTTTGTTTTTCCTGTCTCTACTGCTAACATTTAAAATCTGGGCCTCCTCCAATGGAGAGCTCTGAGATCAGAGAAAATCTGGTAGGCTTTTAAACAGAAGCTGGGTGGCAATCTGTCGGGGGTGCTTTGAATGCAATTTCCTGCTTCCTGGCTGCGGGCTGGACTGGATGGCCCAAGAGGTCTCTTCTAACTCAACTATTCTATGATTCTATGATATCCCCGTAGTGCCAGGCATGTAGCCAGGGGGGGGGCTAAGGGGGCTTCAGCCCCCCCCCCAAATTCTCAGGGTGGTCCGCGAGAAGGCCTTACTGGTACATTATTTAAACTGTTATGTTTATTCATATCATGATCTGATCACCATGCTCATTACATCCCACATTAATGGGGTTATTGGGATAACAATACAAAAGGTTTGCTAGGGTAGACACTCTTCCACCCAGTCTCAGCCCCCCCCCCCCGAATCAAAATCCTGGCTACGGCCCTGCATAGTGCTAACTCTTTAAATCAGTGCCTTCATTCTCCCCCAGAGCCTCAGGATGGGATGGAAAGAAAAGCCCCAAGTACTTTTTCCCCACCCATTCCATTTTTTCTTTTCTTTTTAAAAAATGGAATGTGTGGGAACTGCATTCACTGGTTTGATAAATCTGAAAATTGATTATTTTGGGAGAAAAGACATGAAAGAACAACATATGATAAGGAATAAGAAACATAACTATTTATTTATTTATTCATTTATTTATTTACAGTTTTTATATTCTGCCCTACTCACCCCAAAGGAACACAGGGTGAATCACAGAACACAAACATGGCAAACATTCAGTGGTGTGAAACACACAGGACAGACAACAGAGAGAGGTATATGTTGGCATTTTTCCCAACTTCAGCATACTGGAGGTTGTGCTTTGTAATTCTACAGGACCAAACACCACAGTAATATGATCCTCCCCCACCCATGGGATAAGGTCCCTAGTGCATCTTAAAGCCTTTTTGTGTGTTACATGTTAACACCATATACAAGTAAATGACACCTTTGTTATTCTTGGAGTTGATCTTAGAGGACGAAACATTTAGCAAGTACAAATATATTTAGGTTTACACATAGCGTAGTGGTGATACTCAAAATGGAAATCCTGGAGGCTAAGTGCTGATTCATTGGTACAAATTGTTGGCTGTTGCCTTAAAGCCTTTACATAGTTTAAGTCCAGGTTACCAACCAGAGCATGTTCAGCCACTTAATCCTGCTCATTCACTCTGGTTATAAAATTGGGAAACCGCAGTGCTGTTTGATATTTATGTGATAACTAGCTTGGGGACCCGGCGGTGCCCGGGTGATTTGAGAAGTGCAGCAGGATGTAGAGTGGGTCATGGGGGCTCTGTGTGCCAAGTTTGGTCTTGATCCGTCATTATTGGGAGTTGCAGTGGTATCATGAAATTACTGAAGGTAGTGGAAGTCCCATCATCTCTGGTCCACCCTCCCCCAAAGGGTAGTAGGATGTAAATTGGGTCATGGGGGCTCTGTGTGCTAAGTTTGGTCTGTATTGGTGAATGGATGAGGGTTGCATTGTTTTTAGGAAGTGAGTGAAGGTACTTCAAGTCCCATCATCCATGGTCTGTCTCACACAAAACAGCACCAGGATGTAGAGTGGGTCATGAGGGCTCTGTGTGCCAGGTTTGGTGTTGATCAGTCATAGGATTAGGTTTGTAGCAGTCTTGGAAAGTGAGGGATGGTACTGCAAGTCCCATCATCCATGTTCTGCCCCCCTCCAAACTTCAGTAGTATGTTGAGTGGGTCACAGGGGCTCTGTGTGCCAAGTGTGGTCTTTATCAGTGTTTGTTGGGGGCCACAGTGGTCTGTGGGAACAGAGGGGTGTGAAAGTACTACAAATCCCATCATCCATTGTCAGTCCTCCCCCAATCCTCACCAGGATGTGAAGGCAGTCATAAGGGTTATGTATGCCAAGTGTGGTCTTGATCAGTGATTGGATGAGGGTCGCAGCGGACTTGGGAAGTGAGTAGAGGTACTTCAAGTTCCATAATCCATGGTCCACCCTCCTCCAAACTGCACTAGGACGTAGAGTGGGTCATGGGGGCTGTGTGTGCTAAGTGGTCTGTATTGGTCCTTTTTGGTGGCCTCAGTGGTCTGTGGGAACCAAAGAGTTTGAAAGTACTACAAATCCCATAATCTATGGGTCATGTCCCCCGAACCGCACCAGGACGTAAAGGGGGTTAGGGGGGTTATGTGTACCAAGTTTGGTGCAGGTCCATCACCCGTGCTGGTCGCTGTGGCCTGTGAAAGTGGCTGCCACATATCCGCCCTTCCGCCCTCCCGCCCTCCGCACACATACATACATACAAACATTCCGCTTTATAAAGGTATACAGACAGATTATCCAGAAATCCTTGGTAGAATAAATGAATCTTATTTTGGAAAATCCCAAATGAGAAGGATGGTTCATTCTCAAATTTTTACACCTATTCTTCTGAAACTTGGAAGACTTGGTTTCCTTAGAAAAGACTAAGGTATTTATAATCCAGTGCTGTGTAGCACTGGATTATAATTACAACAGTGTTACAGCACTTTGTTCATTTCCAGCAGCAGTCAATGGAAGGGACAAAAATTTAGATTTCCAAACTGAGAATAATAATAATACACTTTATTTATATTCCGCTCTTCTCACCCCGAAGGGGACTCAGAGCAGATTACAGGTACACATACTTAGCAGACAATCCCTGCCGTTTTCCACATACACAACATAAAGACGAACAGAGGCAAACTCTGGCCACCAGGTGGAGCTGACGCACTCCTCATCTCTCAGAGTTCTCAGCGTCCCTTGTTTTTCCTTCCGCATTCCTCAGCATTCCTGGAGTTCTTTAATGGCCTCATAATTCAGTCAAAATTGGCCTCCCCACTTAATGTGGTACCCTTATCTCCTACTTGACAGATGCAACTGTCTTTCGGGCTGCAAAGGTCGGCAGCAGGCTACACTTAAGTTCAAGCACCCACCTCGACCCGGGCAGCCCTCAAACTCATGACCTATTGGTCAGAGAGATCTTATGCCACCTACGCCACATTCCCAGTGCCGACCCATGTCATGTAATAGTTTCCGACCATGTCATGTAAGCCTTTGAGTCAGTCCAAGGTGAACTAGGTTGTTCTGAATCACAAAATTGGGGGTCATAAATAAATTTTATGACTGGTGCATACTTCCAGTTCATGAAAAATCTGTATTAACAAAAAAGCCTCAAATGCTTATATGCTGGTTTTATTTATTATGGTATATTTTATCATTTTGTTCAATCATATTCAAAATAATTTTTGTGCTAGTACAGTTATTTGTGTGATTCGGTTTATTTTGGTATAATGGGGTGGGAGCTAAGAAAACTCACATTGATCCCTGTACATATACAGTATATGAAGTGTTCTTGTGCAAGAAGAACAGTATGTGTGAGATCTCAGGAAGGCATTTTCTTAGCGCCCTACCTCCAAATACTCTCATTCATTCAACTGTGAAATTGCTCATATGAACAGGACATTCCACATTTATTACAGATTTTTCAGGGGGGGAAAAGAAAAGAAAAAAGAAAAAGAAAATAAAAAAAAAGATTTTTCAGGGGGTTAAAATTTTAGTGAAATTATCATTCACGTCTTGTAGCCCATGCAATAGAATTTTTGGTGAGACTTTCCTCAAAATTCCTCTGATGCTTTGCCTAGTGATACACAAATCAAGTACAATCCCCCCTTCTGTATTGTGATTTCAAAAGAAAACATAACAATTGGAAATACATCAGCACATTAGTCAGGCAAGCCTATTTTGCATATTTTGAAGGAAAACTTGGTGAGTGAGATAAGTCTTGGGGCCCCGCACAAAGTATGGAAGCAGTGTGTCAAGATTTTACGGATGTGGATGAAGGGAACACGTGATAAATTGTCACTTGGTATATCTATGGTTTGGCGAGAGCTCAGAGATCATTCAAGTGACTGTTACTCTTGAATCATGAAAACGTCAGGATATAATAAGAAAAATAAATGTAAAATAGAGTATCCTAGTCTGCCATCAACTATACACCCAGTGCCTCATTCAGCTGAAATCCCAGTGCCAATTTCATTCAACTATCCTCTTTCAAAAATCAGGAGTATTGTGAAGAACTAAGTGACAGCAACAATGAAGATTTTGAAATTGAAGATGACTCGGTTTGTAAGGGATTTCATCAGCATGAGTTGGCATGAGATTTGGGACTATCTAAAAAGGCTTCTGAACTCATGACTGCATGAGAAAAACTTGCTTGAAAGAGGAATGAAGCTATAAGTGTATATTTTTACCTTAATGTGTGTGCTTGTTAGCAGAAATTTACTACTTGTACACAATTTTACTTATAGTAACAATATATAGCCTTTGTGTAAATAAAATAACTCTAAATAAATCAGTACATTGAGGTAATTTTTTCTTTATTTTCCTTTGTACGTGTATATTTTGTAATTTTTTTGGGTCAAAGGGAAGGTATCCAGTATCTTTAAAAGTTGATGTGATAGAAAAAAAGTGAGTCATTTTTGGATTCAGATAGCAAATTTAGTAAAAAAACAAGTGTCAGATCTAGCTCGATGACAATTGTGTTTCCATGTGTTAATATGTAAACTATTTGATTTCAGTGATATTCTTGTAGACCAGTGGTTCCCAAAGTGGGTGTTTCCACCCCCTGGTGGGCGGTGGAGCGATCCAAGGGGGCGCTGGGAGACACAGGAGAATTGGGGGGGGAGCGCTGAACCCCTGTAAGGGGGCAGTGGTGTGAGCCACTTGCAGGGTCGCACGCTTGCGAAGACATCCCTGTTGGAATGTCCCATGGGCGGGGTTGGCGAGAGAAGGAGGCACACGCTGCTGTTTCCACAGCAACACTTGCCCAGGGATCCCAACTCACAGGGACACAGTCGCAAGTGTGCGATCCCCGGGCAGGTGTTGCCATTTGATCCAGATCTGTCATTCATGGGGATCTTAGTGGTCTGTGGATGTCAGAGCTGAATTGGCTGAAGGTACTGCAAATCCCATCATCCGTTGCTCATACTCCCCCAAACATATTGTTTTTGTGATTATTTCTGGAATTCAATGTTTGTAATTTACACCTTTCTTTACTATATTTTACGAAAAAGGTAAAAACATTAATACATATATCTATCTGTTTAATTGCTATTAAAAATTTAAAAATAATTTTAGGGGGGGCGCTGAGTAAATTTTCTTCTGGAAAGGGGGCGGTAGGCCAAAAAGGTTTGGGAACCACTGTTGTAGACAGTCACCTCTTGAGTGACTTGAAGAATATGTTTGCTATGAACAAATTGTTGGTATTGTAATACCCGACCATTTGCTGTCCTGCTTAATTTTTTCACTCTAAGTTAAATTCTTCTAAAATCTTGGATTTTGCTGTTTCCTACTTTTGCATCCCAAATACCTATGATTAAGAAAAAAAATGTATTTTGGTATGTTATCAGTTTTCTCCTCCAAGATAGAATGTTTCATAAAGTCATAGAGTTGGAAGAGACCCCCAAGGGCCATCCAGTCCAACCCTCTGCCATGCAGAAAAATCGAAACAATCTCATCAGATGTCCATCCAGCCTCTGCTTAAAAACCTCCCAGAGAAGGAGACTCCACCATACTTCAAGGTAGTACATTCCAAACAGCTCTAACCATCAAATGGTAAGAGCTGCCAAACAGCACTTACCATTAGGATGTTTTTCCTAATGTTTATGTGGAATGTCTTTTCTTTTTTGCAGTTTGAGTTCATTGCTTTATATTGTAGTTTCCAGAGCAGTAAAAAACAAGCTTGCCTACTCCTCAATGTGACATCCTTTCAAATTTTTAAACATGGTTATTATGTCTCCTGTCAACTTTCACTTCTTGAAGCTAAACATACCTAACTCTGTAAGCCAATCCTCATAGGACTTGGCTTCCAAATCTTTGATAAATTTGGTCACCCTTCTCTGGACACATTCTAGGTTGTCATGAATTGTGATGTCCTTTTCCATTTTTCTTCTTCTTCTGCTCCTATGGTTGTAGCACAACTGTGGATTATGGTTATATTGAATGAGTTTATCCTGAAGTCTCATTGATATGATTTGGTCAGACTTTGCATTGTATCTTTGACTGCTTTTGCTATGTCTCTTCTAATTGTTAATGCCACCCCATTTCTTCTTGGATTGTTATTTCCTGTACAAAACACTGTGTAACTATCTGACTCAAATGTGCCCCCTGATTTAGCTTGCTCACCTCAAACAGGAGTTTTTTGTTATCCGTACAAGGAATACATCAGAACAACAGTTTTCACCTGTGTCTCAGTGTCATTAAGAAGGGAAGAAAGTTCCATGGCCAGGGGAGCTTTGTCCTGTATAGGTAAGCATGCAGGTCTTTGTTACTGAATCGACAAAAAAGGGTGGTCTTCACCGTAAAACTATGATGTATTTATGGGGAATATTTATTTATTTCATTTATATTCTACCCTTCTCACCCCTGCAGGGGACTCAGGGCGGATTACAGTGTACACATTACATTTAGACACACAAACACACAAGACAGACAGAGGCAATTTAACATCTGGCCACCAGGGGGGGGGCTGTCACACTCCTTCATTCCTCAGTGTGTTTTCTGGATATCTTTTTATGGCCTCATAAATTAGTTAAATTTAGCCTCCCCACTAAGTGGTACCTTAATTTCCTACTTGACAGATGCAACTGTCTTTCGGGTTGCAAAGGTTGACAACAGGCTACAGAATAGGTTGAAAGCCCACCTCGACCCGGGCAAGCCTCGAACACATGACCTTCTGGTCAGTAGAGATCTTATGCAGCTGACACCTAGCCAGCTGCACCACATTCCCAGAATAGTTTCGGTTGGAATCAGTGTACTCTTTTGGGGGGGTTGAGGCGATGTTAGTGCCTGGATGAATCATCACACATAATTAATGTCTAGGATCCACTTTCAGTTTTATTTTTCTGTGGTTTCAAATATAGCAAGAAATATGCCTCTTTAGCCTCAAAGATGATAAGCTTCTAATTGAAGCACATTACCTAATTACTTTTTTCTTTGCATTCATTGTTCTAATTGCTTTCCAAACAAATTACTCTGGTGTATATCTGGCACGTTTCCATGTATTATGGATTTACACTGATGCAGCTGCTTGCAAAATTAGGTCATTGCATTCACTCTATTGCAGCGCCCGGGTAGAAACGTGGATTAATATAACTGGCTACTATGTTTCAAAGGATGGAACTACACCTCTTGAGTATTCCTTGCCTGTGAAAACTGTATGGATTTCAAAGAGTTGCTATACATTTACAGGCAACTTGAAAGCACACATACACTCACTACCTAAAATGATAAGCAATACATTTTCATCATGAGTCTTAAGGTGCCAACATTAGAGATCATAACTATGCAGTCATATTTAGGAGTAGGGATGATGAGGAACTTATTTTGTTTACATTTTCATGTCTGTTTATCTAAATTTGATCATAGATTTTAGCCAATACATACACTATACATCTAACATGTTAACATTCTCTGAGATGTAATATATTCAATTTTTAAAATTAAAAAAATGCACATTACCATATGTGCAGAAAAGGTAATGATATGGTTTAGTTGAGTCTGACTCTGGGAGGTGGTGCTCATTTCCATTTCTAAGCTGAGGTGCATTGTCCGTAGATGCCTCCTAGGTCATGTGGTTGGCATGACTGCATGCAGTACCATTACCTTCCAGCTGATACGATATCTATTGATCTACCCACATTTGCATGTTTTCATTCTGCTAAGTTGGCAGAAGCTGGGGCTAAGAATGGGAGATCACTTCGTCTCACAGATTAGAACCAACAACTTTCCGGTCAGCATGTTCAGCAGCTTAGTGGTTTAAAAAAGCCTTGGAGTTCATTTGGACACTCGGCTCTCCATGGATCTCTATGGATCCTGGACATAGAGCGCCAATCTGACCTAGCCTGTTCCCCAGCCTTCATTGTTAGTGAAGCCACTAGATACCTCACTGCCCCCATGGCATACCTAACAGATCTGGAGGTGCCCAAACACCGAAGGGCTTTTACCCTGGCAAGATGCCATGCCCTCCCATCGGCTGTATTGGAGGGGAGGTATCAGAAGACCCCCTTCAAGCAGAGACTATGCCCCTGTGGGTCTGGTCATGTGGAAACAACTGAGCACGTGCTTCTTCAATGCCTGTTCTACAGAGATCTTAGATCCAATCTCATTGGACTATGGCTTTTAAAGTACCCGGGGCGCAGTGAAAGATGTTATTCCACCCTGCTGCTTTCGGACTCTAACACTACAATGACTTACAGTGTTGCTAAGTTCTGTGCTGCTGCCCTTAATATCAGACGGAGGGTGATTGACATCGTAAGGCAACAATGTCCTCTCTTAAAATATATTTTTATACTGATTTCTAGTCTGATTTTAAATAACTGTTTACTGGGGAGTTGTCCTTCTCCTCTTAGGGTGCTTGTGCCCGCTTTGTGCTGGTCTGTGACCGTAATAAAGTTTTGATTGATTGGTTAAAGACTGTTGTTGCTATAGTTTTAAATTTTATATGTATTTATTAGGCCTGTTTTATCATGGAAAACCGGCTTTAAAACTTGCTTCAGATGTAGGGGGCACTGGCGCCTCGTATCTGATAGATTTCCGAAGATTTCAGCAGTTTTTTCGAAATTGATTCGGAATGGCATCCGTGATTGCGCAATGCATGGAAACCAGCAGATGGGACAGTCAAAACTTGGGGAATTCCCTTTCCCTGCATTTTTGACCCCTACTACTGACAAAACTAGCCACATTTAACACATTAATAAAAATGTAAAACATTTTAAAACATTTTAAACACAATGGTACGGGTGGAAATGACATATGAGCCCTATCCGAATATATTCCTAATATATGGCGACTGAGACTTCGGAATGGTGAATCCACTTCCTGTTTCCTTAACTCTCTTCAAAATTGCTTTGAAAGTCTAAAACATCCGAATTACTTCCGAATTTCGGATGTTTCCGAAGTTCAAAAACAGGCCTAGTATTTATATGTATTTATGGTTTTATATTGTGTTGATTGTGGCATCGAATTGCTGCATTTATTAGCCACTCCGAGTCCCCCCTCGGGGATTGAGAGGGGCGGGATAAAAATGTTGTAAATAAATAAATATATGATGGGACTTTAGCATCCACAGATTTTGTTATTCACATGGGCTGCTGGAAACAAGTCTCAGCAGATTGCTCTTATATATATATATATATATATATATATATATATATATATATATATATATATATATATATATATATATATATATAGTGGAAGATAAAGAGTTCATGATTAGAGCAATATGTAACAAATTGAATGGGGTTAAATCTTTACAGACACATGAAGTAGAGGAAATAATTAGGAATATGAATAAAATAAAAACAGAAAAATATAACGAATTAGAAAAAAAGATGATATTAAGATGGTACAGAACTCCTGAGCAACTGGCTTATATGGTAAAAGGAAGGAATTCTAAGTGTTGGCATTGTAATAAAGAAAAAGGTACTTATTCACATATGTGGTGGGAGTGTTCTGAAATAAAAAACTTCTGGCAAATGATACAAGGAAAAATACAAGAGATTTTCCAGATAAATATTCAAATTAATAATGATTTGCTACTATGGGGAGTGTTGGATCATCCAAGTATAAAAACCAAATTTCAGGAGTTATTTAAGGTAACAATAAGAGCAGCCCATGCCGTGATTGCTAGAGGATGGAAGGACAAAACGAAATGGACATTAAGTAATTGGAATTATTATATGTATGATCAAGTGTTATTAGATATTATGGGAATTATGACTAATCAAGCAACAAGAACAGACAAACAAAAGGACATCACAGATAGGTGGAAGATCTATTTCAACTGGGTGAAAAATGGAGGAGCCAACGTTCACATCATACAAAAAACACAAAGACTTTACCAGTGGCTGGATCTGCAAGATTCATAGAAATATACTGTGGTTGAGGAGGGAGGGAGGGAGGAAATAATGTAATCTATACCAATGCAATGTGCTATGTCTTTAATATTTGTTGAATAAAACTTTATTTTTTTAAAAAAATAAACTGCTTTCTAATCTACTTTTAAATAACTGCTTTGCTGGGGAGTTGTCCTTCCCCTCCCGTAATAAAGTTTCGCTGTTCTAATAAGAAACATTTAACTCAATACAATTGCATTTCTATTTTGGTGGCCAAACTTAGGGCTTTGTTGTTGTTGTTGTTGTTTTAAAAAATCAGAATAGCTGGTGAGGTTTTCCTCTACTGTTTTTCTTGCTTGTGACAGACAGGTATACATGGCTATAAATGAATCGGTTTAGAGTAGTATTCCATTCTTGTCCAGCTCAGGTTTCATCGCATTGCTCAATACAGATACTCATTGAAAGCACTAAAACTAATTTTGTGTTTTTCTCACCTCGTCTTTGTCATCTTCTCAATTTTGATGCAACTACAAAAAAACCGTACAGTTAGACGAAGAATAAGGAGGGAAGCATTTTTGGTTTATACAAGCTGCGAATCCCTTACTCAAAACACTTAGAACCACAAGTGTTTGGGGTTCTAGTTTTTAAAAAACTTTAGAATTCCTATATTTTCATATGTGTTTATAATGATATATCTTAGAGACAGGACCCAAGTCTAAACATGAAATTAATTTATACACATAGGCTGAAGGAAATGTCATGCATCATTTTTAAACAAGTTTGTGCATGAAACAAAGTCCACAACCTCAATCATGTAGACAATTTTGGATTTTGGAGTATTTCAGATTTTTGTAATTCTGTAGAAGGAATGTTCTACCTGGATTGTTTTTACATGTATTTTGAATTTAAAATCCACCCAGATTTATTTCTACATTAATTGCATATTCATTTTTTGAAATCACATATTTATTTATTATTTATTTATTTAAAACTTTTATATCCTGATCTTCTCACCTCCGTAGAGGGACTCAGACCGGCTCACAGCAAAAATTTAATGCTGCTAGTACAAATTAAAACAACCTACACTAGGGCTGCCCAGGAAGTTGATCGCTATCGACCAATTGATCCCGGGACCGAAGGAGGTCGATCCCAGCTGGATGGGATGCTTCTCAGAGGGGGTGAAGCCAGTCCGCACCAAGCCCCGCCCCTTCCTGGCTTTGGCACTTCCAGCAGCTGCTCCAGGTTTGTGGAGGGCAGGGCCAAGCCAGCCTTGTGCTAGCTATGCCACCACTGGCTTGGCATTGCCATCCTCAAGCCTGGAAAAGCTGCTGGGAGCTCCAAAGCCAGAGGGGAGGGGGCGGGGCTTGGTGCAGTCTGGCTCCACCCCCCTCTGGCCAAGCCCTGCCCCGCCCCTCCCCTCTTCAGTCTTGAGGAGGTAGGTAGATCTTTTTGACTTGGTTTTAATACAAGTAGCTCGCATGCTGAAAAAGTGAGGGCACCCATGACCTACACCATACAAGATTAAAATACAATAAATAGATAATACAATAGACAAAATACATATAAGCCAGATCACCAAACTAAAATCATGTCCAACTCAGTCCGCATGTGGTTGCTCACTTTGGTCAATAATCAATCTCAGCCCTTATTCTGGAAATGCTTCATTCCAAAGCCAGGATTACACTAGCCTCCTAAAGGACAAGAGGGAGGGGCAGATCTGATCTCACTCAGGAGAGAGTTCCATAGCCAAGGGGCCACCACAGAGAAGGCCCTGTCTCTCGTTCCCACCAGGTGGTGGGACCGAGAACAGGGCCTCTCCAGATGATCTTAGTGTCCTTGATGGTTCATAGGGGAGAACACATTCAGACAGGTAAACTTTATATCTTAATATCATTTAAATCTATATTTTGGATATCTTTTATTACAAAATATGAGTTTTAAATTTTGAGAGCTTTTTTCCTTAAATATATGAACAGTGTTATATCAGTCAGGAAGTGTGGCCACCAGGAGATAATTGACATCCAATTATTTGATTTGTGTGCAAAATGAAAATCAGGTCATTTTGTCCTAGAATGCATTTAGATAAAACTCAAGCATCTCTAATATGGGCATTAGAGGGGACAACAAAATTAGAGTTAATAAAACTAGAAACATAATAATCCATATAATAATTTCAAAATAAAGTTAATTTTTCTTCTTTTTTCAAATAAGGATACCCATTTGGCTTATCTTCAAATGAGACAAGGGCACCATAAAATTTCCATCTTCTTGACTTGTAGCCACTCTTTCTGCTGTTTCGCTCAATTCAGTATTATTGATCTTTGAACTACACTCAAGAGCTGAGTGGTAGCTGCGAGTTTGCTTTTGGCAGTCAAGAGTGATCTCTTCCCCTGGTATTTTTTTATTTACTAAGAGCTTTGTGAATTACGATGTTCACCCTTTTCATATTATCCCAGCCATGTAATTGCAGAAAGAGTTGCTTTTTGTCTGAGTAATGGCTCTTGCAAACCTATAGAGTATAAAGTATTATTTCCCTGGTCTTGCCTCTTGAAGGATAGATAGAACATGCTCCAAATAGTCTCTTTCACACTACACAACTAGAACACTCTGACATCACTTTAATTGCTATTTATTTACTTAATCAATTTATATCTTGTCTTCCTCCAAATATAAGACAGGCTATAATATACATATTGGCCTCAAATATGTTACAGTTCCAATCTATAGAATCCTGATTTTTAGAAATCTTTGCCAATCAGCTCTACTGTCTTATCAAATTATATTTTCAGGCTTCTGAGGAATGCAGCCATTACACTTAAAGTGGTATCACTTTAAGTGATGCGACGTGTCTCTCCCTATGAACCCACCAGGGATTTGAGGCCATCAGGAGGCCCTGCTTTCGATCCCGCCGGCTTCACAAGCATGTCTGGCGGGAACGAGGGACAGGGCCTTCTCTGTAGTTTCCCTGAGGCTGTGGAACTCCCTGCCCAGGGATATCAAATCGGCTCCTTCTCTCCTTACCTTTTAAAAAAATTGAAAACTTGGCTCTTCGAGCAAGCATTTAGAGTTTCAGCTTAATTAGTTAACTGAATTGGAATTGACCTAGGAACAACAATGACAACAAAATGGATAATGGACACAGGTTTTTTTAAAATTTGTAAAAAAAAAATTCATTTTTTTGATGATTTTAGATATTGTAATGAGATGTTTTATCCTGTTGATATATGTTTTTAAACAGCATCGAATTGTGCCAATTGTTCACCGCCCTGAGTCACCTTCAGGCTGATATGGGCAGGGTATAAATGAGGTAAATAAATTAATATCAAAGTGCTATAACTGTACTGTGGGAAAGAGGAGATAACTTCCTAGTAAGGCTGTGCACAGGTCCACTTTTCAAAACTGTTGAACTTCATTTTGTTAATTTTGTCCCATCTCTCTAATTTGTTAAGAATTCAAAATGATCTTAACAGATCAGAGAGATGGGCCAAACCTATCAAAATGAAGTTCAACAGGGACAAATGCAAGATACTCCACTTAGGCAGAAAAAATAAAATGCAAAGATACCGAATGGGGGACGCATGGCTCAAGAGCAGCACGTGTGAAAAAGATCTTGGCGTCCTTGTGGACAACAAGTTAAACATGAGCCAACGATGTGATGCTGCAGCTAAAAAAGCCAACGGGATTTTGGCCTGCATACCGTGTTTCCCCGAAAGTAAGACAGCGTCTAACTTTCTTTTTACCCCCAAAAGCCCCACTACGTCCTACTTTCGGGGTACATCTTATATTGGACATAACCCGAAATAATTCTTCACCCAGTAGTACCAGTAGTACCACACGGGCCGACTGTGGCACGCCTCTTGGCCTCGCGCTGGCACGTCTCTTGCCCCTCCTTCCTGAAGGGAGGGGAAAAGAGCAAGAGGCGTGGCGCTGCTTCACCACGCCTCTTGCTCTTCTCTCTTCCCCTCCCTTCCTTGGATGAAGGAAAGGATGGGGAAAGGATCAAGAGGCGTGGCGAAGCGGCGCCGCATCAGAGGCCTGGCAGAAAGGTGCGCCGCGGAGGTGTGCCGCGGCCGATGGGCCGGTTGCGGCGGTGGCGGCGCGGCAGCGGCGTGGCGATGAGGTACGGCTTACTTTTGGGGTACGGCTTATATTAGCCGACCCCCCTGACACCCCTGATACGTCTTACAATCGGGGATGTCTTACTATCGGGGGAACACGGTAATTAGGAGTATAGTGTCTGGGTCCAGGGAAGTCATGCTACCCCTCTGTTCTGCCTTGGTTACACCACACCTGAAATACTGTGTCCAATTCTGGGCACCACAATTGAAGAGAGATATTGAAAAGCTGGAAAGTGTCCAGGGGAGGGTAACTAAAATGTCAAGGGTCTGGAGAACAAGCCCTATGAGGAGCGGCTTGAAGAGCTGAGCATTTTTAGCTTACAGAAGAGAAGACTTAGAGGAGGCATGAGCAGGGGGGCTCACACCTTTTCAGCATGCGAGCTACTTATAAAACAACCAAGTCAAAATGATCTACCTACCCATATTTTGATAGAAAAAAATAAGGGACATTTACGTGATTTTTTGCAAAAATAAGGGACACTTCATAAAATGCATCCAGACAAGAGTTTGTTCTCCCACCCTGACATCATTCCACAGATATAAACAGGCAGAATGAAAGCAGGCAGACCTTGAGGCTGCTGTGCAGATGAACCCCTTGCAGTCGTAGATCTTAGACTTTGGCAGGAAATGGCTGCCAAAGCCTCCTTCTTGTTGTCCTCCCTCGTGGCTCCAAATGCGCATCTGCAGGCTGGGCACCCACCCCCTCCTTCCCTCTGCTGCCCTCCTTCTTCTCCCTCCCTACTCCTCAGGCTACACTGTGACGGCAGCAGTCCGCACTGAGTATGGACGCGCCAGCAGGGGAGTTGCGTCAGGGGCAGCCTGAGTCGGGCAGCCCAGAGGAAGTTGTGTGCCTGGCTGCGATTGACCAGTTCTGCCTCCGTGATCGACTGGTCGATCGTGATCGACATAATGAGCACCCCTGACCTAGAGAGACCATAGTATTCAAGACCACAAATAATCCAATCTGAAAAAAATTTAACCCACAAATGTGGAGGGGTGATGTTACATATTACATTATTTCAAAATCTCCCCACTCCCCAAAAAAGAAAGTCAGACCACTTCTAGTCCCAAGCATTTTGGATAAGGGATGCTCAACTTGTCAATGTTTTTCTCTCAGTTGCAATGAGGTGCAAAATACTTTATTATGGGATGCTATTTTTGTAGGCTGAGTAAATCAATCAGTTAAGGAAGGATTTCTGATTCACCTTTGTGGGTAAGAGATATAACAGAGAAGCTGTCAAAACATCTGGCAGAGATGATTTCAAATATTATGTATGTGATTTTGCGTTTCTCATATATGGCTAATTAGGAACAATCTTCACACAAGTATGATGTGGCTGTTCTTTATATAAACTCCAGTTGTATCTTTTTGAACAATGCCACCTGTCTTACTTGCTGCCAAATAGAATTGCTTGGCATAAGTGACAAGTGAATTCCACTGTGAAACTTGAGTGAAACTTGATTTACTTGTTTCAGAGAAACCAACAGAAGAAAATGGAGATAAAATCTTTTTGATTTTACAATTCTACTCAAACTAACATTTTGGAAACTTACACCATGGATATATAATCAAATGTTAAATATTTAGGATTTAAACTCTAGCACAATTATCCCAGAGGATCCAATTGAATTAATTAAACATTCCTTATCAATGAATACACAAGAGTTCACATGGTGTCAACATTCTTCCTCCTCCTCTTATTGTAATTTACATGTTTCCTTGCTCCCAATAGTGGTACTCAAGGCAATTAACAACATATTAAGAACTATGCAAAATCAGAATGAAAAAATAAATATGAAACAAAAACCCCATAACTTAAAATATTGAACATTAAAAATTACATAAAACCATTTAAAAATCTTAAAATAGATATTCAAAACAGGACCATACATTAAGTCAATCAACGGAACCCTCCCTTTCAATGCACAGCTATGCATATTACGTGGGCCCTTCTCATGACTCCATTCTTCCATAAACACATAAATTAAGGCTTCCACACTAAGTGTTATTGTATGCATTCATGAAAGAATGGAGACCACATAATTTGAAGAGCTGAAAGTATATTCTCCAAATGTAGTCCTGTCTTTGGAAAGGTCATTTGACCTTTAAAGTACCACCAGGCTGTTTGATAGATGGTTTTCATCATCCTACTATGGAAACTAGGCATGATTAGGTCCAGTTGGAATTCTTCATAATTCGGATTAAATTTGGATCAAATTCCTTTTTGAAGCGATTTTGAAACGATTTGGGAACCCAGAAGTATCCTTGCCCTTCTGAAGCAACTGTTGCCATCTTTGTTCCAACTCAGGAAGTGAATAGGAAAAGACCCAGCGTTTGGAGGTAAGCAGTTGCTTGCGTGCTGGGATGCCTGCCTCCAGCCAATGAGAGAAAACCACCTCGGGAGGGGTGGGGTTTCAGCACGGCAGCCATTACCCATGTGTGCCTCGTGGGCTCATTGTGAGCCGGGGACGCAAACAAGGACTAGGCAGTTTAGGTGGGAAAGGTGCCATGCCATCGCTTTGCAAGGGAATAACAGGGTTGGGAACAAATTGGGGAAACTGGCTGGAAGCAGCCCCCTTGCCTGTGAGGCTTCCTTGTGTGGGGGGAGGGAAGAAGGGCAGGGCAGCTGGGAGAAGTGTTCTTCTCTTGCCTGCCACTGCCAATTTTTCTTTTTGAAGCAGTGATTTTAACTTTCAATAGACCTCAATCCCCTTTGGGTTACACTTTGGATTTTGACATCCCAGAATGTCCCTTTGGACTTTGGAAAGCCCATTTTTTGCTAATAATTTCATTGGGGAACCACACCATACCACTTTGGAGCTCCCTTTGTGTGCTTTGGGTTACACATTGTACTTTTAGAAACTAGAAATTTCCTAATCTCATAATTTCTTTGGGGAAGCACACAATACAACTTTGGATCCCCCTTTGTCGGCTTTGGGTTACACGTTGTACTTTTGGAAACAAGAAATCTCCTGTAATCTGCTAATAATTTGCTTGGAAAAACACACCATAAAAGTTTGGAGGCCCCTTTGTCTCCTTTGGGTTTCACGTTGTATTTTGGAAGAAAGAAATCTCCTATTATCTGTTAATAATGTCCTTGGAGGAACACACAATAAAAGTTTGGAGGCCCCTTTGTCTGCTTTGGGTTACACATTGTACTTTTGGAAACTAGACATTTCCTAATTTCATACTTTCCTTGGGGAACCACACAATAAAAGTTTGGAGGCCCCTTTGTTGGCTTTGGGTTACACGTTGTACTTTAGGAAAGAAGAAATCTCCTATAATCTGCTAATAATTTCCTTGGGAAAACACACAATAAAAGTTTGGAAGGCCCTTTGTCTGCTTTGGGTTACACATTATACTTTTGGAAACTAGAAATCTCCTAATGCTCTAGACAAATATGCAAAAGAGAGAGAGAGAGAGAGAGAGAGAGAGAGAGAGAGAGAGAGAGAGAGAGAGAGAGATTTAAATTTTCCAGAAGAATCCTGGAGGCAGCACATTTCTTCTTGTTGTAATATTCCTTATTAGATTACTGAAATTACTTTAATAATTGTCAAGAACCCAAGGATCTTCTAAACATGTTGAAAGTTAGTGTGCTGACAGAGGATAATGTTTTCTACCACTGTGGCACGTTTTGTCAGTAGTGGTCTAAAAAGTTTTGCCTGTTCCGTTTATAGTTTTTCGTGTATTGTGCAATTGCGGCCTTATGACTTCTTTTGGAAAATTTCAGAAATCATTCCCGAATCAATTTGCCAGTGCCCCCTACATCCTAAATTAGCTTTGAACCATTTTTTCCTTGATCAAACAAGCCTAATGGAAACCCAGTCCCTCATCTTCCTAAGCAATGTGATTAGGTAGGCATGATAATGAGTTGTGCACTTTTTGATGATGTCCTATTGTCATAATATTTTTTCATTCAGTAATTTTGGGTGTAAATACTGGGGAAAAAACCCCCCATATCTGATCGGATTTTGGAAGCTAACCCCAGTCAACTCTGGTTAGTACTTGGATTTGAGACCACAAAGAATGCCAGATTCTGCAGGCTACAATTCAGAGGAAGGAACTGGCAAAACACCTCTGAATATTCTTTGCTTAAGAAAACGCTGGAAAAAAAATCATATTTTAGTTTTAAGTCTACAGGTAATTTGAAGGCACATGCACAAAAACAAGTCCTTGAAGACAGTTTCTCATCTATCATTGATCAGTTGTTACTTTATTACTGATCTTGTTTTGAAGTAGTTCAGATCAATGACTAGGTAGATGAAATCTTTTAGTCTTTTTTTCCTAGCTGTTTTTGGATTATTTTAAAAGGAACTTTCTTAATTAGATTTTTCCCTATATAGGTTATGATTTTTCATTGCTTTTGATTATATGCGATTGTAAAGGTTGCTTATTTCTGAAAATCAACACCCCTCTACCCATAAAAAAACTTAAACAAAAAGAAAAAGAAAATCAATGTGGCAGGAAAAGAACATTAACACTTTTCAAGTTCTCATTCCAAAGGAAAAGAAAGAGCAGCCATAAATGCCATGCTGAGAAACCCACAGGAGAAGCAGTTCTTTTAAAATGAGATTCAACTGTGAGTTCTACAAAAGAATTTGTGAAATCCGGGTCCATATATATCTAAGAGAAAACCACAAAACCTTTTTCAGTAAGACAGTGCTATGATCTTTCTTGCTACATTTCCATTTTGCATCTTTTTTGCAAAAGGCTCTAGGTGAGAGATGGGAACTTGCTGCTGTTTCTGGACTAAAATGATCCGGATGCTTGGGTCCAATCAAACTGGAAGTTGTTTATTTATTTATTTATTTCCACCATTTCTACCCCGCATCTTCTCAACCCCTGAGCGGGGACTCAGAGCGGCCTCACAATGGCAACAATTCGATGCCCAAAACACAGTAAACATATAATAGAAACCACAACAGTCAAAAATTTAAAATACATTAAAATACAATTAGCATTAAAATATATCAAGTACATTCACATAAGTTAAAAACAGTATCCGTCCATAATAGAAGCCTTAGGTCATGTCCACCAGTTTGCCATTTCAATCCAATCTAAAGTGCTGTATCGTGCTAATGTGCAAACGCCTGGCCCCATAATGAGGATTTCACTTTTTTCCTGAATGTCAGGAGGGAGGAGGTGGATTGTATATCAATAGGGAGCGCATTTCACAGACGGGGAGCCACCACCGAGAAGGCCCTATCTCTCGTCCCCACCAACCGCATTTGAGAAGTAGGTGGGAGCGAGAGCAGGGCCTCCCCGGATGATCTTAGATTACGAGGTGGGACATAGCAGCTGATGCGTTCGGACAAGTAAGCTGGGCCAGAACCGTATAGAGCTTTAAAGGTCAAAACCAGCACTTTGAATTGAGCTCGGAATTGGACAGGCAGCCAGTGGAGCTGACACAACAGGGGGGTGGTATGCTCCCTGTGTGTAGCTCCCGTTAGTAGTCTGGCTGCTGCCCCCTGGACTAATTGCAATTTCCAAACTGTCTTCAAAGGCAGCCCCACGTAGAGTGTGTTGCAGTAATCTATTCAGGATGTGACCAGAGCGTGGACAACCATAGCCAGATCAGACTTCCCAAGGTATGGGCACAGCTGGCACACGAGTCTTAACTGTGCAAAAGCTCCCTTGGCCACCACCGAGACCTGGGGTTCCAGGCTCAGCGATGAGTCCAGGATCACTCCCAAGCTGCTTGTTGGGTTTTTTCTGCAAGCAACTGGATTGTTAGCACTTTTCTTGCATTGCCCCCATTTACCTCACAGACATGCTAATAGAATGAAGGGTCTCTAGTAGATTACAATTGTGATTGTGGAGAGATGGGGATTTACTTATTGGGAGGGAGGCAATGACCAATCGCAATAAAATAGTTAAGCATAGAGACATCACACTGGCAACAAAGATCCGCATAGTTAAAGCAATGGTATTCCCCGTAGTAACGTATTGATGGGAGAGCTGGACCATTAGGAAGGTTGAGCAAAGGAAGATAAACACTTTTGAACTGTGGAGTTGGAGAAAAATTCTGAGAGTGCCTTGGACCAGAAGAAGATCAAACCAGGAAATAATGCCTGACTGCTCACTGGAGCGAAGGATATTAGAGACAAAGATGAAGTCCTTTGGCTACATAATGAGAAGACTAGAAAGTTTGAAGAAGACAATGATGCTGGGGAAAATAGAAGGAAAAAGGAAGAGTGGCCAACCAAGGGCAAGATGGATGGATGGCATCCTTGATGTGACTGGCTTGACCTTGAAGGCACTGGAAGTGGCCAGGGAGCTCTGGTGTGGGCTGGTCCATGAGATCACCAAGAGTCGGAAATGACAGAATGAATAAACAATAAGGGATTAAATGGCTGCAAAAGAAACAAAAGCTAGTGCTGGAGGAGGGAAGCTCCCTCTTTTGATTGTGTTTTTAAAATTTGCTCCTGCCATCTTTTCTACTTTAATCAGAATTTGAGTTCTTCCAACAAAGGTCCTTTTACTCATTGAACATTTCTTGCATCCAGATCCTATCTGCTTTATTTCTGTCTGTGGTTACAGATGTGAATAGAGTCTTAATTAATTCAGTTCCTAACCACATTTTTAGTATTGCCAGGTTTTTCAAATACCAGTAAGGGACAATTGATGTTTGCAACATACAGTGTTGACAGTCAGGAAGCAGCTGATGAAAAGTTGTATTTTGACTAAATATCAAAGGAAAATATTGATTTCAATAAGTCTGTATAATTAGCATATTATCCACATTCATAAATTACATGAAGTACATGTTTCTGACTTTTTGAAAGGTCAACATTCCAGAACACATGATTTTTGTCTATACAAAAAAAATTCCAACCTCAAACAGGGAGCATTTCTTTTTCTTTCTTTTTTAAAACATCTGCCATTCCTTAAAGAGATAAGCTTTTTGCTCCTCAAATAAGGGCCAACCCCTTACTTCCCAATCCTAGATTTTTTCATAAACTCAACGGCTGCTGCAAAATACAAAAATAGAGCTAAGTTCCTCTTAACTTAGGGCTCTCGGGGTGGCTGGTTTTGAAAAGTTATCATGCAGTGGCAGAGCTAGACATCATACATGAAGAGTATCTCAAGTTTAATCTCTAGCAACCTTTGTAAAAAGAATCAGATAGTGGAAGGAAATATCTCTTCCTAACTCCCCGAAGAAGAAGAAAGGTCAGTTAGAGCAGTGTTTTTCAACCTTTTTTGAGCTGCGGCACACTTTTAACATTAAAAAAATCCGAGGGCACACCACCAACCAAAATGACACAAAATGACACTCTAACACAGTAAAGAACGGCTGGGGGATGGTGGCCTGCTGGGAGCAGCTGCTGGGAGTGCTGAAGCTGGGGAGGGGAGGAGCCAGGCCGTGCCATGCCCCGCCCCCCCCAGCTTCAGTGCTCCCACAGCTTCGCCAGCCTTGAGGGGGCAGTGCCAAGCAATCATTGTGCTGGCTCTGCCACTGCTGGCTTGGCACTGCCTCCTCAAGGCTGGCAAAGCTGTGTGAGCACTGAAGCTGGGGGGAGGGGAGGGCGCCATGCCCCGCCCCCTCCCCCGGCTTCAGCTCTCCCACAGAGGAGGAGCATGAGCATTGGACGGGCTTCAGTGGGCGGGGCTCCTCCGCGCGGCTTCAACGAGCGAAGGGCGAGAGTCATGGTGGGAGTCATGGCGGATTGGAGGCTGGCTGGGGAAACGGCTGAAGAAGGCGGTGCCCCAGCCCCTTCTTCTTTTTCTCCGCCGCTGCCCTGCCCTTCCCCCTCCTCCCCCAAGCAGCAGGAGTTCGGCAGGAGGAGAGGGGAAGGAAGGGGGGCAGAGAGCTTTTCTCGCGGCACACCTGATGATCGCTCACGGCACACTGGTTGAGAAACACTGAGTTAGAGTATGCAGCATTATGCAGGATGGACAAAGACAACTTCTTATGTACTTAATAAACTGAACTTATTAATAAGCTGAACTTATGAACAAAATGAAGATTTGGGTTTCTTCTTCCAACTAGTCTTGTTATCTGTGATTAGGGATGGACAAGATTTGTTAGGTTTTCCATTATGAACTGAAAATACCCATTTCATATCTCCCAGGTCTGCCAATATAATGCTTTAGAAATCTACATTTTGTATGGAGGAAGTGATAAAAATGTGAAGAATGTCCATGATTATGATTTGTTGTTGTTGTTGTTGTTGTTGTTGTTGTTGTTGTTGTTGTGTGCCCTCAACTTGTTCCCAATTTTCTGTGACCGTAAGGCTAGCCTGTCACTGGGGGCCCTTCCACACAGCTATATAACCCAGAATATCAAGGCGGAAAATCCCACAATATCTGCTTTGAACTGGGTTATGTGAATCAACACTGGCATATATTCCAGTTCAAAGCAGAAAAATGTGGGATTTTATCGAGCTGTGTGGAAGGGGGCTGAGTTTTCTGGGGTGAGAGATTGTAATGTGCCCATTGTCACCTACCACCTCACCAGACAGGCTACCTTTCCCATCGTATGCTATTTGCTCCCCCCTTTCAGGACAGAGCCCATTATATGACACGTGTACTTCTGGCCATGCTCTGTCATGAAAGGGTGTAGGCTGCCGCCGTGCCAACATGAGAGGATTCCCATGTTGCCTTCAGGACAATGCAGAGAAGCCAAATGGCAACATTTCCCCCGTGGGATGGAGGTTGCTATAAGTAATGTGATGTGGGGCATGGAGTAATGAGTTCTCCACACAACTCACCGAGACCCTATGAATTCACCATAATGTGTGGCAAATCCATGGGCCTTTGTGATGAGGGCCCTAGTGTGTTTCTATTGCTATGGTCTCCAGAGATGTAATCCTATTAAAAAACCACTACATCACATTGGCTCTCATAAAAGTGCACTTGAATATACTTTTCTTAATAGGAAAATGAGTACAAAAAGTATACAGTACAATAAAATGCATACAAAACTGTTTTCATATTCAGGGGGAAAATGCATGAAATATATGAGATATATATTCCTAGTATGTAGGATAAAGGTGGAATGAGGATACCAGTGGAAAAATAAGAAGCCCAGGAAGAATGAGACAGAGATTTTTCCATCCCTATAAGATGGTAGAAATTCACACATAGTTTTAATACGTCCTAGTGATGAGTGGACTATCATATCAGAATATGTCATTTGTGTATGAAACAGTACCAGCAACAATACAGAGTTTCTTTTAAAAGTTCTTGAAATTGCCTCAAAACATGCTAGTTTTCAATGCAATGATTTGAGATGTGTCATCAGGTAACGGTGATTAAATAATGACACATGTGTGACTAAGCCCTTTATGAAATTTATTTTTATGGTGCCATAGACCTAAATTCAGCATTATGGCAGATACTTAAAAGAATAGAGCACAGGAGTTTGTGAGTCATCAATGCTAAGCATAGGTTCTCTGCTTGACTGAATTATTGTTGGTGATTCTTGTATCAAATTATAACTTATCTTTGGAATGCTATCTTTCTAACATAACTAAATAATTTTGCGGCTAATCAATTTGGCAAGAATATAAATCTGGTTTGAACACATTATCACATAACATCTTTTACTTACAGTCTGTCTGAATGAGATTTTTTTAATGTCTGTAAGACATGATTTTAGCCAGCTAGATGATACTGCCTGTCCTACTTGATGTAATTTAGTTTTGTTTCTACAGTGAAGTAATATCACAGCAATAGAAAACTTCAAAGAACTGCTAGCTTTCAGAATGGGGCCAGAGGCTAAAATTGGTCAAATTTAGTAAATGTCCATCCAGAAGTGGAAAAATAGTTACTGATTAATGTCAATATGAGTAAGTGAAATATGTTATTTACTAAGAGTCAAATCTTTCTGGCATTACTTCACGAACGAAGATACTTAGGAAGGACTCATCCCACCCTTTCTACAAGCATGTTGATGCTTTTTCGGAGGTTGGATGTGTCCTTTGAGCCTGTGCAATGGATTTTTCTGGTGGAGCGCAGCGTGCACAGAACTGGCCTCACCCTTTAAACCAAAGGTTTGTCTTCCGGGGCCTAGCAAGCTTGGACGGTGGCAGTGAGGTCCTCAGGTCATAGGTTTGATTTGAGTTTCCTTCTCTAGATGGCTGACCTTACAGGGTTAGGTGAGCACCATCTGCCTGGGTTTGAATTTAGAGTTTTCCTTCTCTTAGGATGGTTGCCAAAAGGCTAGAGAGCCCATCCTGCCCGTTGAAGCTCTTTGTCAGACCCTTCGGTTGTGACCTGTCTGGCATGGGAGTCCCTACCGGTGGCTATTATGCCACCACCGGCATAGCTCACAACTTCACAACAAGCCTCTCCCCCATGACAAGGGGGCGCCAATGGAGAGGTATTATTATTAATAACCACTCTGCAAAAACAAAACAACACAAAACATATTTCCTTGATGGTTACACAATAGATACTCCACTTATGTGGGGGCTAGGGGTGTAGGATCCCAGTGATAGTGGACAAACAGGAAATAAAAAACTATTTTTACATGAGACAACACCTCATGAGGAATGTCTAGGCCCTCCAGGATGACTCTATAGCCATCATTAGGATGCTTTAAATCAGAGCATGTTAGTATTGAGCTAAGCTGGCCAGTGTGCTCACTCAGTATAAGACCGCTATGTTTCTGGAGTCCATCACCATCGCCATCTTGGTGTGATTAACCAATATAATAAGGAAATGCTAGCTTTACTACAAAGTATGATGACAAAGGGGTTCAATATGTAGGAATTTAACAATATATTGTATAACTGTTTTAACTGAATCAATCTATCCCAATCAATAGGTAAAACTAGGCCATTTGGCCTGTGTTAAATAAACATGAGACTAGCTTTTAAAATGGGATCACATGCCAAATTTATATAGCTCCATTACTGCAATTAACTAAGGGCCAAAACAGAAACTTCCTTCCGAGGGGAATGGGGAACAAGCAGAAACAAGCACTAATGTACTGAATTGTTAGCTTTGGCATTACATCCTGGATTTATGTAGGCAAAATTAAGAATTAAGCTTGGCCTTGGTACCGAAGCAGAAGCAGGGAAGGAGGGCCATAGAAACTCACCAGATTGTGGGAATTGGGTTTCTCCTGCATGTGAGCTGGAAGGAGAGGGCAATTTGGTCACCTCAATGTGTGAGACCCCTTTAAGTTAGAATAGTTCCTGCTGGGATTATTGGGGTAAAGGCAGGTCATGTTATTTAAGGTGTAGTCACCCCTGTTCACTCCTGGTGCAGAGATAAAAGATGACTCACCTGCCCCACCCTATAACAGTGTATTTAGGGATCACTTTGGAACTGGGCAGGAATTTATTCCCCCCTAAAAAATTTTTCCCCTCACCTACCCTAGACTGTTTATGATTCTGGGTAATTGGCTGAGGGAGGAGCCTTATATAGGTTGTCATGAGGAAACCTAGGATGGAAGTTACATCTCAGTGTACACCTAAAGCACCCCATTGTGGTGAAGGCCAGGAATGGAAACTCCCAATTGTGTGTTTAGACAACCAAGGTGAAGGGTGAATGAAATGGTCTTGGAGCTGCCGGGGAATTCTGATTCCAATGAAGCCTCATGACTTGAAGTTGGGATACTCAAAGCCTCTTTCTTAAGCAGTCACTCTGGTAACAACTCAGGTGGAGTTGCACTCAGGGGATAAAGGTGTCTCGCCCATGTTAGCTGAGGAGTAGTTCTACTTCCTCAGTTTATCCAAGATCAAGTTTAACCCCATTATCAGTTCTTGCAGTTCATTAAAAAAAATTAAATAGGTAACAATGAATAAAGTTGCCCTAGTTTGTTTACCATATGGTTGTCTGGTCTCATTATTTCACTGATAGGTGAGCTAAATGATGTGGTCAAGTAAGGGGTTTGATGGAATGAGATGCCTTCTCATACTCCACTTTCTAGCAAGATCCAGTTTTAGTAGGTGGAAGAGTTCAAGGGAAATGTTGACAAGCTGGAATGGGTCCAGAGATGGGCAACTAAAATGATCAAGGGTCTGGAGAACAAGCCCTATGAAGAGTGGCTTTATAGAGCTGGGCATGTTTAGCCTGAAAAAGAGAAGGCTGAGAGGAGACATGATAGTCAGGTATAAATACAGTATGTGAGAGGAAGTCATAGCGAGGAGGGAGCAAGCTTGTTTTTTGCTGCCCTGGAGACTAGGACACGGAACAATGGCTTCAAACTACAATTAAGGAGATACCATCTGGACATTAGGAAGAACTTCCTGACTGTGAGAGCTGTTCATCAGTGGAACTCTCTGCTCCGGAGTGTGGTGGAGGCTCCTTCTTTGGAGGCTTTTAAACAGAGGCTGGATGGCCATCTGTTGGGGGTATTTTGAATGCAATTTTCCTGCTTCTTGGCAGGGGGCTGGACTGGATAGCCCACAAGGTCTCTTCCAACTCTATGATTCTATGATTCTA
Organism: Anolis apletophallus; assembly: GCA_030556195.1. Taxonomy (NCBI): domain Eukaryota; kingdom Metazoa; phylum Chordata; class Lepidosauria; order Squamata; family Anolidae; genus Anolis; species Anolis apletophallus. The sequence goes on from JARBWK010000003.1 coordinate 25,058,258, forward strand.
ATGGTCCAGCACATGGGTGAAATGAATGTAAACTCAAAAGTTCTTGGATGTGCTTTCTCTCCTTTCATTTTTGCATTCAATATATTACATTGTCAGTGTTGTTTAGTGGTCTGATCATTGAACGATGACTAGAGATTAGGGTTGATATCCCAGATCATCCAAAGATATCAACCTTGGACAAATCATATTCTCTCGATCTCAGAAGGAAGTATAGACAACCAGTTCTGAAGAAAGAATTGCCAAGAAAATGCTGTAATAGGTTCACCTCAGGATCAGCATAAACTACTTGGAGGCAACAACAAGGCATTCAAGCTTTTTCATACAGAATTGTAAAAACGTCACAAACTATAAATCTCCAGATTCCATAAGTGGAAGACTATTAATTAAAATGATAGGCAAATGTTGAAACTGAGCTGTGTGAAAAAATACACTGAACAGCTACTAATGCTAGTGTAAAGGTGCTTAAGGGGGATCATTGGAGTGGAGAAGAGACGTGGGAGGTTTTATGACCCTTTCCCATCTAAAATTTCTGCACTGTAGTTCCTACCACCTCCCGAAATCACATTTTGCTGAACAGACATTTGCTTACTTTCAAAGCATGTCTCTCAATTCACAAATTCCCTGCTGCTTCCTCTCTGTAAATTGTCTCCTTTTAAAGTGAATTTTGTTTAATAAATGATTTTGTCATATATTTGTTAAACACATTTGAATGCTGTGTTTTATTTCCATTATAAGAAATTATTCTGTGACTTCCTCACAGAGAGATGACTGAATTTCATTTGAGAAGTGAAAAATTTCTCTTCATCCTTGCTATGAGTTGGGTATCTTGCCCAGCGCTTAATATAAGGTGAGAGGCAATCCTCACACTCTCTCACACACAATCACCAACTGGAAGGATGTTTTAATTGACAAATAAAACATACATCAAAATGTACGGGACATATTTGAAGTTAACTTCATTAGAGGTGCCAAAATGTAAACATACTCATGAAGCTGTTAATTGGAATCCAGCTGGAACACTCAGAAAATTGGAACACGAAAGGGACATCTTAAGATTATACTTTACCATGAAGAGTAGAACAATCAATCCAAGCACAGATGGAAACAAATGCATTTGGCAGAGATGCCTGGTAGAAGCTGGCTTCCTCCCTGGGCATCAACATTACAATGAAACAAACGTAATAATTTTAGCAGGATAGTAATGTAACCAGAACAACCATCAGAAGATGAAACAAAATATGCAAAAAAAGTTTTGACCTGGAATTTGCTGCGGATGTAATACAGAATCTGCATTTGAAGACAACTTGAAAAATCCTCACATGAGAGATTGACCTTTTGTATTAATTATTTATTGAAAATGCGATGCTTTATAGCTTTGTTTAAAATAGAAAGATCTCCCTATCACCCTTTTCAAATTAAACAGTTTTTTTTAAAAAAAAACCAGAAACCGATTTTAAGATTGTGGAGCTGAGATTTGTATTTTGTAGTTTTTAACTGTTAATTTTATATGTTTTTATATGACTGTTTTTATCTTGTGATGTATTGTATATGGGCACTTGTTGCCGTTTGTTCACTGCCTCGAGTCGCCTTCGGGCTGAGAGAGGTGGTATAGAAGCATGGCAAATGAATAAATAAATAATAAATAAAAATTAAACAAACACACCATTAAAATAACTATTATATACTATCTAAAACACCCATATGGGATAATGCAAATTTACTGCAAACTACATTTGCTGCTCCTCTCCATTGGTGCCCCCTTGTCGCAGTGGGGATAGGCTTGCGTACCCTAATGAAGTTGTGAGCTATGCTGGCGGGGACATATCCACTGGTAGGGCCTCCCATGCCAGACAGGTCACAACCAAAAGGTTTGACAAAGAGCGTTAAAGAGCAGGATGGGCTCTCTAGCCTTTTGGCAGCCATCCTAAGAGAAGGAAAACTCTAATTTAAAACCCGGGCAGATGGTGCTCATCTAAACCTGTAAGGTCAACCATCTAGAGAAGGAAACTCAAATCAAACCTACGACCTGAGGACCTCGCTGCCACCGTCCTAAGCTTGCTAGGTTCTGGCAGACGAACCTTTGGTTTAAAGGGTGAGGCCAGTTCTGTGCACGCTGCGCTCCACCAGAAAAATCCATTGCACAGGCTCAAAGGACACATCCAACCTCCTTAGTCATCAATGTGCTTGTAGAAAGCATGGGATGAGTCCTTCCTATGAATCTTTGTTCACGAAGTAATGCCAGAGAGAGAGAGGGGGGGGGGGGAGACATTTGCTGCTGCTGCTGTTGTTAATTCATTAAGTCACTTCCGACTCTTTGTGACCTCATGGACCAGCCCATGTCAGAGCTCCTTGTTGACTAAGGCCACTCTGAGCTCCTTCAAAATCAAGCCAGTCACTTCAAGGATACCATCCATCCACCATGCCTTGGTCGGCCACTCTTCCTTTTTCCTTCCATTTTCTCCAGCATCATTGTCTTCTCTAAGCTTTCCTATCTTCTCATGTGGCCAAAGTAATTCATCTTTTCATCTAATATCCTTCCCTCCAGTGAACAGCCAGTCTTTATTTCCTGGAGTATGGACTGGTTTGATCTTGTGATCCAAGGCAGCAAACTACACTAACACACGTGAAATACCAAATAATACCAGGAAAAAAAGATAAAAAAGAGGGTGAGGAGAACAGTGTTTAGCTTCCAACCATCCATATCATGATAATTATTTACCCTCCTTACCCACTTCATCTAACACATACTTAAGTTGTTTGTCTTACTATTTATCATCAAACTATATCATCAGCTTGCTTCTATTTCTAACAATATCTATTGCTCTTCAAATGCTTCCAATAATGACTTACTCCAATGATCCCTTATATTAGCATAAGGTATATTGGGAATCTTGCTTACATTTCACTGTCATATGATCCATAACAAACTTTAATTTTACAGTATGCATACCTGTATATGTCTCAGATCCATAATTGGCAAATTTCATTATGATTTATTCTGCCCAATATTCACTGTAAAGCAGTTAGTTGGCGATGAATGTTACCACAGGAATATGCAATGTATGGATCAATTTGATACACATTGTACTTTTAGCAGGAATGTGTGGTGCATGTTAAATGATAAATAACTCTACACTGTCTACGATGCAATGGAGGCCATAGGATTTCCTTGATGTGTATGTGTATTGTATAATTTTAATGTGTGGACGCTGGTCAGTTGTTTTTTATAGTGTTTTTATGGTATTTTAGCAAATGTAAGTCGCCCCGAGCCTGATGGAAGGGGCGACCAACAAGCCCAAATAAATAAATAAATAAATGTTTAATATTTTTATTAGACACAACTATTTTAGATTAGAAATTTAATATGTGGAGAAGCTTGTGAGAAGCTGGAGTCACATCATATTACTAACTAACTAATAGGCATGGTCTAGAACCCAAAAATAGGGAATCGAAAATCTAATGAGGGGGGATTTTTTAAAAATTAGTAATAGAAAGACTTACAAAAAATTTCCAAATTTTTCTAAAATGTAACGTAATTACTAACGAAATTCGTTAGTAGTTCGTATGCCAGCGCATGCGCATTCCAGATGGTTTTGGCCTACAACTCCCAGAAATCCTAACAGCTGGTAAATTGGCTGGGATTTCTGGGAGTTGTACGCCAAAACTGGGATAAATCACACTGAATTCTAGATGGGACTCTCCAAATAGGAAGGAGGGAGGGAAGGAGGGAGGGAGGGAGGGAGGGGGGTATTCTATTCTTGAAAGCAGCAAAAAAAAGGAGGAGGAGGCCCCCCCTCGCTCCTCGCTGCCTCTCTCTCACCCTGATCCTGAGGGAGCGAGAGCCCAAGTTTGCCCAGGCTGAGAGGAAAAGGAAGAGGCCTGAGGCTGTGAGGAATGGTGGGAGTTGAAGTCCAAAACACCTGGAGGGCTGAAGTTGGCCCGTCATGAAGCCTCTTCAAGGCTTTAGATCCTGGCAGGCAGAAGGGGCAGGGAGGGCCCGTCCACTCCTCCTCCCCTGCCAGGATCTAAAGCGCATCAAGGCTTGGCATGCTTTAGATCCTGTGAGAAACCAACCTAATGTATAATAGAAGGAATGCTAACATTTAGAGTAAGTGCCTAAATATTATAAGTAATCCAACTGGTCATATACCTACATTCCATGCACATGCAATAATACAGCAGTAATAACAATGGGTATAAGAAGAGGTAAAATTCAAACCGAAGTATTCTGACTCTGGTCCCTCCTCAAGCGGTGCAAACGGGCTCTTCTCTATGAGCCCGGGATTCTGCAGCAAATCCTCCCCCCAAGAATATGTATGTGCACGCAGGAGCAAACGCTGTGCCCGGGCTTTTGGCTTTTCCGGGAGAGGCTGCCTCCCGGGCTCATAGAGAAGAGCCTTTGCAGTTTGCACCGCTTGAGGAGGGACCAGAGTCAGATTACGGTTTGAATTTTTACCTCTTCTTATACCCATTGTTATTACTGCTATATTATTGCATGTGCATGGAATGTAGGTATATGACCAGTTGATTACTTATAATATTAGGCACTTACTCTATAAGTTAGCATTCATTCTATTATACATTAGGTTGGTTTCTCACGTGTTGTGTGCAACTACCCCAATACTCTTTGATGCTTTAGATCCTGGCAGGCAGGGGGGCAGGGAAGCCTGGAAAAATGTAAACAGAGGTTTACTCAGAGTAAATCCACAAGGAGGGCACTCCTTTGCAGATTTACTTCTGAGTAAACCTCTCTGTTTACATTTTTTCCAGGCTTCCAGCCGAAAGAAGGAGCGAGTTTAGGGCTTGCCTTGCCATAATACTTATTGGCAAGGGAGGTGGGAGGGTGGTGAGAGAGAAGGAGGGTGCCCCCCCTTACGACCTAATTACAATACTTAAGAAAATCCTGGCCCCTGAAGTTCTATAAAGAAAGTCCACTTCCTGGTTGGCGTTCCAGATGCGGAAATACTCAAAAGTAGCATTTCTTACGAATCCCTTCCGATTCTTTTAATTTTCATAACATTTTTCTCATGCCTACTAACTAACTTTATTTCTTATGAGTCGCCCTCCACCAAAGGTGCTCTGGGTGACTTACACAATTAAAATAAACAGGTTACATAGTCACCACTTGTTACTAACAATCATAGGCTCATCGGAAAAGCCATGTCTTAAGTGCCTCTAAAAATGTATGTAGATCAGGAGTGGCTCTTTGGTCTGGCGGTAAGGAGTTCCACAAGATTGGGGCTACAATGGAGAAGGATCTCCGTCTTGTGAACTCCAAACGAACCTCTCTAGGGCCAGGGACATAGGGAAGATTCTCATGAGCTGACCGTTGCCACATTTCAACACCTAATCTGTGCTGCATGGTACTCCATGATTTTTTGGTCATCAGAAATGAAATTTATTTATGGTATTTAATTTCCTGCTCACTTCCACCCCTTGGTGAATTTGACCAAAGGGGATTTCAGACCTTAAAACCCCAATTAAATGGAATGTGAAAGAATGAAACTCTGTATGGATAAGGAATAGTAGAAACCGCCATTGAAGTCTTGTGATTTTTAGGAAACACAATACTTGGTTTTTTTTAGAACCTCATCCTATTTCTGTAGGAATTTCAAAATTCCTTTCATTCATTATGAAAGAGTTTCTGAATTCAGATAAATTCTTCAGAATTAAGTAAAAGAGTCTTATTTGCACCAGTCAATACCGATGGGTACAGCCCTATTGTCCATGAATTTGTCCAGCATCCAGCCCTTGTCTGTCTATCTGAAGATGCATTAAGGCTGATTAAAAGGAGCATGAAGCCCTAGGTTTTGTTTCTGTTTTTTTCATGATTTTATTTTGGAGATCAAATATTTTGTTTATTCATGAATATTTTCACCTCCCAGTATGTCAATGACATTTTATACCAGATCCGGGGTGAAGGGAATTATGGGTTTATCTCTGTAGACTCTATGGCTTAGGGGTTCTCCAAAATATCTTCCTTACGGCTTTTCTTTGCCTCTGCCCTATGGTTTCTCTCTGATGGCCTTCCAGTAATGAACGGCTGGGACAGCAAACCATCAATGTGGAGTGCCCCTAGGGTCAGGTGTTTCACCCAGTGTTTGGTTTGGCAGTTGGCCCCAGAAAGATACCAGGCCTCACAGTATGACCTATGTCACAGTGCTCCCACCCCCCCACCCCACCCCCCATAACGACTCAATTTGCTCAACTACCAGTTTCTAACTAGGTCAATAAATGGCTGATTTATTTCTCCACATCTTGTGTCTGGTCTCTTTATTTCGTGGCAGGGATTCAATACAATTTGTAGCAGTAAATCCTGCAATACTGCAGTTGAAATTTGAGGTATCAGAAGAACACAAACCAGGAGAACCTTCTGCAGTTTGTATTTGCCTCAATCAGGGGTGGTCTAAGGTAATTGTAAATGGTAAGCGAACATTATTTTGCCCCCCCAAAAAAACATTATTTTGCCCCCCCCCTGTAAAACAAATATACAATTATAATATCACAATACCATTAGTAGTATTATATTGTATCAATGTATATATAATATATTATACCATACTCATACTATATTATATCATAATTATATTATACTACATTACAATATAATTATATTATAATATATTGACATTATAATTTAATATAACATTCTATTATATTATTATTATTATAAAATAATAAATAAAATTATTTATTTAAATAAAATTATCCTCTACTAAATATTTTCATTACTCCTATAAAACTCATATAACCCAAAATAAAGTAAAATAAAATATTATATATTACTATTTTGTACAATACCACTATACTGCAATATTGTTTGTAATATTACATGTAATATAAAATATATCATTATTCTATTGTTATATTGTATTTTTATTATATTGTATGACAATATTAAGCAGAACTGTATAATAATCAACAAGAAATGCAATGTAAATGCATCAAAATCAGAATATATTACCTACCACCCATCTCATAATTCATAGGAGTCTCCCATAAGTCCAAAATTAGGATCCCAATGTAAATGTAAATAGAAAAACAGCCAAAATGTTCAAATGAGGTCGAATACAGGCAGCGGCCTGGGCAAACTTGGGCCTCCCCTCCTCTAGGTGTTTTGGACTCCAACTGCCACAACTCCTCATAGCCTCAGGCCCTTCAGGTCTAGACAGAAATAGAGCCAAAGAAAGGAAGGAGGGAGAGAAGAGGTCACAGAGGAGGAGGAGGAGGAGGAGGAAAGCAGGAGGAAAGCCCTTCATTCATTCCCTCACTTACACTTCCTTCACTGATTCTTTCTCCTTCCCTGCAAACGTGCGCATGGCGGAGACACAGGGAGAGGGGAAGCACTCCCTGCTTGCCCAATAGGGAGTGCTTTGCTTACAGGCTTCTGCGCAAGGGAGCTACTGGGCATGCACGGAGGTTTTCGCGCATGTGCAGTTGCTCCTGCACTCAACTTCAGCTCCGGAGCAACTGCGCCTGCATAAAACCTCCGCGCATGCCCAGAAGCGGCGTCGGAGCGCACAAGGCCAGGGCCCAAAAGCAGGCAGCTGTGGCACTGTCTGAGGAACATCGGCACGGCCAGGATGGCGCCCCATGCGGCCAGGATGGCGCCCCCTTCCCAGATGGCGCCCTATGCGGCCGCTTACTTGGCTTACCTGTAGGACCGCCCCTGGCCTCAATGCATTTGGAAAGACAAGGTTCCATCCTCTTCTACCACTGAGTTGATTCCAAACTACTTTGAAAATCAGTTTTAACCAATGGAAGAAATATGAGGGCATAGAAAATCAGTTGGAAAAAATGGAAAACAGAATTAATTGGGACAGTCTCCCAACTGATTTGATCCAAATATCCAAATGAATTATGATTTTAAATTGTTTTCAACTATTTTTTCACATATACTGTCTTGTTGTGACATGCCATATGGTTTGACATGCTTTAAATCTGTTTAAATTATTTTGACCATTTATGCCATTTAAATTGACAAACATGATTTTATTGAAAGCTGCCTTGAGAGCATAAGATACAGGGAGGGATATAAATATTGTAACACATTTTTTAAAAATAAAACAAAACATAGGCCAATATAAGAAGGAAAATTCTCTCATATGTCCATTTCTTCCACACCATACATACTTTTATATATTTCTATTTCTCACCTCTGTCAAAGGTTTGTAAAAAAAACACCAATCTACACAGTTTCCTGGGCCCTTTTATTGGCATTAATATCAGTGCTGTGCAGTAAAGATGACTTATTTTCTACCTTGCAATTTGGTATAATTTGGGCTAGGTGGTAACTCTGGTAATTTCCAGTATATTAAAAGCTATTGATCAGTGGAATATTCTGTAATGATCTGTTTCAACTCAAGAAGCGACCCACTTGAAGACACATTGTGTCAATGAGTGGTTGACATGGATATAGTTTTTAAACCCTGGTTTTATTGACACTGTGTAAATTGTTTATATTGCTTTCATGCAATTTGTTTTATTGTCTGATATGTTTGGTATTGCTTATCATATTTGTTTAATTTATTGTTGTATTTGTATGGCATTGAATGTTCGCCATTTTATGTTGTGAGACTCCCTAAGTCCCCATGGGAAGACAGAGCGGGATAGAAATAAAGTTTATTATTATTATGATTCTCTTTGGGTAGCTGAATGATTCAGAGAACATCTATGCTAGATGGAAAAGAGAGAATAGACTTCAAACTGTTGGAAGATGGGGATAATGATAAGAAAACAGGCAGCAAGAACTTTGGTGGGCCAGTCTCGGAATGAGGCTGAATTTAATCTGGTATATAGGGCATGCTAACCTGAAGTGGTTAGAGTGTTAGAGGTAATAGTTGATACAAACTTAGAAGATGAATTATGAACTGAGTTATAATCAATTTGAATGCTCTCCCTGTCATGAACTCAATAGAAGTCATGTGCAAACTAAATTTCTTCTTCATCCTTGTCCCATAATATATGTTGAGGATGACCCACTCTACTAAGCAGTATTAAACAAAAACAGGATTCAAAAAACAGGAAAAGATGTTCCAGCTAAACATTAGGAAGAACGTCCTGATCTTTGACTGTGAAATAGGCTGCATCTGAGTATAGTGGAGTCTCCTTCTCTGGAGATTTTTAGAGACTGAATTGACATTTATTTATTTACTTCATTTCTATTCCGCCCTTCTCACCCCGCAGGGGACTCAGGGCAAATTACAATGTACACATTACATTTAGACACACAAACACACAAGACAGACAGAGGCAATTTAACATCTGGCCACCAGGGGGAGCTGTTGCATTCCTTCATTCCTCAGCGTGTTTCCTGCAAATCTTTTTTAATGGCTTCGTTATCAGTTAAATTTAGCCTCCCCACTAAGTGGTACCTGAATTTCCTACTTGACAGATGCAACTGTCTTTTGGGTTGCAAAGGTTGACAACAGGCTACACAATAGGGCGAGAGCCCACCTCGACCTGGGCAGGCCTCGAACTCATGACCTTCTGGTGAGTAGAGATCTTACGCAGCTGACACCCAGCCAGCTGCGCCACATTCCCGGTGTCATCTGTCAAGAGTGCTTTGATTATGAATTTTGCATATTCCAAGTGGTCTCTTTCAAATGTATAATTCTGCTATTATATGATCACTAGGTAAGGATGGGAAGAATATTTGCATATTGTTTGACAAAAACTGAAAAAGGAGTTTCTCCTGTTATTGGAAAAACCTAATGAGGAGAATCCCAACCAAAGCATCATTCCCAAATATGATCTTTCATCCAAGCTCACATTCAGGGGAAAAAAAGCATAGCCAGGTCCAGCTTTCCCACTTGCAGAGACTTTCTGTGCTCCTGCACTTCCAGGCTTGCCCTGCCACAGCAACAGTCACTACATACATAATGGACAGGAAAGGGCTTGGGCAAGCTCATTGCTTGGGACCTCTCACATGAGAAATTTTAGTGTCCTAGGGCATGCAGCCCATTATGACATATGTCTAACCAGTGTGTAAGTGTACTAGGACGTTTCCTCATCAACACTTCTTCCCAAAGGAAGACAAAAGGCAAGGGAGTGGTTGATAAGATTTTTGTTATGCTAGAATATCAGAACACAGCTAATCTTTGCTAATTTATAATATGTCAGAATGCCCAAAGGAAGAAAGGAAAGTGGTTGATGGAATTAGCAAGAACTATGCTGTTAGCAAGAATAATATATGTAGAGAGTTCTGCATATTAACTAATTAAAGAATATGAAGCATGAGAACACAAAAATGACTTTTTTCATTAAAAAAAGCAAAACATAAATAAGAGGGAAAATATTAAAGTTTATTTCCTGAAATTTTCTGTCATCTTGTTTTTCTGTTTGTCTTTCTGCATTAAAAACCAAGCTGAAAAATACACTTGCTTCTTATCTGCCCTCATCTCAGAAGAGGCATACAAAATATATTTGAAAGTTTAAAAGATAAAGAATAAATGTATATTTATTTCTGTAATGCTTAAATAATTAGGAAATGTGGGAATATATTTTATTCTTAAACTTCATTTGCAATGTAAAACAACAAACTTCAAAAACAGCCATTATGCAGCCATTGCAGGGAGAAATGCTTTTTGAGTGCCAAAGAGGATGAATGGAGCTGCTCCATAGGATCTGTTGAGCTTCCTTTATGGCAGTGTTTCCCAACCTTTTTTGAGCTGCGGCACACTTTTTACATTTGCAAAATCCTGGGGCACACCACCAACCAAAATGACATAAAATGACACTCTAACACAGTAATACATATAGTTAATATGTTTTTAAATGTATTTATAAACTCAGTGTGAAACCTGGAACTGTTTCAATGAACACAACATAGATATCCTGGCAGGAATGGCAGAAAGACACAACCATCCCACACAGAACTCCCATAACCAAGAGAAAATGCTATAAGAGTTTGGTGGGCATTGACCTTGGGCTTTGGAGTTGTAGTTCGCCTATATCCAGAGAGCACTGTGGACTCAAACAATGTTGGATCAGGACCAAACTTGGCATGAATATAAAATATGCCCAAATATTAACGCAGATGGAGTGCAGTGGAAATAGACCTTGACATTTGGGAGTTGTAGTTGCTGGGATTTATAGTTCCACTACAATCAAAGAGCATTCTGAACCCCACCAATAGAACTGGTCCAAACTTCCCACACAGAGCCCCCAGGAGGCAAGAGGAGGTCTCTACTTGGGGAAAGGGAGGGGGGCCTTCCCAATGCATGGAGAGGGAGAGACCAAGTAGACAACGGGTGGGTAGGGGGGTGTTTATCAAAGTAGGTTTATTAGGATTTTCATACTTCAACACACTAGACTCCCCCCCCCCCCACTTCCTGGAGGTTCCAATTTCCCACGGCACACCTGATGATCGCTCATGGCACACTAGTGTGCCCCGGCACACTGGTTGAGAAACACTGCTTTATGGAATGTTTAAAGAGAATGCTAAAGAAGAAACTAAAGCTTAAGCTATATCAAATTTTCAGTTCTGCACCACCACCCCTCTTTAGCAGTAAAAGGGAGAACCTTTACATGGGTATTCTCATCCTTTCTTGTTCTGCCTAATAACAAGACAGGGACTGGTTGGCCCTGATTGAGTTTTAATTACAATATTATATTTATTTCTTACATGAAATCATAAGATCTGAAGGTAGCATGGGAGAAAAAACAATTTCAAAATAATTCAAGACAATTTACTTTTTAAAAAGTAAGGGGCAATTATTTACCAGGACCTAAACACACAAAAGACACCAGATCCTGTCTGGTCTTGGAAGATAAGCAAGGCCAGTCCTTGTTAGTACTTGGATGAGAGGCCACCAACGAATGCCAGATGCTGTAGGAAGGAACTGGCAAAACCACCTCTGAGATTTCCTGGACTAAGAAAACTCTGTGAAGTGCATGGGGTCACTATAAGTTGGTGATTATTTGAAGACACGTATACATATACAATTATTTCTCGTTTAGAGAGGCAGCATGGTGTAGTGCAGTGTTTCCCAACCTTTTTTGAGTCGCGGCACATTTTTTACATTTGCAAAATCCTGGGGCACACCACCAACCAAAATGACACAAAATGACACTCTAACACAGTAATACATATAGTTAATATGTTTTTACATGCATTTATACACTCACTTAGTGTGAAACCTAAGTCGGTGCCGTCGCATCCCCGGTGAAAGTGAATCCAAATGAAAGATAGCTTTTGCTGTATTGCCTCGAGCTCACTGTCTTTTCTTTTTGCTTTTGTCCACCACTCATACTAGGGCCTTCATCTGTGTCATAATTTTGTCCAGGGCCCTGTTCAGCATTTGCATTTTCCCATCTCAAAAACTTCTCCATCACTGTCACTTGCTTGTCTTGCTGTGATCCCAAATTGCCACTGTCACTTGACGCGCAGCTGCAGCACTAACTCTAACTTTGTTTTCTTAGCCGCAACTGAGCGAATTCAAGATGGCGTGACCATAGTACTCTCGCATCAGTTCTTAGGTGATGTGAGAGTGCTATGGTTCCATTTCTTAAAGGGACAGATGTGCCTTATAGTTTATATATGAATGAAGCTCAAAAATAATTTCCCACGGCACACCTGATGATCTCTCATGGCACACTAGTGTTAAGCGCCACACTGGTTGAAAATCACTGGCGTAGTGGTTTGAGTGTTTATGCATGACTTTATTTATTTATTTATTTATTGTTTGGACTTTTATGCCGCCAACTCCACAAGGCTCGCAGCGGCTTACAAAAGCCAAGCAGCTACACAAAAAATACATCATCAACACAACAACAGGAAAACAGTACAACAATAAGGGGTACAACAGGGAGAAGATGGGAGAGAATGGGGGGGGGAGCAAGGGTGGAAGCGAAGAACGACAGGAGAGTGCCCAGCAGATCAAGCGGGCTCTGCTCTCCCACTTTGGAGGCTGTGGCTTGGCCATGGAAACCTCCTTGGTTTCACAGCATCAAGAAAGAAACTGCAAACTCCCTCTGAACGCATCATGCCAAGAAAAGGCTGCCACAGTTTTGCCTTAGGGTCATTGTAAATCAGAAATGACTTGAAGAAACACAGTAACCACACATTATTTGAGCCATCTGAAATATATACACAGGACATCTTAAACTAGTTTAAAACAAGTAAAATAGTTTAAAAATATGTTCCTAGATAACATCACAAGGGCCTCAAAAGTATTGATAAAAGGATTCGATTTTTCAACCTGATACTGCAGTATAGCCAGCACCAGCTGGACATCCAAGAGGAGGAGAACTGGGCATTGCTGTCTTTTCCTATCCATTCCTTACACAGTAGATTGAATTCAAGCAGACCTCAGTCCATGGTAAGACTGATACCTGCTTTTTCAGGTATTGAGGTCACTTAGAGTTATGTTACTTAGAGTTTTAAATGCAATGATCATCATCTTGGATTCAGAACAGAAGGATAGTTTCAATCAGTTAATAATTCATTAAACCATCTTTCAATAAATGGCTTCCGGAATCATATATATTTTAAATAAATAATAAATTAGGGACAGTTGTCTTCGTTTGCATTGTGTACTGCATTTTATTTCATTGATTTATGCTCTGTTATGTGTGCATTCTCTTGGTTTTGAGGCTGTCCTAACTTTTCATGATTTATTGGGATTTTGTTATGTTGCCTTTATGTTGTAATGTTTACCTTTATACCATGTGCTTTAATGCGTTTTTCCTTATTCTTGGCAGCGGATTGGACTGGATGGCCCATGAGGTCTCTTCCAACTCAGTGATTCTATGATTCTATGTGATTGCTTTAATATATAAAACCCTTTTTTTTCAATTTGGGATCAGGGTCTTGAAGGCAAGCTCTAAGACAGTGTTTCTCAACCAGTGTGCACTAGTGTGCTGTGAGCAATCATCAGGTGTGCCGTGGGAAATTAGAACCTCCAGGAAGGGGGGAGAGAGAGTCTAGTGTGTTGAAGTATAAGAACCTAAGAAACCTACCTTGATAAAGGCACTCCATGTGTGTTCATAGTTGAGCATATTGAGTATTCATGCCAAGTGTGATGCAGATCCATCATTATTTGAGTCCACAGTGCTCCCTGGATGTAGGTGAACTACAACTTCCAAACTCAAGGTCAATTCCCAAACAAACTCTTTCAGTACTTCCTGTTTGTCATGAGAGTTCAATATGCCAAGTTTGGTTCAATTCCATTGTTGCAAGAGTTCAGGATGCTCTTTGTTTGTGTGTTAAGTATAAATCCCATAAACTGTATTTATTTATTTATTTCCAGCATTTTACCTTGCTCTTCTCAACCCCCGAAGGGGGACTCAGAACGGCTTATAAAAAGGCACAATGCGATGCCCACACAGTAAAACACAATATAAAACCCCATAAACATTCGACATTAAAATACATTAAAATACAATTACATTAAACATCATACACATTCATTTAAGTTAAAAACTGTAACTCCCAAATGTCAAGGTCTATTTTCCCCAAACTCCATCTGTGTTCACATTTGGGCATATTGAGTATTCATGCCAAGTTTGGTCCTGATCCAACATTGTTTGAGTCCACAGTGCTCTCTGGATATAGGTGAACTACAACTCCAAAACCCAAGGTCAATGCCCACCAAACTCTTATAGCGTTTTCTCTTGGTTATGGGAGTTCTGTGTGGGAAGTTTGTGTCTTTCTGCCATTCCTGCCAGGATTTCTATGTTGTGTTCATCGAAACAGGCCCAGGTTTCACACTGAGTGTATACATACATTTAAAAACATATTAACTATATGTATTACTGTGTTAGAGTGTCATTTTGTGTCATTTTGGTTGGTGGTGTGCCCCAGGATTTGGTAAATGTAAAAAGTGTGCCATGGCTCAAAAAAGGTTGGGAAACACTGCTCTAAGACACTGATTCTCAAAGTGGGCAGTACCGCCCCCTGGTGGGCAGTAAGGCGATTCAAGGGGGTGGTGGGAGATCAAAATGTAGGAAGGGTAGAAACCCCAATTTGAGTTGTGCAGTTGTAGAGAAACTGTATTCAATACAAATTTGTTTGAGAGAGTTTTTTGTTTTTCTAGCTTGTCCTCTCCAATACTAATCCAAATTCAGAAATAGAAATTGAAGTAGGGGTTGTGGTCAAACTTTTCACTGCTAGTTTTGGCAGTGGGGCTCACATTGGAGCAGGCATGCTTAGTACTTGACTGTAGTTTTGCTGTTACAGTTCTGTAATTCCATTGGTACAGCATCATGGTGGCTTTCAATAATGCAGTTGAAATCTAGCAAGTTTGAATGCCACCAGATTGGCAGAGGCTGCCCTCATGGAGTAGTGTTCAAAGTAACTGTTGGTTGAATAATAGTGGTCCATGGGATATTGTTTACTAATCTGTAGTGAGATTCCAAGAGAAACACTTATAGGCAATGGGCACAAATATGGTGGCAGGAAATGGCACATGGGCTGCATGTCACTCTTGGCAGTCTCTCACATCAGACAGCGTAAGAAAAAAGCCAGTGATTTCTACTCAGTCATTTAGATGGTAAGACTGAGGAAGTTCTGTTTGAGTTCTTCTGTACCAATAAGTCTGGGATGTCTTTCTGGGTCATTTTCCCTCCCTACAAGGTTTGTTACAAGGACATTTTTTTCAAGATCTTTGCTTCAGAATAGTTCAAAATATTCTGAAAGTGGCTTTGTAAATAGGAAGCACTGGGCTTATTGAATAGTTATGCTTCGGCCATCCACTTAGATGAATGTTATGTTTTCAATAATTAATTCTGACTTATTAAAGAGGATGAATGCTTATTCGAGCTGTAATTACTGGGTGCTTTCCAGAGAAATCAAATGTATTTGTAATATGAGCATATTCTTGGAAATGAGTTATAAAATAATAATCATAATCATTTTCTTGATTTTTTTTTTACTGGCATTGCATTTAAGTCTTCTTGAAAAAAATGTGTTTTTCCATAAAGTGCATTCGTCAAGAAAATGCAAATTGAATGGTTGATTCTTACTCTTTGGGTCAAGAGTCAGATAAAAAAAAAATTTAAAACTTTTGTACCCCAACTTTCTCACCTCCATAGAGGGACTCAGAATGGCTTATTTAATGCTTATTTAGATTAGCCTCTACTTTTAGAATGTGGATTATGGTAACTGTTTCAATGAAATGTCATTCAAAATCTAATAATATAGTATATTTGTAGCATATTTACTTTTGCTCAGTTTTATGGCAAACTGAAAAATCTCATCATGGATCTTTGCTGGGTAATAAATATTGATCTTATTGAATATTATGCTTATTGAATGTAAGGGCAGGTCCTCAATATCTGACGTGGATAAATGACTTTTCAGTAATATCCAGGTTGCAATTGCATTCACATACAATTCTATTTTTGACTGTACCTCATTGCAGCAAGTGTTCATATAATGTCAGTATAATGTCAACAGTCAGCAAAGTCACTATGGTGCAGAGTTGGTGGGAACAAAAGCCATAGAGTCAACTATGGATTTTATTTTAATGGGCATAGGCTTCTTTAGTACAGCTTATATAGATGTACAATGTCAAAATATATTCTGTAGATACACTCAAGAACAAACTTGGTTCTTCACCACTTAGAGGCTCTCAAAATGTATTAGTTGGGGCTTCCCTAACTCATTTATCAAGCCGGTGAGACAGCCAGACTCCTCATGCAATTTTCTTTTCACCTTTTATCAAGACCCTTTCAGAAAATCTTAATTCATGTTGTTGTCTGCCCAACTAGGAAGTATGGAGCAGAATATAAATTGCATCCTCATCCTAACCTGTGATGAATAGACTATATGTGCCTGTTTGTTATTGGCATACTCAACCTGTGATCCACGAAACTGAAAAGAGCAGAGCAAGCATATAATATGTAAATTATTTTTTGGAAAAAAAATTGTCCTGCTACTTTGACTGTGGCTGGGTAGGAGAGTGTAGGCCAGGGGTGCTCATTAGGTAGATCGTGATCTACTGGTAGATCTCGAAGGGCGTCCTGGTAGATCTCGAAGGGCGTTCTGGTAGATCGCAGGCAGATCGCAGGCACAGTGTGTATGGCTCCCATGCTATTTGTGAGGAATGCTCAGGAGCTTATTATACTCACATTTAGTTGAATTCAGTCTTAAAATGTATCATATGGCTCTCACTGAAATAAATTTTCTAATATTTTGTTTTTATGGCTCTCTGAGTAGTGGTTAGGTAGATCTTTGGGACTTTGTTGTTTTATAAGTAGCTCGCATGCTGGAAAAGTGTCAGCACCCCTGGTGTAGGCCCTCACATGTTTCATTCTCACATGCAAAAATGAAGAAAAGAGAACGTTTGCTTCCTGTCGGGTGAAAATATGAATTTCACTGAAGATTTTCCTGTTTGGGGACATTTTTGTGAAAAATTGGTAAAGTGTTTTTGCATACAATAAAAGGGTCTGTGCTCAGATAGCTGTTGCATTATTTGCAAAATGTAGTTATCCGCCAGGCAAAAGTGTTGGATTTTGCTGCGTGCAAGCATTTTCTTTCAAATTCTCTTTACAAAATGATCTTAAAATCCAATCATTATAATAATCTCATGGTGGTTGATAGTTGTTACTTTTTTCAAGTATGGTGTTTTAGTATGCCATTTTTTAAAAAAAGAAAAAAAAGAACAATGATAAGAAACTTGACAAATTACATTTTTTATTTTATGTCTCATTTCTCAAGGTGCCATATAGGTATGTATGTAAAACTGTTTTTTGAAACTACCCTATACATCTATGCAAAGATAGACTTATATTTGGAATGATTGGAATGAGTGCAAGAAGAAACTGTCAAGCACTTGATAAGCCATCTAATTCTAATTCAGAATGTCAGGTAATGTGGAGATATGGATGTGACACTGTGTATCATAACACTCTTTCCAATAGCATTTATTCCATTAATAGCTTTCCCTCTCTACAGACGTATCTTTAATAGTATCTGTGGACACCTGGCAAGGGTTTGGACTGGATGGCCCATGAGGTCTCTTCCAACTCTATGATTCTATGATTCTACCTGTATTTCAGTAAATAAACCAAAGCATGGGAATATCCTTCAGAAGTGCCTGCACACATAAGAAATCTGGAAAAAAAATCTAATATATTGGGTCATGACCTTAATTGAACAGCAAAGAGTGAACAAGGGGTGTAAAACTCACACTAAGCTCAGAAAATAGATTTGTGTTTTTAGCCTAGTCAAGAGGCAAACCAAGCTAACCTAGGGAAGGAAGATCACTACAGCCTTTTCCCTTCTCCCCTCAGTGATGGGTCCAATGAGAAGGACATACTGCTTCTGGTGCTACTTATACAATGCCACCAATGTTTCAGACTCTGCACAGAATATAGATATGGAATTGTCCTTTCCCACAACCAGTAACTTTACAGCAGTAACACACTGCTTTAGGAGGGCATGAAATAATGGAGTAAAAGAAGTCAGGAAATAACAGTGAGTCATGGGATAAGTAGATTGTTGAGAAGTTGGACCTTTGACTAAAAGATGTTCCAGGTAAGAAATATTTTACCAGAAAAGGTTCAATATGAAATACCAAGGATTTAAAAAGATGTGTACAGTTGGTTTCTGTACAGATTAAAGAAGAAGTAGGTAGGACTAGGTAGGTATCTATAACTATAAATATATATTTCTATCTCTCTGTGTGCTTTGGTCAGTTGCAGGTAGGGCACCTTGCAATCTGCTGATCTATCAGTTGAAATGGAAATTTCTCCATATCTCTTTCTTTTTTGTTGAGCTGAGTCCATAAAAAAAGAAATATTTGCATCATTGCTTTCCACTTGAAGAGGACTCACAAGAACAGGAGACTCAGGGTCCAACTGTGAGATATGATAACCTTACAGTGGACTCACCATAATTTCACTTCAGTGCAAGAAGACAGTCTCACTACACTGCAATACAATACAATACTTTGTTATGGTCACTGACCAGCAGAAAGCGAGGCACAAGAGCCCTGGAAAACACATATCCCCAGTGAAGCAGTTATTTTTTTATTTTTTTAAAAAAAAAACAGATTAGTAAACAGTAGGTTTCTTTGATCCCAAAAAAACGTTCTAAACTCATTTCAAATGTAGGTGGCGCTGGTGGTTTGGATCTAAAGTCAATTCCGATTTTCACAGAAAAAGGTTCAAAACTTTTCAAAACTTCAGAGACTTCCACATTCTTTGTTAATGGTTCTAAAGTGTTATTTTCCGTTTCACTGGGTGGTCTTTACTTTGAAAGTAGTTGTTTTATTCCAAAAAGGGGTGGGGAAGCAAGGGGAAGAAATCCATCCAAACTGGGTTAAACAGCGGCTCTCGCCCAGGACTGATGGGAGAGAAAGGAAACCGAAGGAAATCCATTCAAACTGGGTTAAACAGGGCTCTTGCTCAGGACTGATGTGGGAGAGAAAGGAAACCAAAGGAAATCCATCCAAACTGGGTTAAACAGGGCTCTCGCCCAGGACTGACTTGGGAGAAAAAGGAAACCGAAGGAAATCCATCCAAACTGGGTTAAACAGTGGCTGTCGCCCAGGACTGACACAGGAGAGAAAGGAAACTTAAGAAAATCCATCCAAACCTGGTTAAATAGAGGCTCTAGCCCAGGACTAACGTGGGAGTGAAAGGTAACTTAAGGAAATCCATCCAAACTGGGTTAAACAGGGCTCTCGCCCAGGACTGACGTGGAAGAGAAAGGAAACCAAAGGAAATCCATCCAAACTGGTTTGAAAAGATGAATCATTTCTGACTCACTTACTGCATAAGAGAAGTAGCGGAAAAAGCTTTGAAATGGCAAGTATACTTCCGAGTTCCCAAATCACTTCGAAATCGCTTCAAAAAGGAATTTGATCTGAATTTATTCCGAATTATGAAGATTCCGACCGAACCTAACCATGCCTAGTAAACAGTTTACTGTAACAGGTATGGAACCCGGGGGGGGGGGGGGGACTGATAGGAGGGGTCAAAACACTACAGGGGGCACTAAATGGGATGGAAGGGGCACATTACAACTCTAGTGGCATTTCAGTTGAAACATGTTGCTCTAACTACATTCTCAACAGGGTGTTGCCTTGTGGGATCAATCATCATCCATCTAATTTTAAGTGCTGCAGCACAAACCTTGGCAACCCTGTAAAGTTATTGTAGTGCTAGTGTCCAAAGGCAGCAGGGTGGAATAATATTTTCCTGTGTGCCCTAGATATTTTAGAAACCATGGTGTAATTATTAGATGAGTTCTAAGGTCTCTGTAGAACATGCATTGAAGAAGCATGTGCTCAGTAGTTTCTACATGTCCGGACTCACAGGAGCATAGTCTCTCCTTGAAGAGGGTCTTCCGATACCTCCCCTCCAATACAGCCAATGGGAGGGCATGGCATCTTGCCAGGGTAAAAGCCCCTCAGTGTTTGGGAACCTCCAGGTCTATTCGGTATGCCATGGAGACAGTGAGGTATCTATTTGCTTCCCTAACAATAAAGGCAGTCTAAAACGTTATGTGAAATGAAATGCAATGCTTTTCCCCTCCCCTTGCCCTAGAATATTTTTCTAGGCAAGCACTGAATTTTACCAAAGGTTATTATATGTATTCAATTTTTAAATGTCATCACCACACATATAAAAAGGGCATTTACAAGGATGGGGATTTATAAAGTAACCGTTGCATTTTTTTTATTAATTCATTTAAAATTTCAATAATAAAAAGAGTGGCTCAGTTTTTTTAATTTAAAGGGGCTATAATGCCTAAAAATCACTGTCCTGTAGCCAAAATATTAACAAATAATACAGACATACTGTGTGTTCTGTTCTAGCTCCAAACTTGCAGACTCTGTCATTGTTTAATTTATAATTGCCAGGTTAGAAAGTTAGACAAATATCTGTGTTAGATGGAATTAAGGTGCTTATTCTAAGGGGAAGGTGTTCTATGTAACTTTGTAGAAGTAGTAGTCATGAACTCCTTTATGATATTACTTCTTAGATGACTGAGTAGACACTTGTGGAATAACTGCACTCAAGTCAGGAAACCCTCAATCTGAGTAGAAGTTCTTGATTGCTGTGGGTTTTCTGGGCTATATGGCCATGTTCCAGAAGGATTCCCTCCTGACGTTTCACCTACGTCTATGGCAGGCATCCTCAAAGGTTGAGGGATCTTTTGGAAACTAGGCAAGTGAGGTTTGTATATCTGTGGAATCTTCAGGGTGGGAGAAAGAACGCTTGTCTGCTTGAAGGCAGTGTGAATGTTGCAATTGGCCAGCCACTTTGGTTAGCATTTAATAGCCTTGAAGCTTCAAAGCCTGGCTGATTGCTGTCTGGGGGAATCCTTTGTTTGGAGGTGTTAGCTGGCCCTAATTGAGTAGAATTGCTTTGTTGTTGGTGGATCTCCATGGCTATTTGACAGGTACTAACTTAGAAAAAAGAAAAAATGATAGCCATTGACTTTTAGGTCCATTTTTAAAGAAGGACTACATTTTGATTTTCTCCCGCTGTTGCTTTTAAACTTTAATAATAATACACTTTATTTATATTCTGCTTTATCTCCCCAGAGGGACTCAGAATAGATTACATAAAATACATGGCAAACATTCATTGTCTTTTAACATGAACAATGACATACAATATATAGATAGGTAAAGGTCTTCCCCTTTTATCTATTTCTGGCGTCTGGAGGTCATGCTCGACTTCCATCCATGGGGAGGTGCTGTTGTTCCATTTTTCCATGCCGAAGGAGCCTGCTGGCCATAGCCTTCTCTGATCTTTGTCAGCATGTCTGCATATCTGCATGAGACACCCTCTGGAAGGCGGTACCTATTTATCAACTCACATTGCATGCTTTTGAACTGCTAGGTAGGTAGAGAGCTAGGACTGACAGTCAAGTTCTCACCCCCACTTGTAGCTTGAACTGTTGACCTTTCAGTCAGCATCCTTTCCTGCACACAGCGGCTTTAAATCGCTGTGCTACTGCGGCCCTCATCTTTCTTTCTTTGGTAATGAAATGTCAATTCCTGTGGGAAATTCTTATAGAAATATGATGTGAACTAATTTCTCACTCATCTGGATCAGCCAAATTCAATAACACAACTATCCTCAGGATGAGATGAACCTTACCATGGTGGTTGTGTGCCATTAGGTAATTTATGATTTATGTCAACTCTAAGAGAACCTATCACAGCATTTTCTTCATCAAGAGTTACTTGAAGGAGGAAGTCCACAAGAAACTAAGCATAAAGTTGCACTTATAGACCTAGAGATTCCTAGAGTAAGCATATTAATCAAATCAACAAATAATCAGATCCATAAAAGTCAAACTTGCAAATGTGGAGGACTGACTGTAGATGGTACTTGTCTAATTTTCAAGATATAGGTAGTTATACTTTCAAACAGGGCCAGGAAAGGTGTTTAACCAAAGTGTTTTGGCAGAACAAATCTCCTAAAGCAAGATGAAAATCAACCACCTGAAAGGCCCAGTTTGGCTTCACATTAGCATGTTAGCTTTGGGTGTATTATCAATATCTTTGTGTGGCTTATCACAATCTTTTGGCTTGCATTGAAAATAAACACAAACCTACTTGGTCTCATATAAGGCACTGAATGTTAAATGCAATTACTGTTTGAAAATGCGGAACAAGAAAATGAAATATACATATGCATTTGATCTCAAAGAAAACTGGCTAAAATGATGTACGGAATACAGATAGTACATCACACCTCAAAAATTGACAAAATGCTATCCAAAAACAAATGACAAATGCTGGAAGTGTGAAGAGCAAACTGGTTCTTTTTACCATATGTGGTGGACATGTAAAACTGCAAAATCATACTGGAAGAAAATTCACATTTTTTAAAAAGAAAAGATACTAAATATAAAGATGGAACTAAAACCAGCATACTTCCTATTAGAAATAATCGATTTTGAAATAGACTTAAAGACAAAGTTTTGAATTATCTAGTGATGGCAGCCAGAATAAATTATGCAAGAGTGTGGAGAATGAAAGAGATTCCATCTGAAGAACAATGGCTATCGAAAAATTTAGATATCATGAATATGGGTAAATTAACCCAACACATGCGCATAAAGTAGAATATGAAAATATCCAAAACGAACTGGATACCAATACAGAATTTCATATTGCAAGAAATTGTTAATAGATATAAGATAAACTTAAACATTAAATGCTCTTAAGAGATACCACAAAAAGGAGCTTGCCAAAGATTGTGAGAGTTTAAATGATAGACGGAAGAAAGATGCACTACGTATTCTTCCCTACTATTCCCCCCTTACCCCCTCATCCACTTCCCCTAAAACACCCCAGCACCCAATCCCATTACCCTTACCCGCTACCCCTCTATCACCTTCTTTTTTCTTTAAACACTCCATTTTCCTACTTTCCTATACCTTGGAGATGTTCCCCCTCTTTTTATTGTTACATGGAAACCATAATAAAATATATTTTCTGAAAAATGTACTTGTGACTCTTTCCATTCTCAAAATGTTTCTTGGCTAGGACGAAGAGCTCTCATACCAGACACAGTTTGCTTGGAAAGTACTTATAGACTGTGATCAAGGCACCTCTTAACCTTCTGTTCAATAAACTCTATAGATTGAGCTCCTGAAGTTGTTTATTGTAAGCCATGTTTCCCAGATCATAGACTATTCTTGTAGCTCTTTTGTGTGCCATATCCTACATCACTCTGTATAGATTTTCTTTAAGGCCAAAGGGAACTTTTAAATATGGGCATAAGAACAACTAGACATTATTTTCCAGTAACACTTTCTCTAATGTTTTGCCCAGAACAGACCTAACAAGCAAATTAAAAGTTTAGATTAATCAACTTGACTTTGGGTCTGTTTTATATTCTGAGTTTTGAGATAGTTTTACTTCTTTTAGTTTGTTTTGTCATGAGGAAAGGGAAAGAGAAGTGAATGATGCTTGTTTTCAGGTTTTCAGTAGAATCAAAATAGAACTTATGATAGCTTTGAACAACCTTGATTCTGTGTGCTGTTGAATGCTTTGATTCTGTTCACAAAAAGGAAAATGGAAAACAGGTCCTTGTAGGGCAGTGGTTCTTAACGTATGGGTCCCCAGGTGTTTTGGCCTACAACTCATAGAAATCCCAGTGAGTTTACCAGCTGTTAGGATTTCTGGGAGTTCTCAACCTGTGGGTCCCCAGGTGTTTTGAACCACAACTCCCAGAAATCCCAGTGAGTTTCTTAGCTGTTATTTATTTCTTGTTCTGTCCCTGCATCCTTTTGTAATAGATTACTCCAGGGACTAGACTGAGCTTTTTATTTTTTGAAGGGGAGGGGGGGGGTACACAATTTCCAGAATCCTCTCACCATGATGTAATTTTTTTAAAACTACCATAATCTAAGCCATGGGTCATGAGTACCCAATTTGGTTTAATCTACTAGCCTCACTGAAAAACCAGTGTTTTTTTAAGGAAAATGTTGCTTTCCATAGTGTCATAATGGATATTGAGCCAAATGTGTGTGTGTGTGTGTGTGTGTCTAAATCCAAATCTTTAGGTTTTGTTATTCAACTGTTTTGAATATTAAGCAAGTTTAGCCTAGTCAAGTTTTTTGAGCAATGATGAAATGTCCAGATGGACTCCCTGGTTCTTGAACATCCAATGTAAATATAAAATTTAGTCAATGAACCAAGGAAACACATTCAGGTGGTATCTACAGTATATAGAGAGAGTTGAGGTTATCCTTCCATGATGTAAAGCAGTAGTTCCCAACCTGTGGTCCATGGACCACCGGTGGTCTGCAAGTACAAAAATTTGGCCCACAGCCTCACCATTACTACACTGTTGCCTCGAAACCATGTGGCAAAGAGAGCAACTGGTCTCATAAAACCAGAAGATGGTGACTACTGGATGGCATATATTCTGTATCAGAAACTGGAGCTAATGTGGTTTATCGAATGCAATTTTCTGAATCAGCACCCCAAATAACCAAACCGAATCTAAAGTTGACCAAAAACTGCTTCGTAACCCTTTTGGTACTTATGTTAGAGAGTAGTTCCAGTTCACTTGTGAAAGTGGTCCCTGGTCAAAAAAAGGTTTGGAACTACTGCTGTAAAAGTATTTTTGAGAAAAAGCACTTTCAGACTTTGTTGGCATTAAGATGAGAGTAGAGGTGAAACAGTTTTCAAGTTTAAAGTCATACAGGACCACGCTGGGAGGAAAAAAAGCAATGTCCCTTTGAAAAGATAAACCCCAGCAGGCTATGTAGACATTAACTTTAGGACACAATTTTGCAAGCACAATCAAGCCTGCATCTATCTTACTGACTTCATTGGGACTTAATAGCTCCCAGGGGCCTTTGGATTCTTGCTGAATATATTTGAGCTGGCAAAGTCCCATCACTTTCACAGAGGATAAATGAGGCCCCACTACATACAAAGTACAAAGGCAAGATGTGGAAATAGTTCTGAAGTTTTTTTTCCTCACCAGTATACTTTTGTTATTAGTCAGCAAAGTCACTTTTGTGCCTTGTAATGATGTTGAAACCATGAACTCTAAAAATAACATCAATTTTCTGGTTTTATCAATTTTATTTTATTCTTTTAGTGATGTTTTATTTGTTCGACTCCTTAGCCGCCACTCCCTGGTGACTCGGGGCGGCTTACAATCCAGAAGACATAAACAACAATGGACATTAAGCACTAAAATACAGTGGTAAACATTAAAATATTACACTAAAAACAACAGTACTAACTAAAACTAACATACATGGCTAGACTAACAACATTAAAAGCTTGCCGAAATAGCCAGGTTTTGCATGCTTTTCGGAAGGTCAGAAGGTCACGGAGTGACCTGACCTCCGGCGGCAAGGAATTCCAGAGCGTAGGGGCAATGATGAAGGGGAGAATGCCCTTCTTCTCATCGATATAAGACGATAGGCTTTGGCACTCAGGATGAGGAGAAGGTCTTGATCCTCGGATCTCAGTGATCTCATGGGACAGTATCGGGTAAGGCGGTCTCTCAAGTACACTGGCCCCAGACCATACAAGGCCTTGAAGGTCACAACCGACACTTTAAAAATATGTATGTGTTTGTACACATTTGGAGTGTTTGCCTTCTCAGAAGGAAGTTCTTTTGATTTAGAAATCATAAATTCACAGAATCACAGAATAGGAAGAGATCACAAGGACCATGCAGTCCAACCTCATTCTGCTATGCAGGAATTCACAGTCAAAGCTGATTGCTACCCAGTCTCCATTTAAAAACCTCCAGAAAAGGAGATTCCAAGGCAGTGTATTCCACTATTGAAAGCTCTTGCCATCAGGAAGTTTCTCCTAATGTTTAAGTGGAACCTCTTTTCATTGACTCTAACTCCCGTGGATCAATGTTTTATGGAATCCTGGAATTTTAAGTTCGATGAGGCACAGCACCCTGGTAGAGAAAGAGAAGATCTTGTAGAACTACAATGCAAATGATTCCATAGCATCAATCCATTACTTCCAATGAGTAATTTGCTGATGTTTGAACAAAATGTTGGATTGGACTTGTCTTTGGTGACATTGTGGAAAGCACTTGTTCTTAGGGAATCCCAGAAAAACTGAATGTTGCCAGGTTATGAGCATTTCATCATCAATATTTGGAAAAAAAGAGTTGTAATTGCACTCTAAATAAGTAGAGCTGGAAAGTAATTGTAAGGAACAGGGAACACTAGGGAAGCTTGTTGGTAAACCAACTTAACTTGTGCTTCCTGGATGAATATAGGCATTAGAGCATTTGTTAACCTTTGGGTTGTCACACTTCTCTCAACATCGCAATGCATTTTAATGTATCTTATCGTTTGTGTCTTATCTTCTCAAAATGTGTTGAAAAATGATACATGTTGCCTTGGTCAAATCAGGAGGAAAATGCACATTTAATTAAAAAATACATTTAAAAATATTTTGGGAATTTTTTTCTTTATGAATGTGAATTTTCATATTAGTTTTTTGGTGTGTGTGTGGGGGGGTGTCAAATTGATGGGCAAAAAGAAAGTAATATATTTATAAGTGAATGCACATGAAGCTGACGTGAACTGAAAATACATTTACTTTTTCCTTTGAAAAAGCGAGGGAAAGTTGCACCAAACAGTAGAAGATAGCAAGGGAATCATAACTTTACAAACAGATTTGAACAAGGAAACATTACAAATGATTCTAGGCCATTTTGAGCAGATCATATCATTCAAACACGAGAAACAGACATGGTTTGTGATATTAGTGGTACCTGGCCTAATTGTGCCTCCCTCCCACTGTAACAGTGGGAGTTTTATTTGCTTTTTAAGCATAATCACAGCTGTAACTACACCTGGAAGTAGTGGGCGAGCTGGATAACAATTGTGTCCTCGTTTCCCTTTTCCAGGACTATAAATAACCTACAGACAAACTAGAGTGTAAAGCCAAGCATTGTACATAACTCAGGCACATCCTCCATGTAATGCCACAGCCTTCTACCATGAGATGCTCTTGTTCAGGAGAAATACTGTTTTGTTTTGTGGCTTAGATCCCTTACTCCTTTATCTTTGGATCATTTGGAAGGATCTTGTCTCTGAAAATGTATGAAGGAAATTGGAGACATATATTAAGTTTGGAAATGAGCTTACGTTAGCTTCAAAGGTTTTTAGAACTTGAAAGGGCATGACTAATTTAGTATTGGCTACAATTCTGTTAGTGAGATACACATGCATAAGTCACACTATACATGCAAGGTGAATTCTTCACTTGAGAGCAAGAGGCATATTCAATTAACAGTGTTAGAAGCATAGTTGTACAAACAATAACATTGTTCATTGTGATAATGCACTTCACATTGTACTTATTCATTACAGTTGTCTACTTCACATTGCAGTTTCTCATTGTACAATGACACCCAATGATTGACATGCTGTGCACTGTTGCTGTTCTGTGTAAGGTGGTGTAACACTGATGCAGCATATTTCTACTTGGGGACATTTGCACTATGGCAAAAGGATGATGGATTGCAGCTAGAGAGAGGAGTATGTTTTTACCATTTTGTTTCGACTGCTTTATTAAATCTCCCCCTGCAGTGCCCTATGAAAACTCCTCCTAGCTTTATTGATATTATTTTGGCTTTCTTCAGAATCAAACAGGTGTTTTCCATGATGAAAAGAAGAATTCTACTTTTTTTCCACGTTATCCTGTGAGCTTGCCCCAGATTTCTATCCCATCCATATACAGCATACTGCATTTGTAAAAATGACTGATTTAATGTAACATTACAGTTAGCATGGATATTGACTGAAAGGGGTTTCCATGTAGTAAGTTCTATTTTGTAATAACTCGTTGCTTTCTGTTTTTGAAGTTATAGATTCTTTTCATGCTGCTGCCATTAGGAAATCTATTGTTATCAATTCAGAGTACTTTTGCCTCCAGTTTAATTTAACAGAAAATGATTTTTAATTGTTAATTTGTTATATTTTTGTTTGTTTGCTTGCTTGTGTTATATTGAGGGCAGAGACTGCCTTGTGTAAACCGTCCCAAGTCGCCTTCGGGCTGAGAGTGGCAGTATAGAAACGTGACAAATAAATAAATAAATAAACAAAATCTACATACATTTCTCCCATTTTAATTAAATTAATATTCCAATTCTATTTCAAGGAGTAATCACCAAGAAGCGGGGGCAGTGAAAGTGTTTGGATGTGAGGTCCAAAATATAACATAGATAGTATACATGGGAACTAACATATATAAGCTGACCGTGTGCATAAATTGAGGGATGTTTGGGGCCAAAGTTATAGTTTTTGATTTGTTGTTGTTGTTTATTCATTCAGTCACTTCCAACTCTTTGTGACCTCATGGACCAGCCCACGCCAGAGCTCTCTGTTGGCCGTCACCACCCACAGCTCCTTCAGAGTCAAGACAGTCACTTTAAGGATACTATCCATCCATCTTGCCCTTGGACAGCCCTTCTTACTTTTTCCTTCCATTGTCCCCAGCATCATTGTCTTCTCTAAGCTTTCCTGTCTTCTCATGATGTGGCCAAAGTACTTCATCTTTGCCTCTAATATCATTCGCTCCAATGAGCAGTCAGGCTTTATTTCCTGAAGTATGGACTGGTTGGATCTTCTTGCGGTCCAAGACACTCTCATAATTTTCCTCCAGCACCACATAGTTTTTGATATGACACATGAATAAGTTGAGGTCATTCTGTTAATAGGGAAAGTGCCAGCCACTCATGCAGCTATCCCCCCCCCAATAAGTATATTAAAATGCAAGAAGCAGAACCACAGCAAAGAAAGTAGAGGTACTTATTTTGGATTTTCCCATGACAAAATAGGTTCTCACCTTTCACCACTCTACTCAGAGATTGTACCTTTTTGGATAAGAGTTATGGTGCAGTATACTTACATTTATTATTTTATTTATTTATTATTTTGACTTCTATACCACCCTTCCCAGTAGGCTAAGGGTGGTTCACAACAAGCCTAAAACACAATTCCAAACAGCAATTTAAAACGCAATAAAACAATTTAAAAAACAGAACAGTTTCTACAGAGGAGATGGATTAAGCAGCGCCTTTAGAGGTTGAACGCCTGCCGGAAGAGGGTGGTCTTGCAAGCTCTTCAGAAAGAGGACACTTCATTTTTTAACCAAAATTTCTAGACTTAAACATGAATAGATCCCAAGAAAGTGTTGTCATATGTTGCAAAAATACGGAGCCCTTTTGAAGATGTTTCGTAGAGGAGAGCAATCTTGAAACATACAAAGGATTCGTGAAGAATGCTAAGCATGCTGTTAGTGTTCTTTTCTTACATCTGATTTGCCTCATCTTCTCCTAATTTCTATATCAAGTAAAATAACTGACATAATATTGGTAAATGTAGCCAAGGGATCTAAATTAACATGTAAAAGTATGAAGAAGCTTGATTCATAATGTTCAACACTTTCATTAAAATGTTCTTGAATTACAGTAAGAACCTTAGGCAGTGATTCTGCTTAAAGAAATAAGCTTGAGTGATGGTAACATTTTTCAGGGATATACTAATTTTTACTAAGATACAGCAGAAAAAAATAATAATCGGATAAATAAATGTGAATTAATATACCTAATTTCATTATACATTTACTATGACACATATTATATAATATGGTCAAGTACTCTATTTATAGAGTTCAATGTTATTATGAATTTTACTTCAATATCTGGAAGTATTTATATTGCATAATTATATTATTATTATTCTGAGTGTATTCTAAAGGTATCATAATGGCAAAGCTCAAATATTGCTTCGGAGCCCAAATAATAAAAGCTTCATTTTTAGTACGACAGCACTGATTATATGGTCAGATTCAAAGAGGACCTAAAATGGACAAAGTGGAAGGGCTTTTCTTTACCATCCTCAAGTCCTTTGAATGAGAAAACAGAACTGAAATCCAGCAGTGAGATTCTGTTACTGCAAGATGTCACATAATTTCTTGCACAAGTTGTTACGCAATGTTTGCTAGGCCTTTCATAATCTCTGGTGAAATGAAGGCATAGCTTTTCAGGTGTCATGAGAAGCAGATCTCTGCAGCCCTTCAATATAGCAAAGCGAGAATAAAATGTGAATTTCATTGCCACATCTCTATAGGACTGATATGATCCTCAGCCCTGTCTTTTATAATGGTTTCATATTGTGTTTCTGTTAACATAGTGTTGTGCAAAGGCAACTGTTTATTTATTTATTTATTTCGGGATTTTACCCCGCTCTTCTCAACCCCCAAGGGGGGACTCAGAGCGGCTTACAGTACGGCACAATTCGATGCCCACATAATAACAATATAAACCCCAAAACACTTCAACAATTAAAATACATTAAAATACATTCAAATACAACTACATTAGCACCATACACATTCACTCTGGATTAAAACAATGTTCAGTCCATAAAAACATTGGCCATAATCACCCACTTTCATTAAAAACCAATCTAAAATGCTGCCTTGTGCTGGTGTACGAATGCCTGGTCCCACAGCCAGGATTTTACTTTTTTCCTGAAGGCCAGGAGGGATGTGGTGGATCGTACATCAATAGGAAGCGCATTCCACAGGCGGGGAGCCACCACCGAGAAGGCCCTATCCCTCGTCCCCACCAGCCTCATCTGAGACGTAGGCGGGAGCGAGAGCAGGGCCTCCCCGGATGATCTTAGATTACGAGGTGGGACATAGCGGCTGATGCGTTCGGACAAGTAAGCTGGGCCAGAACCGTATAGAGCTTTAAAGGTCTCTCTTTCATAAATTTTGCAAGCATTTCCAGAATTACTACCATTAACGTTATTTCCACAACCTATCCATTTGATTTATTCTTGCTCTCTGGTTTGCCACTGACAATATGTAAGGTGTTTACAGTACCCTTTCAGAGGCTTAGCTAATTACTGATTGCGTACAATACAACCAATCAATTTATGTGCTAAAATTCCAAACAATATCAATAGTTAGACATTTTAACAATTTTTTAAAGAAGTGATTATTATTGCTCACTGAAGGAACCGCCAAAGCCAGCCATTCATGTTGAAAGGAATTGCTCATAACAACCACTTTGCTTAATTACTACAAAGTCCATCTAGTCCACTGATTCTCAAAGTGGGTGGTACCACCCCCTGGTGGGTGGTGAGGGGTCACGCGGCCCTCTTCTTTGGCACCGCCCCCTTCACTTTGACCTGCATATTAGATATTTGGATTAGAATTCGTAAGAGTAGCAAAATTATTTATAAGTAGCAACGAAAATATGGTTGGGGGTCACCACAACATGAGGAACCTTATTTAGGGGTCATGGCATTATAAAGGGTGAAAAACACTGCATTAATACATATATTTTTTTCTGCTTAAGTGCTATTAAATTAAAAATAATAATTTGTAGAGGGGTGGTGAGTAAACATTTTTCTGGAAAGGGGGCGGTAGGCCAAAAATGTTTGGGAACCACTGATCTAGTCCAACATTATGCTATCCATATTGGTAAAATACCAACTCACTGTAAGTCATCAAGCAAAGTGCATTCACCAGCATATTTTTACTCTATACTAGAAAATCCAAGGCCACCCAGTGGTTTTCCATGGCTGATTGATTATTTGAAGCCTGCCTGGTCTCCATGACTGAAGTCCTTACTCTGTATATGAAGATCTCCTCATAGCTGAGCCACTCTAGCTCACTGCTAGACATGTTAATGCTTTGCATCCAAAAGACCTAACTTTACATTTCC
This sequence comes from Anolis apletophallus, assembly GCA_030556195.1. NCBI lineage: Eukaryota > Metazoa > Chordata > Lepidosauria > Squamata > Anolidae > Anolis > Anolis apletophallus. The sequence goes on from JARBWK010000003.1 coordinate 25,090,415, forward strand.
AGACAAAATCACTTTGGTATATTTTGGAAACCCTGAAATGCTGTTGTCAATCATTGTAGCCCAAGGGGAGGAATCATGAAATCCTCACATCTAGTTAGAGAACTGAACAACTCACAGTGTCCCTCAATAGAAGTGCATTTCTTTTCTGATCTCATTCTTGAAATAAGCAACAAATAGATTTCATTGTTTTTCTTCTGCTTTTTTAGAGACTAATTGTAGTCTGAAATTTATTTTTCACAAAAGCATCATGTGATCATTTGTAGAGGAAACAGTCAGGAAGTATTTTCTGCATAAAAATGAATACTGGTATGACTGCTTCATCTGGCATATATTAGATAACACTGAAATAGATGATTTCCTGATTTGGCTTGGTGTTAGGCAAACTCATGAGTTTATAAGCAATAGTCAACTCAACAAATGTCCTGTAGCAGGCAAAAAGTGGTAGTACTTAAAAATCACTCCAGAATGCTTAGAAATGGAATAGGTGGCTGTCTTAAATCGGCATTTGATTGATTTTGACATTTTTATTTAATTCTTGAGACTCTGGATATTTTGGCAACTCACTACCACTAAATTGAGTGATAACTGGTTTGTTTATTTATTTCAAGGAATAGATTTATCTATGGAGAAGATGGGTACGCAATACTTATAGACAAGGCAATATCTTTACAGTGTACCTAATAATAAAAACTTGGAGTGAATGAACAACAGAGCACAGGTTATTCTCTGTTCTTTCCTTGAAGTTGTATGCGTGTTTCCTTTGAAAATGAGGAATTGGCTAATAGCACAGATCGTGTTTTGAATTTATAGATGGTGTGTTTCTGTGTTAAAGAAGTAAATAGTAAAGGAAAGCTAAAAATTGTGTGCACCAATCTATATACCTTGAACTTTGAACCAATTGAAATGCTAGTCTGCTTGTAGCAATGTAGTTATATGGTATATTCATAAATTATTCCAGTCTATCCATGTTTTGGTTTTGATAGAAATAGCTGGCAACTAACCAGTGCTAAAAGTTGCACTCTGTATTAGCTCATGTATCTTCCTCACTATAGACTTTGATAAGGCCAGTCTGGGCACTATCCAAGTTAGATAGATAGATAGCTATAGTTTTCATGAATAGATGATTGAAAAGAAATACACAAAGAATCAAGGAGATAGCGAAGATATTCTACATGTAGTTATTCCATTAGTTACTATACTATTCATATGCAGAAGAACTATCTTAAATCCAGTCTTCCAGTTTTGCAAAGATTGCATTCACCTAGAATGCTTGCTTAGTATACAGTATACAGCAAAATTTAGAATGAGTTGCGCTCCTTCTTTCTATAGCATTTATCTAATTTGCTGTTAATGCACATAGATGTGTTTTTCATCCTTGACTCAATGTATTGCTGTATTGGAGACTTTCCCTCCCCTATTCCCTCACCCTTTCCTCTAATCCCTGCAATATTCTGGATATCCTGGAAAATAACTGTGAGGGAACCTTCCCAGTTGACACTGAATTGTCTCACACACATGTACACAAACAAACATACATATATAACTCGGCTATATTCTGCCATCCCATCAGTCCACCATTGGATTCAGCCCCATATTCATATCTTGCCTTCTTATTTTACCCTTTGTGAAAAAAAAGTAATAAAATAATAGTCAGGAAATTAAAAAAAACAACTGTAATCTTTTGATGTTACAGATAGCATTCTTTGTTTGGCTGGAAATATTGTCACATATGGAAAGAGGCTATTTGACAGATTATTTCTTACCATGCATACAAAGTCTGCTTTGAATTGTGTCTTTAAAATTGGCAGGTAAATCTATGACTGCCATTTGACACGCTGCTGAAAAAGACCTGGGAATACCATCTAATATTAATTTTTTGCTCAGCTATGTCTTAAATGTAGGTCATAGGCAACTTTTACATCTTACATTTGCCTTCAGACTTTAATTAACTTGCAGGCTATAAATGGCCAACATTTTAAATAAAACCTAGGGAGAGGCAGAGTTGAATGGTAAAGCACTCTTTGCATGCAGAAGATCCTGGGTTCTGTTTCTGACATCTCCCAATATATCTGTAAAGATCACATTGAAAATCTGGAGAGCTTCTGTAAATCAGTATAAACAATATTGAACTAGATAGGTAAATGGTAGGGTCTGGAACTATTCACTGTTCTGGACATATTCAAGGGAGCTCCTTTAAAGAATCAGATAAGGCACACAAACCACTAGCCACCACTAGACTCGTTATAAGGCAGCTTCATGTTTTCTGTATTTCTAAATTATTCAAGAAATTATAAGTATCAGTACATTTTAGTACTCCAAAATAGAGGAGGATTCTTTGAGGTAGAGTAAGAGGAAGTATCCTAATACAGAACATAAGTATTTGTAGAGCATTCTGTTGCCATGCCACTTATGAGTAAAACAACATGCAATTTCAAGTATAGAAATCTCAATTTTTTATATCAATGATATTTTATTTTGCTTTTTGTCATGAAAGGAGGCTTCAACAATAGAGCAGTTTAATAAAAAAAGGAGATAAAAACCATTCTAGTGGATATACCAGAAGACTACCTCAGGTCTAAATGCCCTTCCACACAGGCCCAAAATGCAGGATCTGCCACAGGTTTACCTGAACATATCTAAACGATGCCTCAAGTAAACCCAAATTAACTCAGAGAAAAATTGGATTTCCCAGATTACTCCAGATTAATTTGACACCTGGAAAGATCCAGACCTTAGTGCAAGGTATTTTAATATTTTTATCTTGTACATGCGGCCCGCTTCATCATTTGTGATTTTAGATATTGTATTTGTATATTTGTATATTGTTCTTTTTATTTATATGTTTATATTTTACTGTGCTGTTGTTTTGTTTTGTTTTTTTATTTTATTGTAATTTGCTGTTTGGGCCGGGCCTCATGTAAGCTGCCCCGAGTCCCCATTGGGGAGATGGTGGCAGTGTTGCACTCCAGAACAAGAAAAGCCCTCTGACTCACAGCACACGATGAGTGAAAAATCCAATTCTTTTATTGAAGCTAAATAAAATAGCCAGTAGAAATAGAGGCTTATAAAAAGTAAGAAAGTTCCAAAAAGTATAAAGTTGGTAAAAATGCAGTAACATAAAGCAGTGTGCACAAATGATATAAAAACATTCCAAGGCAGAATAATCCAAACATGAATCAATAGGATACAAGGGCAATCCAGGCAATGTTAGTCAATATCCACAAGGCTAGAAATTCACAGGAACCAGACCCCTTGAATAGGCTAGAAATCCACAGGAACAAGATCCCTTGAACAAGAATACCAAGACATATGAAGCTTGATTCTGAACAATGCCTGATCTGAAAGGGTTTTTCCTTTGAGGCAAACCTTATATTCTAAAACCCAAAAACTGGTTTTGTTTCCCCCCACTCTTGGCTCTTATCTGACGAAGTCTTTCAGAGTGCTGTAAACTTTGGGTTTGTTGTCTGTTCTGGCAAAATTCCAGCCTCCTGTTTTGCCATTCTTTATCTGGCTGCTCATTAAAATCCCCAGGTGTCAGATTGTTTCCCAAATCCAAATCTTGAGAGCTCACAGAGAGAGGGAGTAACCCTTCATCTCTCTGCTCAGCAGGAATATTCTCATGAGAAAATGCCATTTGCTCTGAAGCCTCTCTGTCATTGTTTGCCTGCTGAAAAGCATTGACCAAACCATCATTTCCCACATCAGAAGCATCATGAATATCATTGACCAAGCCATCATTTCCCATATCAGAAGCATCATGATCCTGAAACACAATCACAGGCTGATTCACAACAGGCGGGATATAAATAAAGATTATTATTATTATTATTATTATTAAGGTCTGAATCTTTCTGGGTGTGGGCCCTGTGACGCTTGATTCCTCGGACCACTTCCACCATCATTGGGATCAATCCCCACTATGATCCTGTTTTTTCAGGCAATAAGAGCTTGAAGGAGCAGGATGGCATCCCCACTCTCTCTTCCTAGCTCCCTATTTACCCCCAAAAACATATGTGAGGAGTCTGTCTGCATGCTCAGGGCCTTTGGTGAAAGTTCTTGGTGTGTGAAAATTATGTATCAGGAGGTTGTGGGAGGAGGGAGGGAAATCCTCTGATTGAATCAGGAGAGCATGTAGCACCCCCCCGGAAAGCATGTAGTTTGGGGTGGGTGTGAGGCCTCAATCTTGAAAGAAACTGGGATAAAATATCAACGTTCCTCCCAGATTTGGGTCCCATGTAGAAGGACCGTAAAGTAGCATCCAGCACTCATCTTAAATGTCAAAAATACAAGGAATATTGTATACATTGGTCTTAGTAGCTATTATCATTTGGATAGCATTATAGAATCGTGGAATCATAGAGTTGGAGGATACCACAAAGACCATCCGGTCCAACCTTCTGTCATGCAGGAAAACACAATAAAGCACATAGATCTCAAAATATCACAGCCAGTTGACTTCTGCCCTTGCCTCTTTGTGGATTAATTAGAACAAAAATCAAAGCCATCTATTGTACTTTTCTATGCTTTAACTGAGTCATCATAGGGGATCACTTATATGATTGTCATCCAAGAGTAAAGTCTTGGTGGTGGGTCCTTACATGACCTATTCTGGATCAACATGGTCTTTCACATTGAGGGCATAGATTTCCAGATGGAAGGCAGTCATGACAAGGATATAATAAAGTATGTCAGCCCTTATAGGATACAACCAATTCAGGAATATGAATATGTGGCCAATTGTTCTCTGACTTAACTAGTGTGACCTTTGGTTTTGTTTCTCTTTTTACAATGACCCTTTTCTTTGCTTCAACGTCTACTAATCTAGTTTAGATCTCCACAATTTCTGTCCCACAAGGCCAAATGCAGCCCACTAAACATGGTCCATCAAATGGTTGACCACTCCTTTATGTTTATAATTTCAGACAATTCTGTGAAGTCAAGTCACAATTTTGAAGATCCACAAGCTTCTAGAAACCTAACAAAGGTTCATACTTATATCAGTATTCCTTCTGGATTTAGCTTTGATTTTTAGCCCTTCCACAAACTGTAAAAATTTCTAAAGATGGATTAATAATATAATAATGTATATGTTTACATTTCCTTCATTCCACATATATTGGATCAATGGAGCTCAGCATTTCTTATTTGATTCTCAGTGAGACCTTATTTGATTCACAGCGGTTCACTGTGTTTATATTGGAGACTTGCATCAGTCAAGGAGTTGTTCTACCTCTGTATTTGCTGTCTTCATGGAACTACAAAACAGCAAGTTTATCAAGCAACTGGCCAAATCCTTCCATCAGTTGCTCCCAGGATCCTATGTAGTTTTCATGCACAGGTTATATAAGTGAAACCACTATTTTTCTATTGGCCCAGTAATAAATTTGATGGCTTTCAGCAATGGTTGCTTCTGAATGGGAAACACTCAGGAATGTTTATGTGAACGATTCACCCATTTTCAACCAATTTATTCAGGTTTAAGTGTCTTCATCCATGCTCTTTTGAGCTTATCACTTGGCATGGTTTTACTCTAATCATTTAAAATACTCATGGATAAACTATGCCAGATTTGAATTTTATGTGAATTATCTCCCCCTATTTTTAATAATCTCCAAATTATTTTAAGTCATAAAGACTATTATTGATTTTGAATGGGGGAGAAATGATTACCGTTGGTGTGAAATGTCAGACTGTCTGGTTAGTTAATATAATTAGGCATAATTCTGTAGTTGTTGTTCATTTGTACTAATGATCTTCACAATTTTGTTACAAACCCTGTCCTGTTTCTATAACTACAGCCATCAAAATATCTAAGGAATAAGAAAGAAGTAAAGTAATTAGTATTCAGCAGCACTTCCAACTAGTTTCTGATATACAGAGAGAAACTCTTCGTTTTAATGTGGACAAAAAAATATTTCAACTGAATTTTTAACATGCAGATAATAAAAACAGAGTTTCCATCATGATAAATATGGAAAGACTAGAGCAGATAGACAACTGACTGGGTTCCAGGGGTCACACGCCTTGCTAACCTGACCTCAAAAGCTATAAAGACATGGGTCCATTTTGTCTAATTTCTGGTAGCCTTTGGTAGCCTGACAGATTTGAAAGAAACTTTTAAGACAGGAAGTGAGCCAGATGATAAATCTGGATTTTAAATATGATGTCTTCAGGTCCCAAATAGTTGTGTGTGTGTGTATTCCCCCAACACTAAACGGATGTGGAGTATTTCAAGTTAAAAGCTATATCCAAAAATGGGGGGGGGCATGGGGTAACAAAAATATCATTGGGGGGCCACATGTAAACCAATCTATATTTTGCCCACCCAGAGGCCAGAAAAAGTCTGTGATTCCATTAAGCCTGGCACTAATATTTATTATCCTTTATCGACAATTAAGGCATGAGAAAGCGTCATGGGGCTTAATGCACCCTTGGTGTCATGGAGTGGTCAGGCACTTCTGCAACAGTTTCAGGGTAAGGATAGAAAAAAAAGTCTATCATTCTGATTTTTTGCCATTGTGCAAAGAATCATAGAGTTGGACGAGACCGTAAAGATCGTTGAGTCCAACCTCCTTTTCCATTGTCAGCAGAAGCAACAGTAAAAAAGGTAGTAGTTTTGTACAAAAAATGATGTTTTTTCTTCCAAAGATTTTTATTTTTTAAAATAAAAGAAAAGAATATTTTCAGGGAAAGAAGGGGAACAATAGTCATAATAAGAAAGGTAGGAAAATTTAGGGGGGGGGAGAGGAGGAAAAATAAAAAAGAATTATATATATATATATATATATATATATATGTAAAAAAATAATGTGACTTCCATTCCAGACTTGTCTTCCATTAATTCATATGTTCACTTATTTTTTTCCCCTAAATTTATTTCATTTTTAATTTTCCTTTTCTACTGTAGTCCTTTTTTGTAGCCTTTCACAAGGTCTCAAATTCTTTTTATTAATATATCTTCACTTCTCTTTTGCAGGAGGGTTAATTTTTGCAGCAAAAGTTCTCGTTATAGACCACTTATATGTACATAGTCTTTCTATATTTTCGTCAAGCTTGAAGTCTGAGATCGTAATTTCAATTTTTTTTATATATTCTGATTTGTTCTAGAATTCCCTCTTCCATATGGTTTTTCAATGCATAATTTTATTTGATACACTTTTGTATAAGTGGGTTTTTACAAAGCATAATGTGATATATTTTACCAGTCAATACCCTAAGGTGATGTTTCTCAAACTGTTCTCCTCCAAGTGTTTTGGACTTCAGCTCCCAGAAATACCAGCCAGCTTACCAGCTGTTAGGATTTGTGGCATTTAAAGTCCAAAACATCTGGAGGAGCACAGTTTGAGAAACTCTGTCCTAAGGGGATACCATCTGATCTAGGAAGCTGAGCATGGTCAACCCCTTTTATACTGAGATGGGAGACTGCCAAGAAATACTAGGTATTCTAGGCTATAATTCAGAAGTAGGAAATGAGAAACCATGTATTCCATGTGTATGAATACTCTGTGAAATTCAAAGGGTCATTGTAAATCAGCAGGTGACATATTTTACCAATTAAAATCCTTACAGGGCTTTTTTGCACAAATGTATTCAAATCTGAAAAGCAATAATAATGTAAAATCATGCAAAAACTAAGAAAAAACAAGCTGATTTGTTATCTCATGCACAGAGCAAAGACATGTTACTGCCTCAGACACATTATATGAAAAATACCAATGGTGGCTTTTAGCCACTGCTTATTGTCAGTAGAACTTGTATTTACTTGAGTCTAATGAGCTATCAAATCTAAAGCGCACTTCAATTTTCAAAACCCTGAAATCACAAAAAATAATTGCTGGCGGATGTAATGCACAGTGGCAAAAAGTGCATTCTTTGTGATTCGGTCAAAAAAGATGTGCTGCCTGCTTTAAATTCCTTCTTTAAAAACAAAAGTCTTAGAATATCAAAGGTTCCAGCAATGCAAAATAAAACATTGAGGTGCATCTATGCCAGTGTTTTTCAACCTTTTTTGAGCCGTGGCACATTTTTTACATATACAAAATCCTGGGGCACACCAACAACCAAAATGACACAAAATGATACTCTAACACAGTAATACATATAGTGAATATGTTTTTAAATGTATTTATACACTCAGTGTGAAACCTGGGCCTGTTTCGATGAACACAACATAGATATCCTGGCAGGAATGGCAGAAAGACACACACGAAGGTCTTGCTCAACAGCAGGGAGTTATAGTTCACCCGCAATCAAAGAGCATTCTGAACTCCACCAATGATGGAATGGAATCAAACTTCCCAAACATAACTACCATAACCAAGAGAAAATATTATAAGAGTTTGGTGGGCATTGACCTTGAGTTTTGGAGTTGTAGTTCAGCTATATCCAAAGAGCACTGTGGCGGGGAGGGAGGAAGACGTGGGGCGAGTCTGCGCAGTAGCGCCCACACGTCTTGCTCCCTCCCCCTCCCACAGAAGCAGCAGCATGAGCAAAGCAAGGCAAAGCAAGCAGAGCGAGGCTGGGAAGAAAGGAGCCTGAGTGGAGAAGAAAAAGTGTTCGGCAGGAGGGGGAAGAAAGGGTATTGGAGGTTCCAATTTTCCACGGCACACCTGATGATCGCTCACGGCACACTAGTGTGCCACGGCACACAGGTTGGGAAACATTGATCTATGCTCCAGAGTAAATGCACTTTAACTGCCCTGACTCAATCCTATTGGGTATGGAGGCTGTAGTTTGTGATCATAGGGGCTGAATACTAATGTATCATCAAACTATAAATATCAGCATTGCATAGCATTGAGCCTTGACAATTAAATTAGAGATGACATCCCTCATATTGGAGCTCCAGGTACTCCTGAAATAGCTTCCCCTTTTAATTTGTTTCAGCACTAAAATTACCATATTACACAAATCTAATGCTCACTCTAATTTTGGGAAATGTAATTTGGCCAAAAAAGCTGAGCATTAGATTCGAGTAAATATACTAATCCCCTGGCCTGGTGAGCACTGATACAGGAGAAGGTCTACCAGAGGTGCAAAGAATCTACTCACATCTGGATTCTTAGTTGATGTGGACAAGTTGGACTTATGTGGCCTGTTGAAACTCCTTCCTTTGTAGCACTATGAAATAGATGCCTTCAACTGTCATGTTCTTCACCTGGTCCTTTCAATGGCATCTCTATTTTATGAACGCACCAAAGGATGAAAACAGCTTACACGGTATATCATAATGAGAGGTGCAAGGTGGTTGGATCTCATTTCTTTCATAGGTCCAACCAGTCATAGAGTTTTGCGAGGGTAAGCTTAGGGCGCTTCCACACAGCTCTATATCCCAGAATAACAAGGCAGAAAATCCCACAATATCTGCTTTGAACTGGGTTATCTGAGCCCACACTCAGATAATGTGGGATTTTCTGTCTTGATATTCTGAGATATAAGGCTGTGTGGAAGGGCCCATAAACTTCTCTAGGAGTGAATTTTCAGCATCTTCACCAGGGTACAAGTCTCATGCTTAGGGTGGAGGTATGGGGGTGCCATGTCCTCTAAACCAGGATAAAACCAAAATGAGCTTGCAGAGTTGTTGCTACACTAAGGATTCCCAAGTGTAGCAGCTCTACAAGCTCATTTTGATTTGTAGGTTCTCCAGTGCAAATCTATTGTATGCTGGGACCAGAAGTCAGCTAATCTAATGGCATTTCAATAAACCATGTTCTGGCCAGGAATATAGCCTCTGAATGTATCAGAACATGGCTTAATTTGATCCCAAGGATGTTTTAAGGGTGCTACTTTTTATTGCTTTTCTTCTTTATTTCTTTTTAAAGCTTGATTGCTTCCGACACTTTTAATTTACTGGAAACCTAGCTGTATGTTTCAGAATTTATGACGTTCATGGCAAGAAGATAAATGGTTTGGGAAAGAGACTTCTCTTACATCTGGCTCTTATAACAGATTCAGATTGGTTTAGAGCCAGTTAGGTTTAGCTTAGTATGTTTTGTGTGTGTGCTGTAAAGATGACAAAGTTGGTTAGACATGCTTTGAGTATATGAGGGTGTTTGAAACAAGAACTTTATCCTCCATAGATGGTTTTTTTTTCTCCCCAATGAAAAACCCCAGCCAATCTCTCACTTATGTGGGATATAAGGTACAGGGGTTTTAACCCAGAGTGTACCCCTTCCATTAAAGCTTGACTCTCAGCACCTTTTTTTCCCTTTTTCTTGGTTTTCTTTCTTTCCTTTTAGAAAGTATCCACTTGACACACCCATTGCACTTTCTGAAACCATTTACTAATCCAGCAACTTCTGATGGATGACTTTGAGTTATCTCACAGGTCCATTTATCAAACGGAAACCCCTTTCATTTAAGAAATGGCCGTTATTTTTGTATCTTGCAAAGAAACAAGATCCCTCCCCCACCACATTTTAACAGAAGAAGCACTGCTCCCCCCTGTACTTTTGGTCTCCCCTACCCACTCCCCCTTTTTGAATACTAGCAATGGATCACTTGCATGTGGTGTTTGGTGCCTTGCATGGTGCTCACATGCAAAGGCAAGTTCCAGTCTGCATGCTGCTTAATGAATGTTTTCTTTTTCCCTTTTCTCTCCCTCCTTGTTATGTGCTTTCAGAAGACAACCATGTGGAAGGTGGGTGCTATCTTATTTCCCTAAGCTATTTTCTTCCCCTTCCTATCCCTTCTATTTAGTGTTTTTGCCTCCTAGTTAATGTTTATATGGGTACATCTTGTCATTAAAGACGGTAAGTTGATGTTTTTTTTCTTTTCTGATGAGAACATTGACTTTTCAGCATGGCTGTGTGCTTTCAAATTCACCATTATAATCAGAAGAATCTCTTGGTTTCATCTAGGAGATCTGAAGCCATTTTAATGGTCAGTGTCATTGCACTAAGGATGACTCACAAAGGAAAAGAGAGGTAGAAGAACCTCAAATATACATATTTGTATTGTTCAACTGTATTAATTTGTTGACCTGATTTACTGGCTGTGTTTTAAGTTGGCAAACTTGTGAAATGAGCTGATGATTTACCTTTTTTAATTATGCAGGTCTACTAAGGGCTGTTATATCAGGTTACAACCTTTGGCATTGATCCAATAAGCTCCTCTAGATGTACATAAGGGTTTTAAAAAAATTTCCAGCAGAGTTCTAACCTATTTCCCCCTAAAAGTACTCCTCATGCTTTACTGTAAACAGTTTTGATGACCTACTGAAATTAGAAATCGTGTTGTAACATCAATATCACCGCAACCATTATCCCTAAAACTGCTAATCACTGTTTTGTGATTTTTTAAATGACAAACCATGCTTGCAAGCAGACAGTCCAGACTGCTGACTGCATATTATTTTTGTGCTCTGTACTTTGAGGGGCTTCCTGTATTGTTGGTTCTTTAATGTAAGCAAAAAGAATAAAATAGCCAAACATTGCAATCATTGATTTAATATCTGCATGGTTCTTTGGACTATGATCAGTGTCTGAAAGTCACATCAAGATGCTATGGTGAGGGATCTTTTGCAATACCATTAGTTTGTTGCACATATACATCCATTCCTTTTTATTAACCTGAATGAGGAAGGGGAGAGGCAGAAAGAATGATCCACCAATAAAGTAGTGCTAGATGTTTCAAATTCATTAGTTCCCATGTTTCATTGGACTAACTGGCCCTGGAAATAATTTATGCCAGGTATAAGTAAGATAGTTAACATGGCTAATAGAGAATCTACACTGTAGAATTAACTGGTATGTCTAAATCAGTGTTTTTCAACCTTTTTGAGCCGCGGCACATTTTTTACATTTACAAAATCCTGGGGCACACCACCAACCAAAATGACACAAAATGACACTCTAATACAGTAATACATATAGTTAATATGTTTTTAAATGTATTTACACACTCTGTGTGAAACCCGGGCCTGTTTCGATGAACACAACATATATATGACTTCCTCTCACATACTTATACATGGCTATCATGTCTTCTCTCAGCCTTCTCTTCTTCAGGCTAAACATGCCCAGCTCTTCAAGCCGCTCCTCATAGGACCCTTGTGAAATTTCACCCTGAGTGAAACTTGCTTCCAGTTAATTATGGATGTCCCGAAGCTGTTATAAACAGTTTCTTGGGGGGGAGGCAACTCTCGAAAAATCCAGTAAAATAGTTAAAAAAACAAAAAACATTTCCAAGCGGAGAGGCACAATCTGTTTCTTGAAACCTGTGAATGCTTCAGCCTCCCGATGCTCCCAGGTTTGCTCACTGCCCAATTCACCGATGTGGAGCTTCCAGCTTTGTTCTCGCGGGAAATCCAACCCAACGCGAAAACGCCGACTCAATCACTTCTGCCCAGTGCTCTGCTTTTGCGGAGGCAGGCAGCAAAAGTGGCCACACAGATCGATGAAACATATCGGGAGGCTGAAGCAGTCCTGAGCGGGAGTTGGAGCCATGCTGAGTCGAGGCCCCTGTAAACTACCTCAAGGCGGGCCTGGCATTCGGCGGAGCCCTTCCTTTGCCTCGGGGAGGATCTTTGGGGAGGGAAATAGGGAGAAAGAGCTGCTAGGAGGGGGAAGAGTGCCAATTTCCCACGACACACCTGATGATCGCTCACGGCACACTAGTGTGCCCCGGCACACTGGTTGAGAAACACTGGTCTAAATTCTATGGGATGCTGGGATTTGAAGTTTTGTGAGGCACCAACATTCTTTGACAGAAAAAGCTAAAGATCTTGTGAATCAATAACTTCCATGTTCTATAGGATTGAGTGGTGTCAAACTTCATTAGTTTTACTGTAGGATCCTTAGTACTCAAGGGCATTAACATACTATTTTTGTTTACAAGCCTAATAGTAATTCCAGGTGAAATAAATACATCAATTTTTGCCCAACTTACCTTATACAATAGGTAAGCCCCTTTCTCAAGATGCAAGAAAAAAAGATGTGTAATAAAGCTCCCAAAGGGCCCTTCCAGGATCTTATCCCAGGATCTTATCCCAGGTTTTCTGTTTATCCCAGATTATCTGGCAGTGTGGACTCATATAATCCAGTTTAAAGCAGAAACCTGCAGTCAGATCCTGTGTTATAGGGCCTGTCTAGAAGGGTCCTAAATCAAACATAACATGTAATCCTGTCCAGCCTGAATTATATTAAGTGTACATTCATTATTTGTTGGAGTGTCTATAGATTTTGGAATGTACTCTGGCAAAATCAGCATACCGATATTTGTTTATTACTCCCATTTTAATGGACATTTCATGAGACTTTTAGATTAGGCTTTCCCAATTTGTGTGCCACCATGTTGAAAAGAATTTGCCCAGAATTGGGTGGAACCTTTCTGCTGTTTTAACTGCTTCTGTCTATGGAATTGTGAGGAAGGCAATTTTGTGCCCTGCACTCACCTCTAAATGCCCTCAAAGTTCTTTAGTGGGTTGGCAAATCCTCCAGACTAGGGATGGAAATCCACAACTATTTCATCATTTCATGTGGGGAGAAATAAAGTAGATTTATCTCCATTGCAGGTGGGAAAATACTTTTCTGGGGGATTATCGTAATATGTTAATATAGCAAAGTATCATTCAGAAATTATTCTGCAGTCAAAACTAGCATTTTTATTTTATTATTTGCACAAGACCTACCCTATATGCTCATGTCGAAGTCTTGAAATTATACTCAACATCCTGGTCAATATAATTTTTTATTTATTTATTTACTTTATTTATATTCCGCTCTTCTCACCCCAAAGGGGACTCAGAGCAGATTACAGGTACACATACTTAGCAGACAATTCCTGCCGTTTCCACATAACACACATATAGACGAACAGAGGAAAACTCTGGCCACCAGGGGGAGATATTGCACTCCTCATCTCTCAGCATTCCCAGCGTTTCTTGTTGTTCCATCCGCATTCCTCAGCGTTCCTGGAGTTCTTTAATGGCCTCATAATTCAGTCAAAATTTGCCTCCCCACTTAATGTGGTACCTTTATCTCCTACTTGACATATGCAACTGTATTTTGGGCTGCAAAGGTTGACAGCAGGCTACACTTAAAGGTCGAGCACCCACCTTGACCCGGGCAGGCCTCGAATTCATGACCTACTGGCCAGAGAGATCTTATGCAGCTGACACTTAGCCAGCTGCGCCACATTCCCGGTGTACTATATCTTAACACTTATTAGAAAGAAACTATCATCTTCTCTGGATAGAGTTGTGAAACCTTAACGCATCCCTGGAGAACCAAAAAGATGCTCCATCCTCCTCTACTCTCTCCATCATGACATGACACCAGTTCTGTTTTTCTTTTTTTTTAAAGACCTGAGTCATAAGTCAGGGGATGCTGGCCTCCTGAAGCATGCTGGTCATTTTCCCCTCTTATAGAATAACCCCTGACTTATCCATATGTCATATAAAATTGATATTTTTGGCCCCAAAAGCCAACCTTCAGTTATATATGGGGATGACTTATTCATGAGTATATGTAGTATGTTTTCCTCAATAGAACAATTTCTGTACACAATTTGGGATACTGAATGCCAGGAGAAAAATGAAAAAAATCTAATGTGTTGGATTTTTTCTTCCCAATGTGGTTTTCCACTGTTGGAAAACTAGTTAATAATCTGGGAACAATGTGAATACTCTACTCCAAAGTGGATATTTTGGTGTAACGGAAGGTGCCAAAGGGAAAGGGAGAAAGAAATACGTCTATTGCAGCCATGAGTGCAGCTCTGGGTGTAAGTTTTTATCAACCATGTGTTGCCAATTGTCAATTTCATTTTTCCTAGGCAGCTAACAAATTCCAGAGTTTTTTCTATGCCTTTTTATCCAGAGTTTTTGTCACTGTGGTTGATATTCTGATGTATACTAGTGTCACGATCACGGACTTACCGGCCCCTTAATCACACACATGGAGACGTACTGAAGGCTAACTACTTTATTGAGTATAAAAACAGTTTCAAAGAATATAGTCCAATGTGAAAAGAGTATCCAAAAAGCTGAAAGTAACAATGTCCAAGATAATGTAGCAAAATAGGCAAAAGACTTGGCAGAGCTCCGCAGCCAATGCGGATCAGGAAACCAGGGCAAGGCTTCGCAAACCAATGCGAATCAGGAACAGAGCAAGGCTTTGCAAACCAATGCGCATCAGGATACAAGGCAAGGCAAAACAAGGCAAGGCTTGGTGACCACGGCTTGTGGTCCTACTCCGCTTCACGCCTGTACAGGTAAGACGTGGCCGGAGAACTGAGGATGCGTTCCCACGGATCCTGTACTTAATCCTTCGGCCGAGGTCCTCGGCGCTCTAGGCTTCTTCTTCTCCAATCCCTGCTGACGGACCTCGGCCGATCTAGGGCCCGGGACCAATCCCTCCTCCTAGACTCTATGTTCCGTCTCCTATCGAAAGTTCGACCTTGCCTCTCAGCAGCTGTGTCGCTATCTTCCTGAGAACTTTCCTCCCTAGCACTTTCCCACTCGGCTTCGTCCATGTTTTCACTTTCAAGCTCTTGGGAATTCCTCCCCCCTGGGTGTTCATAACTCCCTTCGCTGCTTCCCATCTCCACCTGGTGATCGGAATCTATGCTAGGTCCAAACATCATCTCATCCCATGCCAAACTCTCTGCAGGCGAACGAGGCCCATCCGAAGGGCCCTGTGCTTCACCCTAGTCATCTAGCTCATCCTCTGAATCCACGTCTGCTGCTGCAGGCCCTAATGCTAATGGAGCCCCAGGACCTATTCCCCGCCCTCCAGGCACAAACGAGAACTGCTGTGCTACACTATCCCCCCCCTCAGGGCCCCTCCGAGGCCGTCCCCGAGTCTTGGGTTTGTCAGGCTACTTGCGGTGAAAACGAGCTACCAGATCCGGGGCATGGACATCCCAAGCCCGGGTCCATGAACGTTCTTCCGGGCCCAACCCCTTCCAGTCAAGCAAATACTCCAACTTCCGGTAGCGGATGCGAGCATCCAAGATGTCCTGCACCTCCAACTCCTCCTCGCCATCGCGCATCACAGGGGGAGGAGGCGGCTGCGTCACGTCAGGCCGCACCCCCTTCGCCGGGCGGAGCAACGAACGGTGAAACACCGGGTGGAGCTTCATGTCTGCTGGGAGTTGTAGTTTAAAGGAAACAGGCCCCACCTTCTCCAAAACTTTGTAGGGACCCAAAAGCTTGCGGCTGGGTCGCTGCGTGGGCAAATTCTTGGAGGACAGCCAGACTTTATCCCCCACAAGGATCTCAGGGCCCTCCTGGCGCCGCCGATCAGCCATCCGCTTGTAATCGGCCTTCGCCTGGTCCAATTGGGTGCGTAGCAAGTCTTGGAGTGCAGTGAGCTCTCGAAGCCAATCCTTAGCCTCCGAAACGTCCGCAGACGGGTCCACCGGCGGGTAGAACCGAGGGTGATGTCCATAGTTAGCAAAGAAAGGAGTCTCTTTGATGGATTCCTGCATCGCATTGTTGTAAGCAAACTCTGCCAAAGACAACAAGGACGCCCAGTTGTTTTGCTGATAGTTGACATAGCAGCGCAGGTACTGCTCCAAGGTGGCATTAACCCTTTCGGTTTGCCCATCGGTCTGCGGGTGATGAGCCGTGGACATCCGCACCTCAATCCCAAGCAACTTCTGGACAGCCTTCCAGAACTGGGAAGTGAATTGGGTGCCCCGGTCCGTCACCAAGCTCTGTGGAAGTCCATGCAGCCAAAACACATGTTGCACAAACATATCAGCAGTCTCCTTGGCAGTAGGCACCCCCCCCCCCGCAGGGGATGAAGTGTCCCATCTTGGTGAAGCAGTCCACCACGACCAGTATCGAGGTGAAACCCTTGGACTTGGGGAGGTCGGTGATGAAATCAGCCGAAATCATCTTCCAGGGAGTGGAGGGGGTCGGAAGCGGCTGGAGCAAACCGGCCGGCTTGCCCCCCTGGTTCTTAGCCCGCTGGCACACAGGGCAGGATCCCACATAGTCCTCCACATCCCTCCGCACTTTAAGCCACCAAAAGTCCCGTAGGACCAGATGCAGAGTCTTGAAAAGCCCAAAATGGCCTGCGGCCCGGCTATCGTGGCAAAGCTTGAGAATGTCCTCCCGCTCGGGCCCAGGGGAAACATAGACCGAGTCCCGGTGGTAGAGCACCCCGTTCTTTACCTGGAAAGGGGCTTGGGGCCCCTTGGTCAGCTGCTCTTGCACCCACGGGTCGGTCCGCTGGCGGGCGGAGACACGAACACTCAAAGGCCTCTTATCTCCAGGGGTCGGCGGGGCCGCTGGAGGGTTGACAGGGAGCGCCCGAGCAGCCGCAAAGTTCTCCGCTTTGAGCAACCTGGCCTCCAACCGCCCGGCCCCATCACGAACGTACTCCAGCTTGCGGGATAACGCATCAGCTTGCTTGGTCTGCTTGGGGGTCACATAGTGAATGCGGAAATTGAATCGCTCAAAGAACAGGGACCATCTCTGTTGCCTCTGGTTCAATTTGCGCTGGGTATTCAAGTGCTCCAAATTCCGGTGGTCGGTGTGCACCTCCACCGGGAACTTGGCCCCTTCAAGCAAGTGTCTCCAGACTTCAAATGCCACCTTGATGGCCAAAAGTTCCTTCTCCCAAATGGTATAGTTCTTTTCCGGAGCTGTCAGCTGCCGGGAATAGTAGGCACAGGGCAACAAGTCCGTCCCCTGAGCCTGTAGCAGGATCGCTCCCACCGCCACATCCGACGCATCGGCCTGGACGATGAAAGGGGTGCGGGGGTTGGGGTGTTGCGGAAGCGGCTGAGTGGTGAACAGCTGCTTTAACTTGCGGAACCCTACATCTGCCTCCGGAGTCCACCGGAAAGGCACCTTTCCCCGCAGACACTGGGTGATCGGATCAGCCCACTTGGCAAAGTCAGGAATGAACTTTCTGTAGTAGTTGGCAAAGCCCAGGAATCGTTGAATGTCTTTTTTGCTAGCCGGGGCCGCCCAATCGGCCACGGCTTGGACCTTGGTGTCATCCATGGCGATGCCCGTAGGCGAGATACGGTAGCCCAGAAAGTCCACCTCCCACAGATCAAAAGCACATTTCTCCAGCTTAGCATAGAGCCCGTGAGCTCTGAGTCTCTGAGTACCTCCTTGACATGGCGGTCATGGGTCGCCTGGTCTGGAGAAAAAAATGAGCAAGTCGTCTAGGTAGACCGCCAAATAGCGGTCCAGCAAGTCTCGGAAAATGTCATTCATGAAATGTTGGAAACAGGCTGGGGCGTTGCACAAACCGAATCCCATCACCAGGTATTCGAAGCTTCCCCACTTGGTCTGGAAGGCCGTCTTCCATTCATCACCCTGGCGAATCCGGACAAGGTTGTAAGCCCCCCTCAGGTCCAGTTTAGTGAACACCTTGGCACCCCGCATCTGCTCCAAGAGCTCGGGGATCAAGGGAAGGGGGTAGCGGTTCCGGATCGTGATCTTGTTGAGTTCCCTATAGTCATTGCAAAGCCGCAACTCCCCCGATTTCTTCTTGACGAACAGAATCGGCGCCCGGCCGGGATTGGGAGGCCGAATGAACCCCTTCCGCAGATTCTCATCCAGGAAATCTCGGAGAGCCTGTTGCTCTGGTTCCGAGAGATGGTAGAGTCTCCCCCGCGGAATTGGGGCTCCCGGCTGCAATTCAATGGCACAGTCATAGGGCCGGTGCGGAGGCAAGCGTTCCGCCTCCTTCTCACTGAAGACATCCCAAAAGCCGGCATACTTCTTGGGCAGGGTGGCCACATTCTCCACTTCTTGAGCCTGGCATGCCCGGGCCATCATGCAGTGGCCCTGGCAATGGTCAGAAGAAAAAATTAGCTGTCTCTTGGCCCAGGAGATCTGGGGGTCGTGGAGCGTGAGCCACACAATGCCCAGGACAATGGGGAAATCTGGGAGCTTGGTCACAAGAAAAGAAATGTCCTCTTTATGGGAGCTAGTCCACATCCTGGTAGGGGCTGTATATTGAGTCACAGCCCCCGTTTTCAAAACTCTCCCATCGAGAGAGTCTGGACACCCTTGGGCTCTTGGAGATCAATAAATTTTAATCCAGCAGACTTGGCGTAATCTGCATCAATGAAGTTGTTGGTGGCCCCCGAGTCTATCATGGCATGGACCATCATCGGCCCCTTCTCGGGTGACCACAGGCTGACCATTGCAAGGAACAATTGTCCAGTCTTGGGTTCAGGGGGGAGGTTAGCGACGTCGGCCGAGTGAGCAAACCCTCTTACACCCGGCCGGCCCCTTCCCCCATCACCTGAAGGGCCTCTTCGGCCTCTGGGGCCCCTCCGAGGGCGGCAGAGGCCTGAGGAGTCTTCCCACGCGGTTTCTGGGGGCACTCCTTTGAAAAATGTCCAGCCCCCTTGCAGTACCAGCATAAGTTAAGACGCTGACGCCGTGCCTTCTCCGCCTGGTCCACTTTGGGCCGTACTGTCCCCAACTGCATGGGCTCCAGGTCATCAAGACCGGCTGGCATCGGCAATTGCCGGGGTTGGAACTGCCCGGCCCCCCCTTCCTTCCTCGCCACCGGTTTCTCCAGCACGCCCTTGTCCCACCGCCTCCTGGTCTGCAGTCCCGCTTCCACACGAAGGCTCAGGGCAATGGCTGCCTCAAGATCATCGGGCCGAGGATGTTTCAACATCTCCTGTTGCAATTCCGAAGTCAGCCCCGCAGTGTAGTGATAACGCAACGCCAATACGTTCCACTTGGCAAACAAAGACCTCCACCTGAGCCGGGTTGCCATTGAAACGCGCCGGTGGGCTCACCCCCGGGTGCCGTCCGGCCCGGGTACGTAGCTCTCCCAATTCCCGCTGCATCTCTTGCACTTGGGCATCCGACAAGTTAGCCATGGCGACCACTGTCGTGGAGCGCTTCTTGCGGCGTCCCGAGCGGCGTCCCGTGGTGTGATAAGGGGTTCTTGGAGTTCTCCGGCCAGCTGTCACGATCACGGACTTACCGGCCCCTTAATCACACACACGGAGACGTACTGAAGGCTAACTACTTTATTGAGTATAAAAACAGTTTCAAAGAATATAGTCCAATGTGAAAAGAGTATCCAAAAAGCTGAAAGTAACAATGTATAAGATAACGTAGCAAAATAGGCAAAAGACTTGGCAGAGCTCCGCAGCCAATGCGGATCAGGAAACCAGGGCAAGGCTTTGCAAACCAATGCGAATCAGGAACAGAGCAAGGCTTCGCAAACCAATGCGCATCAGGATACAAGGCAAGGCAAAACAAGGCAAGGCTTGGTGACCACGGCTTGTGGTCCTACTCCGCTTCACGCCTGTACAGGTAAGACGTGGCCGGAGAACTGAGGATGCGTTCCCACGGATCCTGTACTTAATCCTTCGGCCGAGGTCCTCGGCGCTCTAGGCTTCTTCTTCTCCAATCCCTGCTGACGGACCTCGGCCGATCTAGGGCCCGGGACCAATCCCTCCTCCTAGACTCTATGTTCCGTCTCCTATCGAAAGTTCGACCTTGCCTCTCAGCAGCTGTGTCGCTATCTTCCTGAGAACTTTCCTCCCTAGCACTTTCCCACTCGGCCGTCCATGTTTTCACTTTCAAGCTCTTGGGAATTCCCGGGTGTTCATAACTCCTTCGCTGCTTCCCATCTCCACCTGGTGATCGGAATCTATGCTAGGTCAAACATCATCTCATCCCATGCCAAACTCTCTGCAGGCGAACGAGGCCCATCCGAAGGGGCCTGTGCTTCACCCCAGTCATCTAGCTCATCCTCTGAATCCACGTCTGCTGCTGCAGGCCCTAATGCTAATGGAGCCCCAGGACCTATTCCCCGCCCTCCAGGCACAAACGAGAACTGCTGTGCTACACCTAGAGGAAGACAGGTCCATTTTCATAAATTGTTTTAATAAAGGAAGTGACTTCCAAAATTGCAATACAGCCATTGGAAAAGTGTTTCGTGAATCAGCAATTCATGTGACCTGTGAAGTCATTTTAATTAGAACAACTAAGAACTCCCTTTACTTAGCAAGCATTTTCTTAAATGAATTGGCCCTTTGGGGGCAAGGGGAGATTATTTAAAAAACAGACACAACCTAGTACCGGCCAATGAACTGAAAACACATGCTGAAAGGCAATGTGTGAAGATTAATAGCCAGAAATCTGTTCCAAAGTATTAATGCTGATGTATATATACATCAGTTTGTTTGGACTAGGTTGCACAGGCCCCCTTTTGGTTTTAGATATGATGTTAGACTCTTTTGAATGGGTAGGTAACCAATTTTGACCCTCTTCAGATCTCTGAAGTTGTCCCCTTGAAAAGAGGAAAACTATTTGAACAGATATCCTGTGCTGGTTTTGAAAAGGGGTTATTTTTTTATATTAACCTGAAGATGGACTGCAGGAAAAACTTCACTTTAAGGTCTATTACAATACCTGGAATCTTACAGGAAATGGATTCATCCTCCCTTTTTTGCCACTCAAAGGTCATCCAATGGAGTCGCAGCCTTCATTGACCTAATTCCAATTGTTAATTCCAACTAGTGAAACCCACTGGATCAATTGTCAACTGGTAAGATGCTGCTTACATAAATCTCAAAGATTCACTGAACCTACTTTAGCTGGGTCTACTCATTGGATTTATGTCATAGTCCACAAAAACAACCTCAGGGGCTCCTTATGGTCCCAGGTCTGCACTTTTTATCCTTTATTTTAGAAGAAATATTTGATTTACTGCATATATTGTGACTCATTAAAGTATATATAGAAGCTTAGATACATTAGAATGATTATCAATTATATTGCATTATCATCATAATGCAAATATGATAAAGTATGTCTCATCTTGGGTTCTAGGGAGAGTTCAGGCTTGATTTGCTCTAGAACTTACTTATCATGGTACTGCCCAATACACTTCACCCTCCAACAAGTTGGGGGGTGGAACACTTTTGTCTCCTCCCCTCGGAGAAGAGATTGGTTAATTTTGCAGAATCTGCTGGAAGGGAGGAGGGGCTGGCATAGTGTGGTGCTCATTCTGCAAAAAGACATCGCCCACCACTCCTGCCCATGGATAGTATAACAATGATCATCAAATGGTTTAACATTTGGGGTCGGATAGGAATTCGCCTACGAGGGTTTTGCCTATCCTATACTGTCATCTTAGGGGCTTGATGGAATGGTCGGCTTGTAAACTAGCCAAGCATAAATAGATTAGTTATTCAAAGATTTGTATACACTTAAGGCACCCCTTAAGGGTGTGGGGCATTCTGAAAACACTCACCTAGAGGTTAATTTTAGGGGTGAGGTGAAGGTGAATGCCCCAGGAGCGGGGAGAGTCTAGTTTCAAAAGTTGAAAGAGATTTCTCCTGATGTTTCCCTTACGGGTTGCCCAGTTGCAGGGGACTCAGGTAGTACACCTGAAGAGCTGAGGGGTAGACTTTAGAAGACGCTACCTCAGCTTAGACACACCAAGTTGAACTGACACCAAAAAGTTAGTTGAGTTATAAGTTAAATAGGTAACTATCAATAAAAGTTGCCCAAATTTGAATCCATATATTTTGTGTCTGTCTCTTTATTTTGGGGGGTTGGAAGACAAATACAGGTGTTTCCGCCCTCCTAGGATCACAGTATATGTTCAATGGGCTATCCATAACTTCATGGTCTGCAAAAAGCATGAAGTAAAATTTTGGTCAGTTTTACCTTCTGGGTTAAATGGCAGTAGATTATCTGAATCCAGGCTAGAAACCTAACATTTACATTTATCTGCTATACCTTTGTATATGCAAACAAAGACAGAATAGTTAAGAAAATCAGGCACCCAACAGAATCTGCCATTATCAGGAATTATATTGCCAGGAAGTTCTCTAATAATGCATCAGTCCTAATGTCATAGGAAGAATCTTGCTTTCCGCCTTCTCCTTCAATTCAGTACATTAGAGAAGTGATCATGATGAGGGATGTGGCAAATTGTTGTAGCAGACACACCACTTAGATTTAATCCAGATGTTTCCTAAATTTACTTATTTAGGACATGCCCTCTATGAGATCATCAAATTACTAATTCCGTAGGAAAAGAACATTAAATTAAGCCGAACTGTGTACGGAATGTAAATTGTCATAAAACTAGATGAAATATATATTAATACATTCTCATGGGAATATGCAAGTATCAGTGCTCCTGCTCCATCCACTTTACTAGATGGAAAATGGAAGAGGTGAACCAACATTTAAGGCAAGCAAATTCATTTGAGCCCCTGCCCAAATATTTTATTTTGTCTGGTTTTGTTTCATTAAATCCAATGAAAGAGAAAAAAAATCCTTCATTTTTTTGGAAAGTTTGTTTTATTTTGAAAGTAGTAAGTAAAGATTACTGCATTAAAGGAACCATTTCTCCGAGTCTACTAATGATTCTAGTTCTTGCCACTGTATGGACTTTTTGAAATGCGTGCACAGTCTGCTGAATTGTAATAGCTTTTGGCGAAATGCTTTAAAGACAGGAACTGCTTGAATTAAAACCCACAAATTAATATTAATTTTTAAAATCTCCTTAGGTGTGCATACCCCTCCTTTTTTTAAAGGATGAGTGGAAATTGCTTTTTGAGGCAAGTCTGTGACCCCTGGAAGATCACAAAGGAGCCCTAGGAATTTTTTTGGTCAGAGGATTACCAAAACGGAGGTGTACGAAAACAGAGGTTTCTCTCCCCACAAGCAAATTATAATTATTTACCATTACATTTGTATGTATCCTTTGCTTCAAAGAGCTAAAGGCAGTATACATGGTTCCTCCAGCTCAGTTTCTTCCTTTGATTTTGTCATGATGCCAGGGCTCTGCCTTATTCAGGTAGAGATGAACCAAACAAATACCCGGTTTGTATTAAACAGTTTAATTAAAACAGCACTTGCTTTCTGGCTGTTTTAATAGTCCAAAATATAAAACATAAAGAAAGCACTCAGACAGATAATAAACAAAAACAGCAAACACTGTTGCAGGTTCAAGATAACTCCATAGTCAAAAGGACCAGTTCAGTGGTCAAACGCTGAGAATTCAATAAACAAAGTCCAGGGATCAAGAGTCTAAGGATCAAAGTCCAGGGATCAAGTCTAGGGATCAAGTAGTCAAAAGCCAGTCCAAAGATTCAAGGTTCCAGGATTCCAAAGGTTCAGGTCAGGACACAAAAAAATCCACAAACCTGGGGGAAAACTAGCAGCATCTACCACCAAGATAAAACAAATACTTTTCTCCTAAAGATTAGTCCCAAAGCCAGCTCATTATATCCAGAAACACCCAGCTGCAACCTATCTCTTGCATACCTCCACCCTTAATTGCTTTCATCCATGAACTCTTACTTACAGATTACTCAACCCTTTAGAACTAAGACTTACATTAACCCTTCAATCATCAACTGCTAGGCCTACCAGCACCAACCACCACCAACTGCAGAACATGATACATGACAGATTTGCCCCTTATTTCACACAATAATCTCTATTTAACTAGCAGGTTAATCTAGTTCTCCTCTCAGAAGAGTGGGGAGAACCAACCCCATGTAACCATGGAAGTGTTTTGTATGGTAAACATTTTCAGGATACCTTCTTTGTTTTTATTTGAGGAGACCACACGTTTGAGAACCCCACACAATTAATGTAATAATGTACACACATTCAATAATCAAATTACATTTGGACATTATCAGTAGAAGATGACCCTTTGTTTTAGAGAATCTTGTGTGTACAGTTTTTATCCTTTAAATTTGCATAGGAAAGGAAGTGGAAATTACTACATCTCAAAAAGCTCCAATCCAAGACAGAGCTAAGTTGGTAAATTCCACTGAACTCAATGGGTCTTGGGCCCGAATCAGTTTGACTGAAAGTGATTTGTAATATTCATTGTTCCATGTCATGTAATCCCCAATGGAGAGGAGGGAACTGAAAAGCTGGGCAAAATGGATCAAGAGAGACGGATTTATCAGCTACTGGAGAGGATGGAGTGCAGTCTGCATTATACCTGAGGAGGGGGGTCTGTCATGGGGCTCCTGGAGCATCTTTCCTTCCTCCCCAGCAGCAGAAAAGTTCCTCCAGAGAGGGCCCTGCTGGGAACTTGCTTTCCCAGCAGCACTTGCATGGGGCAGGCATTGAAAAGTCTCTGAGTTACTCTCAGAGCATGATGGGAGTTGAAGCTTTTTTCTCTCTCCGTTTCTCAGCCAATAAAAGGCGTGGTTGTGTCCATGCTCTGATTAGCTGAGAATGGACGCAACCAGCGACTCCAACTCCTAGAACCCTCTTTAGCACTTTAAAAAATGTTATGGTAAAAACTGAAAACAATAGTAAAACATCAGTATATTGGTGAATTGTTCTAAAACTTGGCAGGGCAGTTGTTAATGAAGTCTAAATCTGAGGTATGGTTCATGAAGATGACTGGGTATTGAACCTTTAAAGTTTTGCATTGTAGCCAATCCGCCAAATCTTTGCTGAATGAAAGTGACAACACTCCTCCTGATTTGTACTGTTCTATACTGTGATAAATGTCACATGTTTATATGTCATATGTTGAACTGCAGGGATTGTCTGCAAGTATGTGTACTGTAATCTGCTCTGAGTCCCCTTCGGGGTGAGAAGAGCGGAATATAAATGAAGTAAATAAATAAATAAATAATTGAGTAACTTCCCAGTAAACAGAATGAGGAATTAGCCGAAAACTGACCCCGAAATGGCATCCTTTTTGACCGAATTGCAGACTTCTAATAAGTAAATTCACTTAGGATTGAACTACTGTTCTGAAATCATCACTTATCTGAGGTATGCTCCTCAGGACACAATGAACTTACATTTGAATATATTCATGGAGGAGGACTCCATCGTATCTTTTCTAAACTGTATAGAAACTGAGCTTATCATGAAGCAGTTCATACAGGATGAGTATTTAAATAAACATACAAGATAGGCCATTAATGGAAAAGAAGGCCAACATTGAATTATTTGTATGTTCTATTCAGAAGGAATATTTTCTAGGGGTGGATAGGAGATTATTTAAATACTTCATTTTCCATTAATTTTTCATATTTGAAATTATTTTGACCTTATATCGACCCTCGGCTTCCAACCCGAAAGTGAAGTTTCAAAACTGAACCGGGATCACCATTTTTTGTAAAGATTACGTTATCAGGTCGTTTTTTCCCCTCCTCCGTTCTTAACTTGCGAGAGAAGACTGGAGGGCAGCAGCACCCCCTTTCTCCTCTCACCATCTGAGAGCAAGCCTTGTCGCGGTTTATTTCCTTGGCAGGAGGGGAGGAGGAGCGTCTCGGTTTATTTCCTTGGCAGGGGAGGAGGAGTGTCAGCCCCTGCTAAACCGTGCCAAGCCATCCACTCCTCTGTTCCTCCCCCCACAAGCTCAGAGGCATCCCGGGTTATATTTAACCTGCAATGCTTCTGAGCTGGGGAGGGAGGGAAAAGAGGGGAGGGCTTGCTCTCCCTTCCTCCCTCCCTGCCCCTCCCACCTGAGAGGCATTGCACATTAAATATAATTCACGATGCTTCTGAGATGGGGGGCAGGGAGGGAAGAAGGGAGTGCTTGCTCTCCCTTCCTTCCTCCCTCACCGCCCCTCCCAGATGAGAGGCATCAAGCATTAAATATAATGCACAATGCTTCTTAGCTCAGGGAAGGGGAGGGAAGAGAGGAGAGCAAGCCCTCCATTCTAGCCTCCCAGCTGGCATAACGAATAATAAGGAAAATTCGTTATTAATTACGTTTCAATTACAAAATGTATTTTAAAAATTTTGGGATAATTTCTATAATGACCCAGCAAGGGAACCCCCCCACACACCCCCCACGAGTTTAGAATCAAAAAAATTATGGATCAACCACCCCTAATATTTCTATGGTAAATATTTGCTGTATTAATTTTTTTTTTAAAAAAACAACCTTTCTTTAAACATTTGATAATGTGTTATATGTCTTTTATGTGTGCCTGCCTAATGTGAATTACAAATTTCAGAGTTGTATTATGTCTTTCTCTTCTAATGAATGATAACATATTCCGTTGCACACCTTCTTTGTGTGAACCATTTTTTTATTTAAAAAAAGCAAGTGTGTAAAACAGCACATTTCTTTTTCCAGAAGAAAAGAAATATGTTTTTCATTTAGTTTCTAAATGATGCCTTCAGGGATTTTTCCACCTTATGTTAATTGCCATTACTATTTGTTCCTAAAGCCAAATTAAAGATCTACTTAAAGGGACATAAGAAGACCTATCTCAGATTTATTTTAGTGAAACTACATCACTTCTTTGGTGTTATTTTGCTAATTATTTTTAATGGGTTGGAGAACTTGCTTTGCCTAGAATTATTTCAATTGCAGGTCTCTAAAATCTTAAAAAGAAAGTCTTAATTAAGAAATGGATTTCAACCTCCATGTACTTAAAGTGCCATCTGTGTTAAACTGGAGAAGGTACTTAATACCAAGACGTTGTGTGTGGTTTCTTTTTTTTCTTTCCTGATTTGCCATGTATGTTGTTACATGCTTCTGTCTACTGGATGCCTAATACGTTGGCTACACAGGAACATTTTTTTTTCTGCTGGAACATTTCACACAAAAAAGGAAACATCCCTTGCATTTTCATTTCAATATGACAGAGAAATTCTTTCATTTGATTATTTGAAATGCTCATTTACAACGAGGGGAAAAAGAACAGACCCAGCCCATTCCTCAGGTTGACAGAATTAGAGGTTAGAAAGGTGGAGCGGGAGTGAAACTACTTGACAGCCGGAAGTCGAAGTGTCCTCCTAGGGAGATGATACTATCAATTTACTTATAAGATTAAGATAAAAACATTTTGGGAATTGGTTGATCTTAAAATTATTTCCTTACTATTTTTGTCTTCAGCCCAGTTTCAATATCTAGAAAAGAAATTGAACAGTGCAGCATTACTCTGTGTTAGAACAGCAGCCCGACTGCCCTTCTGCCCCACTCCCACCTCCAAAAGCATTCCAACCAGTGGTTGAAAAATGCTGTTTTAATTTTCCAGTGCAATGCAAACATCTCACAGGAGACACATGTCTGTTGTAAAAAAAAATTGTCACTGTGACGATACCACCTTCCCGTGCACCCTTGTTCATTGCTGACTGTGCTCTTGTTTCCCTTTAAGGTCTGGCGCACTTGATGATGGGCGATCAAGGTATGGGTTCTGCTCCTTTTCCACTCTGCTTTCATTGTTATTTTTTTCCTTTTGTTTTTTCTTTCCTTTTTTATCTGTAGTTGCTTCAAAATCCATCACTGCAATTGATGGCCAAATGCTTGTGAGCTGTATTGGGCTGCAAATAAGTACATAATCTTAGTCACATTTTTCTTTCTTTCTTTCTTTGGTTGTTGTCATGTGTATCTTTTTTCTCTAGATATGTATATACCTCTAAAGTATAAATAGCTTTATCTATGTACTGCTGGTTTTGTTTGATTTGCTCCCTAGATCTTTTGTTCTCATTTCCTACTCTTTCCCCTATCCGACTTGTAATATAATAACCATTAAAAGGGGGGTGGAGGTAGGAGAATCTGGCTATGTGTTCAAACATGATCATGAAATAAATCAAGCTGCGTTCCCCAGAGAGATTGTGAGTTTGTACTTAAAAAAAAGGAATTTGTACCCAGGGTGAAAAAAAAATGCTGCTTTGCATTAATGCATGGCTGTTTGAAAAAAAAATGCAGAAAGCAATTGCTCCTAGCTTCTGAAATGCTAAGAACACATTTTTGCAATGTGATGAAATTAGTTGTGTTTCCCCATCACCTCGTGTAAACTCTTTCCCCTAAGTGTTCATGTCACGTCTATGCCACTCATTTGAATATGAAGCATGGGTTTTCCCCCTGTGTTTTACTGCATGGCCCTGAAGATTGGAAAGCAACAGTCCTCAACCTGCAATCCCAGTTGCATCTCCATTTGTCTTCAATGTTTTGTTTCATGCTTTGTCTCTTCTCATATTTTGGAGATAACATTTGCATTTGCACACATACACACACACGACTCTTACTGTTGTTTCTCTTCTTTCTTCTCTCTCTTGTCTGGCAATGCTTTCTTCATGGAACCATTTCACCAAACCCATAGGTAAAAGTAAAGGTATTACATGCTTTTCTTCCTTTCTACCTTCTCCTCTTTTCCGTTGAATGCCATCTATATACTTTAAAGTATGTCTGAGTGGTGCAAATCTATGTGTTTAGTGTTGATGCACTGTGGTGATGGGAGGTAGGTACGTTTTGTGTAGAAAAAAATTATTTCGTGGATCTCAAGGTAAGACACAAAAAACATGAAAGCAGGATAGATTCAGACTTCCAGATATAAAACTGATTAAGGGAAAGTTTGGAAATATTGTAAAGAAATAATATCATTATTGTAATTTGTATGTAATGATCTGTTGCACCATTATTATGCAAGATATTGTACAAAATGTCTAAGTGGTGCATCCTTTTGCCGGCGGCTTTCCAAACTCTGTGTCATGCAAAAGGAGAGACCAGAACTTGGCAGAAGTCCAAAGCAAGGGTTAACTGGTGGTACCTGGCAGCTTTGATGAGGATATATATTATATGGGATTGAATAAAGGCTTCACAGATGAAAATGTCTGGTGCAGAGAAATTCAGAGCTGTGAAGGGGCTGGTATCAAATAGGGATACTGAGAGGCTTTCCAGGATTAAGGGAGCAGCATGGAAGAACAGTCGAAGGCAGGTGCTGGAAAAGGGAAGATGACCTCAAGCCACCTTCTGAGGTATGATTCTGTTCTCAGTGCCTACAAAATGTAAATTGAAATTGTCAGAGGCAGCCTCGAGCATAGTGCCACCAGATAGTGACATTCTGGAGAAGCTTGATTCAGGGCCAACTGCAGTGATGTGTAAGTCTGAATACAAATAGAGTTGAAAATTGCTACAGGAGTTCAGCAACATATTTCCCTGCGACATGTATAGGCTACTGTGTGGCCAAAACACAGGTGGGGTAGCGGAGGAAACATGAGAACCAGAAGAGGTGTCTGTTCCTTTAAAATATGTGTTTATATTTTGGTTGTTCGGTTGTTGCCTTATGATGGCATGCAAGGTGTAAGAATATTACCTTTGGCGCAAGACCAAATCAATCTAGGAATCTCTTGCAGCCTTGGTAAGTCTCAGACCAATTTCACCCAACAGTATCATTGAAAGTATATTCTTGCTAAATCTCTTTTACTCCACTGATCTGAATGGGGAAATGAATCACTGTTGAAATCAATAGTTTGGGTGTTGGTTTTTTTTGCCTTGTTAGAAAGAAAAGGGGTTTTTTGCCTAACGTCTGTGGCATGGACTTTTCAGCCACTCGTCACTTCATATTATAATTTGCTAGAGCAAATAACCAATTCCATATTTCATATTTCAAGTGTTGTATGTTGTAAGGAAGTTTGTATATGGTGCTCTTACATCTTCTGTGTCCCACTGAAACAGTACAGACGAGACATTTCCCCAACCTCCCCCCTTGCATAACCAGTGCCTATTATAAACTTTTAATATTACTACCTTGAGATATCAATGACACAAAAGTTTAGATGGTAGCTGTATATCTCCATTGAGTCTGTGTGATAATATGCTTAAAATATGAATAGGGTGTTAATCTTGACACTTGGAGTGCTATGAAAGTTGTTGAAAGTCACTGTCTCTTCAGGTATGAGGGGGGAAACACACCAGAAAACATTGGAATCTTTATTTTAGGTTCACCTTCCCAACAGTATCTTAGAAATAACATTTCCAATAAAAATGTAATTATTATTTTCTTTGCAGAAATGGTAGGACATTTTCAGTGTTATCTACTCAAAATTATTGGGATGTGAGGGACAAAATGAATGTGTCTTCAAAAACGTTGAGCGTAGAAGACCTACAATGACATGGAGGGGCTGGAAGGTGCCATCATTCCCAATATTTTTTATTATTTATTAAGTTCAACTTAATATACCGCTCTCTCTGGCGCCCAGAGCGGTTCACAAGATTAGTGCAAGTAAAAACAAGTAAAATACATAAAATACAGTAAAACAGTTAAAACACCTGAATTAAAACATATTGCCAGCCAATAGCAGTAATTAGCAATGGCATGCTAGCAGCGAACCCACAGGTACAGATAGTGGCAGTTGGCTATGGGCCGAATGTGTGCATAATATAATATGGATCTTGGTAAAGGAGTTTCACATATCCTCCAAGTCCCCAATGTTGCATGGGCAGTCTTGATTGATTCTTTTTCCAGGTGCTCTTAGTATGTCCAGTTTTTGTCTTCTACTTTTTCTCTTTGCCCTCAGCTTACTTCCATTGCAGCAAACAGAGTTCAAATTGTAAAAGTAGCTTGCTCCTAAATAACTAAGCAGAGGGAAAGAGAAGGGGACAAAATCTTATTCTTTTTAGTAGACTCAGGGAGTTGCAAAAGTATGGCAGGCCTATGACCTCATCATATGGGGCTAAAATCAGTGACATGCACCAATCTAGCCCCAATCACCCATGTAGCTGGCTCCCATCAGATGATGTCATGCTGGCTCCATAGGTGAAGGAAGGTGGAACTGGCATGCTGCCGTGGCAATACGGGAGGCTTCCCGTGTTGCCATTGACTGTAATGGGGGAAGCTGCACACTCCATGTGTGCACCATGCTGCCCCCCGTGAGATCAGTTAGCAGAAGAGCCCAGCTATGTGGGGCATGGGGCAGCAGCTTCCCTACATCCTACGTCAAAGTGGAGCGATGTGGGACACTATCGGCAGTTATGTGATGAGGTAGTTGGTTAGCTTGTGTATTCATCATCATGTCCATACTCTGATGTTGTTTGTCACATGCATCTGGATTTCATCTGTGAAATATTGGAGGGTGACACTCTGCTCAATGTGTAGGGTGCTGCTCCATGTTATCCTACACCCAGTTGCACCTTCAGCATGGAAACCACTTAATAGGGAGATGGACTGATATTGAATTGGATCAAGGCCAGCAGTACAAATTCATCCCCTTTATCAAAATGCACCTTCTAGTTGGAGATAACTAATAAAGATGATTTGACATAAAGTGTTGAGACTTTATGTCAAAATCAATGGGATTCCAATGAGCTTAATTTAGGCATGACTCTGCCCCATATTATTCATACACTGAATATGTTACATAAAAGCATTTCCCCACTGGAACATCAGCCTATTGACCATGCCATTCATCTGCCACATTTTGTGAAAGCTTAATGAGGTTTCTATGTGGAAGGAGGGTGGGGAGAAAGCAGCATTATGTCCTGCTACTCGGTTGGTCTAATTATCTGAAGCCTCTGGTTACTGGAAATGTCAGATTGAAAACTACACAGAGAATTACTCCCATTTTACATCAAATAAAAATATGAATCAGCTTATTTTTATGGCATTTTGGTCCTTTGTTTTTGTGCATTATTTTGATATGACAGTATGTGATACAGAGAATAATTGACAATTTCTATTGCATGCAAATTGTCCTGTGGATGGAAGGGAAAATATGGGACATTAATCTGCAGTATACATGACTGAATAGTAAAAGAGGAACAGACCGAAATATTTTCTTATTTCTTTTAGCCAAACAACATTGGCTCTTCCTGCCCACAAACAGTTTTCATATACTCAATTTCATCTCCATCGGCTTGGGTTATATTTGTATTGACTTATTATATTACTATAGCATACAATATTATTATATTATACCCGGACATATTCTGCTGCCAACCTTTTCCCATAGTAATATGAAATACCATTACACACTGGGATATCTCTTCTCATTAGCAATATGGGTTGCATAACTCAACCCAGTATCTCAGATGTCTCCATTTGAAAGCTTAGTTTGAGCTGACATTAGGGAACATGAAAAAGCTCTGCGGCAATGAATGGTCTGATGTGATTTGAACATACAGGTGACCACTTGATACTACTGTCTGTATGTATTTGGAAATCACTATTTGCAATATTTAAGGAGGTTGAAAAATCCATGAGCAAGTTTTGCACTACCTTATTTTGTACTAATTTTAAACCATCCAGCATACTTGATATTGATGTTTGTAATATTTAGCATTGATTGGTTTCTCCTATAGTGTTTAAAATAATGATGAGTGGGGGGGATTTTAATCTGAAATGAATGGTTAAGGAAACAAATGCACAATCCATATAGTTTTTAATTTTTTTTATGAAGAACAAATGCAAATGTGGAACTGAAGGGGAGAAACCAATAACCAAAAACCTTTCTTCAATTTTTTTCCCTTAGTAGGGAGAAAATGATATGAAATCTCTTGAAAATGACAAAAAGCTTTGCACTCCACTGATTAGCATATTGATTTGATATTTGTTATTACATTCAAGAAGCATTCTTTAGGGAGAAGGTTCATGGATTGCTCTGCAAGTGACAAAACAGGAAAACACTAAACATGAAGCTTTAAGTATTGAGTGGCTTGGTGGCTGTATGGCATTATCCTCTATGTTGTTGATTCTAAATTTGCCCAATCTGTTTGGGTGCCTTGGGGAAAAGTGTAACACCTGAAAACATTCTGCCAAAGTTATACAGTCATCAAGAGCCAGGTTAGGTCTTTATTGGAATCAATGTGGAAACTAGAAATGAAAAACAAATTAATAGTAAAAAAACAAAAACAAAAATACAACAACCCCATAACAGTAATGAAGGAGAAATGAAAGGTATAGTGTGTTCCCAACCTGTAATGTGGAGATCATCACTGGTCCACAAGAACTAAAATATGATCTGCAGCCTCATCTTTACTTCACTGTTGCAATGAGAGCAATTGGTCTTGCAAAACCCTCTTATGGTGCCAAGAGTTATTAAATATGGTTTTCTGTGGGCAAGCAGATGGTGGCTACTGCACTGGATGACATATGTTCCATATCGGAAACTAGTGCTGATGTGGTCTATCCAATACCATTTTCTGAATCAGCACCCCAAATAACCAAACCAAATCTAAAGCTGACCAAAATTTATTTGTACCCTTTTTGGTACTAATGTTGGAGAGTGGTCCCTGGTCAAAGTGGTCCCTGGTCAAAAAGAGGTTATTATTATTATTATTATTATTATTTCCAACATTTCTACCCCGCTCTTCTCTACCCCCGAGGGGGGACTCAGAGCGGCTCAGAGTTGGGAACCACTTTAAAGGGATGCAATTTCAAATGAAAATTTCCAGTGCCCCTCCCTTAGCTGCACATAGGTTAGATGCCAAAATTGCACTGACAATAATAAGTTCCATCTCAAACATTTTTTTTTCAGCAATGCAGGAAATGTTAGGTCAGAGAATGTTGTTTGACTGCATTTTCTATAATCTCTAGCTAGCACAGCCATAGATTATTTGAAAGTTCAAGCCACTGGTGTCTGGAAGAGGAGGAGGTGAAAGAAAAGAAAAGAGTTTGAAATTGAGATTTAGTAGTTATGTAATTTATGTATTGTTGGAGGGTTTCATGGCTGGAATCACTAGGTTGCTGTAGGTTTTTCAGACTATATGGCCATGTTCTAGAAGCATTCTCTTTTTTTTTTCCTCTTTTTTTTACTGGTCAGGAAGTTAAAAGACTATTTATTTATTATTTATTTATTGCATTTCTATCCCGTCACTTCTCTTTTTAAAAAAAATATTTTTATTGTTTTATCATTATCAACACAATATTATACAATGTCTATTTACAGCAGATTCATGTTATTCATTTCTAGGTACAATACTTCAATCTTTAGCATCTGCCATTATGTTTTTCTTATACATTTTTGTATCCCTCACCGCTGTGCTCCTCCCCCTTCCCCAAGCCATTGCTTTTACATATCATTCGTCCAAAATTTCATTTCTTCTTGTGGAGGTAACCTTCCTTCTTCCTTTTCTAATCCTTTTTCAATAAATTTTCTCCATACCTCATAAAAATCACTTTGTTTCCATATACCTCTTTTTACTTTTAATATACATGTTAACTTGTCATTTATTGCCAGTTTCCATACTTCCTTGTACCATTCCTCTATTTGTATATTTATTTCTTTTTCCCAATTCCTTGCTATAAGCAGTCTTGCTATTGTTAATAGGTTTGTTATCGCATCTTTATCCTTTTTTTCCAATTGTATACTATTATATAATGATAATAAAGCTATACTAGGACTTCTTTCTATTTTAATATTCATTATATCTTCTATTTCTTTAAATACTTTCTCGCCCAAAAATTTGCTTACATATTTACATTGCCACCACATATGTATGTATGTTCCTGTTTCTTGGCATCCTCTCCAACAGTTTTTCGAGTAGTTTTTATTTATATTTGCCATTCTTACTGGTGTAAGGTACCATTTCCATATTAATTTATAATAATTTTCTTTAATCCTTATTGATAAATTTTTAAGATGTCTTTGTCTCCACAATTGTTGCCACTCTGTTTCCTTTATTTTTATCCCTAAGTCTTCTTCCCAGATCTCCTTAAGGGTGTTATTTTTTGTTTTTCCTTCCTTTATTTCAATTATTATCTTATATATTTTACTAGTTATTCCTTTCAAGTTTTCGTGCTCTTCTACATCCCTCCCATTTTGTATTATTTGTTCAAATTGGTTGACCTTACTTCCTTTTTTATTGTTTTTTAGCCAATTTTTAAACCATTGTTCTAATTGTATACAATGGAACCATGTCAATTTTATTTCTCTAAATTCTTCCATAATCATTTCCTTCTTCGTTCCTACTTTTATCCAATCCCCCATTTTGTCTAATTTTTTTCCCTTAACTTTTTATCCATTATTTGTTTTAAATTCTTTGGAAATTTCTTTTCCATTACGATTGGGGTTATTACTGATCCATCCGTTATTAACATTCTCCTGTATTTATTCCACACAGCTGCACATAGGTTAGATGCCAAAATTGCACTGACAATAATAAGTTCCATCTCAAACATTTTTTTTTCAGCAATGCAGGAAATGTTAGGTCAGAGAATGTTGTTTGACTGCATTTTCTATAATCTCTAGCTAGCACAGCCATAGATTATTTGAAAGTTCAAGCCACTGGTGTCTGGAAGAGGAGGAGGTGAAAGAAAAGAGTTTGAAATTGAGATTTAGTAGTTATGTAATTTATGTATTGTTGGAGGGTTTCATGGCTGGAATCACTAGGTTGCTGTAGGTTTTTCAGACTATATGGCCATGTTCTAGAAGCATTCTCTCCTGACATGTTGGCTGCATCTATGGCAGGCATCCTCAGAAGTTGTGACCTCACAACCTCTGAGGATGCCTGCCATAGATGCAGCCAAAATGTCAGGAGATAATGCTTCTAGAACATGGCCATATAGCCTGAAAAACCTACAACAACCCCGTTATATAATTGTTTTAAATAATACTAAAGTGTGTGGACATCACTTACAATCAAGCAGAGTCATGTTAGCCATTATGTGGAAACTAAGTAGCCAAAGAGCAGGGGTGGATTTAATGGTAAGCAAAGTAAGCGCCTGTCTAGGGCGCCACGTGGTCAGGAGCACATCCAACCGCCAAGTTCCTTGCATGCGCCATTGCTGTGGCGTGACTCCAGCTGGACCAGGCACAGAGACAGAGTTGTGGACCGGCACAGTGCAGAGGCGGAGCCCCCAGCACGCGCAGGCGGCCTCCACGCACGCCAGAAACCTGGCCTCCGTGCCGGCTCGCGGCTCCGCCTCTGTGCCTGCTGGAGTGGGTGCGGAGGCGGAGTCATGGGCCGTTGTGGAGGCGGGGCCTCCAGCGCGGCATGGAGGCGGGGCCACAAGCTGGCACAAAGGTAATTTTCGCTTACCATTTAAACTTACCTAGGTCCGCCTCTGCCAAAGAGGAAAGTTAGCTTATTCAGAGGCCCATACTGGGAATGTTAATATAACACTGCCTATTTCAAACCACTGTGAATGTTAGCCTCACTCCTTAACAGTCATAACTTATTTTATTTTTTCTGCCATTTATATGACTAGTCTGAAAACTGATTATAGAATTTGTAATAAAATAATAAAAAGTCACATCATATATCAAAATCTTTAAGAAGTATATCTGCTAGTTTTGGTTCAAAATCCAGAGATGCTTAAGTCCTGTTCCATAAAATGGATTAGTAAAATGACACCCCCGATATAAAATAGGTAGGCCTACTGGAGGATTTTTTTCTGAATATTTTCAAGCCATGGTTGGTTGATTCAGTGAATACAAAACTCATGGATATGGATAGCCAAGTGTATAACAAAATACAGACCAGTACAAATCACATTGACTTCCTTCTTGTAATTCTAAGTTAACACCAAGAATTGTAAGAGTCGCAATTCAGCGACTTGAGTACAACCTCCATCAACATTTCTAAGCCTGTCACTTGTCTCTATTCTTAAAACTTCCATTTTTCTGCATGTCATCACTATCTTGGAGGAAGGGTGTGGCAATAAACTCAATTTTAGGGATGACACTTTATGGGGAGATATTTTTCCTTCAAGTGAGTGATGGTATTCATGATTCCTTCCCTTCCACCTCACAGTTTTGCAGTATACTGTATATTAAAATGAAATTATAGTTTTTGCTAACTCAGTAAGCTTCATAGTGAATTATCTATTTATCCCCATTTACTACATTGTGATCTTAAATATTACAACATAGTAGTGCTCAGAAAATAATCCCTGTTCCAAATTAGTGTGGTGGGTGGTTCCTCCCTATCTCTTCAGCTTTATTTCTTCATCACTAGACATTGTTTCTGAATTTTCCTGCTATCTAGTCCCCCACCTCCTCTGTCCCAATGTTTTTATCCACCATACTTTTTTTAAAGTTCAACAAGCTTTTCTCTCTTCTTGTCCTAACCTCATATCCAGATGACAGTTTCATCTGGTCTTTGGGAAGTTTCCTCCACCATATTTCCAATGTCATCAACCACTTTCTTTGTCACGCCAATTTTGTTTAAAGCTACAGACAATGCAGTCACTGTTGCCCATCTTTAGTCTAAAACTGTCTAGCAGCTTGTGATCCATTTATTTTATCAGTTTTAAATAAACAATTTTATGCAATGACATGGAATAAAAACCAATTTTCTCAAGTTTTTTTCACTTCTATGGCCTTTCAAAGACATATTTGTTTTGGCCCAGAATATCTGTATGCAAAAGGGAACTTGCAGAGAAAGCAGGTTCCATTGCATAACCTTTCTAAGACTTAAGTCGACTTCATCAGATGCAAGAAGTAAGTGCCAAGGAATATTTCTTTCTCGTTCTTCTTTTTCATTCTACTGCCAGCTTTTCACATGGGCTGCATTTTCTCTTTGAAAGGGCATTCTATAGTTTTATGTTCTACATTCATCTTAAAAACATGACAAAATGGCATCTAGAGTAGTCTAAATACAAATAAAATATTAACAAACAAATAGTGTTTCAAAAGTAAGTGGATGGATAATCCTGTGAGGGCCAACATGTGCACAACCTCTAAAACATGGGAAGTTGTCCACCACTGCCCCAAATTGTCAAATAGTGGCTATGGCCAAAACAATGGCAAATAACTTCTCAATTGCAGGTCTCAGACTATGCAGCTAATTCTTTTTGGGATATGCTTCTGGCTCCTTATTGATCCTTTCTAAGATATGAAAAACAAGTCTCCTAGTTTTAGATTTGCGCTGGTGTTAACTGGCCAAGGTAGTCAAGGTTCCAGCTGAGCAACTACTAGGGGCACTTCCACACAGTCATATAACCCAGAATATAAAGGCAGAAAATCCCATAATATCTACTTTGAACTTGGTTATCTGAGCCCACGCTGCCATATATTCCAGCCCAAAGCAGCAAGTGTGGGATTTTATTCAGCTGTGTGGAAGGAGCCTAGGTCAGCTGAAGCTATGTTAAATCAAGCTCTCAGTCCAGGGATGTTGACAATTACTCAGGTAATGGCACTCCTTGCAGTCATGCCAGCCACATGACCTTGGAGGTGTCTATGGACAACACTACTCTTCGGCTTAGAAATGGAGATGAGCACCAACCCCCAGAGTCGGACATGACTGGACTTCATGTCAGGGGAAAACTTTTACTTTTACTTACTGTCATCCTGTCCTAACTTTACACTGACACTGTGACTGACAGTTTTGATTTGGTGTAATTCAACTCCTTGATTATCCCATCCTTTGTCTAGCCCCTTTTTGGCTCTTCAGCTAGCAGATCCTAACCTGCACAGAAGTTCTATCAATGTTTCTTTGTCTTCCTGCAGATTATACATCCATTGTTTATATTTTCTCAGCTGTTTCAAATGTGTTATTGTGTATGTAGGTAATTACATCCTTTATTTGTTATATATTGCTTTGGGGGTCTTCTTTTTTTGAAAGCGGCCAGTACATATTGTTATAAATAAATTAAATCAGTTTTGAGGTATCTTGACAATTACTCTTTCAAACAACACTAAAATCTAACTGCAATCATAGCAAGACACTCAGATCAAAATGTCAGTGTGCCATTAAATTGCAGGTATAACATTTTAAATGCATTGCCTAAGTTAAAACGAATCCCAGCAACAAACTGAAATAAATGACAAAAAGGAAAAGAGAATGTTGCAAGCCTAAACACCCCAAATCAAATTAAATAAAGCATAACTTTCCTATTGCATGATAGACAGTAAGGAAAGTACCTAATTGCTCCCTTTGGGGAAAACATTCGTTTGCAAAGCAGAAAACCATTGAAAGAATTTATCTTAATGGTCCCAAACAAAAGAGGCATTTGGAGAAGTGACCTTAGCTGCCATGCAGGTAAGTTCATGTGGGATCAAACATTCTTTCATTTATCTTTGTTCCTGACCTCATCGGCCAATACCAAGCTAGAGTGGCCATATCTTTAAATAAGGGAGAATAAGGACCATTTTTCAATTGCAGAGTTGCTATTCTGTGAGTCACTGCAGAAGGAGCCAATCCATCAAATCAGAGTAAGCTAGCAATACTGTCAATCAGAAGGCCAAAGTACAAGTACATGAGCGTTTATGGGAACAAAACAACTCAAAAACAACAACAAAACCAGGATGAAAGGTTGAGCAAAATTCCTCCTTAAATTAGGCTTTGGTAACTAGACACAGAGAACAAGTGTAGCATAAGAACACACTGCATCTCCATCCCCATCCCCTACACCTAAAGTGGAAAATGGATAGTTTTCTTTATTTGTTTTAGAGGTTGGTAGCTGCAGTTCCCTCATGGTGTGGTGAAATAATGCCAGCAATATTTCAATGAAACCTGATCAACATATCTGAAAATTGGTAGGTTATCCTCTACTGTTAGGGGCTATGTATCTAATATTATGGAGTAGTGTTGTCCATAATATTGCAAATATGATTCCCCCCAATATGATTCCCATCCTCACTTTGCCTGTGATCACAAAAGATTATAGTGGTGGTGAAAATCATGGGTACTAGGCCTGGTTGAGCAAGAAAATAAATGTTTCAAAACCCGCTGCAAATTGGGGGGGGGGGGGGTAGCAATTTGAATTTGATGGACTGCTGAAATTTTTGTAATATAAATCAAATTAATTTCGTTAAAATTAATGAAATTTGTAATGACTTTGTTAATGGCACACGTTTAGCCCAGTTATCCCTTCTTCTCGGTGTTAAAGCTTACGCGCGTTGGTTCCCAGGTGGTGAGGAGGAGTGGAGGAGATGCCCTCCACTCCTCCTCGCCACCTGGGAACTAACGCGTGCTAGCTGTAATGCTTGGAATCCCATGCCTTACCCCTGGATCTGAATGGGGCGTTCTTAGGCGATGGAAGGAAAAGCTAGGGAAAGGAACACCTTTCCCAAAAATGGCGATTTCTTTAGGAGAAATGGCGGTGGTGCCTTCGAATTTGGTAATTCACTTCCGGGGTGCTTGCAGCATGTCAAAAACATTTCTAAAGTAAGTTTAAAACAAATTTAAAACAAATTTCATAGAGATACGACGAACCTAACGAGGCCTAATGGATACCACCAGTTGTTTTTGGACTGCAGTTTCCAGATGCCCTATTCAATGGTACAAAATGATGTGAACTGTAGTCTAACATCTAAACGTTTGTATGATTTACAGCCTGGTATGCAACAAGTGTGACTTTCAAAAAAGGTGACACACACAAGATAGAATTACACTGAGTTAATAGAATCTCTAGCTCCTTTTAAAAAAGTGATTACAGGCAGTCCCTGAGTTACAACATCTGACTTACAAATGAAGTCAGTTAGGAATGGGGGAGAGAAAAAAGAAAGTTGTTAACTATGAGTCGTTTGTAAGTCAGAAGTTTGAAACTCAGGAAATGTCTGTAATCTACCCCTAGGAAGGAAAATTCATTCTTGGAAGAGTTATGGCGAAAAGGTATCTCAAACTTGAGCACCAATCTGTGTTTCCACAGCAAGCCTATTTTGTAAAAATCTAATTATTGAAGGGACAGAGAGTGAGGTGAAATCTTTTGTACAGGGGTACAGACAGCAAAACAAGCACCACAGTGGTGTTAACCCTTCCCTATTCTATCCAAAGCTGAGAAATATACTTTTTTGGCTGAGGTTATACTTCAAAATGTGCTTGTTCTGACTTACATACAAATTAAACTTAAGAACAAGCTTACACAACCTATCTTCAGTATAACTTGGGGACTGTCTGTATTTTCAAGTAAAAGAATCAAATTGTCAAGGCAGAAGCTGAACAATTGCTCTCCCCCCTCTCTCGTTTTCTCTTTTCTCTCTCTAGTAGAGAAGGAAGTGAGCGTAGTCTTCTCCACATCAAAATAACTTTATGTGCTCAGTATTAGTACATAATAAAATATATTGTCTAATGGAGGAGAGAGAAAAATGAGAAAAATGTCTTCATTTTGAGTGATGTATGAAGAGATAGTTTGGACTATATGCCAAGAAACCAGAAGTTATCAGAAGTCTATGCTATGCCTGAACTTCTAGAGAGTATTGTGGAAACTCCAATTAGTGCATATAGACATGCAAAACTTGCTAATAGCCTACACCCATTGTACACTGGATGTGTGGAGAGAGAATTGGGGTTGTGCCAGCTGTCCAAACCCCCAGTCTTCAATCAGGAGTCTCTGTGTGGGGCACTGTGAAGGCCGGGACCTTGTTTACGCTTTCAGTAAAGAAACAGATTCCAAAATGAAGTTTTCTAGATATTGCCAACATGACCACAGAGTTGGGAACAAGTGAATAAGATAAAAGGGAAGAATAATGCAATGTACAGAAGAAAAGATAGTATTTATTTATTTACTTATTTACTATATTTATACCCCGTTGCAGAGTAAGCTTTTTGAGTATCATAAAATATGCTTTATTGTACAATTAGGATGTTCTAGGGAGGTCTACACTTGATAGTTTATCGGCCTAAGTACCCTAAAGGCAGCAGATCCCATATGATCCTGGAAGGAAAGTAGCCTCAGTCTTAGTTAGTACTTGGATGGGAGACTGCCAAATAATATTGGGTTAGAAGTGGACTATATTTCTCAAATTATTCCTTGCCTGTTTTAGGTGAGTCAGTGGTATTCAACTTCCAAGAGACCTTACCTCCATCAGCTTCATGCTTTCTTCAGAATGTGGTATTAGGCATTGATGTGCTTGTATGTGTCACCTTTAACCTCAGGATATTATCTTGGAATTCTTTTGATGCTGTCTGCATCTATCTGTTATTATTTTTACTGCACCTGCCAACTTTTTTCACAGTTTTGGATAGTTACTGAACTACCCGTCTTCAGGTATGAATGGATATGGCAACAAATATGATGTGGTTTGTCCAAGGACCTCATCACATTAACTAAAGTGGGGCCCTGCATAGGGAGTTGCCCCATGCCGCACATCACTCAGATTCCCCTTTAGCCTATACATCTTTTTCCCGAATGCCTCCTATTGTTGGCTATGCAACATGGGAAGTCCTCCGTGTTGCACCCACTCTAACATATAACACTCCTTCTTCTCTTTTACCATGGAGCCCTGCTGGAAGTAGAGGTCCATTGTGAGATGGAAGCTGGTGGGTTACATGACAAAATTGAAGAGGGATTGTCATATGACAGGCAAAAATTGGTCACAAGTCATATTTATGAAATATACATCGTGATATGTCATCTCCTGGGCAGGCAGCATTGTTGCATCATTGTGCTCTTCAGAATAACACAGCTCAACAACAACAACAACAACAAACCTTTGGTATCTTAGTTTTTAGGCCTGTTACTGCTATTATTTGGAATGCTGATTTAAAAAATTGCATTAGATAGAGCGCATCAGCATTAGCTTCTTAGATATCACAATTTTCTGTGGGCAAGCAGATGAAGATGAGTATATGGCATATGGTGCCATTTTTTTTGAATCAGCAGGTAAAATATACCAACGATCAGGTCTAACATTTGGGGTACTAAAATGTGGTTGGCCAGTGTAATTAGATCTGTTGTACTAATTAGGACTAGCACGTGTTTAAAAAATGAGATTTTTTTCAGACAAAAATATTGCCATGTTTACATTTGTGACTTCTGTAGTTTCTGAGTAGGAAGCTACCAAAATGAATGCCTTGAAATCTGCTTAGCTTCAAGAATGTTGCAGACCATTCATTGGACCTTAAAAGAATCAATGTTTCCAATTTCATGGTTAGATCTACTGTCTGCCACTTCACTATTATAAATATATGGATGATTTGGAACCCATAGCAATGCTCTTTATTAATTTTGAATGCTTTTGTACTTATTTCAGCCTTTTGTATAAACTGTTTAACTAATCTTTAAAAATGCTCTAGTGTTACATAATCATGTTTTGGAGGGTTCTGAAGAATACTGGGGTATGTTTCCACATTTGGAATATAGTATTGCTGTAGAGTTTTGCCCAAGGCAAACTTTCAGAATAAACACAGTGTAGTTGAACAGCCCATTTTTAGTGTAATCCTGTGGATTTCTTAGTAAAAAATAAAGAGAATTGTTTGTACTGCAGAAATAGTGTTGAAGTATGCAGCCAGCCCTCTGTATCCATGGATTTAAATATCCACAGCTTGAAAATATTTTTTTAAATCCCAAAAAAACAAACCTTGCTTTTTCCATTTTGTATAAGGAACTGCATTTTGCTATGCTATTGTATATAATGGGATAGACAGACAGAGATTTTTATAACCATGGGGGTCCTTGAACCAAACCTCAGCAGATACCAAGAATACCTATTTATTTATTTATTATTTCGATTTGTTGGTCGCCCCTTCCATGTGGCTCGGGACGACTTACAGAGGTTGAAAACACAGTAAAACATGATAAAAACACAGTAAGCACAATAAAATACAATAAAACACAATAAAATCACTTTAGGAACTAACATCCATAATTAACAGCTGCATAGTAGCGGCCATACGCTACATATTGCGATGACCGATAGTAGTACAGTGGAACCCCCAAATTATTCTTGACCAAATGCCTGTGTGAATGGGAAGGTTTTACAAGCCTTTCAAAAGGCTAACAGATTGGGCAGCGCCCGGATAGTGGGAGGGAGAGCTTTCCGTAATGCTGGAGCAATGGCGCTAAAGGCTCTCCTCCGCGTCGCGGTCAGATGGAGGGTTGTGTGGCTCAGAACCGTGAGCAGGTTCAAATACTACATATTTTCTTATTGCATCAAATTCAGAAAAGTTTCTTA
This sequence comes from Anolis apletophallus, assembly GCA_030556195.1. Classification (NCBI taxonomy): domain Eukaryota; kingdom Metazoa; phylum Chordata; class Lepidosauria; order Squamata; family Anolidae; genus Anolis; species Anolis apletophallus. Next base: position 25,134,873 of record JARBWK010000003.1, read on the forward strand.
TTTTGTGCCTTCAAATTGCCTATTAACTTAAGGTAACCTCATTTATTTTACAGGTTTTTCTTAAACAAGGAATACTCAAATATAGTTTTGCTATTCCTGCCTCTAAAATCTAGCTTGCAGATCCTGGTATTTCTGGATGGTTTCCCAGCCAAGTACTCACCAGTGCTCATCTTGCCCAACTTCCAAGATCAGATGGGATCTGGTGCCTTTAGGTTATTTATTACAAATATCTTTCATTAGACATTTCTTGTTTTCCCTTCTCCCCTGCCAACAATTCTTTGGGTTATCGCCAACCATAAAGGATAGTCCCACTTTGTTTGGGAATGCACCAAAGCTTTTTACCTTTTTTTGAAAAAAGAGAAAAGTCCCAGAAGTCTATTGAAAGTCATCCCAGTTCTGCTAACCTTTGTGACTTTCTACCTCCGAATTTCCAAGTCCAGTAGTCTTCCATTCAAGACCATAAATCATTTTAGCACATATGTCATCTCTTGTGTTCTCTTGGAATGAGAATAAGATTTGTTGCATTTTATTCATTTTTCAAAAATGGGAGATAAAAAGTAAGCAGATACTTCTTCTTTTTTTACCGTAGTAGTTTGTTTTACACAGTATTATGTTTTATAGTACTCTGAATCAGACCTAGTGAAGAAAATTAGTCCAATAAAATATGTAATTTTTGTCAATATTTTGTGGAATTCAGCAAATTGGTTTATATTATTAATCATTACAAATATAAACACAATAAAAATAAAATGCATCTTAGTTCATCTATGCCCAGATGTTCCCCTAGAAGCCTGACTCTCCCAAGCTCCACTGTCACCTCAATAATCCAGTGATACCAGTTAGAGATGTGGTTATTGGGTCCCACACAAATGTCATACTGAATGGTAGGTTCCTCATTCCATCCAATTTTCCACTCATTAATTACATTTTATTAGATGAAAATTCATATTATTATATTTATTTATTTACTTCATTTATATTCTGCCTTTCTCACCCCACAGGGGACTCAGGGCGGATTACAGTGTACACATTACATTTAGACACACAAACTCACAAGACAGACAGAGGCAATTTAATATCTGGCCACCAGAGGGAGCTGTCACACTCCTTCATTCCTCAGTGTGTTTTCTGGAGATCATTTTTATGGCCTCATATATTAGTTAAATTAGTTAAATTTATATAATTAAGTCTCAGTTCTAAATAGGAGTTGCAGCACAGTAAGCCTTTTGTATACACTGAGGTTTGGCTCCCATGACTACCCTTTGAGGAGAAAAAGCGGATTATTATTATTATTATTATTACCAAATATGTGGATGGTCAAGTCTCTTTATGTAATAGTGTAATAAAATAACATCTCTTATATAAAATGGTAAAGTTAATGTTTGCCTTTTGAAATGAATATAAATTCTTCCTTAGAGGCTTTTGAAGAGAGGCAGGATGGCCATCTGTCAGGGTTGCTTTGATTGTGCTTTTCCTGCATGATAGGGGGTTGGGCTAGATGGCCTATGTCATCTCTTCCAACTCTATTATGCTATGATTCTATGAAAAATAAATATAAATATATATCAAGCCAAGGATGATGGAATCCGTGGATATAGAATCTGTGGATTTGGAGGACCAAATGTATTAGCATCTAGGATCACAGTTTTCATCCTTTATCTTATTGTTCTCTTATCTCACTCTGTCAATGATATCATTGTTGTATGGTAATATTAACTCGTGAGGGGAATAGAAAATTCATGCTCAAATAAACTAGTTAGTGTTGAAGTTTGCTGTTATATTTCTCTTTCCCTTTAGGACAGATTTAGTACACGTTCCCCATGTAGGACAGATTTAATACATGTTATTTATGCATTGTTTAGCATTGTCCATTCCTTATTTATTCAAGGTGATTATAATTACTCTTAAAGTCTTCCTTGACTTGTTTTTTAAAAAAATTCTGCTGTGTAGTTTTATCAATCTTCTTTATTGGTACTTTGTTGTACATTTTATATCTATACTCTTTTGTATAAAGCCACTTTCAGAGATGTCTTGGGAGGGAGGGAAAACAATATTGTAAGCTGTGTTGTTCTGGACTTTTCAGGGGATTATTAGATATGATGCATATCCTGCATATTAGCTAGACTCTGTTGGGAGGAGGAGGTGAGCAAATGGGTTGTTGGGGATGAATTGTGATTGCTGAAATCTCTGGATTTTGAAAAGGCTGGTGTATGATGATTGGTTAGTGATGAGAGAGCAGTATCAGGTTTAGGGAATAGCATGGGGTTTAATAGGTTTGTGTAGCTAGAAGAGTTAGAATCAGGTTCAAAGTCAGTTGGAATATTACTTTGGGAGGCAGTGAGGGGTGTGATCTTAGATGCACTTAATAAATATTACTTATTTATTTATTTACTGTATTTATATTCCGCCCTTCTCACCCCACAGGGAGCTCAGGGTGTATTACAATGCACACACACACACACACACACACATATGGCAAACATTCAATGTCGTTTAGACATACAACATGTATAGACAGACACAGCGGCAATTTAACATTCCAGCTTTTTCCTGCTTCATAAGGTTATGCTCGGTTCCGGCCACAGGGGAGCTGCTGCTTCACTGTCCACTTGTGACACCGGGTCGTGAGATGGAGTACTTCCTCATTCTTCTGCATGCTGCTGGAAAGTTTAATGGCATTGTAAATTAGTTAAATTAGCCTCCACGCATAAAGCGGTACCTAAATTTCCTACTTGACAGATGCAAATGTCTTTTGGACTGCATAGGTCAACACAAGCTAAACAATTAATGGTCAGGAGCTTACTCTGACCTGGGCTGGCTTCAACCTCATGACCTCTTAGTCAGTATTGATTTAATGCAGCTGGCTACTAACTAGCTGCGCCACAGTTATATAACCCATGATGTTATTGAGATAAGAAAGTTGAGCATGTTGGGTTTTCCATTACTTGAAGCTATGATTTAGGTCCAGCCTATATATCTTAGGGTGCTTCCAGGTAATACAAAAATGTGGGTTTTAAATGAAGAACAAAAAACGGAAGAAAAAAAACAGGACCTGTGATTGTCCTCACACAAATCTGTGGGTCCAAGAATTTCTTCCCCTGTTGTCCTCACAGGCTTCCTCTGTATCAGAACAAAATAGAGGATAGATGGGGGATATCCAGCAGGAGGGTTTTTTTATTTTAAAAATGCACTAGACCAGGGGTGCTCATTAGGTAGTTCGCGATCTACTGGTAGATCGCGTAGGGCGTCCTGGTAGATCGCAGGCACGGCGGAAGGAAGGCTCAGTCCCGCCCCGCAGGCTCCCGATGCCGCCCAGGTGCAGAAGGAAGTTGGACTGGATGGCCCTTGGAGGTCTCCTCCTAGTCTAGGAACCCATTATTGTTGTTATTATTATCAGAGGCTGAATGGTCATCTGTGAGGAATGTTTTGATTGTGTTTTTCCCTTATGGCAGAAGGAGGTTGGACTGGATGACCCTTGGTGGTCTCCTTCTACTCTAGGAACCTATTGTTGTTGTTACTATTATTATTATTATTAGCAGAGGCTGAATGAATATTATCATCATTATTATTATGAATAAATTCAGGGGCTTATTATACTCACATTTAGTTAAATTCAGTCTTAAAATATATTATGGCTCTCACTGAAATAAATTTCCAAATATTTTGCTTTTATGGCTCTCTGAGTAGTGGGTAAGTAGATCATTTTGACTTGGTTGTTTTATAAGTAGCTCGCATGCTGAAAAAGTGTGAGCACTCCTGCACTGGACAGTTTATCTGCATATGCGAATATCTTAATATAAATAGAAGTAGATTTGCCTGTGTGCATATGAGGTTCAGCACATAACAGAGGGATTTTTTTTTTTAAAAAAACCAAACTTCTGCCAGATTCTTCTTTCCCCAAATTGTTTATTCAAGCTCTGTTTAATATTATAAAGTTTAAAATAAAGAGTTGCAGAGAGTTCTAATTGCTCTCTGTTCATGCTTTCTTTAAAACAGTTGAGTATCAGTTTCACAGCTCAATCAGCTAATCAACTGTTATAATTACTATTATATTTATTTCTACCCCACTCTTCTCCCACGAGGAGAATCAGGGCGGCTTCACATATGCATCCATGATGCTATACAAGAATACAATCAGTAAAAACAATTGGTACAAAAACATTATAAAAACATCAATAAAAATTCATTAACATTTGCAATAACATGCTGCTAAACTAGAGTCCAGCCGAGTAATTCCAATATCGTCATATCACAGTATTCAAGTCCAGCTGCCAATGCCCAATACTCAATACCTTTAGTCAAATGCCTGGGCCCACAGCCAGGTCTTTAGTTGTCTCCTAAAGGACAGGAGGGAGGTGGCTAATGTGATGTCCTTAGGGAGGGAGTTCCACAGACAGGGGGTCACTGCTAAGAAGGCCCTGTCTCTCGTCCCCACCAACCGCATTTGTGAGAGTGGTGAGATCAAGAGCAGGGCCCCTCCTGAAGATCTTAAGCTACGTGATGGTTCATAGCAGGTGATATGTTCTGACAGGTAAACTGGGCCAGAGCCGTTTAGGGCTTTAAAGGTTAACACCAGCACTTTGAATTGTGCCCGGAAACTAATTGACAGCCAGTGAAGCTTGTACAACAGTGGAGTGGTTCGCTCCCTGTTTCAGGCTTTTACAAAATGGACATGTGCTGGAGCAGTCTCCGCAGAGGGGAGGGGAGGAAATTACCTGTTTTGCAGGTGGAGAAATATACAATGATGCAAATATGTACATTTTCCAGATGGAATTGGGATAAAGGGGAACCTTTTTACCCCGTATTTTAATTAGTTTCATCAAATTAGCACAGATTTTCCACTATTGTCATGTAGCCACCCCCTATTTTTAACTTTGAAATCCCCGTGTTTAGGTGCTGTGTGGATCGGCCCTCATAGTCATTGAAACCATGATTTGTTTCTTGAATGCCTTGCATTGACTTATTCTGGGAATGCTGCCATAGTTCTTTTGGAATGCACTTAATATTGATAAGAGTAGTTACATACTAACCTAACCGAGAAACAAATTTCTTTTCGAAGCTTATTCAGCAAAACATCAGTGAGGAAGAGTGAGAAATAAGTTAAACGAATGCCTCATCTCTTTCATTTCCTGCCTAGGCAGCATTCTTAAGACAATCCGTTGTAGAGAAGGTAAGGCCCTAAAAGTGAAAATGCTTTGTTCGTTCCTTGGGGTCCATTATCTTTTTCCGGTGCATCCAACATTTGTTGTTTTAAATAAAACTTTTTTGCTCTTGAGATTTGCTGTCTATTTTTCTTCTCATGCCAGGAGTGAAGTTCTTCAAACATCATGTTCAAATTCTCTTCAGTAAATTACAATGTTTGTATTATATGCCTTTGGGAACACTGGCTGTCAGAAAGTTAAGTTCACACATATTATGAGCTGGGGCGGGGGGGGATGGGTGGGTGGGTAGCTAGTGTGGGAAAGTGGAAGAAAGGGGAGGGAACCATTTTACATCATTTCCTATTGTTGAGGTCCGTCTTCTGGGATGGCCATCTTATCTGGGCTCCGTTTCCATGTGTTACGAAAACAGAGTCCCACTGAGCTCCACCGGAAGGGCCCTTATTTATTTATTTTATTTATTTATTTATTATTCGGGCTTCTATGCCGCCGACTCCCTGAGGCTTGCGGCGGCTTACAGGAGCCGAAGGGCACAGTAAAATACAGGCAATAAGCAGTTAAAAACAATTAAAAACAACAGCAGTACAGTAATTAATAACACAGTTAAAACAATGAACAGCACATCATCCTCAGAAGAACGAATAGATGGCGGGGCATGGGCAGGACTTACTCACCAAAGGCCTGCTTAAACAGGTATGTTTTACAGGCCCGTCTAAACGGGAGCAAGTCCTTCATAGACCGAGTTCCGGCCGGGAGGGCGTTCCACAGCGTAGGTGCTATGACAGAGAACGCCCTCCAGCGGGTAGCAGTCAGCCTTGCAAGTTTAGCTGAAGGTATCTCCAGGAGATTGGAGTCCTCAAACCGAAGTGATCTCGGAGGGCAATATGGGGTGAGACGGTCCCTCAAATACGCTGGCCCCAGGCCATGTAAGGCCTTAAAGGTGAGGACCAACACTTTGAAGGTGATCCGGTGCTCAATTGGCAGCCAGTGCAGATCCTGCAAAACAGGTGTTATGTGGGCGCCAGCTGGCATGCCAGACAGGAGCCGGGCGGCAGTGTTCTGCACTAGCCTGAGCTTCCGGGTCACCGACAGAGGAAGGCCAACGTAGAGTAATCCAGCCTTGAGATGACCGTGGCTTGGATCACCGTGGCCAGATCGTTCCGGGAGAGATAGGGGGCCAGCCTCCTTGCCTGTCGCAGATGAAAAAAAGCGATCTTGCTGACCGCAGAGACCTGGCCATGTGATGACCTCCGTAGGACTCTGTTTCCAAAGGGCATGGAAATGGAGCCCAGAATATATGGGATGGGGTTCATAGTATCTATAGTTAAGCATAGTTAATAAAGAGTGGTAGTGTTTGGTGGGGATATGAGATAAATAAAATCTTCTATCCCCATAGGAATGTGGGTACCTAGGAAGTCTCCATAGTTGACAGGACATGAGGATGGCCTTACATTTGTGCCAGAGATTGAGATATAACAAATCCCTCATGGCAATTTGTTCTGGGATTCCTAATGGGACTGATATAGCAGCTTTTACCGCTTCCAGCATTTTGTTATATGTCATTATGTTGATGACCCTATGAGGAAGAGGCCTTCAAGAGATTCTGTGGATAACAAATAACTTCTTGGGTCTTGCAAACTCAAGGCTGTGACTTTCTTTCATGAATCAACCCATCTTTAATGTGATAGTGTTCCTCCATAACCAATGGCTTTCGGGGCCTGAATAACTGTGGTCTCTCCCCTTTTGTAAATGCCATCTTGTATTGCTTTGTTTTTATTGAGGTGTTTTAATGTGATGTTTTAATTGTGATGTTTTTAGCAGTATTTTGCTATTGTAAAATTGTATTGTATACTGCTTATTGTATGTAAGCCGCCCTGAGCCACTGGGAGTGGGGGCGAACAAATTGGAATAAATAAATAAATAAATGTTTGCTAACTAATGTTCTAATGGATAAAGGTAGCTTGTCCAAAACATTGTAGCTATTAGGGGTGAATATCTCCAGTTTTAAATACTTTGAAATCCGTTATTTTTCGTATTTAAAATTATTTTGACCTTATATCGACCCTCGGGGTCCAACCCGGAAGAGAAGTTTCAAAATCGAACCTGGGGTCGCCATTTTTTTTAAAGGTCACGTTATTAGGTTGTTTTTTCCCTCCTCAGTTCTCAACTCGCGAGAGGAGACTGGAGGGCAGCAGTACCCGTCTTTATCTTCTCGCGAGCTGAGAGCTGAGGCGGGCGCTTTATTCCCAAGCAGGGAAGGAAGTGGGGACACTAGTCCCTGCCTCCTCCTCTCCTTTGGAATAAACCGGGACAGGGGTCTCGGTTTATTCCCAAACAGGGAAGGAGGAGGGGGACGTGAATCACCCGCCTCCTCTCCTTGGGAATAAACCGGGACAAGGGTCCCGGTTTATTCCCAAGCAGGGAAGGAAGTGGGGACTCACCTTCCCACTTTCCCCACACCTCACAGCCATCCTGTGTGTTAATGCGGGAAATATAATGTGTGCGTGTGGATAGCACTGAGAGGTTAAATATAATGCGGGATAGAAGGAAAGTGTGTGTGTGCGTGTGTGCCTTGCATCCACACACACTTCCTTTCCCCCGCAACTCAGAGCCATCCCGTGTTAAATTTAATCTTGATGCTTCTGAGCTGGGGAGGGGGGAGGGAGGGAAGAGTTCAGGGCTTGCCCTCCATTCTTCCCTCCCAGCTGACGTAATGAATAATAATGAAAATTCGTTATTAATTACGTTTCAATCACGAAATTTATTTTAAAAATTGTAATTATTTCTATAACGACCCAGCAACGGAGATCCCTCCCCCCACGAGTTTAGAATCAATTTTTTATGGATCAACCACCCCTAGTAGCTATCCAAAGTGATGTTCATTGGGCCTCTTCACTAGATGACATGCATTTTTTGAGAATGTAAAAGTAAGCAGGAATAAGAAATTTGGGGACACATGGACATTTTGGTTCTCTAGTTCTACTGAGATATATTTTCATTTGGCTTTATTGGAAGACCTCTTTCTGCTCCTTTTAATTTCTCATAGATTATTACTCACAAAAATCTTTACACCTATCTATTCCATACTAATTGCCAACTGTGAAATACAAAGAAAAGTCCTGAACCTCATACCTAGCTGCAATTCTCCTGAGATTAAACCCAGAAAAATCAGGCCAGAGGGAATCTAAAAATATATTTCTTAGTTTGCTTACCACCTAAGATTGTTTTAAAAGAGCTTCTTCCATTCTCTGTCTGGATTTAGAGTGGAGGGGGGAGTGCAGTGGCATTTCTAGTTCCACGGAAATAAGATTGTCATATCATAATAGAAGGTCCCATTGTGCATATGGGTAAGAAAGCCCATGGGGAAATATTGTGAAGGAATAAAAGATGCACACAGGAGATCTGCAGTCACTATTCTATCTCAAAAGTTCAACAGATAAACCCGTATCTCCAAACAGAGATTATGGGCCCTTCTATCCTGCCATATAAATCTAGATTTACAAAGCAAATAAATCACATTATCTGCTTTGAACAGGATTATATGAGTCTACACTGTCATATAATCTAATTCAAAGAAAATAATCTGGATTTTATATGGTAGTGTAGAAGGGGCCTGAGGACCCATCTACACTGCCTTATAATGCAGTGCCCACTCTCAACTCTTCCTGGTTGCATGGCTGCTCCCTATTTCTTCCCCCTTTCTTGATATGCTCATCTCTCTCTCTCTCTCTCTCTCTCTCTCTCTCTCTCTCTCTCTCTCTCTCTCTCGGCATTACTTTGCGAACAAAGATTCTTTAGGAAGGACTCATCCCACGCTTTTTACAAGCGTGTTGATGACTAAAAAGGCCAATCTGAGATAGGCAAGTCTGGTTGCAGAAAGCACAGCAGAAAGTTTCCTCGTGTGATGTAGTTTCCAAGTTTTGGTTCTTTCTGCGTTGTCGTTTCTCTTCGAGACCCGTTCGCCATGTCTTCTCAAAAGAGGCCGCAGCATTGTGGATAGTGCATCTCCATGCCTCCCAATGTGAGGCCAGGGTGGGCCATTTTTGGTGATCAATCTGGCCGAGCCTGAGATGTTGTTGATCTCTTTTTTGGGGCACCTCTCTTGCGCTAACCTGTGGCAAGTTCACCGTAGAGTAGCATCTTTGGGAGGCGGTGGTCCTCCATCCTAGAGATGTGCCCTGCCCAACTCAGTTGTGTTCTCAATAGCATGGCTTCAATGCTGGTGATCCCTGCTTGCTCAAGGACAGAAACATTTGTCACATAGTCAGTCCAGTGTATATTTAGGATTGTGCAAAGACAGCGCTGATGAAAGCGTTCGAGGAGTCGTAGGTGCTGGCGATAGGTGACCCATGTTTCAGACCCATATAGGAGAATAGACAGTATGATAGCTCTGTACACACTGATTTTGGTGCTTTGTCTCAGGTGTTTGTTACTCCAGACTCTTTTGCGAAGCCTTCCGAATGCACTATATGCCTTTGCTAATCTGTGATCTATCTCTTTATCAATCTTGGCGTCTGAAGAGATGATGCTTCCCAGGTAGGTGAACTGCTGCATGGACTTAAGCACAGATTTGCCTATGCTGACGTGGGGATGATACATACACACACACACACACACTATAATGTCTGCTCTATTGATGAAGATACATTACTGTCTTTCCCTCATCACCACCATCAGTTTGGAACATTTTGATATATTTATAATGCTGATGAACTCTTAATAATGTCAGCCAGGTTCATCACTGTAGCCAGGGATTGTGGGAGGCCTCCTCCAAAAACATCTAGAAAGTACGAAGTTGCTGAGTCACCTTGAGTGCCTGTATCAGAAGGAAGAGGGAATAAAAATGAATAAATAAAAACATTTGATCTCTAGATCCCCTTGCTGAGCTTATTGATTTATTTGATAATACTTCTCTCTCAGATTCTCGGGATTAAGTCACAAAGGCAACAGCTCTGGGAAGAATAATTTTCATTATCTCCTCCTTGCTTTTCTTTCATATGTCTCCAGTCAAGGTATCTGCTTTTACCAGCAGGGCCTCATCCTTGCAGTCTGCAAGATGTGAGCATGCAGTTTGCACAATTTTATCTTTGGATTCAAAGCAGTCCTTTGAGTCTGGAGTAACAAACACCAGAGACAAATCACCAAAATCAGTGGGTACAGAGCTATCTTATTTTGTGGGGGTGGGGGAGTAGTGACACATGTTGTTGGTTGTTTTATGTTGTTAAATTCTTGGAATCTTAAAGTTGAAAGAGACTATAAGGGCCATTCAGTCCATCCCTGTGCCATGCAGGAACACACAATCAAAACACTCCCAACAAATGGCCATCTAACCCCTATTTTAAAAACTCAACAGAAGGAGACTTCACTGTCCTTCAAGCAGGCCCGGATTACCCATGAGGCCACCCTAGGCCATGGCCTAGGGCGGCACAAATTGGGGGCAGCAGGTCCGGAACCCCCAATTTTTTTAAGAGCAAGAGGCGCCCCTTTGCTCCACCTCTTGCTCCTCCTCGCTCCCCCCTCCTTCCTTCACTCAAGGAAGGAAGGAGGGGTGAGAGAGGAGGAGCAAGAGTCAGAGAGGAGGGGCGCCGCATCACAGCCAGGCCTCTGACGCGCTGCCCCTCCACTCTGCCACTTGCTCCTCCTCTCTCCCCCCTCTTTCCTTCCTTCACTCAATGAAGGAAGGAAGGAGGGGCGAGAGAGGAGGAGCAAGAGTCGGAGTGGAGGGGCGCCGCGTCACAGCCAGGCCTCTGATGCGCTGCCCCTCCACTCTGCCACTTGCTCCTCCTCGCTCCCCCCTCTTTCCTTCCTTCACTCAAGGAAGGAAGGAAGGAGGGGCGAGAGAGGAGGAGCAGGAGGCAGAGTGGAGGGGCGCCGTGTCACAGCCAGGCCTCTGACGCACCGCCCCCCCCGCTCTGCCTCTTGCTCCTTCTCACTCGCCCTTCCTTCCTTCCTTCACTCCCCCCCTCTCTCAGTCCCAATGGCTGAGGGAAAGTCAGGAGAAGAGGCGACTTTTGCGCACGGCAAGGGATGGCAAGGCGGCAAGCGGTGGCATCGGCTCCGCCCCCTGGCCCACCCGTGGCCTGGGGAGAGGAGAAGAGAGGAGCGCAAGGCGGGTGGAGCGCCGAGGGCTCAGGAAGGGGAGCCAGTCATGAGGAAGGGACCTCTGACACGGCGGCCCCTTCGCTCCGCCTCTTGCTCCTCCTTGCTCCCCCTTCCTTCCTTCCTTCACTCAAGGAAGGAAGGAGGACCCTCAGGGCCGGTGCCGCACATGCGCAGCATGCCCTGGGGGCAGGGGCTTCCCATCACCTGGGGACAGGGCTTCCCGCATCTGGGGGTGGCGGGGCTTCTTTTGGCCTAGGGCGCCAAAAGCAGCTAACCCGGGCCTGCCTTCAAGGCATCATATTCCACTGACAAAATCGCCATTACCATAAGCATGTTCTTCCAATCTTTAGATAGAATTGCCAGTAACCTTACAGAGCTGAACACAAAAGCAACCATGCCTTTTTACTATCTTCAAAAGCAAGTTTCCACAGTGTAGGGTAAGAGGAGATCATTTCTAATGACGGCTGCAAGAATTTGGAAGACACTGAGAGAAAAAAAAGAGCCGAAGAATGAACCCATTGCAACCAAACTGAAATAGAAATTTCTTTAGCAGTATAGTGCTGAACTGAATGAATAACTGTAGATTTTGGAGCAAGATGCTGCCAAACATAAGCATTTTACATCCCATTAAGCACATGTTTAACTTTTCTTATTAAACTCAATGGGATTTTGCTTTGGGAAGCTGCCGCTGCTAACTCATCATTTTAAAAATGTTAGCAGATGTGGTAGGTGAATTCAGTTGTAGAAAACACAGGGGTATTAATTAGCTATCTTTAAAGAAATAAGTTATGACTTAGGTTTCTTATAAAAGGAAGCAATTGGTTAGAGAAGGAGCCACAAATGGATGCTGTGCCCATGATTTGAGACTATCGACCTTATCACACGGGGGAGCCCCCCCCCCGCCCAAGATGTTTTGCTAGCACACCGGGGGGGAGGGGGTGTCCTTGGACTTCAGTTAGGGGTGGGGCCTCTGCCTGAAGTCACATGACATTGTGTGATGGCCAGCATGGGGCTCCATCACTGAAGAAGGCGCATCTTAGGACACTTGTTTTGGTAAGTATGATGAGGTCGTATGTGTGACCTTATTGGATATTTGCTAAGCTACCCATAATTGTGATATTCTGCTGTTCGGGGCTGAAATAAACTATTTGGATGCATGTTCCTTAATTTTCTTCCAGCAAATAGAAATGGCACACTGCCATGTTTTCCATTTGTTTGCAGGTCACCTTCTAATTTTTTTCCTGTGGTGCTTACTAAATTAACAACTGACACAGAGTAAATAGGAGATGATAAACATGCATATCTGGCAGATTTTTTCCTCCTGAATTCATCAGCTTTTTTCAGTACACCTTTCTCCCCCTTTCCAGTGGCACTCTTCTTAACAAAGGTCATCTCCTTTTTAATAGAGCAGTTCAAGAATATTGAGATATTGAGATAACTTTGCTACCTTGCATATTCCGAAATAGACTATGTCTGTACAAGTTAGTGGCTAACAAATTCAATGATAATGTCCTTCTGTCCCTCTAACATAATTTTTGTATGTTGAAAGAATTAAAAGAAGCTTTCCAGGCCAGGGAACCAAACAAGTGCACCCTGTCATTAGAACATAAGAACATAAGAAGAGCCATGCTGAATCGGGCCTCAGCCCATCTAGTCCAGCATTCTGTGTCACACAGTGGCCCACTAGTTGTACACAGGGATCTCTAGCAGAAAGGAGGGCAAAACCCTCACCTGCTCCCGACCCCCACAACCAGTACCTGGGGAAAATCCTGCCTGCCTCCATCAACACAGAGGTGGCACTTGGATGTCCATTTCAGTAACTACTGATTCCCTTGGTATCCATGAATCTGTCTAATCCTGCCTTGAAGCTGTCCAGGCTGACAGCTGTCACAACCTCCTCTGGAAGTGAGTTCCATAACCCAATGACCCTCTGGGTGAAGAAATATTTCCCTTTATTAGTCCTAACTTTCCTACCTTGGAGCTTTAGGGAGTGCCCCCTAGTCCTAGTGTTGTGTGACAGAGAAAATATTTTTTCTTTATTCACCTTTTCTATGTCATGCATGATTTTATACACTTCGATCAAGTCACCTCTTAAACGCCGTCTTTCAAGGCTGAAAAGACCAAGGCGTTGCAGCCTGATTTCATAAGGGAGCTGCTCCATCCCTTGGATCATTTTTGTTGCCCTTCTTTGTACCTTTTCCAGTTCCGTTATATCCCTCTTGAGGTGCGCTGACCAGAATTGTACACAGTACTCCAGATGTGGCCTCACCATAGATTTGTAGAGAGGCAATACAACATTTGCCAACCTATTTTCGATTCCCTTCCTGATCATGCCAAGCATAGTATTTGCTTTTTTCACTGCTGCAGCGCACTGGGTTGACATCTTCATTGAGCTGTCCACCAAAACCCCAAGATCCCTTTCCTGGTTTGTCTCAGAAAGCTTTGATCCCATCAGTTGATAAGTGTATTTGGGGTTCTTTGCCCCGATGTCATTGTTACATAAGAGGCAGCTAGAGGGGTCAGTTCAATGTTTGCCACCTTAGTGGGGTGCATATGAGACGAGACAGAAAACTCCTGATTTTTTTTGTCTGTTTCACTAGTATTGGTCAAACAAACAAAAATGATATGTCTGTCTTCCCTCAGCCACCATCTAGATTTGGTCTGCAGATGAAGCGTGGCAAAATTATGAGGTGGTAAACTGGAGTGAACCATATCGTACCAGAGTACAGGTGCAAAAAAGTATTCCCAAAGGCAAACTATATATATACTGTGTGTGTGTGTGTGTGTGTGTATGTGTGTGTGTGTGTATGTATGTATGTATGTATGTATGTATATATATATATATATATATATATATATATATATATATATATAATTTCCTGCCAGTTGAAACAAAAGAAGAGTATGGTGGATACAGGAGGCAACTGTGCTCCCCTCAGTCTTCTGCTGACCATTCTGTTAGCCAGTCTCTTGTTGTGTTACTTTGCAAGTTGGAAGTATTTTGTTTTACATAAGGGAGTATTCAAAATTTCTTCTCTTGCCAGTTGCAGCGATACAGTCATGGTACACTTCCTCTCATTAGCACTTTATTCCACGGCATCTGTGTCTGTAGTCTGGTATTATGAAATGCTGCCACCATTAAATATTGGAACAAATGATAAAGAGATGGGTAAAGAGGAGAGTGGTGTGATGTGTAGCTATGGCTGAGCACATATGTCTGTCTGTGTGTGTGTTTGTGAGAGGCTTGTTTGAGAGAGGTTTGACTTTTAAAATACTTGTTTGTGTCTCTTTAAAATGTGTAACCCAGGGGTGCTCACTTTTTCAGCATGCGAGCTACTTATACAACAACCAAGTCAAAAAGATCTACCTACCCATATTTTGATAGAAGAAATAAGGGACATTTACGTGATTATTCACAAAAATAAGGGACACTTCATAAAATGCATCAAGACAAGAGTTCCTTCTCCCACCCTGACATCATTCCACAGATATAAACAGGCAGAATTAAAGCACACAGACCTTTCAGCTGCAATGCCATTCAATGCTGATCAATGTGGCCAAGCAGATGAACTCCTCGCAGTCGCAGATGGGTTTGGCAGGAAATGGCTGCCAAAGCCTTGTTCTGGTTGTCCTCCCTTGTGGCTCCTTCGCGCGCCGCCGCACGCTCCAAAAGCGCATGTGCGGGCTGAGTGCCTGCCCCCTCCTTTGCTCTGCTGCCCTCCTTCTCCCTCCCTCCCCCTCAGACCACATTGCGACGGCACTGAGGATGGAGGTGGGGGAGTCGTCCCAGAGACAGTGGATGGTGTGCATGCATGGAAGGTGCACTGCGTGGATGGTGAGCATGCATGGATGGTGAGCATGCACGGATGGTGCGCCGCACGCAGGGCAGATGCACCCCATCTGGCTGCAATCAACCTCCTTTGGACCTGCGATCGACTGGTCGATCGCGATCGACTTCATGGGTAGCCCTGGTGTAACCCAATACCATAAACTGAATACTGTTCTAATTTGATCTTCAGCCGTCTTTATTGTAAGAATAAGTATTTATTGTAAGTATTGAACAAAGAAATATTTATTTAAGAATTCTTAGGCACATAAAACGTATTGGTTACACAGTATTTTCTACACAGTACTTCTTAGATATTGTTACAGTTAACTTTTGTTATTATGAACACTTGAAATTGTTACTATATAACTTCCAGAATGGTTTATCTTTTTGCCAGCCTGGTTTAATAATGTCCTTCACTTTAAAATGCAATTCTTTCTCAGTCTCCTGACCGGGTAACTGTAATATTGTAGTTTCTTCACCTTAGCAATAGGTTAACTGCATATTTATTTCTCTAAAATCACTTTCCTCCTCAGTCCCACTGACTGACACTTATGCACAGATTCTCCTTTTATTGGTATCAGTTCTGCCACTGAAGACATAATATAATACTGGGAATTCCTTTCCCCTAGCTCACAAGCTATATCATACTTCAAAAACGGTTCATTCAATACTTGAAATATCAAGGCTGAAGACTTAAACTCATAACAGGAACCTCCTTGGTCCAGCTCTTACATAGCCAGAACCACCTTCTCTTTAGCTCACTCGGCTAAAGACTGGCTAATATTTTTAAATGGCCACTCTTCTGTTGGCAATTAGCTCTGCCCCTTTTCTCCCTAGCTCTGCTGAAATGGATACATTTCTACTGCAGGCTTCGTTATTAATGCAACGCATCAACCAAGCAGCTGGAGCTAATGCTGGAGTGCACTTGCCATATACTAACACTAGCTGTACCCGGCACGCGTTGCTGTGCCCTATTTAGGAGATGCGAGATGTAAGGGTTGGAAATGATGTTACTTACGGTCTTGGTGGGGTCATGTAGGCATGAATTGCGCACTTTCTATGTGTGCTCCAAATGATGTCATCTGGAAGCATGAGTTGTATTGTCTTATATAGCGGAGGAAGTATTTTGATTCTGGAGTGTGTCCACTCAGCAAAGTCTGTAGTGGTTGTGGAGGAGTGGCAAGTGGTGGTAGAGAGACTTTACCGGCTAGGCAGCTGTGACGACTTGGCCACTGGTTCTGGAGATTATTAATTAAAATAAATCCTCCCGGTAGTACTGCCACCAACCTAATTATTAACAATCAGGATTTTAAATTAAATAAGATGTGTATATGGTAGTTCTGTTGACCGAGCCACCCAAACACAACCACACTGTGAGGAACTAAAAGATGGAGAGATAGAGACTTTTTAAAGTTAACAATAAAACAGAATTTATTAATTAACAGACGGCTAGCAATGAGGCACTGATCACAACGGTTCTACAAAGAGGCAACAATATCGTATGGTTACTAATGGTAATAAGCTGAAGCGTGCGGTTACAGATAATAAAATGCTAAGCGTGTGGTTACAGATAATACTTCAAAAATGCTTAGATCTTAACAATACTTTAGTCAGTACTGAGTCTTGACTAAAATATAAACCTGTCACCCTATTGTCTGAAAATAGGAGTGAACAGCTGGTTCCTAACAGGAGCTTCTAAACACCAGAAGTCCCTCTGAGTCTTCCCTGCCTGAGTCAGCTTGCTGCTGACTCTCCAGCCACAGAACCCACCATTCCCTCTTTACACTGAGGAGACAAGGTGTTTAGTCTGACTCTGCAAAGTCAGCCCTAATGGCTCTAACCTAACTATCAGTGTCACCCCACACCCTGGTTGTGTCACTATAGTATATGACTGGGCAGTTCCTATGGCTGAGGCTTGGAGGATATTGTCACTCCAACCTCAAACCACACCAGCAAGAGCTAAGATGTGTCTCAATCAAAGCTCTGCCCAAGACTGAGAATCTTTCTGCCAAGATCCCTCCTTTAGTCAGCTCTGCTCCACCCCTCTGGCATTCAGCCAATCACGGGGCACTCCTATCTCTGAGCAGGATTGACTCTAAGGCCACGCCCCCTCTCTGGCTATGACCTCCCCCTTCTGGCTGTTAGCTGCAAATCCCTTTGCCAAAATGGATGCCAGCTTTCTTCCAGCAGAAAGGAAAAACCTCCAAGCAGGCTTTCCACCCACTTAGGACAGGTGAGTCCTTACAGCAGCACATTCCTGTTTTTTCTGCTGGGTATTTCAGGGCTTTGCAGTGTGTGCAGATGTGCGTTAGGGTGCCAATGTCGGCCTCTGGCACCATGCTGTAGTCTTCTGCAGCGTTGTATCTGAAGGCTAGGCGGTGGAATTGGTTGTGGTGTTTTTGAAGTTTGTTTTCTGTGTTGCAACGTCGTGTTTCTGCGCTCCTTGCGCGCTGCTGTTGTGTTGCATTTCTGCGTCTTTGTTGTTCCTGGCTGCGCGCTTCTTCTTGTCGTGCAGTTCTTTGCATTTGGTTCTCAGCTGTGCGTCGTGCAGTGACCTGTTGTCTGTGTCTCTGCTGTGCAGTGTGTTTCTGTTCTGGTGTTTGTTCTGCCCTTTTTTGTTTGATGTATGTAGCGTTGTGAGTGTGTCGTCCGATGCTGTTATTTTTATAAGGCATGGCTTGTCTTTTGGGTCAGTTTATGTCTGTGTGGAAGGAAGGAATGGTTTTAGTTTGTGGTGTTTGTAGGTGTTGTGTGTATGGGGTCCCGTAAGGTTGGTGGGATGGGTTGTGATTGGAAGTTGTGTTGTGTTGTGTGGGTAGGAATTTGCTGGAGAATTGCTCCCTCAGAGTTTGGTTTTGGCAGTTTAACCCTCAAACACCAACTGAAATCTCTCAGCATTCTATCCTAGCCTTGGATGGCTCTTGCCAGCGTTGCTATGCTTACAGCAGTTACAGCAATTACAGCAGTTACAGCAGTTATGCAAATCCGCCCTTATTGGCAGCCAATCATGTTGTTCAGAATGTAGAGGCTGGGTGAGTCGTTGGCTGCCCCGGAGGATACTGGGAAATGTAGTTTTATTTTTACTCGTTGTTTTGGGGGCCTTTTAGGTTTTGGGGAAAAAGTTTCTTTGTTACAAACGTACCTTGCTTGAGGCCTATTTCTGTTGGCAAGTATTGTTTTTCTGCATTGTATGGTTTCTTTGTTTGAGGTATACATCACATGACGTGAACCCATTTATATAATAGATTAATAAACATACTCAAAATTTGCATTATAATTAGATATTTCGTTACACTTGGAAATACAGGAGGGCTCTTTCAATTCATGATTTGTCTTTGCTTTGTATATTTTAATTTATGTATTTTAATAGTAGTACATTTTATCAGTGTGCTTTAAACATGTTGTACTCTGCCTCGAGCCATGGGAAGAGGCGGGTAACACATAAAACCTATCACCATCAGACTAAAAAATTGTACTCGCCTTGTAGGTACTTTGATCTTGGCACATAACATTCATGATGATCTGCAATGCATTTCTTTAATCCATTTTTAAAACCCTCCCCTTTTAATCCAAGGTTTTATAGAAAATCTATGTGAGACTGACCATTCAGACACTAAGAATGAGATGAATTTGCCAGGGAGAAATCTGTGGCTAGTTATGGCAATCTCACCATGATATGTGTGGTATTAATGGGATCAATATGAACCAGGAAAATGCAGTGATGAACATAATATTTTGTCTGTGTAGACAAGCACCTGGTCTTCTCTATGGACAATTGTCTATTCATTCTGCATCCAACAAGACACTGATGTTATTGTTGCTCAGCATTGCTTTGCAACTGCAGGAAAAGGGCATCCTATTTTACTTTCACAGCTAATAATGGTGGTATGTATCTTTTCTTTACAAATCCTATCTACTTTGAAAAATAAATAAAATAATTCAAAAGAAGATATTGAATTGCCCTTAACCCTGCCTTAATGTCTCCAAAAGATGGACAACAATGTTGTTCTTTTCCACACCTGTTCAACACTGTAAAAAGACAGAATTCTACTCTGGAACACTTTGCCCTCTATCTCATAGCACCCGTTGCACCTCTCAGCATTGATGAAGATAGAAAAAAATTGTTGAAGGAGCTACTAAAGTCAGCATTTGCCTCAGTAAAGGATATGATTCCCATGAGAGTCATAACTGAAAATTCATGTAAAAATAGGTGATAGATATCACTGTTGGTAAAACGTGGAGCTGAGTTCATAGAAAATCTTTACAAGGTTGTTCAATGGCATATGATGTCAGTGAATATTAACAACAGCTACATTATTATATTATTATCATGTATTTATGTGGTGCCATTACTGTACATAGTGCTTTACAAGAAAAAGAAGAAGATAAAACAGTTCTGTTCTCAGGCTTACAGTCTAAAGATAGGACACACAAAGAAATGGGTAGCAGTGAGAGAAGATTAAGTCGAGCAAAAGCCTCCTCTTCCTCTCTCACTCCAAGAACAGGGCAGTGGCAGCAGACCCGGATTAACACCTTTTTGCACCCTAGGCCACACTTTGGAATTTCGCCCCCTTTAAGCCAACCTCTACCACCACCCCCCACATCCTTTCATCCGCTCGTCCCCCTTAGGGCCCCACATCCAGCTCTCCTGGTGTGGCCCCACTAGATCCGCCACAGGAGTTTCCCTCTTGGCAGGCACTATGGATGCAGGCATGGGGAGAGGAGTCTCCTCGCTGATGCTGGGGCTTGAGGGACTTGGCTCCTACCCCGTATCGGGGATTGCACATGCGTTGTAGTCAACAGCTGTACCAATGCCGTGCTTCTCCCCGATACCGGGGCTTGTCGCGTTGGGCTTCTCTCCTGTACTGGGGTTTGTGCATGTGCCATAGCCGGCAGTTGTGCTTCTGTCTCCAGTAAGTAGGAGTCTCCTCCTTGTGTTGGAGGAGGAATACCAGCTTTCATGGTGTTAGGGCATGCACAGACTGTGCAATTGAGTTTCCTGTACTTGCACTGAAAGAGCCAGCAAGTGGATGCTGTCGGCATCGAGGGAGTTAATTGTTCCTCCTGTCGACATCGATGCCAGTGTCGAGAGCCCCTGCACATATGCTGTTTGGACAATAGCAGAGGCAGGAGCTGGTATTCAGGAAGGGGCAGGGGCACCGCCGTAAAGGAGGACCTCCATTACCCTTCCTTCCTATTCTCCATGCGCATCACGTTTTTATTTGTTTCAACATTTTTATTTTAAAAAATTGGTCCATGATCTGCGCCCTCCCCTTGGCTTGCACCCCTAGGCCATGGCCTAGGTTGGCCTTATGGGTAATCCTGGCCTGAGTGGCAGTTGGAAGTACTTTTCATCTCATTCAGAGCCTAGGCATGATCAAAGTGTCCCTGTTTTCCCTTTCTTAAACTAGTTGGGATGGAGGAAGGGCTACTGAGCCTTGACATGGTGAAACTGTGTCTGTCTTTTCTTCCCTCCTCTAAGGCCAGGACATTTGCCTTTCATTTGCTTCTGGACCTAGGCTTCATGGAAGGGTGTCTGCTTCATATTCTCTTCATCTGGGAACAGGGCAGTGACAGTTCAGATGGAGAAAGGGCCTTTTATCTGCATCTGGGTCTAGGCATGTTGGAACTGTGCCTGCCTACATGCCTTCTGTACTGTGGGAACTATTGGGGCAATTGAAGGTAGATGAATAACAATCCTCATGTGGATTTAATGAAGACAGAGCATCTGCTAGTAAATGTTGATGTGTCTTAAGGTGCCTTTAATGCCTGTGCCATTCAGACAATAGATTTAGTTTGAGCACTTTCATCAAGTATTTGCGGCAACAATGTTCTATTTAATGTAGTGTTTAGTAATACCTGTCAATGAGTACTTTCAGATGAAGCTTTTATTGTGTTACTGCCTTATGCCTTTTTATGTAGCTTTATAGAGAAGGGGAGGGGGTTTATTATTCACTTGATCCCCCCTTCATGTTTTCCCACTGCAACTTCTGTATTTTTCTTTAACATACATGTATGCAGAATAGAAAAATAAATTACTATATAGTGACTGAGATTGGTAGCTGTAATCTTCCGAAGAGCACTCTTAGTATCAGTTTGGATAATAAGGGAACCTATTTACACTACAAATTCATAATACTATATTCCACTTTGCATGGAATCCGAGATTTTGCCATTTAGGGAAGTTTGTGTGTAATTCTCAACCGTAGAGCTCTGTTGTCTCCTCAAACTGCAAAGCACATAATTCTTCAGGGTGCTTCTATGAAGTTAGAGTGGAATCATAGTGGTATAATTATGTGTTGTGGATGGAACTAGGGCTTTGAGATCAAATCTTCTTGACATTACAATAACAGTAATATGCAGTAATTACATTTTAATTTCAAAAAACCTAACAATTTTCTTCTGATTCTTCTGTGTGAATTTCAGTCTTATCAAATGATCAGTTGGCGTCTTGTAATTATCTTACTGTTTCAGAGCATCTTCCTGCTGCTACATATAACCTGTCTATACATCAATACCAGATAGCACTGAGATTTTTCCTCCTCCTTTCAGGTTTCAGTCAATCATCAAACAATTTATTTGCTATATTGATTTTTTTGTCTTGGCTCTTTAAAGTTTTTGTTGCAGGATATTTTTCCTTCCCATGAAAATAACTTTCCAGCTTTCTACAAAATTAGACTAATTTTCAGTTGTCATTTCCCCCCAGACATTTCAAATAGAATTATTGCTCCATATAAAATGTATCTTTGCTAAGGTGTAGATGCATTTTAATAGAAACTCAAGACATAGTTCAGGGACTGAATCATATTTTTGACTATTTACTTCCAGGTTGGAAAATAAAATCTTGATACCCAGAAAACTCCATCAGAAAGAACAACAGATGCCTATGTTTTGCACGGTTTTCTCTTATTATTCAACATATATCATGCAAGCTTTTGAAGATTATTTTTCTGCATGAGATATTTTCTATGTATTGGTTGATCAACAAAGATATCACTCTTTTGTAAATTTTGGATTTTACTGTATTTGCATTAGCAACAGTGACCAACACTACCCACACTAACCAGAAGAAACAGACTCACTCAGAGTTTTGGAATAACCAAAGAGCACAACTTGTTTTTTGGTTACATCTGAAACAGGGCAGGCTACCTTACATGGGTCCTGGATGAATAATAAATAAATAAATAAATAAATAATGGGTCCTGGATCAAGGTATCAGACAGCTAGCTGCTGAGCGAGGCACCAAGGTTGTCATGCTTTCTTGCACAGAACATCAGTATGAACACAGTTCTTGCCACGTGGCAGATCCCCCCCCCCCCGGAAGGGGTCACACAAACATATCTGACCCAAGGCCCATGCCAGCCTCCCTCAAGTTGAGACAAAGATATAATGGCAGAAACAACCAAATATAACAGTAACATAGCCAACAAATGCAGGATGAGAGGTAGGGGAGAGTACAAGGGCAACTGAGCTGGGAGAGCCAAGACACCTCCTTATATATGCAACAGGCAGATAAGAGGGAAGAGAGCTCTCCTTTGTTGCACTTGCTGCAGCCAATCAGAGCACAGTGAAAGCCTTCCCCAATTGGCTGGCCAGGAGAGGGCTCCCTGGGAAGATGGAGCCCAACAAGAAATAGTGGGCAGGGGGAGTGACTTCCTCCAGAACTTTCCTGCCCAGTAAGTTGGGTAGAGTATTTTGCTGAATGGCCAACATGGCTACCCCTGAATGTAATTGATAATTTACGTCAAGTAATTCCTTATAGCCGGGAAATTCAAGATTAAACAATTATGTGCTGTATACCATTATTATCATGTAATGTCATTTAATATCAATATTTTACTTGCAGTACTATATTTGTTTTCAATGAAAGGGTAGTTACTAGTACTACTTTTAAGTTTTCATCTAATCAATGTTTAACCACATCGGCTCTAAATAAAGCTGAATTTGCAGAAAAAATATACTAGAGATGGAAAGAATATTGGCCATTTTTTCACTCCCCGTGAGAAAAACTGTCATAATTAGAAATGTCAATCATTTAAAATTTTCAGGATGAATAATTTGTGTGGTCTCCCCCCCCCCCCCCCAGGGCAAGTTTTTGGAGAAAATCACACAAATTATTATACTGAAAAATATTCTCCCGAGTGTGGAAAATACTTTTCACAGAGTTTTCATCCATTATGTGTGTATCTCAGAGCCTTTCAAAAAACATCAGAAAACAAATAGACATGGTATTTTTCCAAGGCAAAAATAGTTTTCTGTGCAGTAACACTTTCCCCAGAAGCACTTTTTTTTGCATAAAAGAATACACAAAAATGTGGATTTTGTGCAAAAACATGTTTTTTGGATGCTAGATTGACTATTAATTGTGTGTTGGGATTTTTTTGCTTTTAAAAAAGGGTTGTGTTTCATATTGGAAAAAGGACACATATGTTGGTACATATTTTTCCTTTTTATGGGGGTGAAATGATCACCATCCCAAACTTTCAGTGAGTGTCTCTGGAAATGTCAGAAGAAACAACTGTTCAAAACTAGTCTCCTTCCCCTTAGATTAAAAAGAAAGCATGTATGTGCACTGAATAAGCATGGAGAACAGATTTATTGATCAAAAAGATATAATCCCATGTTTATCCTCTTGAAAAGACCATGCAACAAAGCGTGAGGAATTGTAGTTTGTGTAAAAACCATTCATGTGAATCACACAAGCAGTGTTTCTACAAATTTGAATACTTCATGGAGAATGCATAGAAAACTCTCACTTGTTTCTGTCACCCAACAAGAAGAAATATAATAACATTTTTCCTCACAACGATATAAATGCATACATCCCTTGTGTATTCTTGTGCTCATTAGCCCTAAGATTTGTGTGTACTAAAGCATATGAACATATTTTTGAAAGGGAGTAATTAGCTTGATATGGCAGTGCTGCAATACATTCACATTGTGTAAAGATATTTATGATGCATATATTCACACTCAGTGCATTCAGATTCTTTTGATACTTTTCATTTGGGCAGAAGCTGAGCACAAAAGTTCTTGTCCTTGAGCAACACATTTTCTATATGCTGGGCTTGTCCTAGGTGTGGTAACAGGTATGTAGCTAAAGGAGAGGTGGGAAAAATGAGAAAATTGTCCCTCGCAGCAATCTTTTTTTCATGCTCACAGCTTACAGTATATATTTGCTATATTTACCTTCCCTTGATAACCTTTCCAGCTGCTTTCCTATGAATATCTCTTTCTAAATGAAAGTTTTAAGTTACTGCAATGGTAGAAATGTACGGACTGGTGGGGGGAGGAGGAATTCTTATGCGGGACTGTGTCCTCATTTCCCTTTCTCCCAATAGCTACACACAGAAGTAACAGTGGTATGTACCGGGAAGTGGCGCAGCTGGCTAAGTGTCAGCTGCATAAGATCTCTCTGACATGTACAGTAGGTCATGAGTTCAAGACCTGCCCAGGTCGGGGTGGGTGTCCGACCTTAAGTGTAGCCTGCTGTCGACCATTGCAGCCTGAAAGACAGTTCATTTGTCAAGTAGGAGATAAAGGTACCACATTAAGTGGGGAGGCAAATTTTGACTGATTTATCAGCCCATTAAAGAACTCCAGAAATTGCTGAAAGGAATGCGGAAGAACAACAAGAGAAGCTGGAAAATGCTGAGAGAGATGAGGAGTGCGTCAGCTCCCCCTGGTGGCCAGAAGTTTGTCAAAAGTTTACCAGAAAATTGCCTCTTTGTCCTTGTTCATCTATGTTCATCAATATATGTATATGTGTTAAACTGCAGGGATTGTCTGCAATGTATATGTATTGTAATCCGCTCTGAGTCCCCCTCGGGGTGAGAAGAGCGGAATATAAATGAAGTAAATAAATAAATAAATGTAATAAGATTTAATTCTATTTCCAAATAAAACTTCAAATATTTTCAAAACAAACAAACAAACAAAAAACATTACCATCCTCTGCTCCCCTTTCTAGGAAGTGCACCATAAAGTCCCTGAATTAAGACCAAGTTTAGTCAAATCTATAAGACTAAGAAGAAACTAAAATCCTCTTTAGTCAAGTCTGCCTCTAGCCGGCTTTATTCTTCATTGCATTTCCATAATTTCAACATACCACTTTCTTTTTGCTTCTTCTATAACTCATAATTCACCTCTTGTCTCTTTTATCCTTGAAAAAATGTTCTCCAGAGCATTCTGATTTATTGCACTGTCTCTAGTCTTCCCTTTTCTTCTAAGCTTCTTGAATGTGTTGTCCTTTCTCAATGTCTGGCTTAATATTCTTGAAATTCTTCTTTTGAACACCTTCCCAATCTAGTTGTAGCTTCCACAATTCTAGTCAAATAATCTGTTTTCTTTGTGATATGGTCATTTTCATATTTCTATTACGCTTTTAGAACCTGTATGTTTGATACTATTGATTTTCATGGCCTTCTTTTTCATTTCTTTTTACCTAACATGTTCGGTTTTGCTGTGAGTTTTCCAGATTGTATGGAAAACTCACAGCAACCCAGTGATTCCATCCATGAAAGCCTTTGACAACACACTGTCCAGTTTTGTTCTTACATGGTTTCCGTCTTCTTCCTAATAATTATTTCATTGTTTTTGCTGTTTTTTCATCACACCATTGCCTAATAGATATTAGGCATGAGAAAAATGAAACGGAAATTAAAAGAAATCGTAAGTGATTCGTATGTAATGGGCCTTTCAAGTTTATACGGATCGCAAGGCCAATCCCGGAAGTGGACTTTCTTTTACGCACCCCCTGGGCCCAAAATTTCGTTAGATTATTAAATATTTCGTTAGATTATTAAACAGGAAAATTTTCCCCTCCAAAATAGCTTTGCAGACATAACTCACAGTGAAATCGGGGCCTTTCCATGCTTGAAGCCTAATTAGAGTGGAAGGCCTCCTCCAGGAAGTGAAAAAGGAGCCGGAAACCATAGAGAGATCCAGATCGGCACTCCTAGAGGGGCTGGAGGACTGACGAAAAAAGCGATTTAAACACCCAGGAAGGGGGTTTAGATAGAAGGACAGAGTAGGAGGACATAAGAACTGCTGAGAGAAGGGCAGCAGGAGTGAAAAGAGCATGGAGAGAAGAAGGAAGAGTTCAGAATCAAGAAAAGCCATAGAGTTCCAACGGAGGTCCTAGACTGCTATGGTAAAACAGAATGGGGAAAAAAAGATGGAGTGAGGAGAAATCTACAGAGGTAGGCCTAGGCATTTATTTAATAATATTAATAATAATAATAATATATTAATGCATTATATGTGTCCCTGCAAAGGAACCCTGTCCTTTAATAATATTAATAATAATAATAATATATTAATGCATTATATGTGTCCCTGCAAAGGAACCCTGTCCTTTAATAATAATAATAATAATAATAATAATAATATATTAATGCTTTATATCTCCCTGCAAGGAAACCAAGGGAAATGTTGCCCCTTGATTTGCCTGTGTTTAAAACAGTATCAGTCCTGTTTCCCTGCTTTGCCTACTTTAGAACTACTAACGAATTTCGTAAGTAATTAAGTTAAATTTCTGAAATTTTGGAATTTTTTTGTAAGTCTTTGATATACTAATCAAAAAAATCCCCCATTTGATTTTAGAATCGCCATTTTTCGATTTGTTATCATGCCTAATAGATATATCCTCATTCCCTTCTTTCTATTTTCCATGCATTTATGAATACTAATTTGCATTTCCAACTAATGTTTCCATTCCTGATTGGGCATCATATACAGCTGCCATTTCTGGATGTCCTCTCTTTTAATGCGTACAATGTGAACTCGTGATTTATCTTTCCAGTTCTTCTTCTAGTGCTATTTCTATTTTTTTTAATCATCTGTTAAGATTCATTCTTTTCTTTTTCTTGCCAGATCCTATGTTCTATTGTCCTCTATACTATCAAACCAGTATTCCCATTTTTGCTTCTTGACTATTTCTTACCTTCATCCAAATACTTTTATTGCAAATTTTGCTCCTGCATATTCTTTTTCTATATACCCCAGTTGAACTTCTGTTTGTCTGTGATACTTAACCTAAATGCCTTTTCTTCCATTGTTTTGTCCATCTCCTTTCCATTTTGTCAAAGTTTGATTTATTAGCTCTATTCAGGCATTTTGATAGTGTATGTGTGTGTCTGTGTGTAGGCCGGAAAAATGCCACTATTACAACACCCAGCATCTCCATATGTCCAGTGTTTATTCCTTCATTCCTAACCATGACATGTTTAACATAAAGATTTAAAGAGACTCTGCAAATCTTCTCTCTCTCTGACACAGATGGAAATGGGGAGGAAAGATGACCTTTTCTCTCCTAGAAGATGTGGGACAATAGGAGTGGTGGTGGGTCACGGAATGAGTTATTTTGGCAGATTACATTTGTTTTATCTTGTCAAAATTTGTGTACTTGTGTATTCATGCATGCATTTGTGTGGGTGGTACCCACCTTTTCAGAACTGTTAGATTACATAATGGTTTCCATGTATTTGAAGTGTGAATTCTTGAGAGAAATATCGGAATTGACCAATGGATTATTCTTTTTTTATATCCAAATACTTCCTGTTGCACTGTTCAGAGATCTATCTATTTGAATCACTCTTTAATTGGCTTTGTGTTCTTGTATCTCATCTGAATCTGGCTGTGGTCTTACAGCTCTTTGGATATGGTCAATTGTTTTTTGTTTTGAGGTTAGACAGAGCAGTTTAGACCAGTGAGATTGCAGATTTGGACTTCTTGATAAACTTGGTTGATGATAACACAGTTTGTTCTCCCAGCAGTCTTGTGAGAGGTCTTCTAGGGGAGACAACAGGATCACATTCATGGGTCTCTGTGTTCAGAGAAAGCTGAGGAAGAGGAAAGTATTTTTTTGGGTAGCTCTGTCGGCACTTTCCTCTCTTTTCCCCCTTATGATAGGGGAAAGGGCAAAGGGAAAATGCACATTGTATCACTTTCTCTCATCTGAAGGGGACGTGGTGCCAAAGTGCCTTCTCCCATCCCCATGATATGATGGGGAAAGGAGGGAGGGTGTATGAGGCACCACAAGGCAGCCTGTGAGCCTTCCCTTTTGCCAGTGACTGCTAGTGAAATGGCACAGCCCCGGGGCTGGGTGAAGCTGTTCAGTTGTGGAGTAGGAGCTTCAAAGTGTTATGGACTCCCCATTTTTGGAGTCTTTAAGCAGAGTGAGAATTAGTATATTTTAGGAGTGCTGTAGTTATGAATTGGACTAGGTGGTCCTTGTGATCTCTTTGAATGGTGATTTTATGAGGAATGTCATGTATGGAGTGCTTTATTTAGTTGCCTTGAAGTATTACATAAGACAATTCTTGAATGAGTAGATTCTATGAATGGAAGCTCAACATTATTGCAAATTACAGCATATACTAATCATTCTTATCGATAGTCTATTTCTGACAGTAGAGTCCATCATTGTCATGACTAGACTACATAGTGTCCCTTTACATGAATATGATTTAACAGTTTGTTTTCATTCAACATTTGGGTGATACCTGGTTTTGGCAGACCTCCTAGATATATACAATCTGTCATTTACAGAGTGTCTGTAGAAGATTTCCTTATTTAAATAACTAAATAGTTTGGTGCCTGAAAGAAAGCAAAACAGCTAGGAGCCAACATGTAGACTATTTTCATCATGTAAATATAAAAAAAACAATGTTCTCAACTATTGCCAAATTGAGATAGCAAATGCAAGAAATATGTGGACTTCCATGTATTGCTGTATAAATTGTATCGTCATGGGGTAGATCCTTGAGTCCATTCAAGGGAAAAGAGGATATGACTCAAAACAAACACACAAACAAATTAATAAGAAATTTTGTTTTGTTTCCTCTGTCAAAAATTGTATGTATGAATTTATTATTATTGTTATTATTATTTTACTGACACAAAAACACAGTATGTCACAGTAAATGAGATATATATGCTGGATTTCATATCACAAAATCACAAGCCGAACACTTCCCAAGTGTCTAGGACTATGGGGTGTATTTTTGATTGATGCATGCAGATCCAAGTAAAGTGGCTTTTTGCAGTTGACAGATCGTGATTTTGTCAATGTTTATTGTTTCCAAATGCTGCCTGAGATCTTTTGGCACGGCATCCAGTTTGCCGATGACCACTGGGACCATCTGTACCGGTTTATGCCAGAGCCTTTGCAGTTCGATTTTGAGGTTCTGCTATCGGCTGAGTTTTTCCTGTTGTTTTTCCTCAATGCAACTGTCACCTGGTATGGCAACATCAATAATCCAAACTATCCCCCCCCCCCCCCCGCAATCGTGATGTCTGGTGTATTGTGTTTCAAAACTTTGTCAGTCTGGATTCAAAAGTCCCACAGTATTTTTGTGTGTTCACATTCCACTACGTTTGCAGGTTTATGATCCCACCAGTCCTTTACTACTGGCAGGTGGTACTTGTGACCTAAGTTTCAATGAATCATTTGGGCCACAGAGTTGTGCCTCTGTTGTCTCTCTGTGCGATGATGATGACGATAAGACTGCCCTATCTCCCTGAGGGAACTCAGGGCGGTTTTCCAACATATATGGCAAGCACTCAATGTCAACAAAGAGCCATATCAGCAAATAACATCAAAATAAGAAACATCAAACAATATAAAACAGCCTAACTGTAAACATAATACCAAATAAGAATTAAGCAAAAAAAAAAAAAGATATTCGCTGTCTTCAAATATCTAGATGTTTTTTCAACACCAGGTCATTATAGTTTATAGGTTTTAATCTTATGTCATATGTTATTTTAGTTATGTAATGCATTTTATATTGTGATATATTGAATTTTGCCATTTCTTTTGTTGTGAACTGCTTTGAGTCCCAGGGAGTTGAAAAAGGCGGTATATAAATGAAACAAACAAACAAACAAACAAATAACGATAGCAAAATAGTGAATCATCCTTTTATTGGAAGGCAAAAAAATTAAGCCAGTAGTTAAAATGGAATTTATACTTCTTACATAATAGACAAAGAGAAATAATCAGTCTGCTCTTTTTCTCAAAGCTGTTCACAAAAACAGAACAGCAAAAATTATAGAGTGCATCATGCAATTAACTTATTTATTAAAACGCTATTAAGTCAAATGAAATTAAAATTCAGTTCAAAAAATTTCAGACATTTAAATAAAAACAACATGGACCGATAGGTCAATGAACATTACTGAATGTCAAATATACATGATACACACACACAGATGGTACATACAAAAATATTGATGCATTGTCTCAACTGCAAGTAATTTAATATATGTTTAATCACATGTAATATACATGAGTAGGGCATGTTTAAAATATATGTGAAAAAAACAGGGACAAACCCTTAGGAAATAAAACACTATGTAGGCATACAATTACAGAATTTGCAATTCATTATGATCATCTTAACATTTTAGGAATTTGGTTTTGCAATTCCCTTAGATGTCGGAGCCCCCAGTGGCATAGTGGGTTAAACCACTGAGCTACTGAACTTGATGACCAAAGGATCAGTACGGTAGTTTGAATCCAGAGAGCGGGGTGAGCTCCCACTGTTAGCCCCAGCTTTGCCAACCTAGCAGTTCAAAAACATGCAAATGTGAGTAGATTAATAAGTACAGCTCCGGTGGGGAGGTAACGATACTCCATGCAGTCATGACCTTGGAGCTGTCTATGAACAATGCTGGCTCTTCGGCTGAGAAATGGAGATGAGCACCAACCACCAGAGTCATACACGACTGAACTTAATGTCAGGGAATACTTTACCTTTACCTAGATGTCGTCTCTTTATTCATTTCAAGAAAAAGGCACAAGTTAATTTAAAAAATATAAAACAGCCTTAAAAGGCACAGCACTGGTAGAGGAAGAAGTTAAATTCCAGGAAAAACAAATCATTCTCCGCATAATCTTTATCTGTCCTGGCTCCCCCTCCAGGTCTTTTTACCTATTTATCTGATGTGTTATATTACCCACCATTTTATTTTTGTCTTGTTATGGGAAAGCAGAAATATCTGCCTATTGACAGAATGAGATCAATAGTCAAAACGGTGCACTGTCTGACATGGTCTGAAGAAAAGGAACATGAATCAAATTAAGCCAGTCCTCTCTATTTAAACTGCCTGGTAATTTACTACCTAAAGCATGGTTTAAGAATGATAGATTTCATTTTATTTAGCAAAGGGATTGCTTTTGAGAATTGTTAATGATGTACTCTCCTGATTATACTGGCTTTCTTATTGCCGTCCCTTGAGATAATTGCGATTGCCAGATAATTATTTATTACTGCCATGTTTTTTTATATACTTTATTAGACCAGGGGGATTTGCTATCAACAAGCTTGTTGGGTCTACAGACGTAGCATCATGATCAGACTTTCCGTAAAGGTCAAGGAATTTGTCGAAAATTAGGACAAACATTCATAACACAGAGTGGGCACAGCATGTATTGTTTCCACTCTTCATTTGGGTTAATTTAAAATTAGCATAATTGCTGATTAAATGCACATTGTTGGAGGCAATGTTTGCACGGAAGAAGTTGGCTTCCTCTTGAAATGAATACAGTGTGAGTTCTATTTAATGTTTCCCAGTCACAGGGGTGTTACAGCAGACCAAAATGATGCTGTCGCATCTGGGATGATAGATTTCAAGAATAACGGCTTTGCACGGAAAATAAGCCTTTTGTGCAACCGTGCCAGGTTGCCATGGTAACTGAGCATTGCTTCATGGGAATTTCCCTTTCCCTGACAATGTTTTAAACACTGAACCTGAAGCTTTGCTTTTAGATTGTTCTTGACTCGAACACTTGGGGAACACACACAAACACACCTTATAAAGTGTATCTAAACCTTATAAGGCTGTTTTATATTTTTATATTAACACGCCAGTGCTTGAGATCAGATCATGATGCAGTGGTAGTTGAAATTAAATCCTGTATCTGTCAAGGGGAATAAAGCTGCCAGACAGAAATCTCTTCAAAATTTTAGCCTAGTAAGTGTGATTTGCCCATACTTGTTGTTGTTTATTTATTCAGTCACTTCTGACTCTTTGCGACCTCATGGACCAGTCCACACCAGAGCTCCCTGTCGGCCGTCACCTCCCCCAGCTCCTTCAGAGTCAAGCCAGTCATTTCAAGGATACCATCCATCCATATTGCCCTTGGTCAGCCCCTCTTCCTTTTTCCTTCCATTTTCCCCAGCATCATTGTCTTCTCTAAGCTTTCCTTTTTTCTCATGATGTGGCCAAAGTACTTCATCTTTGCCTCTACTATCCTTCACTTAGCAGCCAGGCTTTATTTCCTGAAGTATGGACTGGTTTGTTCTTCTTGCGGTCCAAGGCACTCGCAGAATTTTCCACCAACACCACAGTTCAAAAGCATCTATCTTCGTTCACTCAGCCTTCCCTATAGTCCAGCTCTCACATCCGTAGGTTACTACCGGGAATACCATTGATTTGACTATGCGGATCTTCATTGCCACAGTAATCTCTCTACTCTTCACTATACATTGATCGATGGTGGATCGTCCTTCCCTGAACCCGGCTTGCTCCTCTGCAAGTATGTTCTCTTGCTCCAAACCAGTCCAGCAGTTTCCATTGAAGGTGCCTTGCATATATTTTGCTGATGGTATTGAGGAGGCTAATGGGTCTATAGCTTGCAGGGTCATCCTGTTTCCCTTTCTTTTTATATATGGGGACAATAATTGCCAGCGCCCAGTCCTTTGGTATCTGTCCATATTTATCTATGCAGGTAAACAATGGTGCTAGAATGAGGGACCAGGAGTCCAGATTGTTCTTAATGACCTGGGGGGGGGGGGTTCAAATCTTCTCCTGGTGCCTTTCCTGGTTTTAATTGAGCTACAAATCTTTTAATTTTGGAAGGCGTCATTGGAGGCCATATGGGGAGATCTTCCATTGATGAGATTGGGCAGGCATCTCCACCCCCGATGTCTGACGAGGTATCCCTGTAAGGTTCCTGAAAATGTGCTTCCCAGATTGCTGGAGGTATTTGAGAGTCAACCAAGGGTCAATCCCAACTTTGAATATTAGAAGTGGTACAGTATGCCAGAAGGTGGCTGCATCTTGGATACCAAGGGAATCAGTAGTTACTGAAATGGACATCCAAGTGCCACCTCTGTGTTGATGGAGGCAGGCAGGATTTTCCCCGGGTACTGGGGGGTCGGGAGCAGGTGAGGGTTTTGCCCTTCTTTCTGCTAGAGATCCCCGTGTACAACTAGTGGGCCACTGTGTGACACAGAATGCTGGACTAGATGGGCTGAGGCCCGATTCAGCATGGCTCTTCTTATGTTCTTATGTTCTTATCTTTTGCCTTGACAGCTTGGATGAGCTGTGCCAAGTTATTTTTCATGGCTTCTCCCTTCTTGCAAGTCAGCAATTGTTTATATTGTCTCTTTTGATGAAGGAGATCTTGTGCAGTTGTAGGAGAAGTGTTGGATTTGCAAATCTGCTAAGCACTGGTGAGTGCTTTTTTGGCAGAAATACACTCCTTGTCAAACCATGCCTGGGATTGTTGGTACTATTGTTGCTGTTTCTGGACTATTTTATCGAGATTGGTCATTGCTCTCCTCCCAAGAAGTAAACGTCTTCTGATTTCTTGGCAGTCTGTATCTGCAGTAATCTTTGCCCCTAAAGTCTGTCACTGCCTCCATGTTTATCAATCTTCCAGTTATCAATCATTCCTGTTGCCATAATCTTGGTTTTTTGATGTTTAGCTGCAACCCAGCTTTTGCACTTTCTTCTTTCATCTTGATTAGAAGACTCTTCAGCTCCTCCTCGCTTTCGGCCATCCAAGTGGTATCATCTGCATATCTAAGGTTGTTAATGTTTCTTCTATCAATTTTAACCCCAGCCTTGCATTCTATACTATAACCTTCTATTCAAAGGAAGCTAAACAGACCACTCCTATGTTAGTGATAAGGAATAGAGCAACTGGGTTTTCTTACAGCATAAGAAAGGCAAATGACCAGGGTGAAACAAACTACAAATTGAAATGTCAATAGCTCTTTCTATACCATCATATAACTCAACAATTGCAACGGGAACACAAGGACTATCTAATCCAATTTCCTGTCATGCAGGAACACAATGGACTAAAACATGTCTCCAAACCCTTCTTCAAGTCAGTCCATGGTACCATTGAACAACTCTGACAATAAACAACTTCTTTTCAATGTTTAAATGGGCTCCCTTCCCTTGTAATTTGAACATGTAACTAAGCCATGAGCAAGTTCTCCATTTCTAATAGGCCTGTTTTCGAATGTCGGATACATCCGAAATTCGGATGTAATTCGGATGTTTTTGACTTTTGAAGCAATTAAAAAGAGAGTTAAGGAAACAGGAAGTGGATTTGCCATTTCGAAGTCTCTGTTGCCATATTCGGATATGGCTTGTATGTCATTTCTGCCCTTCTCTATTTTTGTCCCATTGCATTTAACATGTTTTAAATGTTTATTAATGTGTTAAATGTGTTCAGTATTTTGTGCCAGTGTGGCTAGTTTTGTCTGTAGTAGTGGTCAAAAACAAAGGGAAAGGGAATCCCCCAAGTTTTGACTGTCCCTTCTGCAGTTTTCCGTGCATTGCGCAATCACAGACGCCATTAACAAAGCCATTCCAAATCAATTTTGAAAAAAACTGCTGAAAACTACATCCGAAGCGAGTTTTGAAGCCGTTTTTTCCGTGATAAAACAGGCCTAATTTCTAAGACTGACTCAGCATTGTTCTTGATCCTTTTTAATAGACCATTGACTGTGGACTATGAAAAACAACTGGTGAGAATGAGAGAGAGGGTCTTCTCTGTGGTGGTCTCCCACCTCTGGAACTCCTTCCCTAAAGAAATAAAGCTGCCCCCCTCCCTCCTGTCCTTTAAAAAAATTGAAAATCTACTTCTGCTCACTAGCATATGGAGACAAGGAGGAATTGATGGTTGAGAGATCAGCCTCTGTGCGGCTTTCCTGGTCCACACTACCCAAATGACCTCATTTGACCACATAACCAACCCATACTATTTTGTGATCCCTTGCTGGCTGATGTACACTAATGTGGATGTTTTGTTTAGATTTATGTTATTATAGAATTTTGTCTGGTTACATGTAGTTTAATTTATTGGTGTCAGGTTTAATTTACTTATGTTAGGTCTTAATTTGATGTTAGGTTTTAATGTTACTTTTATATGTAGGGCTTTTCTAGGATTTTATGTCAGTATTATGTGTTTTATGTAGGCATTGAATGTTTGCCGTTGTTATGTTGGAATCCACCCTGAGTCCCCTCAGGGAGATAGCCGAGAATACAAATAAAGCTATTCTTATTCTTATGTCTAGTCATACAAAATGTGACCCCAGGACCTAGTTCTCCATCTACATTATTTCCTAAACACTTGTTTTGTGAACCTAGTGCTCAATTGGCCTTATGTTTCTCTCCCCTATTTATGTGTTAACCCTTAACTGTTGTCCTGTAATGTGTGTTTTATTGTTATTCATTATAATTCAAGCTGTAAACCGCTCCGAGCCTCTGGGGAGTGGCGGTGTAGAAGTTTGAAATATAAAATATAAATAAATAAATAAATTGTCATGGCAAACTGCTAATGACAGACAAACTTAACTTATACTTGATTATTCATAGTTTCTATATATACTATTATTTTTATTATTTATTTCAAATATTTATACCCCACCCTTCTCTATCCCCGGAGGGGGACTCAGGGCGGCTCACAACTGGCAGTGATTCGATGCCCATATATACAGTCAATTAAATGCTATTTCCTCTGCAGAAAATAGGGAGTTATTATACACAAAAAGTGTACATGGTGTTTCGCACAGGAAGCAGGTTTTCTGTGCAGAAAATATTACTTCCTTTGCAGAAAATGATAAACCACAAACACATAAGTCCCCATTTTCTGAAGAGGAAACAGCATTCACTGACAAAAATACTATTAGATATAAAATATTATTTTCTATGCAAAAAAATGTAATCCAAAACAGCAAGAAGAATTTGAGCAGCTTTCAATAGACCTCAGAAGGCTTGTGCTCTTGGCTCAAATAGTCCATCCCCTCCTGTGAATTAGTCAGCTTTCTTGCAGTGCTCTGTCCAAGGTACTGGATGTTGTTCTATAACCTTGTCTAAATAAGATCCCGCAGTAACAGCCTTGTCTTCTCTTTGCTAGTCATGACTCTGTCTGAGCTGCTGTTGTGCTGCCAGTAATGGCAATTTTTGCAGCCTGCTGACCTTGTGTACTTGGAACCTGGCCAGAAAAGGACATTGTCCACCAGATGTTGCATTGCACTAAATGTTGCAGTGAAGTTCATGGCAGTTCAAATAATAATATCAAAAAGAGATTTAAATGTGTGTGTTTTTAAAAGTAGTTTTATCATAAATATTTGAATTTGTATTTGAATGGGATTTTGGCTCATGTTTTAATTGTACACTAATATGTGAATGGTCATGGAATAAGACTAATGACTAAAAATGTAAATGTGATAAGTTTTAAAAAAATAGTTTTAACATAAATATTTGAATTTGTATTTAAATGGGATTTTTGTTCTCGTTTTAATTGTTCACTAATATGTGATGGAATAACTAATGGCTACAAACGTGATACGGGCTACGCTTAGAATTATTTGTTGATCGCCAGCAATGTTCTGGCAATGTTTCACTTCTCTCCAGAGTCTTTCCACATCTCTCTGAGTGATTTTAAATATGTATGTATAAATGTGAGGAGATAGATGGCAAAGACTCTATATAATGCACCTATATTAGTATATTTTGAGTTCCTGATAGCCTATTATCAGATACTTCCAAGGTTTTACCTAGTATATTGTAAACCACAAGAACAAGCACAATCTCAGATGAAATTTTTGTAAAGCACTGGGTACTTCAGAGCAGAAAATTAAAAAGAGAGTCAAGCTTTCTAAAAAAAATTATTTGTGAATTGCACCATGTCTCTATAATCTTTGAATTGTTGGAGGGTGTGCCAAGAACTGCCAAAGGAGTGGAACAAGATAGGAGTGAACTTGGATACGACATCATGTATTTGCTATAAACATTGTTGAAAAACATATGAAGGAGACCAAGTTTCAAATATGAAATGTACTTTATGGAAGGGCTGGGCAACTGTAAACACTACTGGAGCTAGTTGTCCAGCATTCCACTTAGAGAGCCATAATAATGTGTTTCTCTATGCCCAAAATATTGTAAATTCGTTTCTGGCTGCCATTTTAGCCAGAAGGGAGGGGAAGGGAGATTTGGGGGGGGAAGGAGGTTGAGAGGGCTTGGGAAGCAAACTACTTCCCTTTTAGGTGTTTTGAGAGGTCTGCAGCAATTTGAGAGCCCAAAATCAGTCTGATTTTTTAAGGTATTGAGAAGCTTTCAATACCTACCATCTATGCCAGGGCTGCCAAGGAAGTCGATTGCAATCGACTGGTCGATCCCGGGACCAAAG
Source organism: Anolis apletophallus (assembly GCA_030556195.1). Classification (NCBI taxonomy): domain Eukaryota; kingdom Metazoa; phylum Chordata; class Lepidosauria; order Squamata; family Anolidae; genus Anolis; species Anolis apletophallus. The sequence continues at coordinate 25,172,404 of JARBWK010000003.1, forward strand.
GAGGTCGATCCCAGCTGGATGGGGCACTTCTAGAGGGGGCGGAACCATGCCGTGCCAAGACCCGCCCCCTCCCCGGCTTCAGCGCTACCACAGCTTCTTCAGCCTTGAGGAGGGTAGTGCCAAGACAGTAGTGGCTAGTTATGCCACCACTGGCTTGGCACTACTCTCCTCTAACCTGGAGAAGCTGTGGTAGCGCTAAAACCAGAGGGGGAAGGGGGAGCCAGGCCGCACCAAGCCACACCCCCCTCCCCTTCTCCGCCGTGCTTCTCTCTCGGTAGATCTTTCTGACTTGGTTTTAATTATAAGTAGCTCGCATGCTGAAAAAGTGTGGGCACCCCTGATCTATGCCATCATTGCTTTTGACTATGCCCTCCCCTCCTCCCACCCCTCACATTGTGGTGATTTCCTTTCTTTTGGATTGGAGACATTAATATGTAATGTCTTCCTTCCTATTACATTGTTTTTCTATTCTTCTTTTTAAGAGATATTATATATAGATTCCCTACAAAGATTCTAATGTATTAAACTATTCATTATTTATCATCCACCACATTTGTATCCCACTCTTCTCACCCCAAAGGGGACTCAACGTGACCTTACAACGGGCAGCAGTTCGAGTCCATATACACACATATCCATAAAATAAACAATTACAATTAAAATCCAAGCAGTTAAAACCTCAATTATTAAAATATAAATTAAAATCACACAATCCAAATTATAATCCAGGGCTGTTCCATTTGTCAATGCCAAAGCCACATCTTAAGACTTTTTCCTGAATGTCAGGAGAGAGGGAGCCGATCTGATTTCAGCGGGGAGGGAGTTCCACAGATGAGGGTGACCACTGAGAAATTACAAAGCCTACTATAAAAACTTTCTTCTCTTTCTTTTTTCTCTCTCCAGAGTTTAGAAATGCCTCCCAGTCTTTGATGAGTTTTGATGTGTGTTGTTGTTTTTTTGTTCATCATTGCTAATTTGTCCATTTCTGCTATTTAAAAAGTTTTAAAATCCATTCTGTCTTCTTCCAGTGTTGTGCATATAATGTCCATGCTATTATCATCTTGTGAAATACTTTCCAGTATGGTGATTTTGTTTGTTTATTTGACTTTCCCACTAAAAAAAAAAAGACTCCAATTGCATCTTCGAATGAAAAAAAAACACACCTTGCAGTGATTTTTGTTCCTTGCTCCAGAATTCTCTTTTTGCAGGACCACCACATGATGAAGAAAGTTCCTTCTTGTTCTTTACATTTCTAACACTTGTTTCTTCCCTTATACATTTTAGCAAGTTTTGCTGGAGTGAGGTGCCACATGTTCATTATTTCCACACAAAAAATCTCTCTAAGGTTATAGCACAGAATTTTCTTTAAACCAATATTCCACATTTTCCCAATTTATCTAATTCTATGTTATGTCTGACATTTTGTGCCCATTTAATCATGCATTCCTCTATCAGTTCTGGTTGTGTTTTCATCTTCAGTAATACTTTTTTCTATAAGGTGTTCTTCATTAGTACATAATTCTTTTTCAAATTTTGAATGTTGCCTTTCAGATTTGATACTTTTCTTTTAGTTGCATATATCTGTACTAGGCCGGGGCAATGCATGGTTCTAAAGTACTTACAAAACTAAAGTTCTGGTGGTGAAAACTAGGTGGTGCTGGTGCTTTGCTAATACAGTGTTGCTAAAGTTCTGGTGGTGAACATAACAGAACTCTAACAAAATTTTCAAAATTTCATTATTATTTCATTATTGGTGATTTTTAAGACAGAACCAATTAGGAATTGCAATTTATAACAAAATTTTGAAAGTTTGCTTTTTGTCTGACAAAATCTTTGTTTTATTCCAAGCCTCTTTCCTCACCATATGTTATTTGGTTAAATCTTTTTTCCGTCATTTAAAAGGTGCATCATTTATTATAATTGGAATAGTCTAAAAAAGAAAAACCACTTTTGCAGTCTGTTCATTTTGCTAGCTCATATTCTTACCAATAGTGATAACTTTAATTTGTTCCTTTTTTGTATATCTTATTTATTTATGTTTTTATTAGAGAATGTTATTCTTAAATATTTTACTTTTTTCTATTAGTAATCCAGATATTTTTAGCTCATTCTTTCCTTTTTCCGTCAGATTTTTAATAAGAACTTTGTTTTTTGTTTGTTTATTATAAAACCTGCTATTTTCCAAGTTCTTTGAATGTGTGTAGTAAATTCTCTGTATGTAGTAAATTCTCTTTGAATGCTCTCAGTTTGAAGGTTTCATTATTAATTTTCAGCCTTTTAATATTTCTTCCTCTCTTATCATCCTTAATAATAACTCCCCAAATTCATTCTAAAACGTTACAATGCCAGAAGGTTTTGTCATATTTGTAGATGATCTTCAGAGCAGATAGTAATTAGACATAGGTAATATGTTTTTAGGAAAAAATCTATTTCTGTTGAAGTTGTTCTGTGCATGAAAGTAAACACTCATTACAGCAGTTGCTGCATTCTTTAATTCAAACAGAGTTCATGCTTTTAATCTTTGTTAGAGAGTTAAGAGGAATTAAATATTCCTGTCTGTGGAAATATAATAAGTTGTATTCAATGGGTCATCTTAGTATTCCCCAACTATGCCATTTGCTAATTGAAAGATGCATTTCTGCCTTCTCTTAAAGCATGCACTTATATTTAAAGAGTCGTCCATATCTTTTGAATTCTGATGCCAAAGAAAACTATATTTGTTTCATGGTTTGTTTTTAAAGCAAGGTCTTTCAATTCAATTCTAGATGAAAAGTGGTTTTCATTTTTAGAAGTGCTAGTTGGTAATGTTTCACCAACAATGTAAAAAAATGGGGCTATCATCCTCATATATACAATGCTACAGGGTTGTATTTATTTATTTATTTATTTATTTATTTATTTACTGCACTTCTATACTGCCTCTCTCAGCCCGAAGGCAACTCGAGGCAGTGAACAAGCGGCAGCAAGTGCCCACATACAAATACATCATAATATGATAAAAACAGTCATATAAAAACCATATAAATTAACAGTTAAAAACTACAAATTACAAATCTCAGCACATCATTCTTAAAATCTGTTTCCGTTGCATCGTCATAATCCATTGGTCTCGATTAATTCATCTGTGAATGCCTGCTCGAACAGCCAAGTCTTGAGATTTTTACAATTTTAAATAACTGTTTACTCGGGAGTTGTCCTTCTCTTCTTAGGGCACTTGTGCCCGCTTTGTGCTGGTCAGTGACCGTAATAAAGTTTTGTTGTTGTTGTTGTTGTTGAGTTTTTTTACAAAATGTCAGGAGGGAGGGGGCCTGTTCCATCTTCCAGACGTTTCATTTGCATTGCCCCATAGTTATGTTGTAGGAAATAGCATTTTCCTTTTGCATTTTACCCAGGGATTGTTCCAGGCACAGTGGCATCATGGTGGTTTATTATTAACAGGGTTGCAACCCATTTTTCAGAATTTGCTGCTTGAGCTCTGCAAATGTATCACTTTAGTTTGGAGCCCGCCCCTTTTTCTCCCAGGGATGGGTCTCCATTTTGAGATCTCTCTTCAGTTCTTTTCAGACAGGGAAAGAGCTCAGATGTGCCTTGGCCAGCCAGGTTGGCTGTGTAAAGGTCACCATAAGTACTGCTTGCTTGCTGACCTGCTTGCTGACTTACTTGCTTGACCAATTGCTTGACCGCTGGAGTTAGATAGGCTAATGGTACCTTGCAGCGATTAGCACTGCATGCTGTATAAGATAGCTATCTGATTGCCAGCCCAGCTTCAGGTCACCTTTGAACTGGTCCTAGGTTTAGATACGGAAGGAGTAGTTCCTTCAATTAAACAGCCTAGGATCAGGGTGGGGAATATCCTCAGGTTTCCCTGCCACTCAGAGAGAAGCAGAGGGCGTCTTTTAGTCTTAGTTAGCAACCCAAGGCATTTTCCAGTTTGTTTTTGGCAACCGTTAAGCTCTGTGCCAAGTCCTGCAAAAACATTGTTACTGAATAAACTGTTTGATTTTCAACCTTATCTTGGAGTGTTTTTTGGGTTGTCGGACCCCCCAGCTTCACCAGCAAACGTTCTGCAGTCCACCAGGCAGATAGGAAAGCACACCTGCAGTTTCAGTTTTGAAGACACCTAGTGTGACGGCATAGGCCCAATCTGATGTCCTTAGGAAGGGCGTTCCAAAGCCAAGGAGCCACCACTGAGAAGGCCCTGTCTCTCGTCCTCGCCAGACGTGCCTGCAAAGCAGGTGGGACCGAAAGCAGGGCCTCTCCGAATGATCTTAAACATCTTGATGGTTCGTTGTAATTGTAGTTCCTATGACTGCTAATCTTCCATGGTAGTTCCTTTTCTCAGCAACCATGCTGAGAGAATTAGCATCATGTTCCCATTTTGTTATGGTCCTGAAAAAGGAAAATCTATAATAGTCCAAGGATCAGACTTTCTCTTTTGGAGAAGGGTGTTATGGACTGTTAGGAGGTGATGGAGGACAGAAATTGTTGTTAGTACCATTCCTGAGCAGCCCCGTTTTCTCCTAAGTCCTAGAGAGCATCATTCCATCATCCCAGTGGTCTATTGCCAGTCTCATAATCTATTGCTATGAAGTTACTGTTTTGGAGCTGAAACCTCCGACCCCAAAACCGCTGTTGAATGGACTTTCAAATGCAAACTGTTTTGTTTTCAGCCTCCATTGCACTCAGAAGTCCAAGGACCTCTTCAATGCTAAACTCTTATGTTCTACCTGATTTCATAGGCAAATGCATTTTACAGCACCTTGGAGACTAACTCTGAGGAAGTAAATTTAGTCTACAAAAGTTGAAGCTACCTAGTTCTTTCTCTTAGTTAGTCTCAAAGGTGCCGTAAAATCCCTTTCCATACTGATAATTCAGACTAACACAACTGTCTTTGAAATCTGTGTTCTTTCCCTAACTTTTTCCTGGACTGGGATGTCTACTTGGTTATGATTATCACTGGCGATAGAAAATATGAAGCCTCGGGTTGTGATAAATTTGGGTATTTATTTAGAATATTTATACCTCCACTCTTCAACCAAAAACATTCGGAGAGCAATTTATAAATTGTTAATTTGACAGTTCCTTGCCCTCAGTCAAACAATCTAAATAAGACATAACACACACAGAAAAGAGAATAGCTGTGAGGGGAGGAGATTAAGTCTAATAGATACTGCCTAGTCTTCTATTTCTCAAAGACCACAACAGTGGCAGATGGGAGAGAGGGAGGGCCTATGTACGTGTTTATCATAAATAATGTCTTCATATTTTGCATGCATATTGCAAACATGCAAATGAATGTAAGCTCTGAGTTAAGAATGCCACATATTGTTCTCCTGTACTGACTGAACCATCTGTTTCTGAAACACAGAGACCATGTGATACAGACCACTCCATTTAATTCTGTCCAGTGAAGCATAGTTCCACAGATTAATATCTATCCAGTGTGTTTTGAGATGAGTCCACAAAATATATTTTGGTTGAAGATGAGCTTCACCTTTAGCAAATTGGTATATTTCATTCAGAGTAAAGCAGGTTTTATATAGAGAAATATAGATATAGCTATGGTCAATATCTCATAAATTAAGACAATGCTGTATAAAATTATGTGCTTTGGACATAGATGGGTGTAGCTGAATAAATCCAAACAGGGCGAATCACTTCATTATGGTCATGACATGCAAGAATGCTGTGAGATTTAAAGTCTTGCAAGTTCATCACATGGAGCCGAGAAGTGTCTTCTTCTTGCTTCTCAATGCTGTCATGGAGTCTTCCGGAGCCCATCAGAAGATGCAGGGCTATTTCCAGCAGGGCTCAATTGGATTCAATGCCCTGTTGTTTCTGTTTTAGATTCACCTATGTTGTTGTGTTTTCAAAGATGTATTTTATTGTGTTTATTGTTTTATTGTGTTATTGTTTTCTGATGTTTTTGATATTTTTTGTGATTACTTGTTCGGGCATGGCCCCATGTAAGCCGCTCAGAGTCCCTTTTGGGGAGATGGATGTGGGTTATAAATAAAGTATTATTATTATTATTATTATTATTATGCTGGCAGTGTGCCGGCAGAGCAGGGAGATGGAGCCCTGAGGAATCGGTGTACACCCAACTACTAATAGAAGAATCCAGTGAAGATGTGGGTGGATGACAGGGACAGTCGGGAAATGCCATGGGATCCTACAATCAATGATAGTAAGGGCACAAAGCAGTATGCTTCCCCACGGTTTCCCCTGCTGCCCCCTGGCTTCTTGGCCTCTATGAGATAAGGTCCTTAAACATGCTTTTCTTGATGTAACATTGGACTATATGTCTGCCCATTTTCATGCTGAAGATTTTGCAAGAGAAGCCAACAGTGCAAATGTCCATCATTTTCCATCCCGATAAAGAAAATTTAATACCATTATTTCTACAAGCTGCTTTTATATATGCATATTGCTTTTTGCTGGTTGCTCCTGTTTCATATTCCTCCCATGTATGATACAATCCAGTCAGCAAACTGGCCTTAAATGAGACAATCTCACAATGCTATCTTGCTAATCAAACAAGAGCAAGTGATCATATTGAGGATAATCTAAAGTGAAACAATGGTTTGCAAATCCACAATATTAATAATCCCAGGCAATCAGGAATCACACGGTAAATGAGACACTATCAAAAAAAACGACATAGCTAGTCAGATTGGGCCACATGGCAACACAACTGAAATCAATAACGTCTACATGAACAGATAATTATTTGTGCAAGGAATACCAAAAGATGGTAGAGACTGATAATTGCTTTTTATTACTGAGAGTTGTTGTCTAGCTTTGCTGCACTTGGAATGAAATCAGAATTATTTCCAATCAGATTTGATTAGAATTTGATTGTGGTTTGTTTAAGCTTCCTAAAAGCACGATATAGCTTCTGTTGAACTTGCACATGCTGAATGCTGTCTGGATAATGTTGACACATTCATGTTCAAACAAGACCCAAAACAGGGTTAGAATAACTCTAATAATGAAGAGGTATACAATATGAATGTAAATTTCTTATTTCAATATCTTATATTTATATATATCATATTATTATTAGACAAAAACTCATATTTCGAAACAGCGCATCAATAACGCAAATCAAATGTGAGGCAAAGTAGCCAATAATCAAGTTCAGTAATGACCCACAATGGGAAAAGTCTTTAATGAGTAAATCAAAGTTCAGTCAAAAGTTCAGTCCTTAGAAAAATGCAAACCGCGATGGTAAATCCAAACCGCAAAATCAAGTGCGGAGGTATCCCAAGTGTAAACAAAGTCACCGACGGCAGCTAGCCAATCTCAGGGAACAGCCATTAACGGGCCGTTTCGAATCTTCCTCAGGGCTTTAAGGATTATAAATTGTAGGCGTCCTTATACATAGAACATCTTTAAAAATAACAGAGAATACAATATAATAACAGTAACAATTCCTGTTTCGAAATATGAGTTTTGTCTAATAATAATATGATATATATAAATATAAGATATTGAAATAAGAAATTTACATTCATATTGTAGACCTCTTCATTATTAGAGTTATTCTAACCCGGTATTGGGTCTTGTTTGGATACTATTACGGTTACACCCAGTGTTTTTTGAGACACATTCATGTTGCCACCATTATTCTCAATGTTGTCCACATATAGCATCTGAGAAAGAGTTCATATATTGTTCCTGGTATGTGCTGCCATTTATTTGTAAGCCTGCAAGTTGCACTCCTTTTTTGTAAACCATTTGTCTCCTTCCTGGCTCATTGATCGGAAGTTGGCTTAGAAAGATAGTGAAGAAAACCAATACCAAATAGAAAAGATAAAAATGAGCCTCGGCGATGTTGGCAAAGCTACAGAATTTATAAATTATAGTGTGTTAAAGTGTTGTGCCTTAAGTGATCAAGTGATCAAATGCAATGCCAGACAGGTCATATATAAAGCTCTTCCTTATCTAATCTTGTAAGATCCAGACAATCCAATTGGTGCACTAATGTGGCGAGAAACATCTAGATAGCGATTTACTTTGTGGTTTACCTAGCTATTTCTTTTTATGCATTATACTGCCATTGACTCGATCTTCTAGATGTTGTTTGATAGTGATCTCATCAGCTGTAGCCAGGATAGGTAATTTAATATAATACAGGAATACAGTCCAATGATACTTGGAGGACCATACATCTCCTTTTTTTTGTATATTCCTCAATGTAACATTACCTGTTGGATGAAAGAAATGGGGACATTAACATCTCAACTTGCAAAGTGGTTGTGCTTTTCACACTGCACCACAACCTTAGATTTAAAAGATTTTGTAGAGTTTTAAAAGAAGAAAAACAATGCATGTCAAAGAGTAACTAACTAGCATAAATATATAGCATTTTTAAATATCACACTGAGCATAGTGATACTGCGTATATCATGTACCCAATGGCAGCTGGAGTGGAAAGAAAGATGAAGCTCTGTTTCCCGATAATTTGGGATTCACTCATCTGATATCTTTCTAAATGTGTCTTGCATACTAAAAACACCATCTGTTTGCTTCTTGCTCACATTAATGTGATGCAGGCTATGGAAGTGTGGAAACCCACGTCAAAATCCCTTCCTACATGCCTCTATTTTTTTTCTTTTTGCTGTTTCTTCAAAGCACAAATTCCTATACTCATTTTCAAATGTATATGAAAAGTACTGACAGCATTAAGGGGTATGGTCAAACAACTGTGAGACTGTGTACTGGTCACCCTTTTTCTCCAGTATCTGAAGCATTACAGCCTGGACATTTGTTAGCCACTAGGTCAAGGATTGTACTGGGGTTTAATTGTTTGTGTGGATTTGAAATTCATATACTGATGTTCTGTTATTGGTTCTGTGATTCCATAGCAACATTGAGAAATGGTTGCAGAGACAATACATTTGAATGTTCCAATAAAGATAAGGTGGTCTTATGATGTTTACTATGCATTAAAATGGCGCATGCCTCTTTGGTAAAACGTCCAAAAGCTGTTTAAGCAAATACTCTAACTGTTTACCATCACATCATAAAGCACACCTATTAACACTGAAGATAAGCATATCTGCATTGGGTGCAGCAAGAGCAGATTCAAAGCCATGAGCACATTCAGAATATGCATGCAAATATGAGAGGCTCAGAAGACAAGGACAAGTATTCATACTATCCCTTGCGTGCAGCTCTGCTGTGTAATTTACAATACTCTACACCTGAATTGTTTTCATCCATGATCAAGAAAGTCATTACCTAGCTATTCTAATTAAGCCCCTTTAGATAATGTTATTTTCATACCTGGAGTTAGGGACAATTTTATTAGTGAAATATTTTTTAAAAAATATAGCAAAAAGAAATGAAGAAACCGCAGTGCCCTTTCCCTGCCTACACAGTGGGTGGGGAAAGGTAATTACCTCCTCCCACGAAGAGAAGCAATTGGTTGCCTCCATCAAACCTTCTGGGGGAATGGGCAGAGGCTGGCTAATTGTTCTGGCCAGCCTCTTGCCTCATTCCTTTTGGAGAAGTTGACCCACCACTCCTGCCCAGTTGACAGTATAGTGGTCACCTTAGGGGGCTGGGTAGGAATTCCCCCCCTCTATGTTCTAGCGGGTTTTTTTGCCTACCCTATACTGTTATTAGGGGCTAGCTGGGATGGCAGTTTTTAAAATAGGCCAGCGTAATTTTTTTAGGGAAATCCAATTGATCCATATACACTCATGCACTCCTCAATGTTGGCTGGGCCAATGCACAAATTCACTTATTTGGATGCCAGTTGAAGGGTGAGGAGGATATCATTGGCCCAGAAAATCGGGAGTCTGTTAAAATATTTTGAGAGAGGTTTCTCCAGCGTTTCCCTGAGAGGTTGTCCAGTTCTGTTTATAGGGGACTCAGGGGAGTCTCCCAGTGTAGCTGAGGGGATGCTACCTTGGCTTGGCCACACCTTGTTCCCTTGACACCTAAGTTTAGTTAAGTTAAAGTCAAATAGGTAACTTTAAATAAAAGTTGTCCAAATTTAATCCAATTATGGTTGTCTGTCTCGTTATTTTTGGGGTTGGAAGGTAAATCTGTTTGAAATTATTTCAGAACTTTAATATTATTTTAATAGTTAAGACAATGCATTTTTATTTTATCAAATCAATATTGTACTGGTGAAAGTAAAAAAAAAGAACACCTCAGCTTTGTATAGAATAGCCTCTGACCTATGGTCATGTTTGATTTGAACCCAACCAGCCCTCTTTTGAAAGGTTTCATGGAAGAATTTCTGAAACTTGGTCATAATATGTGTTTTTCTTGGATCTCCTGATATTTAGAAGTGGGGGGGGGAGGTAATGCCCCATGAAGCCCAACAAAAAATGAAATTGATGTCTTGGTTTTTAGACCTGATTCTGGGGTAATTTGGGATGCTGAATCAGAAAATTGCATTAGATAGACCTCATCAGCTTTAGTTTCTTAAATATGGTTATCATGATTTTTATGGGTGGGCAGATGGTGACTGGTAGATGGCATAGGTCCCATATCTCAAAACTTAGAGTGGATAGGGGGAAATTGGCCCCATTTTTTAAATCAGCAGGACAAATATACCTAGAAGCAGGTGTAACATTTGAGACATCAAAATGTGTTGGTCAGTGTTATTTTTTTTAATATGCAAACAGCTCAAGTGGTCATATGCCCATATCATATAAATGTATCTTTTATAAGAGAAACTGGATGGAATAATTGAGTCATAGAACCATATTCATTGAGTTCAACTTCCCTACTTAATACAGAAACTTCAGCTAGAGCTTTCCTAGCAAATAGCTATTGTCCAGTATTTTTTCCGAAATAATACTGACAAATAGACCACACCATGTCTATTTTATTTAATTTCTGAATTGCGCTTACTGTTAAGCAGTTCTCCAAAAGAAAATAAATGTTCCCATAACTTAAAACCATTAAACCTACCCTCTGGGACAGCAAGGAAGAAACCTTCAGTCTCCATTCAATGACAGTCTTCTATGCGCTCTACTCTGTTTATGAAGTCCCCATTGTTTTGAAGTTCTAAACTATTTTAGCCCAAATTAAAATCTAGTGGTGTACTTCTTCTGAATCATAGGTTCCAGCAGAATACAACCCCTAATACAGCTTTCTAGTATAGTCTCCAATGCATTCAAAATATGTTCTAGGGAGATCTGTGAAACCCTTTGAAGCTGGTGTTTTAGTACTACAGAGACCTAGCATGGGAAGTGACAAAAGGGTGGCATTGGTTGCTGAATTACAGCATTGGAACTTGACTTGGGCATCTTTAAATATGAAATTTCTCTTCTAAATGTTGTGTCTACTAGTGCACTCCATGAATTCATCTAAATCTTTTAGAAATAACCTAACAAAATGTTATCAGCCATAAAAACAACATCCAGTTGCCAATGCATTTAAAGACAGGAGTGATGCGTTGCATGAGGAAGCACATTGTTTTGTTTTCCAAACCGACTGCTAAACAGTCTGATTTGATGACCATATGGTGCACTGTTTTGAAATAGAAATCATAATTAGCCTTGGACAAAATATTCAAAGCCCACAGAAGGCTTTTGCCAATCACATTTATTAGTCTGTAAGGTACCATGGGACAATCTGTTGTTTTTTCTAATACAGAGTGATATTGCCAGGTTCCCCATTTTTTTCAAACAACCTATCAAAAAAAATGCAGAAAAAACAGCCAAGTGAAAGGCTGAGACTTTGCAGTTGTGTCAGTCACAAAGAGCAATTCTATTATTTATTTATTTATTTGCCTTGGGGTATCTTTTAAAATATTTCAACCCATGGATGGTTTAATATGCGAATGCAGAACCCATGAATACAGAGGACTGATTGTATTCTTTACATCTTTGTTTATTTACCCTATTTATAGTTCACATTTCTCTCTTTTGTAGGATTCAAGATTGCTAGTGTACACAACCTGTAATGATTAACACTATAAAAATAACTATTTAGTGTTCTTATGATTTTTCTGCATTAGTTTCCCTGCTTCTAAATATACAAAAGTTATCATTTTCAGGAGGATACTGGTCAACTCTTTGAACACTTTTTCTTATAGCTTCATTTCTTCCTTTTCTCTTCTCTTCTTTGGAGCAATCTGTGCTGTACTTTAAGTGTAAACATACTGTATATTTATTGTGTGATCAAGGTCTTAATATCATAGAGAATCCCCCTCCCGGTTTGAAATAATTAGTGATCCCTTAATTGTCATTCATTGCACTCTAGCTCCATTATATATTATAAGATTTTTTTGCAAATCATAAGAAAACAGAGAGAGTGTTTTCTCCAAACCGGTCACCCTTTCTGATGCAAAAGTCATTCAATAATCCTTTAACTATTGATATTTTACATATTGGTCCAGTAAACCTAAGTGTCGCATAATTTTTCAGATTGTTCTAAACAAATTTGTACTTCATCTTTCTCAAGGTATATGTGTTAATAATGATGACGATGGTGGGTGGGTTCTTATTAGAATTACAGGCCATTCTCTTGCACAAAATTCAGTCTTAGTTCAGCATTGCGGGTTTTTTTTACAATGTACAATAAAACATTGATGTGCAGCTCTCAGAGGAAGAAGTATTGCAAGCACCTTGAGCTGACTCACTGTGCTATGTTTTTCATTCAAATTGACTTTTGAGAAAGTAGAATATTTCCAAAAAATGGAACTTGTGAACCATGGAAAGCAGTTGTTTACCAGACACTGGGCTAGACAGAAAAAAATGCTCCTTTTTTGATCCTTCTTTCTGCTCAGAGTGTTTTTAACTGATTTGCCTGTGGTGTAAAAACCTCTGAATGCCATTTTTGCAAAAGATAGTTCCATCTGCTTTAACACATTCCAAAAGCATGGCATTATTAATCTCCTTGTGTGAAATAATCTTGTTGATTTTTGGCTTCTTGCTGCTGATTAAAGCCCAATGAAAAATTTCCACTTCAAACTTCATTTGCAGTGAATCTTTCTGTTGAAAAAAGCAAAATTTGGAGCATATCCCTGTGTCCACTATTTTCTTTTATTTCCATGCTACTTTCATTTCTTTGCAATGAAAAGATTGTAAGCATGTACAGGTTTGACTGGGCACTAAGAATGGATAGGTTTCCATGTTCTGTAGAAGTGGATGTATGCCAAAGTCATTTTATAGAAGCTCCTCTTGAATGTATGTCTTGGAAATGAATGTGGCAAGAGCTGGCTAATTTATTTATTTATTTGTTCAATCTTATATTCCGCCCTTCCCGGCCTGCTCGGGGCAGTTCACATACATATTAAAATGCACTGTATAGCAGTGGTACATCATAAAAACAACAAAAAATAAAAGTTGCAAATAATGGTGCCACAGTTGCACATTGATCCCAGCACATGATCATGTGGAAAGGATGAGAATCTCAATTGAAAATTGAAGACATAATCTTAGAATAGAAAGTGCAAAAGCTGGGTTGCAGTAAAAAAAAATTTTTTTTAAAAAAACCCCCAAAATTATGGCAACCAGACTGATTGATAACTCGGGGGATAGAGGGAGAAAACCTGGAGGTAGTGACAGACTTTGCATTTCTAGGTGCGAGGATTACTTCAGACACAGATTGCAGCCAGGAAATCAGAAGACGTTTACTTCTTGGGAGGAGAACAATGACCAATCTTGATAAAATAGGGATGAGTAGAGACATCACACTGGTAATGAAGATCCAAATTGTATAGATCCGCATAGTAGCAATGGTATTCCCCGTAGTAGCCTATGGATGCAAGAGCTGGACTATAAGGAAGGCTGAAGGAAGGAAGATAGATGCTTTTGTACTGTGGTGCTGGAGAAAAATTCAGAAAGTGCCTTGAACCACAAGAAGATCAAACTATTCCATACTCCAAGAAATAAAGCCCGGCTGCTCACTGGAGGGAAGGATATTAGAGGCAAAAATTAGAGGCATATTGAGAAGACAGGAAAACTTGGAGAAGACAATGATGCTGGGAGAAATGGAAGGAAAAAGGAAGAGGGGCAGACCAAGAGCAAGATGGATGGATGTTATCCTTGATGTGACTGGCTTGACTTTGGAGGAGCTGGAGGTGGCCACGGCTGACAGGGAGCACTGGAGTGGGCTGGTCCATGAGGTTACGAAGAGTTGGAAGTGGCTGAGCAAATAAAAAACAGCAACTTAGAATTAAAAAATCTGCCTTGTCTGGAGAACAAATGAGTCTCTATAGAACAAATGAGTCTCCCATCACAGGAACTATGGTTAATGAAGATAATAGACATTATGAACATGGATAAATTGACACAATTGATGAATTCTAATCAAAAACTGTGTACAACAAAAATGGACTGGTCTTTAATAAAGAAGTTTATACTACAAGAAAATTTATAATTGATTATTGACAAGATAAAAATTGGAATACAACACTCTTAAATTAGATGTTGTAAGACTGACAGCTGTTAACAAAGGGAAGATTTTAAAGAATATTATTACCGAAGTGAAGACGATTGGAAGTTTTGATTTCCCAACTACCCACTTTCCCTTCCCCCTCTTTCACCCCCACTCCCACCCCAAGTTCCACCCCAATTTTCCCTTTGTGAACCTTTTGTTTTTAAAGTTACCCTTGTAAGAAAAACCTCAATAAAAATGTATGTAAAAAGGTTAAAAAATCTGCCTTGTCATAGAACATAAATTAGTTGTTTTTGTAATATGCTTCTTTATCTAACAAAGAACAACAAATGATGGTTTTTAACCTTGTCAAGTGACACGGGGAGCTTACTGAAAAATAATGAATTGTGCAACATAACATCAGGCAAGCAGAAAATACTGCTAATGTCCAGTTTCATAGGTGGGGAATAGGAGATACGTATCACTACGATTTTTTAAAAAATCAACTGGATTTGTTCTTCCCTACCCATGGCTATTCAAAGAATCTTAGAGAGAGTCATGTATCTGAGTAATTATATTGTGTGCTGTGCAAATAAAATGGAAATATGAGCACTTTGAGTAGAGCAGAACAATAAAAGTATATCAGAATGGACAGGGATGAAAGGCCCAGTGTGGCACTTAATTTATAATACTCTCTACACCGAATAGTTAGCCCCTCCTCTCAGTATCCTTTACAGCTGAAGCTGTAGTGAATGATGAGGTATTGATTGGAAACCTGTTTACACCATAGAGAGATTTTCAATACTAAAGTTATTTTTTTTCTTTTTAATGTATATGATGATAAAATATCCTCTTTGGCTAAGCACTACTCTTGTATTCCTGCCAAGCTCTGTGTGATCCCTGCCTGGCTGCCAAGGTCGTTTGGTCCAATTCTCAAGTGCCAATTACAACAGCTTTAGCGGCTGGAGGGCAATTGCTCTATCTACCCAATTTTAAGGAACAAGGAAATGGAAAATGCTTCTGTTTAATTGAAACTAGCTGTTTGTTCGAAACAGGGCACAATCATTTTCCAGGTCATGCCATTCACCTTCAGGGGTGGGCATAGCCTACCTACACACCACAACTTTTCATGTGGCACATATTGTGATCAATAAAGTTATATGTCAGCTTATAGTAAAAGCTCAGTTAGTCATTCTCCTCAAAGTGGAATACTTTATTTTTATTTCTCTGTACTGTAAAATAGAAAACCTCGTCTGAACCAATCTTGCCAAAAAAAACCAAAACCCAAACCCTACCATAGGTCAAAAACAACTTGATAGCACAAAACAGCAACTACAAAATATACTTTTTATTCTATATTTTTTAATGTACTGTGGCCAAAAATATGAGCTAAATATAGACCCCTATTAACAAACTATTATTGACCTTACCTTAATTTTGTAAATAGCAAATTCAGTATTTCCCCTTCATACAGAAAAAAGTTCCACATTTACTGTGTTTTGTGAAGAATGGCTCATTATTGATTTCTGCTATGTTAATCTTGGGATTCGTCCACATAGTTTTTGTTTGAAAATGTAAAATTAAATTTAAAGTAAATACTTATTTTAAAAATATCAACTTTCTCCATAGATCAGTACGAAAAAGAACATAATTTAAATTATTGTTAATTGCCATCAAATTGACATTGGGTCCTTCCAGACAGGCCTATATCCCAGAATATCAAAGCAGAAAATCCAGAAGTATCTGCTTTGAACTGGATTATCTGAGTCCACACTCAGATAATGTGAGATTCTTTGCCTTGATATTCTGGGTTATAGGGCAGTGTGGAAGGGCCCATAGTCTTATGAATGAGAGACCTCCAAGGGTGCTTCAAGGTAGTGCCAAAATCCGCATTTTAAAAGTAAGTTTTAAAATCCTGGGACCTGGCAGGAGGTCCACACACAGACCTATTTGTCCCAGGATATGGTCTCCCATCATCCTCACAGTCTTCTTTTGAAGTGGATCAAGATGGAGGGTAGATGGTGGACATCCAGCAGACGTTTATTTATTTATTTTTTAAAACTCCATTATGCATTGAACCATATATGCACACATGCAAATATCTTAACATAAATATAAGCATATTTGCATATGCGCATATGAAGTCCAGTGCATAACAGAGTTTTTTTATTTAAAAAACTTCAATCAAATCTCTCTCTTCCATCAGTTAATTCAACCTTTAAGTGTTCTTCATTTGTGCTTCCCTTGTGTGTCTTTTTGACATCTCGATCACGTGATCAGCTGTTTTGAATTTTTTAAATGTGCATATGTACTGGAGCAGACTATACAGGAGAGAGGGAAGGAAAGCACATGACTATAGGGATATATAGCCATGCAAAAATGCACATTTTTCAGCCAGAGTTGGGTTATAAGTGCACCCTTTTAACATGTGTTTTTTTACCTTTTAACCCAATCCCTCCTGCACTTTGGAAAAACAACATTTATCCACACACCCCTTTTAACCCAGTTAATTCTGGGTTTTGCAGCATGAGTAGAAGGGCCTCAAGTCATCCTGTCCTCAACAGCCTGCATCAGTCTTGTGGATTCAAGGTATTCATGGGTCCTCGATTGAGTCTATGAATCTGAAATGCAGTTTTTCTCTTTTCCTACTGTCTTCTACCTTACCAAGCATTTCTGTCCTTTCCAGTGAGTCATACCTTCTCACGATAATGTCCAAAATATGACAGTTTCAGTGTTGGCTTCTAGGGAAAGTTCAGGTTTTATTTGCTCTAATGACTAATTTATCTTTCTTTTGAGCTTCCATGGTATCTATGGAATGAAAACTAATTATGTGACAACTAATTATTTTCAATGAATACATTGGCATTTGTTCATGCAAATGGGGAGTAACGTCTTCCATTCTATTCTGTGGGTGGTATATGTGAAGTACATGTGTTCTCTGTCTCTTTAAGTGCTAAAATAGAAAAGGTTAATGAACACACAATTTGGAGAGCTAAAGTAGACCTGAAGAAGAAGGAGGTTATAAATGCAATGCATCCTATTCCTGATTAACTCAAAATTAATCTGAAAACAGCTCAGATTAATTGTTTCATGTATATTTGACATATCCAGTGTTACAGTCATATGAATCAATAAAATACTTCTATTAAACAGAAATGAAAAACAATATGGAAACTGTTCATAATAATTGCTTAGTGTGTACCTTCTCTCCAACATATGACGGTTATGTAAAAAATTAAATACTTCTACATATCTGTGTGTACATATATATGTAGAGAGGGGGAATGTAAATATTTGATATATTCAGTAGAATCTTCCTCACTAGTGATTTTAAATGTGATTTCAATTCAAATTGTGATTTAAATCAATTAGGCTCAATTGAAATTGAGCCTGGTCTATTGAACCTATATAGCCTACTTGACATCACACAGAAGAAACAATAGCTAAAATAATCTCTGGACACTTTTCTCATTTGCCTCTCCATTTTCCATACTGCATCCTATTGCATAGCTTTTGTATCTCTCTTGCTTCCTTCCTTACCCCAGTCTTTTTGACTTAGACAAATGCCACATATTTATTTACTTGGTTCTCCAATTTCTAAAAAAAACATGGCAGATTTCATTTCTCACTTGGACATCTTCTGTGCCGCACTCCTACTGATTCACACTGTCCTTTGGGTTTGTCTAGTCTTCCAGTCTTTATTTGTTGCTTAGACATCTTGTTTTTCCATTGAAATTACATCAAACTTCCCATTCAGATGATTCAGATACATTACCATTCTTCCATAATTAATCTATCAAAAGAAGAGAATGCTTGAGCGGAGACACCTTATTAGTATCACATATGCATTTCCTAAAACCTAGCTGAAAGTTGCACTTGTTGTGGAAAGAGATTGCCTGTCCAGCAAACAGTAGGTATCAGCTTGGTCATAAACTGTAAGAAATATGATTAATTGCTATGAAGTGGAAGAAACATATGAGTGCTCAAAAAGCCCAGGGGAATCTGGTTAGTTTTATTCTGCTACACCCCTTGACTTACATTGTCATTTCCAAATGCCTTTGTTTTATTGTAAATATGAGTAGATGAAAGCAAATTACTTTTGATCACTGAAGAGCTACATAAGAGTGGCTGAACCTAAGGAAATAAATTTTCCCTTGCAAGTGCATCAGGAAAACCATTGTTAATGGGTGCACTTTCTGAGTGTTTCACTCTCATGTCATTGAATGAGAGAGTTCAACACTTGTGGAAATGGGCTTTGGCACAATCAGACATTTATAAATGTAAAAAGGAGAACAACATCATTTTAAATAGCCCTTCTATTTCATAATGAAAGGATTCCTTACATTTTAATCATTTGGTCTGTTACTATTGTGTTACTCAGGAATTCCTTGCAAGATTTCTTCATAGGAGATTTGCTGTTACTCTCCTCTGAAGCTCAGAGTGTGTCTTATCCAAGGTCATCAAGTAGGTTTCCATTGCTTGGGCGGGTATTTGAATCCTGGTCTCCAGAGTCATAGTCCCATAGTCCATGGCTCAAACCACTATATCACATTGCATCTTATTGTCTAATTTTTTTTCATATATAGTTCTTTTCACTATAAGTAGAAAGTCATTTTCTAAGCAGTTGCAAACCAAGCTTAAATCCCTTTAATGGTCTCATAGAATCAATAGGAATTTGGCAAATTAGAATTCATGTAAACTGTATTGATTTAGTACGAAGCACAAGGATACTTCTAGGCTGTATGAGATAGCAAACAAATAGAAGAGTACACCTTCAGTGAGTTTCTTTTTGAAGGCAACAATTAATAATTCCAGCCATTTTTTTGGTAGTATGCAAAAGTCTTCAAAAATTGCATAGTTTCCAAAGATTAGTTGCTATTTGGGACTTATCATGTGGAAAATTTGGGACTTATCATGTGGAAAAGCATATGACTGAATTGTGCAGAAAATAGTATTTACAGGAAACAACATTTTCTGCATGAAAAGCCAATCTGAGTTCCTCTATGGAGGTTAGAGAAGATCAGGATATAAAAGTTTTAAATAAATAAAAATAATATTTCAACAAAGAAATCTAAATCATTACACAAAAATGTTTGTTTTCTGTGCAAACTGATGTCTTCTTATACAAATTAACTGTGTTTGAATTTATGTAGAACAAACATTCAACTGAAGCCTTATTACTTCTCAGAAAACATTTTATGTGCAAGAATAAATATGTATGTGTTGAAATTTGATTTTTCCATATAGGAATTTGTTTCCTGTGTAAAAAGAAATTATTTTGCACAAAAGCCAATTTTGGGAAGAATATGTTTTGAATACAGCCTTTAGCATTTTTACCTGCTTTGAGTCTCTTTTAAGAGAGAATAAGTGATATAGATGCTGATACTGATAATTACCTTGCAAATTTTGTGCAGAATAACTATTGAGCTGTGAAGATTCTCATCCATTCAGTATTCTACGAGATAACTTGACACTTGAAAAGCAATTTTTTTTCTGTCCCCAGAAAGTAGTTCTGGAGTGTATTTCAGAATGGAGAGAAGGACAAGAAATAGTCTTGAGAAAAATTTGCCTCTTTGGGTTTTCTGGATGCTTGAGAGACCTCTTTCCCCTTTTCTCCTTGAATGCTTGAATATTTTTCCTTCTCTCTTTCTAGCATTTAAATGATAAGATTTTCGTAATTTGAATGGCTAAGCATGGAAAATGACTGAGTCACCCTTTCCTATGAACCATTAAGAATAATTCTGTGATGCTCCAATCTCTGAACTTTTATCCTCCCTTTCAAACTATTCAGTCTGACTCTTCTTTGGAAAACAGACTAGTTTCTAGTCTGAAGTATTATAAAAAAATTATTAATAGAATTTATTTATTTACTTACTTACTTTATTTATACTCTGCTCTTCTCACCTTGAAGGGGACTCAGACCAGATTACAGTACACATACTTGCAGACAATCTCTGCAGTTCTGCATATGACATATAAACATGCGACATTTATCACAGTACAGTACATACATTTTGACATATTACACACATATATAGACGAACAGAGGCAAACTTTCTGGCCACCAGGGGGAGCGGACACACTCCCCATCTCTCAGCGTTTTTTTCCAGCGTCCCTTTGTTGTTCCTTCTGCATTCCTCATTCCTCAGTGATTCCTAGGTTCTTTTTTAATGGTCTCATAATTTGAGTAGAGAAAATGAGTAGAGAGAATAAACAGAGGAAATGCGAGAAGACAAGACTGCAAAGATTTCGTGTTTATCCAATCTACTGTTTTCAGAACAGAGATGTTGCTTCTGAAAAACACATTGAAAAGGATCTCAGTACCTTCATGTTATTCTGCTGTGTGCCCTTGAAGTCTGAATAGGACTTTGAACAAAGCTATTAAGATGCTCTCTTATTTCATTTTAAAAATTGAGCGGAGAATGCCCCTCTTCCTCAGAAGGAGACCTTGCAACGGCGTTATAGGATTGAGCTGCTTAATATAGGCATTGAGGAAATTACTCCAACACTCACGAATGCCTGACATTCTCAGTAAAGATAATATGATCAAAGCACTGAGCTCCTTTAAATTAATCTAGCTCTCTTCATTTTCCCCTCTTTATAATATGCAATGCAGATGTAATGTTGTAGGAACAGTGTCATATATTAGCAGCAGAATAATGTTACTTCAAAAGTAAGCTCTCAATAGTAACAGGGCATAAAGACAGGCATGCCAATAAGATGAGATCAGAAGAAAAGTAGAGTTTTCATGCCACAATAAAGCCTCAATGCTTTAGTAATATATAGCTTTATATTATTAAGAAAACCTCCGGGTCCTCCATTCATCAGAGTCAAAATGCTTATCTGTGCATAATTCAATGTGCACATTTATTTGAAAGCTACCAGAAGCAAAAGCAGTAAACTACTATCAATGGCACTAGGAAGCCAGATCTACTGTATAATTTAGCTCATAGTAATCCCAGGGAAGCACAATTTAGTCAGAATTGCAGCTGTTTCAACAAGATATTCTTTCACTCTTACTGCAAAATTCTTCAAAGCTGTTCATTGATTGAGATATGAAAAGACACCTTGTTTCCATATGAGTCTTACAATAGGATATGTGTTTTCCCCCTCTGGCGGGCTTCACCTTCAGAGGTCAACAGATTGATGACTTCCATTTCCCCCCACTTTTCCAGATAAATTCACACAATATTTCGGAACAATAAAAACCAGTTTCTTAGCTGATTGGGTACCTGATCTTTTGGTGGTTCCAAAATGCTCTGTGGATTTATTGGAGTTAATCTTCACCAAATTGCTTTTAAAAGGAAAAAACAACAACCGCAAGCTCCAGATGTAGTCATAGTTTGGTGGGGACGAGAGACAGGGCTTTTTCAGTGAGAGAGGCAGTCTAGAAGCAAAGTAAATAAATAAATAAATAAATCAGTGATGTTCGGATACAATAAATAAACCCAACCAACCCAAATATATGTTAATGAATCCATTGAGGGAGGACAGACAATATCATACCTTCTGATCCAAGCCATATCTGATTGATGCATCTATATGGGTTGATGCAACAAACCCATTGTGCACAATTTGCACACTGGTAAGGAGAGCTAAAATGTTGGTGGGATGGCACAGTAGGTATATATCTTCTCGCTGACTATACTACTTTGATTTTCTGAAAGCCAAGCTGTGGTCAGAAAGAACTCATGGCCAATCACTCCATTATAACAACAAACACGTTAGACCTGTTTTCCAGCTGTATTCAGATTCAAATTTATTTGAATAAATTTGCAACAATTGAGAACAATGGAACCCCGGTAACTCTTGTTTGGATTAAGATTTCAGTGGGTCTACTTTAACTATTTATTTATTTACTTTGCTTCTAGACTGCCTCTCTCAGCCCGAAGGCGACTCGAGGCAGTGTACAAATGGCAAGAACTGCCCAAGACAAACATATCAACAATTATCAACACAATTCCATCATACACAAATTAGCACTTAACGTTAAAAACACAATATCAGCGTCTCATTATTAAATTGGTTTCCAATTGCATCGTTGTCGTTCCGTAGGTCTCAATTTGATAATCATACTACATCTGCAAATGCCCGGTCAAATAGCCAGGTCTTGACCTTCTTGCGAAATGTCAGGAAGGAGGGGGCTGATCTGATGTCACTAGGAAGAGCGTTCCAAAGCTGAGGAGCCACCACTGAAAAGGCCCTTTCTCTCGTCCCCACCAATCGCGTCTGCAAAGCAGGCGGGACCGAGAGCAGGTCCTCTCCGGATGATCTTAAGCATCTTGAAGGTTCATAGGGAGAGATGCGTTCGGACATGTAAGTTGGACCAGAACCGTTAAGGGCTTTAAAGGCTAAAGCCAGCACTTTGAATTGTGCCCGGTAGCAAACTGGTAGCCAGTGGAGCTGGCGCAACAGAGGTGTTGTGCGCTCCCTGAGTGCCGCTCCTGTTATCAATCTGGCTGCTGTCCGTTGGACCAGTTGAAGCTTCCAAACAGTCTTCAGAGGCAGTCCCACGTAGAGGGCATTGCAGTAATCTATACAGGATGTAACCAGAGCGTGGACTACCGTGGTCAAGCCAAACTTCCCAAGGTACGGGCGCAGTTGGCGCACAAGTTTTAACTATGCGAATGCTCTCCTGGTCACTGCCGAAACCTGGGGATCCAGGCTCAGCGATGAGTCCAGGATCACACCCAAACTGCGAACCTGCGTCTTCAGGGGGAGTGTAACCCCATCCAACACAGGCTGTAACCCTATGCCCTATTCGGCCTTTCAACTGACCAGGAGTGCCTCTGTCTTGTCTGGATTCAGTTTCAATTTGTTCACCCTCATCCAGTCTGATTTAAATGTCATACACTACTTATTTGCTTGTTTGACTAATCCAACAGCTTTTTTCATCCCTTAATGACTACTGCTGTCACGATCACGGACGTAGCGGGCCCCTTAATCACACACACAGAGACGTACTGAAGGCTAACTACTTTATTGAGTATAAAAACAGTTCCAAAGAGTATATAGTCCAATAATAAGCAATAGTCCAATATAGTAAGCAAGATTGTCCAAAAGGTAGTAAGCAGTATAATCCAAAGGCACGTAGCAAAGAGGCTTGAAGCTTGGCAAGGCTCCACAAGGCTATGTGGATCAGGAACAAAGGCAAGGCTCCACAAAACTATGTGGATCAGGAACAAAGGCAAGGCAAGGCTTGATGACCACGGCTTAGCTTGTGGTCCCACTCCGCTTCACGCCTATCCAGGAAAGACGTGGCCGGAGAACTGGGGATGCGTTCCCACGGACCCTATACTTAATCCTTCGGCCGAGGTCCGCGACGCTCTAGGCTTCTCCATCTCCAATCTCTGCTCACGGACCTCGGTCGGTCTAGGACCCTAGACCAAGCCCTCCTGGTAGATTCAATGTCCCGTCTCCTATCGAAGGAGCGACCTTGCCTCTCAGCAGCTGTGTCGCTATCTTCCTGAGAACTTTCCTCCCTAGCACTTTCCCATTCGGCTTCGTCCATGTTTACACTTTCAAACTCCTGGGAATTCCTCCCCCCGGGGTGTTCATAACTCCCTCGCTGCTTCCCATCTCCACCTGGTGATCGGAATCTATGCTGGGCCCAAACATCATTTCATCCCATGCCAAGCTCTCTGCAGGCGAGCGAGGCCCATCCGAAGGGCCCTGTGCTTCACCCCAGTCATCTAGCTCATCCTCTGAATCCACTTCTGCTGCTGCAGGCCCTAAAGCTAATGGAACCCCAGGACCTATTGCCTGGCCTCCAGGCACGAACGAGAACTGCTGTGCTACAACTGCGTTGTTATTTGGATGCTGTTGAACATTGAACAGCAGTACATCCCTTGTCATTTAACTTTCCAGCTGATTCTTTCATTGTATGAAAAAAATTCTATAGTATCTAGTTAACTGGCCACACCCTTTCTTTTATATTAGTGTCATTGTTCTGAATAATAAGTAATCCTCAATGGGTGCTTTGGAAACAGGCAGGATCACTTGCTTCTCTTCATTAGCCAAGTGGAGGGAGGATACTCAGCAGATTACTGCATGAAATGAAACATTTACATTTAGAAAGCCCAAATAATATAGTTTGCAGCAATCAGTGGATGTTTCTAAGCTTTACTAAAATGCCAGCATTCTTCATTTAAATCATAAGCAACACCCCCTTGAGTTGAAATCTGAGTTCCTTTTACCAGGAAGTTCTTGATTCCTCTCTGCTCTTAATTATGGGAAGCATTTTCTCATTACAGAGCTCTATTTAAAGGAGGCCATAATTGCCTTGCACATTAAAAAGAGAAAGAAAAAAAACCAAGTGAAAATCATGATGCCTGACAGGGAGTACTTGAAGATTAGAGATCAGGAAGAGACTCCAAACAGACAATTAATAATTTGCACATCTGTAAAATCCACCTTCACAGACATTGTCCCTTTCCTACTCTATGTATACCTTTGTGGTGGTCTTACACCATTTCTTTGTTTGCCCTTTCCCCGTGGCCCAAAATTGTGCACAATTTAAACCATGTTTTTGACCAAATGCTAACCATAGATTAGAAAGTGTTCAGCAGCATTTTTCACATATTAGAGCCCATTTCGTGCCACCTTGAGTCCTAGTTTTCTAATATAAATAAATATAATATAGGATGAGTATTCTTTATATGGAATTCCAAAATAAAAATACTCCTAAATCTAAAATTGTCCTCTTGGGTGGCTGATATAATGACACCTGATGGCTGAAGATGCACAAATTTTGATTTATGTAAAATTATTAAAACACATTGTATAAAAGTATCTCCATGCTATGCAGCTAAACTGTCTCTGAAACATAAATGAATTTTGTGTTTAGACCTGGGACCCATCTCCAAGATATCTCACTATGTATATAAAAATAAGGATTCTAAAATCTGGGGGAAACAAATCTGAAAATAAAAATTCTGCCCCAGGCATTTCATATGAGAGAAATTCATACTCAACCTGTAATAAATAATACTATTTAAAATGTGCTGGTTCTATTTTTTTTTCTATACACACTTTTCATATGTGTGCATTTTTCCAGACATGTCCACAGTCCTTTCCATGAGGATTACGGGGCACAAGCATTCTATGGCCACCTTGTGGACAGATTGGGATGAACAGACAAAGATAAGCTCATCAAAACTTGTATTCCTCAGATTCACATTCCTTGAAATCGGCTTCTTCTTACATCCCTATAAAAAAACTATTTCAAAACAAAAAGGGAGGATAAAATGACTGCTTACTTATTATGAGTTAATTTGATATATTTTATTTTATGTCATAGTAGGAACATTTATTACGTGACCTCCTATAATGCAATTCAATTTTTGAGAGGTGCTTTGGATGTCATAGAAATGTTCTGGAGGACCTTGCAATGATTAAAGATGTGTTCTCCCTGGGCTTCTAGTGCAATCCTATGGTCAACGTTCACCAGAGATTTCACCAGAGATTCTGCCAGATGTTTACCATAGAATTGTGCTGGAATAGAACTGTGTTCGAGAGACAGCTTCTATGGACACCACTAGGTCTTCCATAGCAATTCTATGGTAGGCTTTGCCTGGAAGCCTAAGAGATCCTTTCATTTCAGAAAAACTTGGGGTTACAGATTACATGAAAAATAGATATCTTAGACAATATTTGGACATACTATATTTTATTGTTTATTTTATATTGTCCATCTTTATCCCAAATGGACTAAGATAGCTCATAACAAGAGTTAAAGCATGCTAAACAAATTAAAACTTAAGAATATTTTTAAACAAATAAGTTAACTATTTAATAATACTATATTCAAGTAGCAATACAATCAACCCCCTACATTTACTGAGGTGAGAAGCATGAAGTCTATGCAAAAGTGGAAAAATCATGAATTACCCCCCACCCCCAACGTTTTTTTTACTTTAGAGATCAACTCGCTAGGAATCACTAGGTACTCTAGCATGACACTATGATCAACCTCTACCAAAAGTTTACTATAAGATTGCATCAGAGGATCTAGAGCAGTGGTTCCCAAAGTGGGCGGTACCATCCCCTGGTGGGCAGTGGGGTGGTCCAAGGGGACGCTGGGAGGCTCAGGAGAATTTGGAGGCACTGAACCCCTGTAAGGGGGCGGTGGCGTGATCCAGGCTTGCTTGCCACTTGCAGGGTTGCACGCCTGTGAGGACGTCTCCGTTGGAAGAAAGAGGTGATACACAGGACTGTGCCATGGGTGGGGTTGATGAAAGGAAGGAGGCGCATGCTGCAGTTTCCACGGCAATGCCTGCCTGGGGGTTCCAACTCATAGGGACACAGTTGCAAGCACGCAACCCCCAGGCAGGTGCCTCTTTCTTCTCGTCAACCCTGCCCACGGTGCAGTCCTGTGTATTGTCCCTTTCTTCCAATGGGACGTCCTCACAAGTGTGCCTTGCTGGGCCCGGTGTAGGGCGGGGCGAGCGGGAGGCACTTTTCAAGGTGGGCTTCACTTGTCCAGTGCCGGCCCCTTCTTTTTTCAATGCCGTAAAAACAACATGCAATTAAAATAACATTTAAATTAAAATTAAAACACATTAAAACATTATATTATACGAAAAAGGTAGAAACATTAATACATATAACTTTCTGTTTAATTGCTAATTTTACAAATTTTAAAAAAATAATTTCTAGGGGGCGGTGAGTAAAAAAAATTTCTGGAAAGGGGGCAATAGGCCAAAAAAGTTTGGGAACCACTGATGTAGAGGATCCTAGAGACATATTCTCTCTGGGAACCTTTAGATCCTCCAGTCATTTCCAGAATAAGTTGACCATGGAGTCACACTGAAGGACACACTGAACATTTTATTAAACCTGTAAATAATCAAATCAGCAAGTGTTAAAATGCAAATTGCTTATTTACTATGTTGCACCAAAAAGAAAGGGTCCTTTGACGCTTTAGATAATGTCCATTTTATTTGGGACAAGCTTTCATGGGCACTTCTTCAAACATGTTGAGGCTAACACCGATAAATCTGAAGAAGTGTCAAATAAAAACATTAAACTAATGAGAAAAGTACATATACATACATTTTCCAAGGCGATGCTTTCACACTGGCATTTTTCTTCCTCATTCGGAGATGCAAGTCCAGTCCCTATCATTTAGCAACATCAAGAGACCTTGTGTTTTGTAACTTGGTGAAGATATCTATGGAAACATAAGTAATTGGGGAAGGACCAATGCAAGGATGAAGTTACCTTTTAGATTAGACTGGCTCTATCCTGGTATCCTTTCTGAAATCCTAGATTCAACCTAAAGACTGCTGAGAGACAGTTTGCTTGTTTTGTTCATTTGTTTGTTTTAGAGTACATGAAGGCAAAACTCTTAAAAGCCGAGAGAACTGCCAAATTGTAGCAAGCTACAGGGAAGGAGCCATTAGCACTTTCACACCTGATTGCAAGTCAATGAACTTAAGGGCTAGTCTATTGACAAAGGAACATCAATCTCCCAGTTTGGGATTTAACTCCATCCCCTTGAGGCTGGCAGGTTTGGAAGGGCAGGGAGGGCACAGCAGTACAACTCAGTGCCATGCTGAGAAACAGTGAACAGGAATGCCTCGAAGGGAAGTCTTCTAATGGCACTTGAACTGTGAAAATGTTTTCTGTAACACATCTTAGCCATAGAAGATTTGTGCTTCCCCTCCAAAATGCCCTTTCCTGTGCTAGTTTCACTAGAGTGCTGCCAACATGAAACTGAACTTTCGGAGCCAGTCTTTGGAAATGGTGTCACAAAGTGTGCATTAATGCAGCTTGGCACCACTTGAACTGCCATGGCTTAATGCTATAGAATCATAGGAGTTGTAGTTTTATGAAGTCTTTCACCTTCTCTGCTGAAGAGTTATGGTGCTTCATCGAACTACAAAACAAGGATTCCATTGTATTGAATATGGCAGTTAAGTTCATGTCCAACTACATTAATTCTACAGAGTGGATGCTCCCTTAGAGAGAGTCCGAAGAAGCAAATTTCATCATCATCTTCATTATCATCATCATCAATTTCTCACTTATTAATCGCCCTTCATTTAAAATGCTCCAGGCGATATACATAAACAATTTGCATAAAAACATTACAACAATACCATATAGACTGTATTAAACATTAAAAGCTCTACTAAAAAGCCAGGTCTTGAGTGCCTGAGCAAAGGGCACTCATGTGGGGAGGAAAAGAGTTCCACAAGACAAGGGCAGAGATGGAGAAGGCCCTACATCTTGTGGTCTTGAGGCGTACTTCCCTGGGGCCTGGAACATACTGTAAGTTTAGTTGGAGGGGTTGCTACGACCACTGGCTGCGAAGAGGGGAGAGGCGGTCTCTGAGATATGCTGGTGCCTGACCATGAAGCGCCTTAAAGGTCAGAACCAACAACTTAAACAGGGGCCGGAATTTTGTTGGAAGCCAGTGCAAATGCAGCAGAGTTGGGGTTATGTGGCATCACAACAGTGTTTTTGCAAGTAGCCTGGCTGCTGTGTTCTAAATTATGTGAATCCTCTGAGTAGTCGACAGGGGAAGGCCAACATACAAGGCGTTACAATAGTCTAGTCTGGATGTAACCGTCGCATGGATAATTGTAGCCAAGGCTACAGTTGTAGTAAGGTGCCAGTTTTCTCATCTGCCAAAGATGGAAAAGGGCCTGTTTACTGACAGCAGCGATCTGGGCCTCCATGGACAACTGTGCATCCAGAACGACACCCAAGCTCTTGACAGTGGAAGATGGATGAAGGGGGGGGGGGGCGCCACTCCAGAAGGGCGGCCAGGCCACAAGATCTCAGTCTTGGAAGGATTCACCTTCAATCTACTGGCACGCAGCCACCTCGATACAGCCTCAAGACATAAGGTGAAATTGTCCAGTATTGAGGTGGCTCCAGGCTCCAGCTGTAGAAGCAGCTGGGTATCATCTGCATATTGGTGGCACTCCAGACCAAAACGCCTTACGAGGCTGGCAAGAGGTCTCACATAGATGTTGAAGAGAAGGGGGGGGATTGCTCCCTGAGGCACCCCACATGATAGGGCAAATCTGTCGGAAGTTCAAGCCAGGTACTCGACACGTTTCTTAACCTAAGTCTACTCAGTATACCTACAAACATTATAAAACTAGGGAGGCAAGCGATTTTTAAAAATAAAACATTGACATTTTATAACATGAAACAGAGTATGAAAAAAGCTGCTTTTCAGGCTTATATTTAAACTTTGGAATACTTACACAGATTTTGTGTTTGCCCTATTTGGCTGACCTAATAAAAGCATTGTCACAATATGGATTTTGGAAACTTTTTAAAGTGAGCACTGGATTTTGGTGATTGATCCCAGACTACCCTTAGACTATGTAAGGTGGAATCAAGTGTTAAACAGGGATGCGTTAGTGCCCCAATCTTATTTTCCATCTTCATTGCTATAATACTTTGTCTTGTTGATGAGAAGCTTCCCACCAGAGTGGAAATCATCTGTCAGACAGATGGCAGGCTATTTAACCCCAGCACACTGAAAGCCAAAACCAAGGTTGCAACAATATCTGTTATAGAACTCCAATACGCTGATGATAACTTAGTCTGTGCACATTCAGAAGAAGACCTACATTTTTGACAGAATGATTATGTCGAATTTAATAGGTCCTCCAGCATGACTCAAGAGACAACTTCCAGTGGAAATTAGTCAAATCCACAAATAATCAAATCTGCAAATGTTAAACCTACAAATGTAGAGGGACACGGACCTCAAGCAGACAATAGCTCTTTCTCCTACCCTGGACATTCCCCAGATATATAAACCTCACTTACTTAGTTTCCAACAGATCCCCCAACCTCTGAGGATACCTGCCATAGATGTGGGTAAAGCATCAGGAGAGAATGCTTTGGGAGCTTAGCCATTCAGCCTGGAAAATTCACAGTAGCCAAGTGATTCCAACCATGAAAGCCTTCGACAGCATAGAGGGACAACTTTGCTGATATATCTAATTCAGTAATATAGTTTGAATGGCCATGAAAAAAACTATTTAGAGAATATTCTTCCTAGTCAACTGACTTTGTATCCTGTTGAATAGAAATGGCAGGATCTGAACCTGGATCATCTTCCTTCATAGAATATTCTTTATCACAGAACTATAATATAGCCTACTGTAATTAGAATTTCTACATTGGCTAGGATGATGAATCCATTAATGTATTTACCGAACAGAGTTGGAAAAGGTACAAGGGAGATACATGTAGGTGGCTGTGACAGATATTCTGCCAATTCTTGTTCCATTATGAATGATTCTGAGCGAAAACGTGCAAGACAGATCTCTTTTTTTAATGAAGGTTCATGTTTTGTGTGTCATCCTTTTGGAATCTGCATTAGCTTTAAAAGAACCTGGAACTTTGCCAAATGCCATCAGACGAGACAGCTTTAACAAAGTAATATGATAAAACAGAGAAATTATAACAATAAATCACGTTGCTTATTATAGCAGCAGCATTACTGGAGGGGTTGAAATGCACCTAGTGTCGATTCACTTTGATCTAAACTAATTTATGAGGCTTTGAAATCATGAATCTTCAGCTTCAAGAAACAATAAAGATATCTTGCAGACCATACAGTCAATTCATTATGTTAGAAGCTTTTGCAGTTGTTGGATCAGATGTTGCACCCCAGTCTATCTGTTAATATATAAGATTTTTTTCTATGAAACAACCCAGGTCAGGGAGTGCTTGTTACTATCTTCTAAAGAAGACCATCAGCTGGTGTCAGAGACTCTTCTATTTTGCATTGGCTTTTGCTAATACAGCATTAACATTAAATTTAAAGAAGTGATGAACCACCTGGGGGAATAGAAAAAGTGTTTGGAAAGAAATGACATTTAAGACTAATCTTTTCAGTATAAGTTTTTATGGACTCTCTGTATCTCTTGAAATATATGGAGAGCTGTCTATGCTGTACAAAACCATTTCAACCTAAATGGGGAAGAAGCATAAAATCTGCCATGAAACTTTTTCCCTTTCTGTCACAATGAAGCATCCTCAATGGGAGGCTATCACTTTATGGCAGTGATACCCTTTATGGACAGCACAGTTGGATGGGGTCTTCCCAGATAACTGGGATGATCTGAAATTTTGAGCAAACTCTGTGGTTTCCCCTGACATTGCCTGAAGTGGACAAAGGCTGGTTTAAGCCAGGATAACTTGTAATATTTAGCAGAAGTATGGAAACGCCATGAAGACAGCCAGGAGCCATCTCAGAGCGATTACTGTATAGGATGGGATGCATAATCTAGCCACAGGGTCTACGCCGCAAGTCCAAGGTTTAATAGTCACATCATTACAGAATCAGCCCAGGCAGGAGTAAATGCCAAAGAAAAATCAGGCAGTCCAGAGTCAAAACACAAGGATGGAAATATGCATACAAGCAAGAACGAATTCCAGGAGGGAAACAATATATAGTACAAGGTCAAGCACTAGACAAATAACCACAAGAACCAAATAAGTACTAGCAAGATCTACATTGCTCTCATGGAATTTTATGGCTGGGTTACTGAAGTTATACCTAAAAAAAACAAACCATTGTTGTACAATGTCACCCTGGGGTGAAAATTCTCATTTGAGAAAAGTTCCTATTCATTGAGGAAATTTCCCTGGAGTTGAATGTTCTTCTCTCTCTTAGTGTTTCCCCACAGTCTGGCACAAAGTCAGGGCTCTCATTTGTGTGCTGCTCTCATTGGTGGGCCTCCACTCTTTGCCAACTTCAAGTTGAGAAGATGACATTGCCTATACAAATGCAGAATCCATCCAGCAGGGCCATGACAACTTTCGGATATTTTCTCCTTTCAATTATCTCAGAATTGAAAGTACCGTATATACTCGAGTATAAGATGACCCAAATATAAGCCGAGGCTCCTAATTTTACCACAAAAACCTGGGAAAATGTATTGACTCAAGTATAAGCCGAGGGTAGGAAATGCAGCAGCTACTGGTAAATTTCAAAATAAAAAATAGATACCAATAAAATTACATTAATTGAGGCATCTGTAGGTTAAATGTTTTTGAATATTTACATAAAACTCTAATTTAAGATAAGACTGTCCAACTCTGATTAAACCATTATTGTAACCTTCTTCAGTGTAAATGTGTTTATGTCTCCTTCCAATAAAAATAGAGTGAAATAATAAATGTAATAATAATAATAGAGTAAAATAATGGAAATGCAATAATAACAGTAACAATAGAGTGAAGTAATAAATGTAATAATAACAATAATAAAAATAGTAGAATAATAAATGTAATTAAAATTAGAGTAAAATAATAAATATAATAATAATAGAGTAACTCAATAAATGTAATAATAACAGATTAAAATAATAAATGTAATAATAATAAATAGAGTAAAATAATAAATGTAATAAAATAATAGAGTAAAATAATAGATAACTTTGACTCGAGCATTAGCCGAGTGGAGATTTTTCAGCCTATAAAAGGGGCTGAAAAACTAGGCATATGCTCAAGCATATACAGTATATATTCAAACAACCCACCTAAGTCTCTCAGGGATGGGAAGAGTGCAGCCCCCAACTTATATTTCTGTGTCTCTTGACCTCTCTAGACTCCACAGAGAACTATTTTTCTGCCCCCCTCCCCACGTGCATTGTTACTCCAGGAGGCTCCAGGACCAGCAACTTATGTTTAAATTGGTTGGAACCCACCCCCATTTGCACATTGTTCAAAATAAGATTTCCATCCATTTATTGAGGGGGGTGTTTGTTTTCATTATTTTTACATTCTTGGTAATCTTGTGGTTTTTTCCCCAAAAGAAGGAAATTGTATCTTCACCCTGCCACAACTGCCCATCCATGTTCTAACAAATCATGTGATGGAGGTAATTACAGATCAAGAGGGGGTGTTTTTTGTAAAGGACAGTTGGATTAGCATACAAGTAGTCAGAGCAAAAAACGGAGATAACTCCTGTAGCTTTGATGATTATGTAAACAATTTCCGCAAATATTGTTACCATTCTGCATGACAAGTAGCACTTGGTGAAATTCCCCACTTTTACATAGCCATTAAAATTTGGAAGCCATTCCCAGTTTTTATTTGTGCAACCTTAAAAAACAAGCATAGGTGGAATGCAGCCTAGAATAGTGCATCATGTTCAAGACCTTGGGTTTAATATTCACATGTGGATATGAATTTCCTATTCCATGCAGAGATTGTGGTTGAGGGGAGATAAGAATGAGATTATTTTTGTTTCTGAAAGTTGGAAAGAAGAGCTATGCATGATAATTTAAGCATGTCCCACCAGGTGGATGGAATCTGAGCTAATGTGCAGTAAAAATTTAGCACCGGTGTAAATATATAGGATTTTAAAGTGCCATGTCTACAAACAGCTTCCTATTAGCCTGAGTGAATGCTGCAGTGCAAATGTGAATCTGTGTAAAGTTAATTATACTTGGGATAATATGGGTACAGAGGGTGCAATTACTCTGGATTTCTGAAAGGAAATTATCAATAAATGGGGATATAAAGATGCAGTTAACTCCTGATATATTCCCATTCCTATAAGAATGGAACTGTCATCTTTGTGACACACATTGATATATGGTGATGAATCTCCTGTCATTTATACTGTTTTAATTTTGCTCTGCGTACTATTAAATCACACAGAAACCTGCATATGGTTTATTTGCTTCTTTTTACATCAGGGTTTGACAGAATTTAATGCTCCAGATGTTGTTGAGCTGTAGCTTCCAACAGACCTAGATATGACAGCTAATTATGAGAAATGCTAGAAATTGCAGTCCAAAAATATGTGGAAGGTCACAC
This sequence comes from Anolis apletophallus, assembly GCA_030556195.1. NCBI lineage: Eukaryota > Metazoa > Chordata > Lepidosauria > Squamata > Anolidae > Anolis > Anolis apletophallus. Next base: position 25,206,559 of record JARBWK010000003.1, read on the forward strand.
CTTGCCTGCTCAATTTTCCCAGAAAGCCACTTATTTAAAATGTAGTTGTCTTTAAATGACTGGTGTTACATAAGGAACACCTTAACTGTAGAATTAATGTAGTTGGACACTACTTTGCCATGACTCAATGCTGTGGAATTATGGGAATTGTGATTTTACAAGGTCATTAACGTCCTCTGTCAAAGGGTTCTGGTGCTTCAACAAGCTATGAATCCCAGGATTCCATAGCATTGAGCCATGACACTTAAAGTGTCAGACTACATTAATTCTATAGTAGAGATCAGGGGTGCTCACACTTTTTCAGCATGCGAGCTACTTATAAAACAACCAAGTCAAAATGGTCTACCTACCCACTACAAAAATGTGAAACATATAACACAATATCTGCTTTGAACTGGGTTTTCTGAGTCCACACTGCCATATAATCTGATTCAAAGCAGATAACATGGGATTTTATTCAACTATGTGGAAAGGACCTCAGATAACCAAGGGCTGGGAGCACTTGGGTGGCGCCGGGAGCCTGCGGGGTGGGACTGAGTCTTCCTCCCGCCCTGCCTGCGATCTACCAGGACGCCCTACGCGATCTACCAGTAGATCACGATCTACCTAATGAGCACCCCTGGTAGATAGATCCGCAGTCTTCACCCCTCATTGTTCTGTTTTCTTCCTGGGTTAAAAAATTATGGAGATATTTTTAGCAACTGAGACATCAATACAAGCAAATGTATTAGGAGAACCTAAGATGATATGACTAAATCATTAGTAAGTAAGTAAAACTCTATGTATACCCTGTCCCAACTCCACATGGGGACTCAGGGCAGCTCACAACATAAAAAGGCAAACATTCAATGCCATAAAAATACATCAAGAAATTAAGCAGTATAAACAGTACAAACATTCAACCAGATAACAAATCACAATCAGAGCAATAAAGCATTCAAGACTGTTTCTGGAGAGTCGTAATTTGCCACAGTGGTACATTATTTGTCATGTTGATTTGTCACGTTTCTATACTGCCCCTCTCAGCCCGAAGATGACTCGGGACAGTTTACACAAGCAGTCTCTGCCCTCAATACAACACAGCAGCAAGGCAACCCCCCCTAAAACCATATAATAACAAATTAACAATTAAAAACATACAATTGCAGTCTCAGCATCATGTTGAAATCAGTTTCCATCGCATTGTCGTCATTCCATATCTAATTAAGCCTTATATTTCATCAGGAAATGCCTGCTCAAATAGCCAGGTCTTGACTTTCTTGCGAAATGTCAGGAGGGAGGGGGCCGATCTGATGTCTCTAGGGAGAGCGTTCCAAAGCCGAGGAGCCACCACTGAAAAGGCCCTGTCTCTCGTCCCCGCCAGTCGCACCTACGAAGAAGGCGGGACCGAGAGCAGGGCCTCTCCAGATGATCTTAAACATCTCGATGGTTCATAGGGAGAGATGTGTTCGGACAGGTAAGTTGGACCCGAACCGTTTAGGGCTTTAAAGGCTAAAGCCAGCACTTTGAATTGTGCCCGGTAGCAAACTGGCAGCCAGTGGAGCTGGCACAACAGAGGAGTTGTAGGTTCTCTGAATGCTGCTCCTGTTATCAACCTGGCTGCTGTCCGTTGGACTAGTTGCAGCTTCCGTACAGTCTTCAAAGGCAACCCCATGTAGAGAGCATTGCAGTAATCTATACGGGATGTAACCAGAGCGTGGTTACATCCTCTAGTTATGTTCCATTTAGATTGTGGAGGAGGACACATTTCAAGCTCCACTGTGTGTTATCAATGAACAGTCACCATTCAGTTGCCCTATTGATTGGAGTTCCCAATTCCTCAATTAAACCATGTATGTTATGGCAAAACACACTAAGCCACCATCACTTTGAAAGTCTTGATGCTATGAATTTCGAAGCCTTTTTAATAGTTCAAAATCTTGTGTCAAATCATTCAACTCAAGCTGATTAAATCCTTTGCAAACTGAGTCATCTTCAATTTCAGAATCTTCATGGTTGCTGTCACTTACTTCTTCACCATGCCCTTATATTTTGAAAGAGGGTAGTTCAATAAAAACTTTCAGCTGAATGAGGCACTGGGTTTATAGCTGATGGTAGACTAGGATATTCTATTTTACATTTATGGTTTTTGTTCTATCCTGACGTTTTCATTATACAAAAGTAACAGTCATTTGCCTGCCAACCCACAAAATATTGAGACCACACACAAGTATTTGGGTTTAAAATATGGGCAACTTTTATTAGCTGTTACCAGCTTAACTTTGACTGGAACTCAATCTATGGAACTTGAACTTGGTGGCAAAGCTGAGGTAGCATCCCTGTCTGGCCTACCCCTTGGCTAGCTAGGGCGAACCACCCGGGTCCCCTGAACATCCAATCGTGCAACCTCCAAAGGAAATATATCAGAGTGGTTATCTCCATGTATCAGAGACCGTTACTTGAATTTTAGGCCATTATAAATCCCCTTCACCTCTATAAATGGAGCCTCGGGTGAGTGTATTAGTTAATGTCTTTCACCCCTAAAGGGGGGTGCCTTAGGCATATATCCAATTTTGCCTTTTGCTAACAGTTTACCATGGCTACTAAAGGTGGATATCTCCAATTTAAAATACTTTGAAATCCGTTAATTTTCGTATTTAAAATTAATTTCAGTTTTTTGACCTTCGGGGCCCAACCCAGAAGTGTAATTTCTATACCGAACCTGGGCACCGCCATTTTTCTAAAGGTCATGTTATTAGGTCATATTTTCCCCTCTCAGTTCTCAACTCGCGAGAGGAGACTGGAGGCAGCAGCACCCTCCCTTCTCCTCTCGCCAGCTGAGAGCTTCTTATAACAGGAATATCAATCTCCTCAAAAATTGCTTCTCAGGGTCACTTACACACACCATACTCCTGCAATTCTGGCTGCTTCAAAGCAGGCGCAAAAGTGGGCAAAACCTTCTCCCAAACACAAGCCGCAGACCTGACCAATTGATGCCCAAAAAATGGATCCGATCACGGATCCGTTTTTCGGGCATCAATTGGTCGGGTCTGTGGCTGTGTTTGTGACAAGATCGTGCACTTTTCCTCCGCTTTGGAGGAGCCAGATCTGCAGGACTCTGATGATGTGTGTGTGTAAGTGGCCCTGAGAAGCAATTTTTGAGGAGATTGATATTCCTGTTATAAGAAGCTCATACTGTATCTGTGAATTTCATTTGCATTAATTGATTATTTGTTGATATAGCTTGCTTCTATAATGTTGTTAATGGGCTTTAGAACTTATTATTCAGACTGAGTGAGTGCATGCATGCATACATACCTGTGTGTACCCATACTGCCAGCTACTTACAGTAACTTAGTGCATGCTTGGTGCATTGCCTCCTGTGTTTTGTAGGAGTGCATGCGAGCCATCCACCTCTCCCTTCCTTCCCTCGCCAAATCAGATGCCATCCCAGGTTATATTTATTTATTTATTTATTATTTGGTTTTGTATTCCGCTCCTCCCTGCAGGCTCGGGGCGGGTCACAACATATAAAACCGGCGGCATGTAGTGGCCATGCAGCGGTACAATAAAACAGTAAAATATTAAAACATTAAAACAACAATACGAATCACATCACGAGGTGTTGAGAAACGCATACATTTCCAAAGGCCCGAGACACCAGTGTATTAGACAGCTGTAAGTCAGTCGCCCAATCCGGTTGTCAAGTCAAAGGCTAATTTGAACAGCGTGGTCCTAACCGCCCTCCGAAAGGGGATTAGGTCTTGTATGGTCCGGATGTCACTTGGCAGGGAGTTCCATAGCACCGGGGCTGCTACAGAGAACACACTCTGCCTAGTTGTGGACAGATGGTAGGAGCGAATTTTTGGCACCAACAACAGATTTTGTTCCTCTGAACGTAGTGATCTCGGGGGAATGTATGGGGCAAGGCGGTCCCTCAGGTACGCAGGCCCTAGGCCGTACAGGGCCTTAAAGGTTAACACCAACACCTTGAAGACAATTCGGTGCTCCATGGGAAGCCAGTGCAGTTGCCGGAGAGTGGGCGTAATGTGCTCCCTTGCCGGCGTTCCCGCCAGCAAGCGAGCAGCGGCATTCTGCACTAGCTTGAGCTTCCGGATTGTCGCCAAGGGAAGACCTACATAGAGGGCGTTACAGTAGTCCAGCCTCGAGATGACCGTCGCTTGGATCACCATGGCCAGATCATGCCTTGACAGGTAGGGTGCCAGTCGCCTAGCCTGTCGTAGGTGGAAGAATGCCGTCCTGCTGACCACGGAGACCTGAGTCTCCATGGTCAGCGAGGGGTCCAGTTGAATACCTAAGCTCTTAACCAAGTATGACGGGCTAAGCCGCTCGCCATCCAGGGTAGGCAACCGGAACTCATCCAGCCCAGGGCGACCGGGCCACAAGATCTCAGTCTTCGACGGGTTCACCTTCAGCCGGCTGGCACGCAGCCAACCAGTCACGGCTTCAAGGCAGCGATGGAAACAATCGGGTACGGAGTCCGGCCTGCTGTCCATTCTCAGCAGAAGCTGGGTGTCATCAGCGTACTGATAACACTCCAGACCAAAGTTGCGGGCCAGCTGGGCCAGGGGGTGCATATAAATGTTGAATAATAAGGGGGAGAGGATGGCCCCCTGGGGGACCCCACAATTTAGTGGGAGCCTCCGGTGTCCCCCCCCCCCCCCGCCCCCCTCCACACGCTGTCCCCGGTCCCAGAGGAAGGAGGCCACCCATTTAAGGGCAGTCCCCCCGACTCCGGACACGACCACACGGTGGGTCAACAAGGCGTGATCTACGGTGTCAAACGCTGCTGTCAGGTCTAACAAGACAAGCAGGGCCGATCCACCCTGGTCCAGCTGGCGGCGAAGTTGGTCTGTAATGGCGACAAGCACGGTCTCCGTCCCATGCCCAATACGGAAGCCGGACTGGAAGGGATCGAGTCCAGCTGTGTCTTCTAAGAACCGCTGCAGCTGATCCGCTGCTGCCCTCTCAATTACTTTGCCTAAGAAAGGCAAGTTGGAAACAGGCCTGTAATTGGAGGGAGCCGAAGGATCTAAATTCGGCTTCTTCAGCAGCGGTCTTACCAAAGCCTCTTTCAATCCCCCTGGGAAGACTCCTTGCTCAAGGGAGCTATTTATGATCATGCCCAGGGGGCCTCGTAGCCCCTCCCGGCAAGATCTAATTAGCCAGGAGGGGCACGGGTCGAGGGAGCAAGTAGTTGGTCTAGCTGCAGCGAGTAACTTATCGACAGCTGCTGCGTCCAGCAGTTGGAAATGGGTGAAGGAGGGCCCGCCGAGTGGCGGCGGAGTCTCGAGTTCGCTAACTGTATCAAGAGTGGCAGGGATGTCCCGGCGGAGTGTCAAAATCTTGTCAGCAAAATAGTTCTGAAAGGCCACAGCTGTTGGAGCCAAACCCCTATCATTTGGGACAGTTGGGATTGTTGTCAAGGACCGAATTATCTTAAAAAGTTGAGCTGGGCGTGAACTGGCTGACTATCAAGGAAGAATAATAGACTTTTTTCGCTTCCCTGATAGCATGCTCATAAACCTCTTTGAACTGCTTATAAGCCGATTTCGATGCTCTGTCACGGAGGCTCCGCCACACGTCCTCTAGCTGTCTCTTCCTCCGTTTCATCGCTCGCAGCTCCTCGGTAAACCAGGGTGAGCGATTTCGACGGGGGATGAGAGAGCGCCTGGGGGCGATCTCGTCCAGGGCCGTGGAGAGACTGGTATTCCAGTACTCCACCTGCCCGTCGACAGAGTCGCTGGGAGTTCCCAATCCCTTAGACCATTCAGGAACCTAGTGGGTTCCATAAGTCTCTTCGGGCGAACCAAAATGGGTGCAGCAATCTTACCGGGAGGGGGGGCCATTTCCAGACGGACTTCTAGGACACTGTGATCTGACCATGGAACCTCCATAGTAGAGGTTGGGATCACGCAAATTCCGGCAGCGAAGATCAAATCCAAGGTGTGTCCGGCCTGGTGCGTGGGACCGGTCTTACAGAGTGAGAGTCCTAGTGCCTCCATGGTGGACACTAGGTCCATGGCCGCTGTCGAGGTGGTGTCGGTGTGGACATTGAAGTCCCCCAAGACAATAAGCTTAGGGAACCTCAATGCCCACTCCGCAACCACCTCCAGCAGCTTAGGCAGACTTCCCGCTGGTGCGTTGGGTGCACGGTACACCAGCTGGAAGGCTACACTCTCACTAAGGTTCCACACCAAGCCCGCACACTCTATTCCAGGGATGTTCACTGTCAGAATTGTCCTAGAATTAAAATTGTCTCGGCTGAAGATGGCGACCCCTCCCCCCCCCCCGCCTCTCTGCATGGCATCTGATCTGGCAGGGGAAGGAAGGGAGAAGCGGATGACAAGCCAGCTAGCATAAGGAATAATAACAAAAAAATTGTTATTAATTAGGTTTCAATCACGAATTTTTTTAAAAGAAATTTGTAATAATTTCTATAATGACCCAGCAATGAAAATCCCCCCCCCCCCCACACACACGAGTTTAGAATCAATTTTTTATGGATCAACCATCCCTAGTGGTTACCTATTTAACCACACACTTCCCAATTTGCCTTGTAACAGTATAGAGTAGGCAAAAAAACCCTCCTTAGAACATAAGAGGGGCAAAAAATTCCTACCCAGCCCCCTATTGGCAACCTTAATATACTGTTTAATGGGCGGGAGTGGTGGGTTGATGCCTGGCTCCAGACTGAGGAAGGAAGAGTTTTACTTTAAAATATGCAAAAAAAGAGAGGCTTGCCTGACAAATGCACTGATGTTTGTCCTTTGACTAGGAATGGCGAAACCAATTCCTCTGGCTTTTCTTCGCGAATGAAGATTTAGGAAGATTTTGTGAAACCAACACAGATATAACAAAATGAATCAAGGTTGTTTAGGCACTTATGAGAAATGGCAGTGGCAGACATGATCTGAAGGAAAGGAAATAAGTATTATTATTTATTATTATTTCCATCATTTCTACCCCGCTTCTTTTCAACCCCCGAGGGGGGACTCAGAGCGGCCTAACAACGGCAACGATTCGATGTCACATAGTATACATATAAAAAAGCAAACAGTTAAAAATAAAATACATTAAAATACAGCTAGAATTAAAATACATTAAAAATACTCTGGTCATGAGGAACCAGCATAATAAACTGCACGCGGAAACACAATAGGCCAGATACTTTTGGTGTTAATTTTAGAGTTGAATGGAGTTTTAACATTTATAGTGTTCTATTTTCTGTATAATATGATGTTGGTCTTCGACCGTAAATAAATATCTATCTATCTATCATTAAAAATACAATTAACATTAAAATGCATTGTGTACATTCACAACAGTTAAAACAGTATTCCATCCATAAGCATTAGGTCTTGTCCACCAGATTGCCATCTCAGTCCAATCAAAGTGCCGTATCATGCTAAAGTGCAAACGCTTGGTCCCATAACCAGGATTTCACTTTTTTCTGAATGCCAGGAGGAATGAAGCTGATCGAATATCAATAGGGAGTGCGTTCCACAGATGGGGAGCCACCACCAAGAAGGCCCTATCCCTCGTCCCCACCAACCGCATTTGAGATGTAGGCGGGAGCGAGAGCAGGGCCTCCCCAGATGATCTTAAGGTACAGGATGGGACGTAGCGGTTGATGTGTTCGGACAAGTAAGCTGGGCCAGAACCGTATAGAGCTTTAAAGGTCAAAACCAGCACTTATTACATATACAATTTTAAAAAATTCGGATAACTTCTTGTATACAGACAAGAACTTGGACTATACTTCAGAATATGATTCACTATATACAGTTGCACTCAACCTCTCGCCACACTGTCTCATGTGTGACAAACATAAACTTTTCCCTGGTCTCATCACTCAAGGGAGGTTTGTTCTCAGCCAATAGGAAAGCACTAGTGCTTCCCTTGATCCAGCCTAAAGTGGTCGCATTAAGATAAGCTGCGGAGAAGAAACTTGACTTGATAGAAGAAAACTAACTGCAGTTTTGAAATCAGCATGCCTATTTAAGTCTAAAACAGCTGAAAAATTGAACTCAACAGGAATTATGTTAAAAATTATTCCCCAGATAATAGATCAGGATGCAGCTGCTTGCAAATACCCTTACCCTCCAGGTTCCGTAACTGTATGGTGCCATGTAGTGAGCATTACTGTGGCTTCACACAGAATAATGATCTTCTCTCTTCACCCACGTGTTGAGAATACATTTCTGCCCAGCCAGCATAAAGTTACAAATGTCTTGCCAGTATGAATTGCAAATTGTGTTCATATTTCCGATTTGGATTGTATAATTATACACAAGATGAGAGTAGGATTGGCTCTAAAAGATGTTAATTCAATTGGCCCCTTTCAGCCAATTCTCTTCTTAGCTTTCCTGTCTGAATTAATGGAAAGTAAGTAATGGTAAAATAACGTAATGAGAAGTAATGGACCTTATGCTGATTGACTAGTGATTGGATGCCACTAATTTGCTGCGCCTGTCTTCCCTTCAGGGTCCTTAAGCTGCACAGCTACCTAGCAACCATGAAACCAGCACTCAGATATCGCTCTGTGAAAGATGCATTGCTTGCCAGCAGAGTAGTCAAAATGTTAGCTGGCAAGGTTATTTGCTCCATTTGCACATGGCCCATTCTATCCAAGATATGGACTTTTAAGTGCATATTTTTGAATGAATAGAATAATAATTGGAACATGCAATGATGGTAGCCACATATTGCATGAGCTGCATGTTTGTGTCAATCCTATAAACTTGTAGTACATACAACAGAGAATATTAATTCAGGATACAAACATGAGTCTGTCATTTCCATTGCACCGGGAATGTGGCGCAGCTGGCTGGGTGTCAGCTGCATAAGATCTCTACTGACCAGAAGGTCATGAGTTTGAGGCCTGCCCGGGTCAGGGTGAGCTCTCGACCAATTGTGTAGCTCATTGTCTGTCTATATATGTTGTATGTCTATAGCATTGAATGTTTGCCTGTATATGTGCATTGTGATCCGCCCTGAGTCCCCTGTGGGGTGAGAAGGGTGGAATATAAATACTGTAAATAAATAAATAAATGTCCATAACAGCAAAAGATCATCTCCTCCAATTCAGATGAATTTCTAGTTTGTCTTTTCTTGTTAATTTTTAATAGAAAAAAAAAACTTTTTCAGCGTTCCAACAATGAATTGGAAAATATTAGCTAGAATATAGTGGCAAAACAACTATTTTACAAGCAAAAAGTTTTCAGTACAATATGTGGGATGAAGGGAAACTCTTGGCTGAAATTGTGATGATACCTCAAAAGTAGAGAACACTAAGCTAGATGTGCTAATAGTTTGGTTCTAAAAACAGAGTGCTATGAGAGCCCATTTTAAACCGACAATGGACTGGATGCTCTCCTTCAAGGCCACTTCTGAGGACCTTGCTCCACTTATGCTCCCTTGACCCCCCACCCCATTCAAAAATGTAGTTTTCCATTGGTGGACTTCTCAATACCTAGTGATTTTGCAAAACCAAGCTCCCTTATAATTCAACACAATCAGAAGCAGACTTCTAGTAGTTACTTCTGATTTCAATTTTTCTGAGTAATTTTCAGTTTACTCACACATCCAGTTGAGTGTCCTTGGGCTGATAAATTAACCCATGGTTTGACCTTCTCAGGTTGAACTTGATGACTGAAAGGTTGCAGGTTCAAACCCGGGGAGCAGCGTGAGCTCTTGCTGTTAGCCCCAGCTTCTGCCAAGCTAACAGTTCGAAAACATGCAAATGTGAGTAGTGGTGTGAAGGTAACGGCGCTCTATGCAATCATGCCAGGCACATGACCTTGGAGGTGTCTATGGACAATGCTGGCTCTTTAGCTTAGAAATGGAAATGAGCTCCAACCCTCAGAGTTGGACATGTCTAGACTTAATGCCAGGGGAAAACCTTCACCTTTTTCTATGGACATCTTCCACTAGCTTAATTGTAGGGTTTTTGGTTTTTCTCACACTGTCACCATGGAGCCTGCTGGCTCCTATAACACAAGTTAAAAGTACATCTGGGGTGACTTGGCGACGAAAGTGTGTGTGTGGGGGTAAATCTCTGCCCCCACCAAAGAATTGCCAGCAGCAATAAGGAAAGATGGGTTGAGCTGGTATAAAGTGGCTTCCCTCCGAATGATGAGATAGGAGGGAAGTTGGGATGATGTGAGGTGCACAGCAACAGGTCCCCATGCCCCCTGGCCAGGCACCAGTGAGATAGCCGAGATCAGTGGCAATTTGTGGCGATTCAGGAGGTACATGCGACCAAGTCCTATAATACAGAAAACTAATTTTTAGAAAGATACATTTTAAACCTTAGCTTGAAAGATTTTGGAAATGCCAAGTTATATTTTGCTATCTGATTCAACATCCCCCACATATTATTTTATCAGCTCACCCTCCCTAATGGTAGGTCTGGTTCTAATAGTAAAGTTGAAGTGTTTTATTTTGAGGATTCATAAAGCCAGCAGGCAACCAAAGACATGAATGAAGAAGCAACCCCCCCAGGAGCATCAGTAAGCTCCCATTTCTACTGTTCTTTTGTGCACATTAATACCTTAAGAGGTATAAAACAAGATATATCTTACATGAGATCCTGTGGTCTGTATCTTATTTTGTTCTGCTTGGCTCTCCTTTATAGTTTCATTGTAAATTTATTGTGCACTCTCAAGTGGTCCTTTCTATAATTTTTTCTGCCCTGTGCATTGGAGGCTGTGAACCTACACTGGGGCAAAACAGCCATAAAGAATGCAGACATTTTGATTACTCTGACCCTTTTAGTTAATTAGCTAGGTCTGAAAAATGCTAAATTGCAAAGTGGAATTTGTGTGCTGAGTTTAGTGCAGTAATTTTCAATATGACTGCCCATTTCCCACATGGTTTCTTTCATAATATAAAGCAAAATACAGGTAGGATTTAGGCATAAATCTGCGTTCTGCACTAAAATTTTAAGACTATTTTTTAAAAACAACAACAACCTTTAACTGCAGATGTGGTTCTATTACTTTGGAAACCTTGAACTTCTAAAGATTCATTGATATGGATAATCTTCTGCCAATGTTTTTCACAGGTAGCCATATTTATTTATTTATTTATTTATTTATTTATTTACAGCATTTTACCCCATCCTTCTCGACTGGGTGCCAGGAAAGAGTTCTTAACTTTTTTTTAACACTTGTGGAACATTTTCTTTTTTGTGTATGCATTTCACCACAACATATACAATCCAGCTAGAGGTGAATGGCTGTTACTGGAAATGTATTGCACAAACACTGAGTCACAAGACTTCGATATAAAAATATCTATTCAAATATAGTGCACCAAACTAGGATATAAACATATCAATTATACAACAGAACATTCCATAACACGTATGTCGTTATAGGAGGGCGCATACATAAGTCGGATTGAATTCCACAATCTTCAAATAAACAAGTCAGTGTAATTGCGCTACTCCCAGAAAATAGGGCAGTCTGCAAATAAAGGGATAATGTCTCTAGTGCTGTGAAGTCCAAACAGCATCTGATAAATGGACCCAGGAGACTGTGGTATGCTCCTTAATAGTTCATACAATAACTGGCCGACGGGTCGGCGATGCCAAACTTCTTGGGTCCACTCCCCCGTTTCGCCCCCGGGCGGGGCTTTCTCAAGGCCATAAATAGGTGTACCGTAGTCCAAATATCAATGATGGAAGCGTTCAGGCTTAACCTTACCCGATCGGTAAGGTGACCACAACTGGAACTGCCCAGTTGTGGCAGCTTGCCCTTTAAATATATTGCAATGCCTTCCTGTCCAAATTACAAGAGGAGAGGACACAATCAGAATTCAAAATGACCTTAATAGATCAGAGAGCTGGGGCAAAACTAGCAAAATGAATTTCAACTGGGGGGAAAAATGTAAGGTACTACACTTAGGTAGGAAAATGAAATGCAGAGATACAGAAGACATTTATTTATTTATTTATTTATTTCCAGTATTTCTACCTCGTCTCTTCTCTACCCCCAAAGGGGGTCTCAGGACGGCTTACATTTGGCAACGATATGATGCCACTACATAACAATTACAATAATACATCAACAATTAAATACATAAAGTAATAATTAAAAACAGTCAATAAAGCATTAATTAAAACAATAAAAACAGACATCTGGTTTGATAACAGTATATGTGAAAGGAATCAAGAATTCTTAGTAAACCACAAGCTGAGCCAACAGTATAAGCCAACAGCTAAAAAAGCTAATGCAATTCTAGGTTGCGTCAAAAGGAGCATAGTGTCTACTCTCAGTGGTTCTCAACCTGTGGGTCCCCAGGTGTTTTGGCCTACAACTCACAGAAATCCCAGCCAGTTTTCCAGCTGTTAGGATTTCTGGGAGTTGAAGGCCAATATAGCTGGGGACCTATAGGTTGAGAACCATTGGTCTAGAATGATCAAGATAAGTAATAGTACAATTCAGCTTTGGTCAGACCTCATCCAGAATACTGTTTATAGGTCTAGGCACCACAAGTGGGAATGTATCCAGAGAAGAGTGACAAAAAATGGCCAAAGGTCTGGAAGCCATGCCCTATAAGGAGCAGCTTAGTGAACCAGGTATGTTTAACCTGGAGAAGACAAAGTTGAGGAAGGACATGGCTTAAGCAAATTACATGGACGAGGGAGAGACAGAAGGACTGGCTGATGGATGAAAAAGGCACAAACCCAACCCATCAAATGCTTCCATTTTTAAACGACTTCTAAAGAAAAAAAGCAGAGGTTTTGAAGCTATTGTAGCTGTATTATTTACAGGCAAACAAATATTTCCTATCTAATAGGTAAGGAATTGCATTTCCAGGTTTATTATTCTCTCGTGGGAGAACAAGGCAAGGACGTTTTATATTTCTGCTTACCTAAGTATCTTCTATGAAAGAAAAAGTATAAAACAGTCAGAAACACAGTCAGACTAACAGATCTAGAAGAGCTATCCAGCCTTGTTCATCTCTCTCTCTCTCTCTCTCTCTCTCTCTCTCTCTCTCTCTTCCCCCCCTCTCTGGCATTCTCTCTCTTGCCTTACTTCACAAATGACGATACTTAGGAAGGACTCATCCCACTCTTTCTACAAGCGCGCTGATGCTTTTTCGGAGGTTGGTTGTGTCCTTCGAACCTGTGCAATGGATTTTTCTGGTGGAGCGCAGCGCGCACAGAACTTGCTTCACCCTTTAAACCAAAGGTTCATCTGCTGGGGCCTAGCAAGCTTAGGACAGTGGCAGCGAGGTCCTTAGGTTGTAGGTTTGGTTCGAGTTTCCTTCTCTTAGATGGTTGACCTTACAGGGTTAAACGAGCACCTTCTGCCCGGGTTTGAAATTGTTTTCCTTCTCCTAGGATGGTTGGCAAAAGGCTAGAGCAGTGTTTTTCTACCTTTTTTGAGCCGCAGCACACTTTTTATAATTACAAAATCCTGGGGCACACCACAAACCAAAATGACACAAAATTACACTCTAACACAGTAATACATATAGTTAATATGTTTTAAATGTATTTATATACTCTGTGTGAAACCTGGGCCTAGCAACCTTAGACAGTGGGAGCGAGGTCCTCAGGTTATAGGTTTGATTTGAGTTTCCTTCTCTAGATGGCTGACAGAGTTAGACGAGTAGCATCTCCCAGGGTTTGAAATTAGAGTTTTCCTTCTCCTAGGATGGTTGCCAAAACGCTAGAGAGCCCATCCTGCCCATTGATGCTCTTTGTCAGACCTTACGGTTGTGATCTGTCTGGCATGGGAGGCCCTACTGGTGACTAATATGCCACCGCCAGCATAGCTCACAACTTCATTAGGGTATGCAAGCCTCTCCCCCATGACAAAGGGGTGCCAATGGAGTAAATACTGAGTCATTTGTTTGTATGCAATGTTATATTTGTGAGGAGTGTTGTCACTTCACAGTTACAGTTTCACCACCTGAACTGCTATTAAAACTTTTTTTTACTTCAGGAGAGACTTGAGAAACTGCAAGTCACTTCTGGTGTGAGAGAATTGGCCATCTGCAAGGGCATTGTACTTACAGATGGCCAATATTTTACGATAAGAAGCTGAAGCTGACAGACAGGAGCTCATCCCGCTCCCTGGATTCGAACCGCTGACCTTTCGGTCAGCTAGATGCCTGGATGTTTTACGATATTAAGCTGGAGCTGACAGACGGGAGCTCATCCCACTCCCTGGATTCGAACCGCTGACCTTTCGGTGAGCAGTCCTGCTGGCACATGGGTTTAACCACTGGGGGCTCCTTTTTAAAAAAACTTAGTGTATTCTATTGAAAATCGGGTATGACTTGATTCTTGTAATTTGAAAAGTAAATCTATAATATTTTATGCAACAACAGCAAAACATAGGTTTCAAGGAAAGAAACATCAATGTCAAATGTGAAACTCTATAAATCTATAACATCAGTGACCTTTTTCAGGGAACTCTTTAAATTTCCTTTACTGTTCTTTCTAATAGTCTCACTGCCTAGTGACTTTATTGCATTTATCAGAAACTTCATTTAGGGCTGTTAAGTCTCAAGACATATTTCCCCACCACTAAAGACAAATTGTCTCTCCACGAAGAATCTCTGCTGTCACTAAATGTAATCTGCTTTGCTCTTTATTCATGTCTAATACAATACATTTGTGCCAAGTAATTACACATGATTAAGTTCTACTCCAGGCAAACGGCTACTACTAACGTCTGTGCATTTTAAACTTTAGTTGCCAGTATTCTTCTATCAAGCTGGTGGAGGCATCAATCAAATAAGTACTTCTGTCATATCATACATTTTGTAATAGCCTTGTGATTGTCAACTGAACGATGACACTGCAAAATGCCAGGTGAAATATGCAGGTGTGCCATTTCTACATATAGGGTTATTCTTGATTATATATTTTTTCTATCTTGATAATATCTGTTGAATTTGTTGTCAACTGCTGCAAGATCTTTCATCTCAGCAAAAAAAAATTCAATAGATTCTAAATATATCTCTCAGCAGGAAAATATGTGTTTTTCCCCTGTAATACATACACAAACCCTTCATTCTCAAAATCATGTTTAAAAATGTGGAAAAATAGTCAAAAATGTGCAAAGAAATCCCCAGCAATACACTTCTTATGATCTTACACAATAGCAAAAAATATTTGTTTGTGTGTGAGAAGAAAGTGGAAAATATATTTCTGTACTTGCTGTTCAAAAAGAATATAACTCCTTTTCTTTTGCACAAAAAACCTCGGATAGAAATGTTATGTAACAACAGTGGATAGTGGATAGATGAGGATGTAATGTTATTTCACCAGATGACTTCATAGAATCATAGAGTTGGAAGCGACCTCATAGGCCAGGGGTGCTCACACTTTTTCAGCATGCGAGCTACTTATAAAACAACCAAGTCAAAATGATCTACCTAGGTTTTGCTGGAGGTTTATTTTAGGTAGAACTTTTTCTGCACCGGGGGGTGGGGGTGTGTGGAAAGCTGTTGTTGCTGTCTGTCTATGTTGTTCTATGTGTCAATCTATGGCTGCTGCTCCTGGATGACCAGATGCTGATCAATGCTGATCAATGTGGCCAAGTAGATGAACTCCTTGCAGTCGCAGATGGCTTTGGCAGGAAATGGCTACCAAAGCCTCCTTGTTGTTGTCCTTCCTCGTGGCTTGTCTTCGTGCCCCTCGCACGCTCCAAATGCGCATGCGCGGGCTGGGCGCCCACCCCTCCTTCCCTCTGCTGCCCTCTTTCTTCTCCATCCCTCCCTCCTCCTCAGGCCATGCTGCGATGGCACTGAGGATGGAGGTAGGGGAGTCACCTCAAGGGCAGCCTGAGGAAGCCCGGAGGAAGATGCACCGTGGGGGGGGGGGCAGAAGCACCCCTCTGAAATCCAGCTGTGAGTTCTGGGACCAGACTGGTTGAGCAGCAACGTCATGAGCAGCCATCCACTCCAACTCAACTGACAACAAGAAGCAGGAAAATTGCATTCAATCACATTTATAGTAGACCAGCTCTGACTACGACTACTACTATGACTTCTTCATCCTCATCTTCCTCTTCCTCCTCCTCTTTTTTCTTATTTGTTATGTTACTTGTTTCTTATAGCTTGAAGCTAATTTTCAGACTTTCAGATGCTTGATGTTGAAAAAACAAAGGTTTCTGTACACCAAATCGAGATGTCTGATTTATAAATATCCATATATTTTCACATAAAAAGTAGCAGTGTGTTGAAGAATTCCTTGAAAACAAAGAAAGAGGCCTCTCCATGTGTCATGAAAAAAACAAAGTAAGGGGGGAATCTTCTGTCACCTTAACAACTAACATTTTTTAATGGCATACGCTTCTAAGAATACTGTCCACTTAACCAGATGTATGCAGTGTTGTTGCCTTAGCTACAACGACTGGGATAAAACCAGCAGCTCTTGGTGAAATGGACAGCTTATGTCATAATAAAAATTCTCAGCCACAAGTAGTTTTGCAGTATGGTAATTATCTTCTTCGTCAAAGCAATATTGTGCTTCTGATACAGGCAGAGCTTGGAAATAATTCATTACAAATAATGTTCTAGTTGTAATTAACCCCAGTTGCATTAATGAAGGGATAAATAATACTACATTATCATTGTAATATATAACTAAGAATATAAATATTTTATGTGATAGGATTAAAACAGATTTTAGATATTTTTATAAGAATAGGGGCAAATGCTCACAGTTCCATGACCAGGAACTGGTAATATTCTATTGTTTGCTTTATTTTATTTTAGTTTAAAAAACTGTTTGCTTTATTTATTTTTTTTTTGCAACAATGAAAACAATGTTACTGGACTGGGCTGTGGCACAGCTAGTTAGTAGCTAGCTGCATTAAATCATGAGTTCGAAGCCAACCCAGGTCAGAGTAAGCTTCCAACCATTAATAGTCTAGCTTGCTATTGACCTATGCAGCCTGAAAGACAGTTGTATCTATCAAGTTAGTACCGCTTTATGCAAGGAGGCAACTAAATTTCTCAACTTTCTTATCTCAATACCATCACGGGCAACAAACAGTAAGTGGTGCAAGACTCAAGGCAGCAGGGAATGAAAGCCAAACCACCTGGCTAACTTTCTGTGGTTACAGCCATGGTGGGGCAGCTGCTAGGGGAATAAAGGAGCAAAAGTAGTACCCCTTGCTGTGAGTTGTCAGAGTGGCTTGTTGGAGTGGTTTTTGGAGGAGTGTGGAGAAGGGCGGTGCATTTGGAGGAGTTGGAGAAGTTTGGTGTAAGAAGTTTGGAGTTCTACAAGATTTGTGGCTCAAAGAGAACTATTGGATTTTATGTATATATGTTATTTTCTATAAACTCTGCAAAAGACAAACAACAGAAGGCAAAAGTATGATAGCTGGGACCCTACACTATGCTACTTGTGCACCATGGGTCAGAATTAATGAAGGGAAGACGTGCACAATGCGGGTCAGAATTAATGAAAGGAAGACGTGCGCAATGCGGGTCAGAAAGAGGGGGGACAGAAAGGGGGGTGACAACAAACAGCCAAGCATTGTGCTTAAGCCATAGAAGTAATGTTAGAGTTATTTACTCATAAATGATAAACAATGGCTTACGAAAATGGTAAACGGGATAGAAATGCTTCCTCTCCCCCTTTCTGGCGAACAATGTTCCCATGACTCTGACACAGCTGCATCTGTCACTCGCTGCATTGTCTTGTGTACATGTTATCCTAATTAATTCAGACCCCCATTGCACAACCAGCATAGGGTTCCAGCTATCATACTTTTACCCAACTGAGTTTGCTCCTTGGTCACAGGCAAAAGACTTCTGTATCTGTGAGTGTCTACATTCATCTTCATCATGACATTATCGTCTCATCAGGATTTCCCAACATTAAACTAACACATTTTCAACTCTTGTCTTGGATTAATTTTGAATAATCTTCCCATCCTTATCTCATCATAACCATACTTATCTGATAATAATACTCTGAGTTTGTAAGAACGAAATGCTTCCCTCCTTAAAATGCATGGATATATTCATTTATATCTTGCATTTTTCCAGGCATGATACTGACATTCATGTATCGTGTGTACAGTTGTCTGGTGACCTTTAATAACTTCTTATACAATTACGTTTATGCACAAATGTGAATTATTTCTTCACTAGACAGCATACCCACTCATAGAGAACCTATATGGCACTTTCAGGGTACATATATGTGGAGTCAGTTGTGGTTTTGCAGTATAATTTCTGAAATGTACAATTTAAATTCATTCCAGTCTCGTCCCAGATGAGCTTATTAATTGGTTTCTCAGGAACAAAAAACCAATTAAAGACTCTGTAGCTGAGATATTTTTATATGCTTGTGTCAATAACGCAATGTGAAGTGCTACTACAGGCGTTATTCTTTTTTATTTTTAGATAATCTTTCACCTGCTGCCATTGTTCCATTGTAAAAATGAAAGAATTTGGAGCTATGTCCTTGGATCACTTTTAAAAACCCTAAAAACATACCAGTGGGTTGTGTTGTGTTGTGTTGAACTGCTTGTGTTTCGTATAAAAATGCCCCCTTTTTATAGTTTTCTATGTGTCATGATTCAAGTAATATCATCTAGCTAATACATTCATCAGTGGGGAGGTTAAAGATGGGAGAGGAAACCACAGGAAATTTGGGTAATCAGAAAACTGGAAATAGATAAAAATGAGACATGTATAAGAAAAGAAGTACTTCACCATGTGAACCTAGAAATTGGGGTGAGCTCCTGTCTGTCAGCTCCAGCTTTCCATGTGGGGACATGATAGTATCCTCTCACAGGATGGCATCCCCTGGGCAACATCCTTGCAGATGGCCAATTCTTTCACACCAGAATTGACTTACAGTTTCTCAAGTTGCTCCTGACACACAAGAAAGGTGATGTCTTAAGAAACTTAAAAGTAGTCTAGAAAATTCATGACCTAGCCATCATAGCCACATAACTAAACTTCCATATTCAAAGGAATATGAGAGAGGGGGGGTATTTCAGTGATCTCTGGGAGGGGGGATTATGACGCTAGGCGCAGACCGAATGCTAGAGGGAGACGGAGTCGGCGGAAGAATCTATCTCCCTCTGACCTGCGTTCTATCCCCAGATACACCAGTGATAGGTTACCAGTCTCCTCCCCTCCAACTCTGGTGTTAATCAATGCGGGGTCCATTAGGAACAAAACTGCAACCGTCAGGGATTCTCTCACTGACCAGGGAGCTGACCTTGTGTGCATTACTGAAACCTGGCTCCAAGAGGGCGATGAAGTCCTATTACAAGAAATAACATCTCTAGGATTTGTGGTTACTCACCAGATGCGGATTGGGAGGCAGGGGGTGGGGTGGCAATGCTCTCCCGAGAAAAATTTCTCTCGGGGTAGTTCCTGGTCTGAACACATCTGGCATTGAGAGTGTCGGCCTGGTGTGGGATTCCAAAGAGAGTATAGCCTTTCTGCTGGTGTACCGTGAGCCTAGCGCACCAGCAGACAGTCTATCCCAGCTGCTAGAGACTGTGTCGGAGTGGTCCTTGACGTTCCCTAGGCTCATTGTTCTGAGGGATTTCAATGTCCACTCTGATACAGACTCTTTTACACCAGCAGCTGTGGACCTAGTATCGACCAAAGAGACCCTAGGACACTCTCGCTCTGTAACACCGGGCCCATGCATCAGGCCGGTCACACGCTGGATCTGATTTTCAGTGCTGGAATTCAGGTGACCCTAACCTCTACCATCGAGGTACCATGGTCGGATCACTATGCCTTGAGAGTCCGGTTAGAGCAAGCCTACCCACCCTGCAAGGGCGCCGAACCAATTTGGGTTCACCCAAGGAGACTTATGGAACCCAGTAGGTTCCTGAATACTCTAAGGGATCTGGAGCCTGTCAGTGACTTGATTGATGTGCAAGTAGATGCATGGAACACCAGACTATCCAATGCAGTCGACAAGATTACCCCCAGACGCCCTCTCCAACCTCGCCAAAATCGATCTCCTTGGTTTACCGAGGAACTTCAGTCATTTAAGCGGGAGAAGAGACTGCTAGAGGGCGTGTGGCGGGAGCTCCATGACAAAGCTTCGAGATCAGCTTATAAGGCATTTATGGATACTTATGAGCATGCCATTTTTATGAGCATGAATTTTAATCTGGTATTAACGAATGTCAATTTTGTTTTATGGTAATCTATACTGTGTTGTGAGCCACTCCGAGCATTCGGAGAATGGCGGCATACAAGATCAAATAATAAATAAATAAATAAAGGAACTGTGCCACTGCATACTAGCCATTGATGGCAAGCAGCAGTGCAGTACTGCTATCTTTATGCTTAATAATAGAATTGGAAGAAACAAAATGGGCTATCTAGTCCAACCTCCTCCTACGCAGACACAGCTTTGCTTATTTGTCTCCAGGAGTTCATTTGTCTGAGGTCTACAGCTCCTACTTATTTACAGCTCATGTGTCTGACATCCTTTCTCAATCTGGTGCTCTGCCAGTATCTTTGACTTCATAATTCATTACCACTGGCCAACATGCCCATTGGCTTAGCCAGGCAACAATTAACTCCTCTAATCCTTAGCCAGCATTGTCATTAGGAGTTAAAGTCCAACACATCAGAAGGATAACAGATCAAGGAGGGCTGATGAAGCGCAAGAGGTATAGACTGATGCAGGGAAGTCCAAAGAATGAAGCAGAAACCAACGCTCCTTCCACACAGCTAAATAAAATCCCACATTATCTGCTGGAATATATGGCAATGGGAACTCAGATAACCCAATTCAAAGCTGATATTGTGGAATTTTCCACCTGGATATTCTGGGTTATATGGATGTGTGGAAGGGCCCAAAGATGAGTGTAATCTCAATCATCAAGTGAAAAAGGAAACTGATGTCTACTAGATTGGCCTACCTAATAGACAAGCTGCATTATGCCTCTGAAATGGACAGACAGTCCTAGTCTCAAGATGGGAGATTAGTTTTGTGTATGGTTAATACAGCAGTACCTTCTAGTTGATGTAGCTATACAACCTCAATTTCATCCAAATTCCAGTTTGCATCCCCTTGAACCAGAATTTGAGTATAGCTCTTTGTGATTCCTGCCACCCTCTAACAAATAGGTATCATTAAAGACATCATTTATGCAGGTTTCCCCCATTAATTATGTCAAAGATACATGTCTTCACATGTTGCAAATGTGTGTGTGTCTTTTTATGTTGACATTTTGCAATGTTTAGGCAAAATTTTGTATTTGCGCAAAACAATGCACTGACATTTTTTCTGTCTTGAGAAATACAACATAGCACTATTATACAAGGACCATTATACAAGGAGGTTTGTCAAAAAATCTTGTTTGCACAAAATACGGGTATTTTGCATCAATTAAAGATTGGGATCCCCTCCCCCCAGTAATCATAGCTGGAAGAGAAAAATGAATTTTAAAATACTTATGAGAAATATGAAATAAGCAATCACTGGAAGATTTAATCCTACAATGGGTTCCTAATAGACTTTGATACATCTTTCATTTTTTTAAAAGAAACAATGTAATCTGTTTGAAAGTCTCTTCACATTTCATTAAATAATAATGGTGGTGATGATAGCGTAGTAGCAACATAAAGCATTGCGAAATACTGAAAAAAAAAACTATGGATAGCAAATGTACAGTGTTCCCTCACTTATCATGGGTGTTAGGTTCCAGGACCACCTGTGAAAAGTGAAAATCCACAAAGTAGGGTATCTATCTATCTATCTAGTTTGTAGGATTGACATAACTCAAAAACCACTGGACGAATTAACACCAAATTTGGACAGCACACACCTAACAACCCAATGATGGATCATTACTCAACTCCCCCCCCTCAAAAAATAGTGAAAGGAACTTTAAAACCCAATCATGATAGAACAAGGTACAGCACATGCGTAAAAATGACCCACTGGCCATGCCCCCATCCTACACAAGGGGGGAAAAACAAACAGCTGCAGGGAGCATTGAATGTTCTGGTGGGCTGGGCAGGCCCCCAATTTGGTGTCTCCCACATCTCTCTCCCACCTGCCACCCCCACGGGGGTCCTCCCTCCCTTGCCTTTGGGCCTAACCTTCCCCCACCATGCCAGGCCCTTGCGTAGGCTCTCCTTATCTCCCTTCCAGTCTTCATCCTCTCTTTGTTGGCCTCACTAAACATGGACCCCTCTTCCTCCTTTTACCCTGGAAAAGCTGGTCCATGTGGACGTTGTTTGCCAGAATTCCCTTGCCTGGGTGCCAACGGGAAGGGAGCTTTGCAGCCCTCACACTTACTAGGCCTGACAGGGGTGGGGAGGCATTTCTTGAGATGGACTTTACTCTCAGGAGGAAATGAAACCACTCCTAGTAAATGTAGGGAAGGGTGTTTCTTGGCGATATCTTGGAGTTGTGTCAGGATGCATGGATAGATAGTAACAGGATGCTGAGGCCAGCCGCTTATGGTGGAGCTGCAAGGCCTGACTCGTTTCTCCTCGTTCAGAGGCTTTTTCAAAGCGGAAGAATTATTGCCAGCTTAGTAGCGGGCGTCCTAGAAATCTAAGGGACATACCAAAGAACATATTGCAAGAATCTCATCTTAAAACTGTAGTGAAAAAAACATTAAGAATATTAGGATTAAATGTAACATACATACCATGAAACAGGCTACAACATATCACAGCAAATGCTTCAAATTAGTGACTCGAAGGTAAGCAATAACCAGGAATGGGGTAATTTTTAGGGGATCAGCAGGTATGTCAATTAGCTCAGGTGTTAAATCAAAAGGTCAGAGATGGCCAGAACCTCATTTAACCCTCTTGGGGCTTCGGTAGAAAGCACCGCGAGAAAAGCTCTCTGCCCCCCTTCCTTCCCCCCTCCTCCTGCCGAACTCCTGCTGCTTGGGGGAGGAGGAGGAAGGGCTGGGTGGTGGCGAAGAAAAAAAAGGGGCCAGGGCGCCGCCTCCTTCGGCCGTTTTTCCAGCCAGCCTCCAATCCACCATGACTATCGCCCCTTGCTTGCTGAAGCCGCGTGGAGGAGCCTCACCCACTGAAGTCCATCCACCGCTCATGCTCCTCCGTGGGAGAGCTGAAGCTGGGGGGAGGGGGCGGAGCATGGTGCGGCCTGGCTCCGCCCCCTCCCCGGCTTTGGCACTCCCAGCAGCTGCTCCAGCCTTGAGGGGACAGTGCAAAGCCACCATTGTCCTGGCTCTGGCACCGCTGGCTTGGCACTGCCCCCTCAAGGCTGGAGCAGCTGCTGGGAGAGCTGAAACCAGGGGGAGGGGGCGGGGCATGGCACGGACTGGCTCCGCCCCCTCCCCTGGCTTTAGCACTCCCAGCAGCTGCTCCCAGCAGGCCACCATCCCCCAGCCGTTCTTTACTGTGTTAGAGTGTCATTTTGTGTCATTTTGGTTGGTGGTGTGCCCCTGGATTTTTTTAATGTTAAAAGTGTGCCGCGGCTCAAAAAAGGTTGGGAAACACTGATCTATTCATTTGTTATTTGTTATCTCTTTATCAAAAGCAGGTAGATGGTCTTCATAATCCTCATTGTGTTTTGAACTCTTTAAATTCATCATTGTGTTCAGCTAATGATAAGGGGGCTAACAGTAGGCCAATATGCCCAAATTCTTTGAATATATATAAAACATATTCTGTGGTTGTTTCAAGGATTTATCCAAGGGAGCGAGGATGAGTCACTATAACAGACACTCTGAATTCTCACAGTGTGAGATTCCACAGGATAGATCTGCCTTTAGCTGGTGAGAAAAGATATAACAGATTCATATTGTTCCTTCTGCCAAGAACAGCTGCAAGCTGTTTCTGCCCAACCCTTCAGACTGATTTTAAAAAATATAGGTGTATGCCAAATCTCTGTGGGTTTTTTTCTTTGCTAAACATATCCAAATCCTTTCTGGAAAGCCAGCTTTATTTTTTTTAATCCAAAATTTTGCATATGGATAATTAAAGGTTAAAGCTGAATATATTAAACAGAAATGTGTTAATGTCTTTCTAGTTCCGTAGATGTTATCATCTTATTAAATGCCAGTTTGGTTGTATGTGGACTCTTTAGTCATCATTAAATTGCATGCCTATATTGTTCGGTGTTTTTTTAAAGGGCAATTAAGTACCCACCACCATATATATATATATATATATATATATATATATATATATATATATATATATATATATAGTTATGCCATTGACCACAATTTTAAAGTGATATGACCAACTCTGGAGGATAAGGATTTTCTGTGCCTTGGTTCAGTCAAAAACAAATGGATACTGTAGTCAAGAACTCAGAAAAGGTCTAGAAATTGGAAGACCAGCTATGAAAAAAATAATCAAGATTATCCAAGTGTGAAGATATATAATTGAATATAAGCAAGATGTAGTAGTTTGTTCCTGCATAGTACAGTGTTCCCTCACTTATTGCTGGGGTTAGGTTCCAGGACCTTCCGCAATAAGTGAAAAACCACAATGTAGGGATACTCTATTTATTTTAATATTTATACATTATTTTAGTACCGTGTTTCCCCGCAAGTATGACACCCCCGATTGTAAGACGTATCGGGGGTGTCAGGGGGGTTGGCTAATGTAAGCCGTACCCCGAAAGTAAGCCGTAGTGGGGATTTTGGGGGTCAAAAGAAAGTAAGACGCTGTCTTACTTTCGGGGAAACACGGTAGTTATACACTATTTTAAAATAAAGTGAAGGAAAGGAAGGAAAGACCCTTCAAGGCTGGAGAGAGAGAAACTGAGGAGGGAAAGGAGCAGCGGCAAAACCCCACAAAACAGCAAAAATACCATGATATATATTTTTTAATTAATTTTTTTGAAATCCGCGAAACAGCAAGTCCGCAATAAGCGAACCGCAAAGTAGCGAGGGATCACTGTAGTGGGTTTGATTGGATGGCCCTTGAGGTCTATTCCTACAGTATGATTCAATGCATGTTGGACTAGGACTCTGAGAATCCAGGGTTCAAAGACAAGAAAACCAATTGCTGATCTTCAACAAATCATACTCTTTCAGCTTCAAAGTAAAGCAATAGCAATCACCATCTGAACAATTCTTGCTAAAACATCCCAAAATAGATTTCATTAGGGTTGCCATAAGTTTGAAATGATTTGAAGGAGCCCACCACAATAACACCAAGATCAGTATTGTCCAGATAATAATACGTTCAGTCTCTGTGTGTAGTTGTGAAAGATGGGCTGTAAAGATAGCTGACAAACAGAGAATCTATTCATTTGAAATGTAGTGCTGAAAGAGAGTTTTGTGGTTTCTATAGACTGTCAAAAAGACAAATCATTCCTGGAACAGATCAAGTCTGAACTCTCCCTAGAAGCCAAGATGATTAAATTGAGACTACTGTGTTTTGGTGATATCACCAGAAGACGTGATTTACTAGAAAAAGTCATGAAAGCTTGATAAGCTAGAAGACAGTAGGAAAATAGGGAGATCCCCATTTCCAAATGGACAGGTTTAATCAAGGAAGCCATGGTCCTGAGTCCACAAGATCTGAGAGTGTTATTGATAATAGGGTGACTTGGAGGTTTCTAACTCATCGAGTCGTCATATGTCAGAGTTGACTTGACCCACAATTGAAAACAGTAGCATTCCCTGTAGGGAACCACATCTTTATATGGTATATGCTACACCTGGAAGGAAACATATTTGAAGACCAGGATATCTCTTAAAGAGATCTTACCTTCTTCATTGGGTGTTGCACCTCAGATCGTGGCCGTACCCCCCTAGATCGCACACACAAGCAGCCTCTGTATAAGTACTTTTATTTAAAATAAAGAATAGCCCAAAGGTTGAAAGATTCAAGCAAAATAAAGCAAATCCAAAGATAGTCTGGTAAAGTCCTCAAACTGGATTAAATCCCAAAGAAAGCAAACATCCGCAGGCAAGGCAAACCGCTCCTGCGGTGAACGTGCATGAGTCCTTCCAAGCTAAACGTAGCTTCAGGTCTGGCGAAACCCTTCCCAGCCTGGTCTAATAAAGGAATTTAACTTCTGTGTGTCCACCGCACCGCCCTCTTCAAATTCCAATCCTTTCGGTTGAATCTGATGCTCGCCCTTCTGCCAAAGCTCTGCTCATTAGGGCTCCCAGGTGTGGTGCTATCATGCTGGGAAAGCTCATCCTCCCCATCTCTGGAATTCTCGCTTGAAATCGAGGGAGTGAAACCACTTCCTTGAGAACCAAGGCCGTCTTGGCTCTCACTGCCGAACTCTGAATCAACATCCATATCTTCCTCATTATCCACCTGCTCATTAACAGCAGGCTCACCAGGCAGCCCCTCATCCCTGGCTAACTCATCTGGCAACCCACCATCCCTATGCTGACCAAATGTACCAGGCTGGAACACCACATTGGGAGACATCTGTGCATCTAGTTTGCATCTAGTTCCTATTTCCTTGAACATTTAACTTGAACATTCATGGACTTTGATATCCATGGATTAGCCTAGAACCAAACCCCATCAGATACCAAGAGCCCACTGGATTTCCAGGAAAGGACATTATTAGGTCGTAGGATGACGCACAGTTGCTAAAAGGTGCTCAAAACGTGTGAAATTTATCCGTCAAAATATATTTCTGCAATAAAAATAATTTGAAGGCTTTTAATATAGCAGCGTGAAGAAAATAAAATGATGAACATGATGCTTGGGGATTTTACAAAAGAGACACTGAGAGCTTTACTGTTCAACACCGTCTTTGTTATGAAGCTTGCATTATAGTTTACATTGATTAAAAATTCCCGGTGAATGCCTGATGTTATATTAACATTGATGAAGCACTTTCTTGCTTCATTTTGTGTGCCGTTGCCATAGCAATCTCACTACAGAGTGACCCAAATTAATTTTCCACCCACCAAACTTAGAGCTTTGACAGTTTCTCATTTTGTTCTGTGGACACAGAGACTTGAATTTGGAGATGAACCACAATAATAAAAAAATCATAATGCACATATATTCATTTTTTTATTTTTTCCACTTAAAAAATAGAATGTAGATTAAAAATGGACAAGACTTGGGATCTCTCCTTTATATTTGTCAAGAACTGGACCTTCTCCCTCCTTTGTACTCTCGGTATTAATAACCAAGTTCTTTTTATTCAAACATATAATTGGAGGGAGGCTTTTTGAAATCATACACTTTAAAAAACATGTAAGTTATACAATGTGGTAATGAAGAAATACAAGCTTTTCATAATGCATTCCATTACCAGGATAATACTGTGTGCGATGTAATGAATACTGAGAAAAAGCTACCTGTAGTTATGTGAAAAAGCAAAGGTGGTTCCAGACATGTCTGCATGTTTGTGGGGAGCTGTCCAATCCCACACCAGAAAGTGCACACTGGTGTGGGTGTCCAGACATTCTCTCAGGACTAGCCCAAGGGAACGTCCAGTGGTCCTACCCCCCTTCTCCCCAATCCCACAGACCATTTAGAAAAGTAGTTAAAACTTACCTACCCCCCATTAGAAGCCTTGGCAAGCTTTCCCGGCGCATAGAAATAACATGCCAGGAGAGTAGGGGAAGAGCAATTTTCTCCCCTCTCCCCACTGTCCTGTCATTATGGTGTCTGGGGGCTTGGGGGGAGGGCAGTGGGTATTCCCACAGTTTACTGGGCTTATTTAGTGTCTGGATTGCAGTATTCTTGGTTTGTGCCAAATTAATGTGGGACTGCTTAGAAGTTTCTGCAATAAGGGAGCTGTCTTGATGGGCCCCAAGTCTTCATGCATTAAGGCTCAAGTTTGCTTAGCCATACATATTATTACTCAAAATAGAGCATGTCAACAATGAAAAGAAAAACCTGTAAACATTTTCATTTTGTGGATGCATGTTTTTCTCTCTCCAAAATACTATATATGCTAGAAATAATATTAAAAATATGAACCCCAAACCTGGGCTGACTTACCATGGTCAATGGAAGTACTGTACCTTAACTCTTATTTTTAAAAGGAACCACCTCCTTGTCTGAAGAGAGAAAAGCAAATGCTTAGTCTACCCTCGAAGAACATAAAAAGTAGGCATCAAGCCACTGTATTATCTCTCTCTATTCCATTTGGCCTTTCTGAGTGCCTGGGCAGGGAAATGGCTTTGACGTTAGTGGGGTAGATGCTGCCTTCGCCTGTCCCTCAACCAATCCATGGGTCATATCAAAATCCATGATGTTAACCCCAAAATGTTAATTTATTTTTTGTAGTCCAGGCTTTTTGTTCATGAGGGCCCTTGAAACATCTCACAACCATGTGGAGGGGACTCATTTGTCACTACCAATACTATACCTACCAGAATAAGGTGTGCCTTTGTTTCTTAGAAATCTTTACCTAATCAACATAAAGGTGATCCAAGAGCTGGTAGAAAAAGCTAAACGGGTTGCTAAGTTTCACATTCTCGCATGGTCAACTGCGTTATCTCTTCCAATGCATGCATCTCTCACACATTATTTTAACATGGCTTAAAATGTAGATTTGTGCATATAATCTTGGCTTTTCTTCATGAACGAAGATTCAGGAAGGACTCATCCCATGCTTTCTACAAGCACATTGATGATTCGGAGGTTGGATGTGTCCTTCAAGGCTGTGCAATGGAACTTTCAGTTGGAGCGCAGCATGCACAGAACTGGTCTCGCCCTTTAAACTAAAGGTTCGTCTGCCGGGGCCTAGCAAGCTTAGGACAGTGGCAGCGAGGTCCTCAGGTTATAGGTTTGGTTCGAGTTTCCTTCTCTTAAATGGTCGACCTTACAGGGTTAAATGAGCACCATCTGCCCGGGTTTGAAATTAGAGTTTTCCTTCTCCTAGGATGGTTGCCAAAAGGCTAGAGAGCCCATTCTGCCCTTTGACACTCTTTGTCAGACCCTTTGGTTGTGACTTGTCTGGCATGGGAGGCCTTACCGGTGGCTATTATGCCACCGCCGGCATAGCTCACAACTTCATTGGGGTACGCAAGCCTCTCCCCCACAACAAGGGGGTGCCAACGGAGAGGTGTACATTGTACATATAAACAAACCAAGTAAGACACAATTACCCAATCGACATTGACAATATAGTGTGCTTAAACCTTGCACACTTCTTTTGCTTTTGCTGTTTTCGGTTGAGGTATTCAATTCTTTGCTGCCCTTTTTATCTTGACTATGTGTTCTGCTTCATTTTTAGAATGTTTTTGATTTATCAGAATTTTAATAGACTGCACACCACCCAGAGAACTTTGGTCCATGGGAGGTTTAAAAGTGTAATCAATAAATCTATTTTAAAAAGCGGTAAAATAGGGAAATGCAGCTGAAGCATAAGCTCCCGTTCAGAGACCAGCTGAATTAAGCATTCCAGTAACATGCCAGTTCTTTTGGTGAGGCATTCTTAACTTTAAACCACAACCTTCCATCTGGAGCAACTGAGGCACTAATTATTTTGCTGCTGCTCCCAGTATGCCATACATTGTTTCTGCTGAGCCTGTGCTTAATTTTGTTCAGCCTTTGCATAATTCTGAATGTTTCTCCCCAATTGTTTTCCTTTCCTCAAAAATTAACCACTCCGGCACTATTTCCCTTGATTTGGGTTGTCAGGCGCCCCTATTATAAAGGATATCCCTTATTTGAGGTTTGAAAAGCTTCTCCCTCATAAAGGGACGACCCTTATATAAGGAACACCTGAACAAGATCCTGGGAAATCCCCATCTAGAAGTGTGAGCTCTGTCATAGAGACAAAAGTGTGTGTATCATGTAATTTGAATGTTGAAACTTCAACCATCTTTTGATATCCACTGAGGTTTGGTTCTGCAGTCCCCCATGACTACCAAAATCTATGGATGCTTGTGTCTCATTATATACAATAACACAGTGAAACAGTGTCACTTATATAAAAGAGCAAAATCAAATTTCCTTTGAGAATTTAATGTTTTAAATTTTTTCAAGTTGTTGCGGTTTAATACATAGATACAGAAAACATGGGCACGGAGGGCTGGCTGTATTTTAATTTTACTGTACATGACAGAATTGAAATCCACAATGTAATCTGAAATTAGATATAATATAGACGTATTAATAACTACTTCCTGATGGCCAACTCTACATGTCATGATTTTTTTACTGTCCCTGAAATGGTCATGAAAATAGAGAGGAACTAGCTTTAAACTAGAGTAATTCCAATAAGGATCTTCCTGTTTAGGAAAGGATATCAGAAGATAGGCACATGGTAATCTGTTGTTATATTATATTATATTTATTTACTTTATTTATATTCCGCTCTTCTCACCCTGAAGGGGACTCAGAGTGGATCACAGTACACATACTTGCTGACAATCCCTGCAGTTCAACATATGACATAGAAACATGTGATATTTATCACACTACAGTACATACATTTTGACATATTATACATATAAAGACAAACAGAGGCAAACTTTCTGGCCACTAGGGGGAGCTGACACACTCCTCATCTCTCTCAGCATCTAAATTTGCTTCCCCACTTTAATGTTGTACCTTTATCTCCTACTTGACAAATGTAACTGTCTTTCAGGCTGCAAAGGTCGGCAGCAGGCTACACTTAAGGTCGAGAACCCACCTCGACCCGGGCAGGCCTCAAACTCATGACCTACTGGTCAGAGAGATCTTATGCAGCTGACACTTAGACACCTGCACCACTTCCCGGTGCAACCTCTGGAGGGCATAAGCAATCCATGCCTACTTGAACTGATGAAGGGAAAGGGGCCAGATTCACCTGCTATTTTCCCATGGAAGAGATACACATGCATATTGAGACATTACAGTGTTAGCACTATTAACTCTACTACTAGACTAAAAATGTAGTAGCAGTGAACTCTATTCCTCGAGTGCCACTTCTTGTTTAGGCAAACTGGAATCAAGCCAGAAATGAGCTGACTGGGAAGAACGCCGCCATTTTCTAAGCTAGAAAAACAGAAAGGGTTAGGAAGATATGGGAAATCCTTGGAAAAGTGCAACTTTAAAGGTAGATAGATGCATAGTGAGAATGGGTAATGAGAATGCTGGCTGAGTATTTATTTATTTATTTATTGTACTTATACCCCACACTTATCACCCCCCAAAGAGGGACTCAGCGTAGCTTACAAACAATGGCAAAAATTAAATGCCAGATTCAGAAAGTAACAAAATCAGTAAAACACAATATTACAGAACTGTAAAAAAACCATATACATATCAATTAAAATCGTATTTCAAACCATTGGGCCGGAGGTTTAGCACAGCTGTTAAATCAGCAGCAACTAAAAAGATCTATCAACCGAAAGGTTGCAAGTTCGAACCCTGGGTTGGCGTGGGCAGCCAACTGTCAGTCCTGCCCATTGTTTACCTAAGCAGTTCGAAAACAGCTTTAGCTGTAATTAGAGAAATTAGGTACCGCTTAAAAAGCGGGGGAGGTTTTTACAATGCCATAAGGAAAAAAGAAGATCAGATAAATGCTGGAATGCGGAAGTCCTGACAGCTCTTCGTCATAATGGATAGAGCAACAGCACCCCCTGTGGCACGACACAAACACCTCCTTCTATTCTGTTCTGCCTGTGTACTGTGTATGTCTATACAAACGGCACTGAATGTTTGCCGTGTATGTGTACTTGTGATCCATCCTGAGTCCCCTTCAGGATGAGAATGGCGGAATATAAATAAAGTGTTATTATTATTATAATTTAAAAAACAAACATATTAAAAGTCTAGCACCAACCAAGCTTTTTAAACATTGAACCAATTGCTTTGCCGTTCTTCCGTCATACTTATGGGTCATATTAACCTCCAAAGGCTTGCTTAAATAGCCAAGTCTTAAGATTTTTCCTGAAGCTTATGAGGGGGCTGTTCTGATGTCACTGAAGAGGGAGTTCCATAGCTGTGGGGCCACCACTGAGAAGGCCCTGTCTCTCGTCCCAACCAACCGCACCTGCAATGAGGGCGGGACCAAGAGCAGGGTCTCCCCAGAAGAGCTTAACAGTTGTACCAGATCATAAAGGGAGATACGTTCAGACAGATAAGCTGGACTCGAACAATTTAGGGAGTATTGGAACTGGGGATCATTTGTTATTAGTGGGGTGCAAAGAGGAATGAAGCAACAATGCGGTTGCTCGATATGTTGGCAGTTTGCATATGTTCACACAGGGTGTAGGGACTTCAGAGGGAAGATGAAGGAATAAAATTCAGGTCAATAACTGTATTTCAAGCACAATCAGCAGCTATTTTGGTATGAACAGTTGCTAATTTCATGCCCACATAAAATGTTTGGAGAACTATGCATTCCTATTCACAATGAGATTTATACAGAGAGCATCTCAAGCATTTTTCAAGTGGTTTACCTTGGAACACCACTTTCATGGAAATCACAATGGTATATTAGCAACATGCATCTCTTCTATACTGATGGATAAACCTCTTGAAATCTCTGACACTTTCTTGAGATTTGCCATGGCATTTCCTGCGCCTTCCTCCCCCATGATCCATTTTTGTATGTTAAAAATGGAAGACAAGCCCTTAACCATATTAAAGCTGCAGGTAGAGAAGTAATGAGATTTCTTGCAAATGACACCTGAGGATGGCTTATCTGTGATTACAGAGATAGCTGAGAAATTAAGTAATTCCTGTTGGCACTTATGGATAAACTTGAGAAGAACAGTGATATTTAAATAGCAGCACATACTTCAATGTACCTAACCTTCAGTTGGTTTATTGGTTTGTTGGCTGACTGGCTTGTTGTTTTTGACTTAAAAGCCTTTAACACAAAAAGAGTATGACTACACAATCATCTCTACCTAGTTGAATGAATCCACTGTTCCATCTGTTTTGCCTCTTACATTGCACCACTAGATGCTTGTGTGACAAGTTGTTGTTTTTTTTTACAGAATTTGACTGTGGGTAGAATATAGACTATATGAATATGGAACTACTTAAAAGTTGATGCAATTTTATGTGATGTATTTAATGATGTTTAATGTTTTATCAGGAGATGATCAATTTTGATGTTTTATACCAGGGGTGGGCAATTATTTTTTCCAAGGGGCCACACGAGAGCCAAAAATTATTATGGATGGCCGCACCTAAAGGCTGAACTACATTCTAATCTACATTATTTATTTATTTATTTACTATATTTACTATACATTACACATCATTAATATTAACATATTAATATATCAAGAAATATTCATATATTATTAGTATTAATATCATAATTATTATATTATAGTATATATATATAGACATTATAATATATTGAAATTATATTATAATATAATATTATTATTATAAAATAATAATAAAAACCACTAAAACAAAATTAAATTAAATTCAAGAAGACAAGGTGCGAACGAAGATAGAGGCTGACATCCTCAAGAGAGGAAGGATCCCAAGATGGAATGGCCCAATGGACCCAGCCCAGAGGGTGACAAAGCGGACCTAGTCGCCAATGCAGCAGAGCAGAGCAGCAGATGATCAGAGGCTGCAGGCCTCCGCCCGCTCTCGCCCCCAGCCGTTCCCCAGCTGATCGCCCTGCCATGGAGTGCCTGCCATCCCGGCTTTGGACTGCCTGCTATCCTGGGAGGTGATCTGGGCCTGCAGAGGGAGCAGTCGGCAAGCTGCGGCGGGTGATCATCACCAGGGTGATCAGCTGCCGCAGGTCACCGACTGCTCCCTCTGCAGGCCTTGATTGCCTCCTGGGATGGCAGGCACTCCAAAGCCCCGCTCCTCTGATGTTTCTCCGGAGCGGCGGGCTGTCTCCCGATGCAGGCCTCACAGCCCACGATGGGATGGCAGCAGCGGCACCACTTCCTGCCCCCGACACCATTCTCCCTGAGCCGGACAGAATCGGCTGCCGGGCCACATCTGGCCCGTGGGCCGTAGGTTGACCAAGTCTGTTTTTTACTGTTTTTTATGGAGGGCATTGAATTGTTGCCAACACTGTGAACCGCCCTGAGTCCCCTGTGGGGTTGAGAAGGGTGGTATACAAATGCCTCAAATATATAAATAAATAATATTGTAGACCGGATCTTTTGTGAATCTAGCCAACTGTCTTAAGATTGTCTTAGCCATCTACTCTCCATGAGGAGAAAATTCTTCTTGAAGGATCTTTTTCTAAATTCAACATGATGCAACATTGAACATATTCCAGAAAGACAAGTGTATCATTTTTGTTTGAACTTACCGCCTTAGATGTTGCAGTCATGATCTCTAAATTTGAATGAATCTTTTCAATAAGTCATTTGACATTGAATACTCAATTGACATCACAATCATCAGCATTTATTAATTTATACAGTGCCATAAATATATGTGCATGACACTTTAGTAGTAAAACAACCAAAAAAGAGTGGGTCCTGTCAAAGAGAGACACACAGAGAGAGAGAGAGAGAATGAATAATCAACTATAAAACAATACAATGGAACTGTAAACCTCTCCATTGGTGCCCACTTGTTGCGGGGGAGAGGCTTGTGTACCCTAATGAAGTTGTGAGCTATACTGGCAGTGACATAGTCACCGGTAGGGCCTCCCATGCCAGACAGGTCACAACCGAAGGGTCTGACAAAAAGTGTCAATGGGCAGGATGGGTTCACTAGCCTTTTGGCAACCATCCTAAGAGAAGGAAAACTCTCATTTCAAACCCAGGCAGATGGTGCTCATCTAACCCGGTAAGGTCAACCATCTAGAGAAGGAAACTCAAATCAAACCTACAACCTGAGGACTTCGCTGCCACCGTCCTAAGCTTGTTAGGCCCCAGCAGATAAACCTTTGGTTTAAAGGGTGAGGCCAGTTCTGTGCACGCTGTGTTCCACCAGAAAGGTCCATTGCACAGGCTCGAAGGACACATCCAACCTCCTTATTCATTAACGCGCTTGTAGACAGCGTGGGATGAGTCCTTCCTAAGAATCTTTGTTTGTGAAAGAATGCCAGAGATAACTGTAAAACAAATTACCCAGACAAAATACAAAAATGTAATGTAATATAAAAAAAAACCTATGTATCTATCTACAGACACACACACTACATATGCCGCCCTTCTCACCCCGAAGGGGACTCAGAGCAGCTTACAAGATACATACAATATATTATATTTTACACACACAATGTGTAAAATATATATACACACACACAAAATTATATCTGTATGTCATCTGCTACTCCCTTCAGATTTGCCCCACAGTATGCACTTTCGCCTCTTCCAAAGGAAAAGTGTCCCCGTCATCTTGCATAGAACTACTCACATTGATGAACAAGTATGACAATTGCTGTGTCTCTCTCCTTAAATTTCACTTGCTGTCCCACCTGGCTCAATATACTGTCCATAGTCCCTTTTACCATGTCCGAGGAGACTGACTGATAGGGTCCTCTTTTTACCTTCCCTGCTGAGCGAATGGGTCTACCGGGTTGCCCCGGTTTGGGGGATTCTCCTCTGGAAGATGCTTTGTATCCTGACATCTTTCCAACCCTGGCTCCCCCTTCCTCTTTCTTCACACCATGATTTCAGCAATGAAAAAAAAATATTGACTTCCACATCCTGGTGCTGTGCTTTTGACTCGCTGAGATGATCTGCATAGGCTCTTTCCATTTGCCTTCTACAAACAAATCCCACACTCCTTTCACAGGTGTATCAACCATTGTTATTCATTCCAGGCTCTCCTCCACATTATCTTGTCTGGGGATTCTCTTGGTTTTTAAATCCCTGTGACGCCCCCATGGGGCTGATTTTACGCTTGCACTTTGTATTTTGGTGTCCTTACCTGCAGAGTCTTTGTTCTATGGCCCCTTTGTTCTGCCATGCGGTCACTCAGGGGCGTAGTTGTGTCTTGGCTCCAAACTTGGTGTCTCCACCCTCCACCCTCTTCCGGAGTTTATTTCAGGGGCTAGACATCCCCTCCACCTCTATTCTAGAGATTCCATGGGCATAGCAAGGCTGAGAATTATTGCTTGCTGTGAAAAAGCAACTAAGTTCACCTACTAGGCCTACTTTCACTTCCAACTAGATTTGCAGTACAGAGGAGAATCCGTTCTCAATATAGGCTGGGGATTTGGTGGCTTACACCGAACTTCATGAGTCTACAAAGCCTGGGAGCAACAGGACACCTGGAAACTTTTAAGAGAGGTACCTTCGCTTTCCACAGGCAAGTGGATGAAACCCTTTGTTTAAGGACTTTTCTTGCAACCTACTTCAAGCTTTTGAACCATCAGTCTTCACTGATTGTAAGCCAATAAACCATTGTTTGAGTTCACCCTCTTCTGAGTCCTGAACTCATTGCATAAAGCTATTTCCAGGTCCCCTGCATGTGGGAAGGCCTTGTTCTCTGTCTCCAGGGCACGAGCTTGCATGTCCATCCCTTTTACAGCCCTTTTTTGGCCTGGAAGACAGAAGAATCCCCATTGATCCCTTGGCCCCTCAAGGATCATGTGACTCGTCCACTTCTTTCCCGTGGGCTTCTTTCTCCAACATTTGTGTTGTTTGTTGACTCTCACCAACCAAGGTCAGGAAAAGCAGGGATGGATTCATAACTTTATGTGATGACTGCAGGACCTTGTTAGCAATTAAATTCAGTCACAAGGAAATCTTGGGATTTTTTTAAATTCTAGGTTACTATTATACAACTAAATAACTTTAAATGACTTCATCTTTCTACAACAAAAGTATGGAAAGATGCAACTCATGTGCAGTTTCTGCATCTTTCGTGTCCCTTTAATGACCCCACTGACCATGCTCCACTCAGCATCAACAATGCAAAATTCTAATGCACAGGGTAGAACAAAGCCTTCACCTTCCATAGTCCTGTATGAACGTGGAATTACAGTAAAAACAAAAATATCTCCTCTAAAATTGCTGTTTTAAGACACAAACAGTATATGGCAAAGGTGGAAAAGGTTCACTATGGGTGAGTAGAGAGGACTCCTGGGGCTTTGCAAGTCACTGGTAATCTTTATATCAGTTTTCACTGTTTCTTAAAAGTGGACCATTTCTTTATGACAGAGCATCTGAGGGTATATGTGGCAAAGATTGATAAAAAATAGAATATTACATCGAGGTTAGGAAGTCAGAGAGGCCAAGGGGCACACCCCAGTAATATAAATGTTGAATTTGATCAATATTAAAGTCACTACCGGATGAAAGTCCGGGACAAAGAAACCAATAACAATATCCTCACAGGGCAGCCAGATATTACTGTCAAGAAACTGCAGGTAACATTAATATAGGATAGCTCAGCTGTAGATTGGGGGGAAAAATCTGGGACTGCTGGGTAAAAAAAAATTCCTAGCAGCTTCAGGCAAAGCTGGAAACGGCTGAAAACCCTCGTGAGTCACTGCTAGATGGAGCACCTGTATATGTTCCCAAATCTCTTTCTTGCAGTCCTTGGGATTGTGTGGACTGGATAGGAACCAAAGTCCGTATTCAATCCCATCCCTGTACTAAATGGAACAATGGTTTAACTCAGTAAAGATCAGCTTCCTTTATGTCCAGCTTTCTGGGGTGGTTATGTCTTCTAGTCATCTCCAAAGTTCATAGTCCTTCTTCAATAATAGCACACTAGAAATCTAGCATTTCAAAGGGGCTACACAATAGTTCTAGTTACTCTGTTGGATTGAATTTGGGCTTTTTAAAAGCATATTTATAATTCCTAATGTTTTTCTTTAAAAATCAGGTTGAATGAAATTGTATAATACTGTACATATCCCTTAACATCTCAGACCCAGAAAGAAGCCCAAATCATTACATACTGCCCAAAATGGTTAAATCCCAGGTGCAAATTCCCGAAAGCCTTTGTATAACCTTCTCTGAAAGATCCAAGGAAAGGTGTTGTACCTCTCAGTGTCTGATAAGCTTTTGAAAAGGTCATACTTGAGACCACTTCTTTTACGCTAGGTAATCTGTCTTCTTCTGACATTATTAACATTGCACTGTCGACAGTATGTTTATGAGGCTTTGTCGAACAAGGTATTATGGAAAATAAAGACATTAGTGCATGCCAAGGGGAAAGAAGTAATTTATTTACATTTTTAATTGCCCATCACCTTTTTGCTACAAGTTCAATCCATGCCATGCCTCATCTGTCTAAGCTCCACATAACCCTGACAGCCAAATGCAATTATTTTGAGAAACAAAGATTTTATACTGGTAGCAAGTTCTGGCTCAGAGAAATATTACAACATTCTAGAACCTCAGAGCAAGATGCAAGTAGCTCACATTTAAAATTTCAATAACAAGGAACAACAGGGAAATTAACTTTAGATTTTTGAAAAGTCCCACCAGGTTGTTGTCAAGGAAACAGAAGTACAGTGGAGGGATGTCAAAAGATAAGATCAAGCCACTGTGCCTGGAGTAGGCATTGTTTGGTTTTCCACTCATTTTCTACCTGTACCTTGGCCCAGTTAGTGAACCATAGAAGGAGACTCATTGAGTCTGCATCTGTTGTGTTCAATACACCTGAACATCTCCATGCCATGAGTTCACGGCCAAAATTGTGGAATGAAAACAGAGTGAAAACATCTGTGGCTCTGTGTGAGAAAGAAGATTGATAAGATGAACCAGCTTCACACTGGAAGACCTGGAGGCTTTTAAGAGTTGAGGGAGTTGAGTTGTTTGGGGATATTGAACCAAGAACTTGTCCACATTTTCTTCATTTATAATTCTTTCAAACACATGTGTCTATTCTTGCCTTTAGCAACCTTTATGAAAATCCCAAATGGGAAAAATAGTGTTTGTTTATTTATTTATTTCCATTATTTCTACCCCACTCTTCTCTACCCCCGAAGGGGGACTCAGAACGGCATAACAAAAAGGCAACGATTCGATGCTGATACAAATAAATACAATATAAAAACCATAACATTCAACATAAAATACCATTAAAATTAACACATAATACACATTTCAATTAAAAACAGTACTTTGTCCAAGACATAAGTATTGAGCCATATCCATCAACCTGCCATTACAGGTCCACTCCAAAGTGCTGCCTTGTGCTAATGTGCAAATGCCTGGTCCCACAGCCTTGATTTCACTTTTTTCCTGAATGCCAGGGTGGATGGGGTTGATCGTATGTCACTCAGAAGCACATTCCACAGACGGGGAGCCACCAAAGAGAAGGCCCTCTCTCTCATCCCCACCAACCGCATTTGAGAAGTTGGCGGGAGCGAGAGCAGGGCCTCCCCAGATGATCTTAAATTACCAGGTGGGACGTAGAGGCTGATGCATTCGGACAAGTAAGCTGGGCCAGAACCGTATAGACCATTAAAGGTCAAAACCAGCACTTTGAATTGAGCTTGGAATTGGACAGGCAGTCAGTGGAGCTGACACAACAGGGGGTTGGTATGCTCCCTGTATGTAGCTCCAGTTAGTAATCTGGCTGCCGCCCGTTGGACTAACTGCAATTTCTGAACTGTCTTCAAAGGCAGCCCCACGTAGAGTGCGTTGCAGTAATCTATTTGGGATGTGACCAGAGCGTGGACGACCATAGGCAGATCAGACTTCCCAAGGTACGGGCTCAGCTGTCTCACGAGTCTTAACTGTGCAAAAGCTCACCCAGCCACCGCTGAGACCTGGGGTTCCAGGCTCAGTGATGAATCCAGGATCACTCCCAAGCTGCGAACCTGCGTCTTCAGGGGGAGTGTAACCCCATCCAACACAGGCTGTAACCCTATGCCCTGTTCAGCCTTTCGACTGACCAAGAGGACCTTTGTCTTGTCTGGATTCAGTTTCGATTTGCTAGCCTTCATCCAGCCCGACACAGCAGCAAAGCAGCGGTTCAAAGTCTGGACAGCCTCCTTAGTGACAGGTGGAAAGGAGTGACAGATCTGGATGTCATCTGCTACTTAAAGTATACATAACTTAGTGGTGTCTTCCACACTCAGCCTCCTATCCCACCTTAACAAAGGTGGTATGTTCGGCTTCGGATTGTGGTGCTAGCAGGATAATGTTTCCAACTTCGTCCCACTAGTGCAGTGGTTCTCAACCTGAGGTCCCCAGATGTTTTTGGCCTACAACTTCCAGAAATCCCAACCAGTTTACCAGCTGTTAGGATTTCTGAGAGTTGAAGGCCAAAAATATCTGGGATACCCAGGTTGAGAGTCACTGCACTAGTGAGGTAAGATTCATCATGCAATTGTGATGAGGTCCTCATTCTGATTGTTGAAACCTCATTTATTTGTGGTAAATGGTTTGTCAACCATTTAGGAATGCTATAATGAAACAACAGGTTTTGACTTGGTGCCAATCTGGCCTTCTTTTTCCCATATTTAAGGAAAGGAAACTAGAACCAGCTTTGCATGTTCACACAGTCTTTAGCCTCCTCTGCCAAAGAGCATTGCTGCCTCACCAAACTACAACTACCAGGATTCCACAGCATTGAGCCATGGAAGTTAGTGATATAATTAATTTTGCAGTGCAGATGCACACAAAGTCTTAATTTATTTATTTACTTACTTTATTTATATTCTGCTCTTCTCACCCCGAAGGGGACTCAGAGCAGATTACAGTACACATACTTGCAGACAATCCCTGCAGTTCAACATATATAGACAACATATATAGACATATATAGACAAATATAGACATATATAGACAAACAGAGGCAAACTTCTGTCCACCAGTGGGAGCTGACACACTCATC
The DNA here is from genome assembly GCA_030556195.1 of Anolis apletophallus. Classification (NCBI taxonomy): domain Eukaryota; kingdom Metazoa; phylum Chordata; class Lepidosauria; order Squamata; family Anolidae; genus Anolis; species Anolis apletophallus. The sequence goes on from JARBWK010000003.1 coordinate 25,247,143, forward strand.
TCTCAGTGTTTTTCAGCATCCCTTTGTTGTTTCTTCCTCATTCCTCAGCGATTCCTGGAGTTCTTTAATGGCCTCATAAATCAGTCAATATTTGCCTCCCCACTTTAATGTGATATCTTTATCTCCTACTTGACAAATGTAATTGTATTTCGGGCTGCAAAGGTCGACAGCAAGCTACACTTATGGTTGAGCACCCACCTCGACCCGGGAAGGCCTCAAACTCATGACCTACTGGTCAGAGAGATCTTATGCAGCTGTCACTTAGCCAGCTCGCCACATTCCCGGTGCTTTTTTAAATTTCTTCGTTTAAAATTAATTTAAAATTAAAAGCACAGAAAAATTGTCATGGGCAAAAATATTTTAAAAGAAATAAAATGTTTATATTGATTTTTTAAAAAGAGACCTGTTTATTTATTTATTTATTCACATTTATCTAAACCCCCCCCCCCAATGCCTCGGGGCGGCTCACAAGTCAGTCGTACATAATAAATACAAGCATATATAAAAACACAGTGCGAGCAAACGGTAAAAGCAACATTAAATCAGCATATAAAATGACAATAGTCGATCGCTATACACAACAGCAGCAAAACAATTTCAAGGAGGCTATGGGGACCCAGGTCCAGATCAATAGGACTGCTGGAACAACCAGGTCTTACAAGCCTTCCTGAAAGGGAGGAGGGCCTGGATATTGTGGACGTCAGTGGGCAGAGAGTTCCAAAGGGTCGGAGCCACGATCGAAAAAGCCCGCCGACGAGTCGCAGTCAACCGGTAGGTCTTGGCACTAGGGATGACCAGGAGGTTCAGCTCTTCAGAGCGCAGAGGTCTAGTGGGATGGTAAGGGAGGAGACGGTACCACAGGTACACTGGCCCCAGACCATGTGACGCCTTAAAAGTCAAAACTAACACTTTGAAGGTGATCCGGCATACTATCGGGAGCCAGTGCAGTTCGCGCAGAATTGGCGAGATGTGACAGCCAACCGAGACTCCTGCCAGGAGTCGGGTTGTGGCGTTCTGCACCAGCTGGAGCTTCCGGATCATGGACAAAGGAAGGCCAATGTACAGAGCGTTACAGTAGTCAAGCCTCAAGATGACCGTGGCTTGGATCACTGTGGCCAGGTCGTCCCGGGACAGATAGGGGGCCAGCTTCCTCGCCTGTCGGAGATGGAAAAATGCCACCCTGCTGACGCTGGAGACCTGAGCCTCCATCAACAGCAGGGGGTCCGTTACGCCTAGGCTCTTGACAGAAGAGCGATGGACATAGGGTCACGCCGTCCAGGGTCAGAAGCTGGACATCCTTACAGCCCAGATTCACAGTATCTCCATCTTAGCCAGGCTTCAACCTACTGGCTCGCAGCCATCCAGTAACGGCCTCAAGGCAGCAATGGAAATTATCGGGTACGGATTCGGGTCTGCCCTCCATCCTCAGGATAAGCTGGGTGTCATCAGTGTACTGGTGACACCCAAGCCCGAAGCTACACACCAGCTGGACAAGTGGTCGCATGTAGATGTTAAATAATAGATATTTGATATTTTAAAAGGTTTTATTGGATAAAGATATCAGTAAATCCTTTAATATAAATTCTAGCATGTGCTGTTATTAATATCTGTATCAAAAGAGATATTTCAGCATTGTGATTATTGATAGGATTTATTTGGGAGCTTAATAGAGTATTTCAGTGGTTCCTAGCCATATTATGCAAAATAAAGCTTCAGATCAGAGCATGGAAAAGTTCCCTTTTCAGAATACATCTCCCATAATCCTCTAGTCAGCATATCTAGGGCATTGTCAGATAAGATCAAAGATGCCATCTGAATCCAGTGACAAAAAGACCATCACTGCCACTGCCATGAAAGGAAAATCTGATTCCATTGGGAAAGCATCCAATTTTGCCAGGGCTTACTCTGAAATTCCCTGCAAATCCATTTATACTTCATCTAAGTTTGGAAAAGCTTTGATCGTTTTTAAATCCAATTTATGGTTTTAGAGATTATTGGTAAAAGTATGCATGCATTTTTCCTTTTCCAAAAATTTAGTTAACACATAAATGTAGATGGTTCAAAATGTGTATTTGTGTTCCCAATTACATAGAAGCAACAGATGCATACTATATACATACATTTGCAGGTTTAACTCTTTTAAATTTAGCAATCTTTAGAATAAATCCTCCAACTCTATGGTCAAGCTCTAGCAGATGGGCCATTCTGGAGTTCATAGAGATCACTAAAGGGAAAACTTCTATAGGCATTTGTAGGTCTCCAGCACATATGGTCAACTTTCAATAGAAAAGTGGTTGGAGGACCTAGAGATTCCTAGATAAGGGTTCTCGTAGGTTACAAAATATTGGGATTTTTTCCTACCCTTGAAAAAGTATAGTAAAAACATGTGTTTTAAAAGACATACATTAGGGGGAAATGCACAAAATAGGAGACTACACATGAATTTCCTCATTGGTTGAAAACACATTAGGTCTTGCAAAACAGGAAGAGGAAAAACAGGTGGGATTAGGAAAAGTGTCCATCAAATTGTATGCAGATGACCACAGACCAAGACCACATAACCAGCATAGAGTACCATAGATGAAACTCTGCTATCTCTCCTTACTTACCCTCCCCATGGATGCATGGTTTTGATTCAATAACCTCATAAAAAGACATTCTGTGGGTGGTGGAAAGAAGAGGGGGCTATCTAGGTATGATGTATAGTAGAAGAAGACATCTTCCACCAACATCTCCCCAAGTCTCAGCAGATGATATGTCAGTATGCATCTGGCTATATGCGAAATACCTCTCTGATCCTATGGCCTTCTCACCACCCACAGAATTCCTGTTTGAGGAGGATATCAGGTAGTCCTTGAGGAATACATTTCTTGTATTGATGGTGTCTAAGGACACAAGACTCTGTGACAATCAGAAAATAATAGAGGGGGAAGTGTCTACTAGATGACCACAGGCCAAGATACTATGATTACCAACAGAGAGTTCTTATGCTTGATGTGTCACTCAGCCTGGCACCCCAGGTCTCAGCGGTGGCCAGGGGAGATTTTGCACAATTTAAACTTGTGCTCTCTGTCCTGCCCTCTTCGCAAGTGCGCTTGGTAGGGACAAGGGACAGGGCCTTCTCGGTGGTGGCCCCCGGCCTGTGGAATGCTCTCTCAGGCAAAATAAGGTCGGCTACATCCCTCCTCCCTTTTAGAAAGACAGTAGGTTTGGCAGTAATTATAATGTTGGAATTTTGATTGTGACAGGCTTTGGACAGGGTCGTCGGTTGCTAAATCAGATTTGATTTGGCCATATGATGATGAATATGAATACTTTGACTGTATTTTAATCTAATGTTTTGTATTTTATATAATGTTGTATGTAATGTGTTTGTATGCTGTCAGCATCGAATTGTTGCCACTGTAACCTGCCCTGAGTCCCCCTTTGGGGGTCGAGAAGGACAAGGTAGACATGTCGGAAATAAATAAATAAATAAATTAATACATTACTAACAGGTTGCTGGCTGTAGAATCTTACAAATCAATCCAAAGCAAGAATGGGAAGATACAGAAGGGATTTGATGGAATAGAATTACATGACAAGATTTTCAGGAAACCCATTGTGTTAGCCTGTTCTATAGGGTGGTCAGAAATCATTGTGGGTCGTCTTTCTTGTTGTTTGTCTTCAAATCACTTCTGGCTTACGGTGACTCTAAAGCAGTGTTTTCCAACCTTCTTTGAGCTGTGGCATATTTTTTACATTTACAAAATCCTGGGGCACACCACCAACCAAAATGACAAAAAATTACACTCTAACACAGTAATACATATAGTTGCTAGGTTTTTAAATGTATTTATACACTCAGTGTGAAACTGGGCCTGTTTCGATGAACACAACCTATATATGACTTCCTCTCACATACTTATACATGGCTATCATGTCTTCTCTCAGCCTTCTCTTCTTCAGGCTAAACATGCCCAGCTCTTCAAGCTGCTCCTCATAGGGATTGTTCTCCAGACCCTTGTGAAATTTCACCCTGAGTGAAACTTGCCTCCAGTTAACTATGAATGCCATGAAGCTGTTATAAACAGTTACTTGGGGGGGGGGGGGCAACTTTGAAAAATCCAGTAAAATAGTTTTTAAAAAAACATTTCCAAGCGGAGAGGCTCAATTTGTTTCTTGAAACCTGTGAAATGCTTCAGCCTCCCAATGCTCCCAGGTTCACTCACTGCCCAATTCACTGACGTGGAGCTTCCGGCTTTGCCTGTTCTCGCGAGAAATCCAAGCCAACGCAAAAATGCCAAGTCAGTCACTTCCGCCCAGTGCTCTGCTTTTCCGGAGGGAGGAGGGAGGCAGTGAAAGAGGCCACACAGATCTATGAAACATCAACTCCCTCCTCCCTCCACAAAAGCAGAGCACTGGGCGGAAGTGATTGAGTTGCCATTTTTGCGTTGGCTTGGATTTCTCGCAAGAACAGCCAAAGCTGGAAGCTCCACGTCGGTGAATTGGGCAGTGAGCGAACCTGGGGGCATCGGGAGGCTGAAGCAGCCCTGAGCGGGAGCTGGAGCCATGATGAGTTGAGGCTCCTGAAGGCTTCCTCAAGGTGGGCCTGGCTCTGGCATTCGGCGGAGCCCATCCTTTGCCTCGGGGAGGATCTTTGGGGAGGGAAAGAGGGAGAAAGAGCTGCTAGGAGGGGGAAGAGTGGCAATTCTCCACGACACACCTGATGATCGCTCACGGCACACTAGTGTGCCGCGGCACACCGGTTGGACAACACTGCTCTAAAGCAGACTATTATGGGCTTCTTTTTTTGGGGGGGGATGTTTGCAAAATTTGTTCTGAGGCTTTTTCCTTGGTCTTTGTCTGAGGCTAAAGTTACCCCTAATGAAGGGATGTATCGGAAAGAGTTTGTTGCTGTTGTTGTGTTAACTGTGGTGCTCCTAAAACTACAGGAGAAAGGAAGAAAAGGTTTTTTCAATGAGTAGAGAGAGAAAGAGAGAGAAAATGACTGGTTTAGTAGGTTCCCTCTGGCTACAGATTTTTATTTCTCCACTCCACTGAGTTTGTTTCTGAAAAGTGTTGCTTTCATTATCGCTAATGCATTAGATTGGAACCACTTTATCTCCTTTTGATTTGTTTCAGTAACAGCAATCAAGAAAATGCAGAATAAATTTCTTATCAAATCATTTCATTGTCACTCTCAGTATGGGGTGTGTATGTGTGTGTGTGTGTGTGTGTGTGTGTTGGTGTATGTCCTATCTTCTCCTTCCAAAGGGGCAAATTTATTTTTACTGGGATGAGAGTGGGTTTATCCTTCAGAGTCCTCAACAGATTATTTGTAAATACAAAATGCTATTGCAATCAGAATAGCCAAAAAATGAGAGATGTAACATCAATATTAGAAAAAAAATGTTGGATTCTAAAACAAGATACTAATGTATAAGTCTTACTCCCTTTCTCCTCCATGGTGTTACTTATAGCCTTTTTCAATGAATGAAGGGGGAAATGGTGGTGGCTGCCAGAGGCAACTCATCCCCTTAGTCAGCATTGGTACTCTCCTCTCTCCATGAAATAGCCCTTAACTTATCCACAGGTCACATATGACAGTTAAATTGGTGTCACATAACATAAATTCTACCATGTAGATCACTGATTCTCAAAGTGGGCAATGCCACCCCCTGGTGGGCGGTGAGGCAATCCAAGGGGTGGTGGGAAGCTCAGGGGAATTTGGGGGGCGGTGAACCCCTTTAAGGGGATGGTGAATGATTGGCCATTTAGGTGGGGTCGCGCAGCCCTCTTCTTTGGCCCCGCACCCTTCACTTTGACCTATTAGATATTTGGATTAGAATTCGTAAAAGTAGCAAAATTATTTATGAAGTAGCAATGAAAATATGGTCGAGGGTCAAAACAACATGAGAAACCTTATTTAGGAGTCACTGCATTAATACATAAATCTTTCTGTTTAATTGCTATTAAATTTAAAAAATTCTAGGGGGGGTGGTGAGTAAAAAAAATTCTGGAAAGGGGGCGGTAGGCCAAAAAAGTTTGGGAACCACTGTTGCAGATGAAACTTTAGTGATCTGGCAAAAACTGGAAATCTCAGAAATTTAGTTTAAGAAATCAAGAGGGTCTGTATGACCCCCAAAGTCAAAGAGTCTTTGCCTGGCATAGGTAATACCATGAACAAACTTTGATATGTACGGTCGTAACTATATAAGTATATGGACAAAAAAGTCTAACGCTCCTTCTTTGCCCCACTATAATATTAAAAACTGATGTTAACTGATATCAGAAAAAAATTGAATTGCTTATAGAATTCCCCAGAAAGCTTTTACAATTTGTTTACTTCATTCTCAGCTCAGTAATTATTTGTTTGATTTCATTTTTTGTTATCTTTTGATTTAGACATTGCTGCTCTTTTTGCAAAAGCTGAATCCCGACCCTATCCAGGTAAGTATGAAAGTCTGTTTCTTTGGATTAGTCTGTGGTATAAACAAGGAGTCCACTAGTGAATATGAGCTCAGACTATATTATGTTTCCCCTCCTCCTCTTCCTTTGTGATCTTGTTGCCTCTTGGCACCAATCCCTGTTGAAAGCTCCATGACCTTCACCCTTTGCAACACAGCCAGTATTCAATGTACAAATTGCTGCTGAGTCAAATCGTCCTATCTCTGCTGCTTCCACAATATCTGCAAATTGCAGTGGGCAGCACTGAGAGAATTTTCTCACTTCAAGAGGATGGACCATGATCTTTTCTAGGCTATTGCGATTTGGAGAACATCTCTAAATTGTGAAGCAACTACGTAATATGATTTCCCCCTTCTCCTTCATCTGTAAAGAGAGAAAGAAGACTCCCCATTGAACCTCCAAATAATGACGCAATTGTATTTATCCAGATTTTAGAAAGTTTCTATATCATTTCCTAACCCACAAGGGCTCTCAAAGCAATGAGCAAATAAAAATGATTCAAAAAATACCAAGCACAAATATATGTCCATATTATGGTCCTTGAGATTAGGCATCAGTAACATTGATGCTGGTTACCAGTGACAGTTGATGGCTTTTCCCTTCAACAGTCTGGTGAATCTACCCTGAATTTTAAATTCCAGTCTACTGCCCAGAGTATGGGTGCATCTGCACTGTATAATTAATGCAGTTTGATGCCACTTTAACAACCATGGCTCAATGCAATGGAATTTGAGGTTTGGTGAGATGCCACCACTTTGTCTTTGGCCTTTGTCAGAGAAGGCCAAAGAGCTTGTAAGATTACAGCTCCCTTGATTCCATAGTGTTGATCCATGGGTGTTAAAGTGAAGTCAAACTACATTAATTCTAAAATGCAGATACTAGGGGTGGTTGATCCATCAAAAAAATTGATTCTAAACTCATGCGGGGGGATGGATTTCCCTTGCTGGGTCATTATAGAAATTATTCTGAAAAATTTTAAATAAATCTTGTAATTGAAACGTTATTAATAACGAATTTTGGTTTTTATTCTTTACGCCAGCTGGGAGGTTAGAATGGAGGGCTTGCTCTCCTCTCTTCCCTCCCCCCCCCCCGAGCTCAGAAGCATCACACATTATATTTAATGTGCAATGCCTCTCAGCTGGGAGGAGCAGGGAGGGAAGAAGGGAGAGCAAGCACTCCCCTTTTCCCTTTCTTTCTCCCTAGCTCAGAAGCATTGTGGGTTAAGTATAACCCGGGATGCCTCTGAGCTTGCGGGGGGAGGAACAGAGGAATGGATGGTCCGCCCCTCCTTCCCTGCCAAGAACTAAACTGCGTCAAGGCTTGGCGTGGTTTAGTTTTTGGCAGGGAAGGAGGGGCGAAGAACATCCCCTCGTGTTCTCCTTCCCTGCTGAGAACTAACTCCGAGATTTGGAGGAATTTCCTCCTGTTCTCCAGGCTCTCCCTCCGCTTGTGAGAGAGAGCCTGGGGAAACAGAGGAAAGCTCGGGCGGGCTGCTTCCAAAGTGCCCTTCTCAGCTCTCAGCTGGCAAGAGGAGAAAGGCGGGTGCTGCTGCCCTCCAGTCTCCTCTCGCGGGTTGAGAACTGAGGAGGGGAAAAAACGACCTAATAACGTGACCTTTACAAACAAAATGGCGATCCCGGCTTCCGGTTTTGAAACTTCACTTCCAGGTTGGATGCCGAGGGTCGATATAGGGTCAAAATAATTTCAAATACGAAATATTAACGGGTTTCAAAGTATTTAAATTGGAGATATCCACCCCTAGTAGATACACCATATATTCCCCACCTTTATTTTCCTACACATAGACTACTAGCTATTACTGATTTTTTTCAATGCTAACCAAACTTTGTGTATAATTGTGCACAGACTTGGATAAATACCTTGTTGATATCTTTGCTGTTATATAATCATGTGCTAGTGCTGCTTGTTGCAGTTGATATTTTGGTCCCCACCTCAGTGTGCCTTTTTGTCATTGCTGACACTTGCATCCCTAATGAGCGAAGCTCTAATGAGAAGCTTTCCCGGCTTTTGAAATGACGGCCTGAAATAAGTCTAGCATGGTTTACTTTGAACTGTTCCTTAATTTCTCCACCAACCTCATCTGCTGTAGTGTTTGTTTCTCCAGTTACTGAAGACTGGATGTGCCTCATTGTTTTTCATGGTGGCTATCAATGGGAAACAGACCTAGGGACCTATTTATTCTATGCTGCACTTGACATTACCTGGGACCAATTGGGGAAAGTAAAAGAAAATCAATGTCAAACGATGTGTTGTGACAAATCAAGTAGTCTCTTCCACCAGCACTGCATATTTGCCAAACATTAATCAGGTTATATTTACTGAAAACTTCTGAGGGATGGCTTAACAAAAGTTTGATTTCTAAGGATGCATGTACTCCAATAATTAATGCAATTTGAGACCATTTGAACTATCATAGCTCAATGGTATGGGATCCTGAGAGATTTGAGTTTCATGGGGCACCACCACTCACACTTTGGTAGAGAAGGCAAAAAATCCTGTAAAACTAAAACTCTGAGGATTCCATAGCATTGAACCATGGCTGTTAAAGTGGTGTCACATTGCATTAATTCTACAATGTAGATTCACCTTAAAAGTACTATTCATGTTTGTGAGTTTTTAAAAAAAAACTTGGAGTGGATTCAATAAAATCTTTCAATAGGCTGCAATGACAATAAAATCCTCAAAAATATAAATTAGTGCAAAGTTTGAGCAACAAATAGAACCAACAGTAATTGATCAGATGAATGACATCTCTAGCCTCCCATCATTCCTTCCAGTACAAAACTCAACTTTTGGAAGGAGATTATTGCTACTCTTTGATAGACTTGGAAAACAATTTATTTACAAGTTGTGTAACTATGCTGGCTACATTGTATTCAAAATGCTCAAGATCAAAATTTCTAGCTAGACCCCCCACCAAGCAGGATTGCCTTAGTATCACTATTAGCTGTGTCATCTACATCAGTGTTTCCCAACCTTTTTTGAGCCGCGGCACACTTTTTACATTTACAAAATCCTGGGCACACCACCAACCAAAATGACACAAAATGACATTCTAACACAGTAATACATATAGTTAATATGTTTTTAAAATGTATTTATACACTCAGTGTGAAACCTGGACCTGTTTCGATGAACTCAACATAGATATCCTGGCAGGAATGGCAGAAAGACACAAACTTTCCACACAGAACTCCCATAACCAAGAAAATGCTATAAGAGTTTGGTGGGCATTGACCTTGAGTTTTGGAGTTGTAGTTCACCTATATCCAGAGAGCACTGTGGACTCAAACAATGTTGGATCAGGACCAAACTTGGCATGAATACTCAATATGCCCAAATATGAACGCAGATGGAGTTCAGGGGAAATAGACCTTGACATTTGGGAGTTGTAGTTGCTGGGATTTATAGTTCCCCTACAATCAAAGAGCATTCTGAACCCCACCAATGATAGAACTGGGCCAGACTTCCCACACAGAACCCCCAGGTGGCAAGAGGAGGTCTCTACTTGGGGAAAGGGAGGCGGGCCTTCCCAATGTATGTAGAGGGAGAGACCAAGTAGACAATGGGTGGGGAGGAGGGGTGTTTGTAATTTTGTGCCTTTATTGAGGTAGGTTTCTTAGGGTTTTTATACTTCAACACACTAGACTCCCCTCCCCCCTTTCCTGGAGGTTGCAATTTCCCACGGCACACCTGATGATCGCTCACGGCACACTAATGTGCCCCGGCACACTGGTTGGGAAACACTGATCTACATACTTAACAATGTGGAAGAAAGTGTATCTTTGTCTTCTTTAGGGAACACTAATATTACTTTGGCTAGTTTTTCAAGAAGCTGTGGTGCAGACATGCCTTAAGCAAAAAAAGGAATGCCTTGCAGTAAACTACGGCTCTGTGACCAGCTTTCTCATTGCTTCTGACTAACAGTAATTCACCAGTTTTGTTTTGGGTTTTTTCCCCCAGGTTCAGGGAATTTTGCCACAATGACAGTAAGGATGATGGATGAAAAGGGACTTATGCCTCAGTACTATTTCCACAGGGGTAGAGAGCAGAAATTCAGTGTCAGCTCACATTAGAGCTGACCCCAAACCATTCATTCTGAATAATGTTTTTTCTTAAGTTCTTCCTCAACATTGCATGTTTTTTGTTGGCTGCTACCTTTGATTCTGTTCAAGGAGTAAATCTCCTAGAGCTCCTTGAGGATTCCTCTGAGTAGATCCATGTATTGCTTAAAGAGGAGTAGAAGGAGGTAGAAGAGGAGTAGTTAATGGGAAATACATTAAATTATCTTAAAATGTTTTGAAGACTGTGTTAATATTGAAGGGTGGCTAAGGCGTATCGTGTGCGTCTATGTGTGTCCTGGAGTCCTCATTAGATCCAGAAATTGGCCAGGGTACCCAAAACCCCATCCAAGTTGCTAAGGGTAACAGATCCTGCTAGTCCTGGGTTTTGCTACCAACACTAGCTATTCAAATGTTTTAAAGATTGTTGCTGTTGTTATGTGCCTTCAAGTCATTTCTGACCTATCACGACCCTAAGGTGAACATATCATCAGGCCCAGATTACCCAAAAGGCCAACAGGCCAAAGCCTATGGGCGTAGGCCTAGGTGGGCGGCAAATCACGGGGGAAAAAAACCCTTTCTCTTCTTCCCTTGGGCTGTGGCACCTCCTTCCCTCCCTCTCTTTCATTCCTTCCCCCACATCTGAGAGGGGGCGGGGGCTGCCACAGTGGGGTGGGGAGGGCGCCCCGGCATCCTGCACGGCACCTGTCCCTTTTCGACGGTCAATGGCGCGCCTCTCCTGCAACCAACCTGCGGGGCTGGGTGATGTCAGGCGTGGTGGTGAGGGCGAAGAGGAAGAGTCGAAGGGAAGCCGCGGCGCCTCTTCCCGAGCGCTGCGGCCTCTGCCTCGTCCGCCATGTTCCTGGGTGCCGCAGCGGCCGCCCGGGGGCTTCCCTTCCTTTCTCTTCCTTCTCCGAGGAGGAGGAAGGAAGGGAAGCTCCCGGGCGGCCGCTGCGGCACCCAGGAACATGCCGGAGGACGCAGAGAGGCCGCGGCGCTCGCGCCCTGTCGTGCATGTGTGGAAGCGGCCCTGCCCCTGGGGGCGGGGCTTCCAAAGTGTGGCCTAGGGCACCACAAACAGTTAATCCGGGCCTGCTTATCATGGGGTTTCTAAGCAATCTGCCAAATGACGGATCTGTGTATTACTGGGTTTGGCTTCCATTCCAATCTATTTCATATGCTTTTGAGGGATTATAATATTGTCATTGTGTGCCTTCAAGTCATCTCCAACTTATGCCAACCTTAAGGTGAACTTGTCACAGAGTTTTCTTGGACTAAGAGTATGTGTTTCTCCCAAGGTTGGCTAGTGGTGGAATCAACATGAGCTAAGAATCAAACTCTGAATTGCAATTCCATGCTCAAAGCACAAAACCTATCTTAAGGAGGTTTACAAATAGACAGGGACAACTTGCCTGTAATATGGAGGATCAATTCAGACATAATGTAGCATTTCTGTTCTTTTCTTCTTCTCCTGCCTCAACCTGAACTGTTTCAACTAAATTATTCATTAAGTTGTTTTAACGCCTTAGGTTGAATTATTACCTTTTGCTGTACAATGTAAAAAAAAAGAAGATCCAGCTTTCTCTTTTCTTACTCTCTCCATTCTCTATATCATGTTGATGAGGAAATAATTGTTATCTTCAATGGTATACTGAGTGACATTTTCTCCAAAATAAGTAAATGGAAGCTTACTGTCAAAAGATATGAAGAAGTACACTTACTTCCCGCAGATGAAAGCCATCATTAGCTGATAAAGAGCTGTGTTTGCTGTAATTTTCAACTCAGTCTTGTTTCCCTTGGAATGCAAACTGCTGATAATAATGAACAGTGAGTTTGACCATATTCACAGTTTTAGCTCTGCAAGCTTCCTTGCACTGTCTGGAACAAAAATCTCTAGGGATAAATAAAGCAAATGTGGTTCCTGTTTGTCTGCAGAACAGAGTGCATGAATTATGCATTGTTCATTTATTTGTAATATATTAATTCTCATGTTCTACAAACATCTGAAACAACCAAGGTGGTAGACAGCATATTAGAAATGATCAACAAGTACACATCTTAAAAAAACAAATAGGTCAATTTGTGAATGCGGGAAGATTTCTAAGTTGCAAATCTTACCAATGGAGTGTAGAACGATTGTGTTGCTCAATGTTTTGCTTTATGGCTCTCATAACCTCTTATATTGCACCGGGAATGTGGCACAGCTGGCTAACTGTCAGCTGCATAAGATCTCTCTGACCAATAGGTCATGAGTTTGAGACCTGCCCGGGTCAAGGTGGGTGCTCGACCTTTAAGTGTAGCCTACTGTTGACCTTTGCAGCCCGAAAGACAGTTGCAGCTGTCAACTAGGTACCACATTAAAGCGGGGAGGCAAATTTTGACTGAATTATGAGGCCATTAAAGAACTCCAGGAATGCTGAGGAATGTGGAAGGAACAACAAGGAACGCTGAGAACGCTGAGAGATTAGGAGTGCGTCAGCTCCCCCTGGTGGCCAGAGTTTGCCTCTGTTCGTCTATATGTTGTGTATGTGGAAACGGCAGGGATTGTCTGCTAAGTATGTGTACCTGTAATCTGCTCGGAGTCCCCTTCGGAGTGAGAAGAGCGGAATATAAATAAAGTGTATTATTTTTGTGTACATATAATTATCCATACACACTATATGGGGTTGTGACAGCTATAAAGTGATATAATGTGACTTATAATGTGACTTGAAAGCCAAAACATCTAAAGGGGAAAGGATTCTATGTTTGGGTTAACAGTGTGATGATGTCCTGGCAAAAAGCAAAGTGCAAGGGTAGTTCCAGTCCAGTCTCACAGAAGAGAGGAGAGGAGAAGAAAGGGCTGAATCTTGTCTTTCCTGGTAGTCTCAGCCTAAACACAAACCATTGCAGCCTCTCCTAGCTTGTGTGTTATCCCCATTAATATTTTCAGACATTTTGACTACACTCTGATGTTCTTTTCCCACACCTGCCCCAATTTTCACCTATGTAGTGATGGGGAGTATGCAGTTGCCCCTTCTTTCCTTTCCTCATTCCTTCCTTCCATCCTTCCTAATTCTGAAATCTATACCATATTTTGCCAGCTCTGTTGTACTGCAGCCCTAGCTATAGTGGATTCTGAGCAGCCATAGATCTTACTGAGCGCTAACTTCAATGTCTGATAACAACAGTTGGGGCAGGAGAGTGAGGTCAGTAGTCTTAATGATTGATGTAGATGAGTAAAAGGTCTTAGATTTCCTTTTCTCCTTTCTTGCCAGTCTGGGGGCTGAGCTATGCGGGAGGATTAATGGGATTCTAGGGCAGGCTGACAGACGTGTTTGAACTGTTGCACTCCAACTGAAAGAAAAATTAGAGACAGGTACTGAAAAACACTGAGCATCTGGATAGTGCTGGAAACGGAGTACCACGGGGTCACCAAGGGCCTGTCTGATTTGGACTTGGTGAAACACACTGTAATTACATCTTATTTATATTCCTGGAAGGAGTTTGGAGAAAGGGGCCTGGAAAACCATGGCAAACTTCTGATTAATACAGCAAGGAATGTTGTCTTTAGTTATATATGAATTGTAACTATATGTATATGTGCTTTTCTTAGAAGTTAGTATATGGGTTCTTTATTTTTATTTTTTAATAATTAAATGTCTACACTCAAAAACCACATAGACACTTAATTATTAAAAAATAAAAATAAAGAACCCATATACTAACTTCTAAGAAAAGCACATATACATATAGTTACAATTCACACGGAATGCTAAGCAAAAATGTCATCTATAATACACATGGACACACATATTTTATAAGATTGGAGTATATAACATAAATCTATCTCCCATATAATCAGGAAAATATATTAGACAAGCCACAAATGTTCACACACAAACACATATTGAATTTTGCATTTGCGTGTCGATGGCAAAACTCCTCCCACCAGCTGAACCAGAGATGACACAGACACATAAGTGGAGTAAAATTTGGCCACAACTTAATTTATTGATTACAGGAACAAGGGGTTGGCTGCCAGGCATGGGTTCTGTATCAAGATTGATCAACCCACTGCTGACCGATACCAAAAGAGTCCAACAGGGGGGGGGGCACCGGCACAATACCGTTCAACCAACAAGGCACCCCTGGAAACTGCCAGTTGTTCCCTCCCTGGCTGGTAGGGGAGGGGCAGGAACCGGATCCAGAGCCCATGCCACCTGCCAACCGAAGTTGTATTGAACAGGAAAAAAAACAGCAACACCAAACAACAACATAAAATGTGTAGGGTGGGTGGGAAGACAAACAGAAGCTCACCTGGTGCACACCAGGCCCTGCACAGCCTTTTTAGGCTGCTGGACGGGGGGGAGCGGCCAGCCCCTTGCTAGCCCACTGCTCCAGGTGGGACCGGTCACTGATTGGCCCAGCTGACCGTGTGGCGGGAAGGAGAAGCCCTCTGCCACCATCTTGGTCTGCGGGAGGGCACCTCCCGTCGGAACAGGCCTTGCCCAGTAAGTCGGGCAATGCAATAAAAGAGATGTAACAATACTGGATTCCTGAAATTTTTGCTCCAAAATATGTCGGAGCACGTTTCCAATGGAATACATCAAGAATTTTCTTGAATAGAGAGAATGGCTTTTAATCTCACTGCTTGGTCTACCATTTGATATAATTGTTTTTAATTGTATTTTATATTATGGACACAGACTGCCATGTGTAAACTGCGAGTCGCCTTCAGGTTTCCAATGGAATACAGCAATAGAGAGAATGGCTTTTAATCTCACTGCTTGGCCTACCATTTGATCCCACACCTAACTGTATTTATCTGCAGACCAGTTAGTCCCAAATTCTAGTTCCTCTGGAAAAACAGCTATGGACTACAATTTTCTTTCAAACTTCTAATAGAATCTAAGACTTAGATGAAAATTTGTCCCTGCCATTCATGTGTCAGTCTGCTTATCTACCATACGTTTGTCTGGATTTGTAACCAATCAAGACCTCTAGAACGATTCTAAAGGGTCATCATTAAGAAGTGTACTTGTTATTGACTACTGACTATGAAATAACTCTTAACATAGATTGCTAAGGCCATTGCTATGCTGGCACCTTTTGCATCTCTATTACGCCTCTCACTGATTCTCTTTCTCCCTCTCAAATATCAAATATACAAATGTCTATCAATGGAGGCTGCACTTCATCTGTCCACATAATTTTATTACAATGAGAACTTGTGAGTTTGCAAAGTTCTATAAGTCACCGGTTTGTTTTTTAAGCTACCACGTATGAAAATACACTTTCTGTTTCTGTTGCAAAATATTACCAATCAGGGCCCTTCCACACAACCATATAACTCAGAATGTCAAGTCAGATAATCCACAATATCTGCTTTGAACTGGATTATCTGAGTCCACACTGCCATATAATCCAGTTCAGCGTGGATTTTATACAGCTGTGTGGAAGAGGCCTCAGAGTCTGGAAGTCCTGGGTCCAAGGGTCCAGTTTGACCATGAACCTACTGAAACATAATACTTAACTCAGTTCCAGATTCCCCTCTACAAGATAGGAATGAGAGAGTGACAGATACACAATCTTATCTATGTGTGGAATGCACTCAAGTGGATAAGTTTCTAATGTGGAGCTAAGACATCTGACCCCTCCCTGGGGGGGGGGGGCAGTTTCTTCTTTGGACAACAGGGAGAAGTTTCACCTTCTGAATAAAATAGTGATGTCATCTTTTGCTCAAAGAGCTTCCCCATCATGTCTGGTATGATTATCCTGTCTCACAAACATAATTCAACAAAGAATCAATACATGTATTTGCACTGGGAATGTGGCGCAGCTGGCTGGGTGTCAGCTGCGTAAGATCTCTACTGACCAGAAGGTCATGAGTTTGAGGCCTGCCCGGGTCGAGGTGGGCTCTCGACCTATTGTGTAGCCTGTTGTCGACCTTTGCAACCCAAAAGACAGTTGCATCTGTCAAGTAGGAAATTAAGGTACCACTTAGTGGGGAGGCTAAATTTAACTGATTTAGGTGGCCATAAAAAAACATCTCCAGGAAACACGCTGAGGAATGAAGGAGTGTGATAGCTCCCACTGGTGGGCAGATGTTAAATTGCCTCTGTCTGTCTTGTGTGTTTGTGTGTCTAAATGTAATGTGTACATTGTAATCCGCCCAGAGTCCCCTGCGGGGTGAGAAGGGCGGAATAGAAATAAAGTAAATAAATAAATAAATAAATAAATATAATTATCTGTGCACCCCAAATGGTTTGCAACATTATCAGAACAAGTATATAGAAAGCATCAATATAATTACAATAAATTAACATTTCCCTTATCAATTCAACCCAAGGCATTTTCATCACCAGCAGGATAGCATGACATTTTGTGGAAACATTATAGCAGAGCTTGGAAACGGCACAATTTGCCATAGATATACTGAACAAGATATTTTGGACATTGTAGACCCTAAAATAACTTTCACAAGCTGTAAAAGATAGCCTTTGTCAGTTGTCATCCCCAGGTGTTGAGAGATATAAAGTTTGTACAACACCAATCTAGGTCACACCCAACAACTGATAGTAATTTCTACACATGTGATGATGGGAAGGGATAATGAAACATACAATCCCATATATCCACAGTTAGCAGAGTAAAAACAGCAAAAGGTGTCTGATGGATTATTGGCAAAATAGAAGCAAAAAGAACAAAGTTTGGCTTTATATAAAACACAAACTTTTATTTTCAACATATAGCTTTCAATAAAAAAGCAATACCATGCTCTTTTAAATAGTCTGTGTAGATATTTGAAAAAACAAATCAAACAATGCAGTTCTTCTTCAATATATTCTTCTTCACAGTCTTTAGCAACAAGCATCTGTGTTACCATATCAGTGTTGTTGCAGCTCACGAATGCATTTCTTCAGATTACAGCATTTCAGAAATACAGGATATCATTTACTCCAGGCTTCAGCTTCCAAGCATTTAAATGCATTTCTTCAGTCTACAGTATTCCAGCATACCAGCATCAACAGCAGTATATCAGCCAGGAACCTTCAGTTAGCACAATAGCCAACATAGACATTCAGAATCTGCAAAAGCCTTCTTCAGCATACACACACCCACAGTATGCACACTCCACGATACTCCCAACGTACTTCTCCTTCACAGCAGCACCACAGCCACAGCCACAGCCACAAGCTCAACTGTAACATAGAAGCTTTTATGCAAACACAGCTGCCACACCTTACTTGATTCAAGAAACACTCAGCTGCATCTATTCATTCTTAAAACAAAAGCCTTACTCCTAACATAAATTCAGAGAAACAGTTACACATAACTCAAACAATTGTTTTAAATCTTTACAGTCTGACAAAACAGAGGTAGAATCAACTTGTTTGAAGTACCATATTTACTGGCGTATAAGACTACTTTTTAACCCAAAAAATCCTCTCAAACGTCAGCGGTCATCTTATACACCAGGAGTCGTTTTATAGAGTGGGTGCTGAAACTTCCAATCCAGATTGGAGAATCTGTGGTTGCCGCATATGGTGGGGGGAGCTAAAAAAATGGTAGTGGCTGCATCCCTGCCATATGCAGCGACTGTATGAAAGCATTAAGGGTGATGTTGTACAAGTACGGTAGAAGAAAATCCATTCATCAGGATTTGTGGACTTAATGCAGTCCTGGTGGTGAGGTGAAGGGGTGCCTCACCGGGAAGGTGTAAGTGAAGGGCAGAGCAAGCTGCAGGTGTCCAGGGTGCTCGGGGTATGGAAAAAAAGGATAGAGTGGCTCTGGGCCCAGAAAACACACCTGCTTTACCTGTCTGGCCCGCCCTTGTATCCTATTACCGTACCTCATCCTCTGCCTCTCAGATCTCGCTCTTGAAGACTGCAGTGAAGCGGTGCAGGTGCACATGTGTGAGATCTGAGAGTCAGAGAAGGAGGCACAGTAATAGAAAAATTACCATATTGAAATCAAATCTGGTGCTTTAACCTTTTTATTTGGTGTGTGTTGGAAGAGGGGTAGTCTTATACGGCGAGTGTATCCCAAATTCTATATTTTAACTGGAAAAGTTGGGGGGGGGGGGGGGTCGTCTTATATGCCCAGTCATTTTATATGCCAGAAAATACAGTACTTTAAATGGAAGAGAGCCTCTCACTGGCACTGCTGGGGAAAATATAAATCACTGATTGCAAACTGAAAGGTATGCCAAAAGATAAGCCATACAGGGAAAGTGCTTTCATTTAAGAGCTCATATACATTGTAAAGGTGGTGTGCCATCAAGTTGCTTCTGACTTATGGTGATTTGGCAAGATTTGTTCAGAGTGGGCTTGGCTTTCCATTCCTCTGAGACCTGGAAAACATGGTTTGGTCAAGGTCACTCAATGGGTTTTATTCTCAAGTGGGGATTCAAATCCTTGTCTTAGTACAACACTTGAACCACTATGCTACCATGGTAGTACATTAGTGTCCAAGATTTTGAAAGGCAGAAAATATGCCATTTTTCAATTTACTGAGTTAGCCTCATTTCCGTTCTACCTCTTCCCTACCCCAGAGGAATTGCAGGTGGAAACACTGAGTGTGCCTGACCTCCACAGAACCTCTGCTTGCTTCATTAATCACAGTGAGCCCAGTCTCAAAGAAAATACTATTGAGTGTTTTCCAAAAAATCTACTTACATAGTGTGCTTGCCAAGAAGTAAAACACATTAGAATTCAAACAGGATATTTTTCTGTGTCTCTTTCTCTCCAGGAATCATGGGGAGGTGGAATTATACAAGGCCACCTTGTATAATAGTTCAAATTAAGGGATATTAAGCATGAGAAGAAGCAAAGGAATAAGCTACATCATTGTCTAAAGTGTTGGAATAGAAGAGCTTTCTCCCCCAACAGAACAATAATAGCAACAGCAAACCCAGTAACAGTAGTGCAAGAATTTTGAGCGAATACAATGTTGTTCTGTTGCAGTAAGTAAATTTTGTGGCACTTTCAAGATTAACTACCTTTAGTTGGTGTAAACTTTCTTGATCCATAGGCCACTTGTTCAGATGCCTACAAGAATTGGGCTGGACTCCATGGAAGTGTCTGTGAAATGAAACTTGTTAGTTGTTAAAATGCCGCCTTTACTCTTGTGCTAAATGGCAGCACAAGAGGAAAGCAATTCCCATGAGAATGTTCTGCAAACATTTCTTTGTTCTGATGCTTATGAAATTAAACAGAGCTTGAATTGATACAGTGCACACCAACATGGGAGGCTAATGACTCCAAAGAGAAATGGGGTTCACAAGAGAAAAAGTAAAGGGAACAGGAGGATGAGAAGAGATAATGACAAGAATATGCTATGGCAATATTTTTCAACCTTTTTTGAGCTGCGGCACATTTTTTACACTTACAAAATCCTGGGGCACACCACCAACCAAAATGACACAAAATGACACTCTAACACAGAAATACATATAGTTAATATGTTTTTAAATGTATTTATACACTCAGTGTGAAACCTGGGCCTATTTCGATGGACACAACATATATATGACTTCCTCTCACATACTTAAACATGGCTATCATGTCTTCTCTCAGCCTTCTCTTCTTCAGGCTGAACATGCCCAGATCTTTAAGCTGCTCCTCATAGGGCTTGTT
This sequence comes from Anolis apletophallus, assembly GCA_030556195.1. Lineage (NCBI taxonomy): Eukaryota > Metazoa > Chordata > Lepidosauria > Squamata > Anolidae > Anolis > Anolis apletophallus. Next base: position 25,267,295 of record JARBWK010000003.1, read on the forward strand.
CTCCAGACCTTTGTGAAATCTCACCCTTCCAGTTAACTATGGATGTAATGAAGCTGTTATAAACAGTTCCTACTGGGGGGGGGGGGAGGCAGCTCTCGAAAAATCCAGTAAAATAGTTTTTTAAAAAAACATTTCCAAGCGGAGAGGCTCAATTTGTTTCTTGGAAACCTGTGAATGCTTCAGCCTCTCGATGCTCCCAGGTTCACTCACTGCCCAATTCACCGACGTGGAGCTTCCGGCTTTGGCTGTTCTCTTGAGAACTACAAGCCAACGCGAAAACACCAACTCAATCACTTCCGCCCAGTGCTCTGCTTTTGTGGAGGGAGGCAGCGAAAGAGGCCACACAGATCTATGAAACGTAGAGTTGGGCAGTGAGCAAACTTGGGAGCATCGGGAGGCTGAAGCAGCCCTGAGCGGGAGCTGGAGCCATGATGAGGCGAGGCTCCTTTAGGCTTCTCCAAGGCGGGCCTGGCCCTGGCATTCGGCGGAGCCCTTCCTTTGCCTCGGGGAGGATCTTTGGGGAGGGAAAGAGGGAGAAAGAGCTGCTAGGAGGCGGGGAGAGTGCCAATTTCCCACGGCACACCTGATGATCGCTCACGGCACACTAGTGTGCCATGGCACACTGGTTGGGAAACACTGTGCTATGGTATATGACCCCGGAGAAATTGGGCATTATGTTTCGTAATAGTGATAATAAATGCTGGAAATGTAAAGAATCAATAGGCTCGTTTTATCATATGTGGTCCAGTTGTAATAAGGCATCAAATTATTGGGAAATGATCCATAAAGAAATTCAAAATACTCTCAAAGTTAAAATACAAAGAAAATCGGAGTACTTTTTATTAGGGATTAGTGAAGATGAGATATTACTGGACACTAATAAAGACAAACTATTTACCTTTTTCGCCACTGCGGCAAGAATAGTCTATGCAAGGTTTTGAAAATTAGAGTCAGTACCAACAAAGGATGGATGGATTGATAAGGTTTTAGAGATAAAAGACATGGATAACCTGACTTTATTTGTTGAAGAGAAATACAGGACGGGAAATGATACAAACAGACTGGCCGTGTTTAATGGATTATTTAAAAGAAGAATATCAGTCAGATTAAAACTTCTCCTTTTAATTCTTTTTTCAAATAGGACTTGTTTTTTATAGTGGAAAATACTTTAAATAAGAAATGTTTGCAGTGATGACTATGGAAAATGAAGCGAAAGGAAAAAGTTTGGAAGTCACCTTTTACTTTTTATTTCTATTCTTTTTTCTGTATTTTTAGTCTATTTTTTTTTACTTTTTCTCTTTTTGAAGGATTTTAAAAGTTTTTTTTGGGGGGGGGTAGCATTTTTCTCTCTGTAGCTTTATATTTTCCTACTTTACTTTGCTATATTGTTCTCCCACTTTCACTGTATCTTGTTTTATAGTTGAAAAATTATATATATATATATATATATATATGTTTTATAGTTAAAAAATTATATATATATATATATATATATAGAGAGAGAGAGAGAGAGAGAGGGAGGGAGGGAGGGAGGGAGGGAGAGGGAGGGAGAGAGAGAGAATATGCTTATGTGCACATTCAGATAGTGCTTATGAGGTCCAGCACATTTTGGAAAATCATTTTTTTTTAACAAAAGGTAAGCTTCTAACAGATTTCTAAAATCTGCTACAAATGAATGTGTTAGGATGGCGGGGGAGTATTTACAGGACTGACAGCTCCATGTTTGGACCTGCTGTCAGGTACCGTGATTTTTTGCCCCAATTATTTCTCCCAGATTATGAGGCTGCTTACAGATATGCTTTCAGAGGATCAATCTTCTGTTACCATTTTCCCTTTCTCTCTTGCACACATCCCCATCAAAGTGTGGTCACTCTTGCTTTAACCCCTTCCTTTTGCATTTTACACTATGTGGGGATGTGGGTACCTTGGCCTTCACAGTACTCACTTCACATATTGTCAGAACATATTCTAAGACAAATTGCTCATACAGTGACTGATCTGACATGGTGGGCCTGAAGCACTAAAAGCACACTTCTTTAATTGCTCACTGAGAGCACCCCTTGCTGCTAAAGAGGTGCTAAAAGTGTTGGCTGCTCTTTCGTTTTCAGTGCCCATGTTACCAGTTCCATTTAACTGAAGTTCACACTGTCTTTGCTCATTTACTGCTGTTTTTAAAGAAGAATAGAAAGCATTCCTTGCCCTGTATACCTGGCAGGCTGAAGAGATCATTAAAGAGCTACAGACCAATCCTAGGCAAATTTGAACATAATGATCCCCAAGCTCAGATTGTAATGTACTTTTCAGTAAGCACACACAGAGAGAGTTTGATGTAGTGCAGTTCTATGCCAGGAAGCAAATTGTGTCATGTGTGTATGAATAAAGTTAGCCTCACTGTTGTTGTTATGCGCTGGGCCCTTTGATATCTACTGGGGTTGGTTCTATGACTCATGTGGATATCAAAACTGTGGATGCTCAAGTCCCATGATCTATAATGGCACAGTAAAAAGTTGTAGCTTAAAATAATCAAGAATTGCCTTTTTGGATTTTTTTTTTTTTTGGGGGGGGGGATGCAGAAATTGTGGTTATTCATGGATGCAGCAATTGTGGTTATGGTGCTCTGGCTGTTCATAAGAGGATCACAACCTCTTGTAGATCCCTTCCCTATGAACTGTCCGCAGGCCCGGATTAGTCATAAGGCCAACCTAGGCCATGGCCTAGGGGCGCAAGCCAAGGGGGGCGCAATTCACGGACCCAAAAAAGTTAATTAAAAAAAACATTTCCGTGGCCCTTGGGACTTGAAGCACAAAGGCCCCAGAGGGAGGGAGGGCCGAGCCTGGTCTCAAGGCAGGACACGCAGGGTGAGGAGTAGCAGCAGTGGCTTCCCTCTTTCCCTCCCTCCCTCCTCCCTGTTACTCAGCCGGGGGCGGGGCCTCCCAGGGTCACATTACTCCCTCCCTTCTCCTCCGCCAGGGCCACCTTCCTAGTTTGCTCTGTCATCTCACAGGGTGATGTCACTCCTTCCCTCCCTCCCTGGGAGGCGGGGAGTGGGTGGGGCCAGGAGTGAGTCCTCTGAGCTCACCTCCTGGCCCTGCCTCCTGCCTTGTGACACCCATCAATCAAAGCTGAAAAGTGGCAGCCAACCAATCGGGGAGCCTCCCTCCCTCCCGGGCGGGCGTGGCTCCGCGGACTCGGCCAATAGTAAGGTGAGGGCCTGCTTGGAGGCAGAAGTCCTGGCCCCGCCTCCTGCCTTGTGACACCCATCAATCAAAGCTGAAGAGTGGCAGCCAACTAATTGGGGAGCCTCCCTCCCTCCCTGAAGGAGGCGGGACTTGGCCAATAGTGAGGTGAGGGCCTGTTCTCCCTGAGCTATCTCCACGGAGACCCCTAAAGGAAGGAGGCCCCCGAAGGAAGGAGGGTGTCTCTCTATCTCCAGGAGCGAAGGAAGGAAGGCCCCCCAGAGGCCCCCTCCCCACTACTCTCCCTCCCTGGGGCGCGGGGAAGAAAGGATCAGGAAGGAAGATGGCCACCCGGAATGAAGGAAGCCCCTGGGCAAGGAAGCAAGGAAAGGCTTGGGCCCCACCCTCCCTTCCTGGATCCCAAACAACAACTTTCAGTGCCGGTAGTAGAGGGGGCGTAAGTGTGGCCTAGGGCGCAAAAAGTTATTAATCCGGGCCTGACTGTCTGTCTATCTTCAACTAGACAGAGGGCCTTCTCTGTTGTGGCACCGAGCCTGTGGAACGCTCTGCTGCCTGAAGTCCATGCAATTAGTGAGCTGCCGGCTTTCCGGAAAGCTTGTAAAACAGCTCTTTTCCGCCAGGCTTTTGACCTTCAGTCACCCTTGGTTGTAATTTGACACTGTTTTAATGTTCTGATATCTGTTGTTTTATTGTTCCAATGTTATAGTTCGATATGCTGTAAACCATCCTGAGCCAATTGGAAAGGACGGTATACAAATTGAAATAATAAATAAATAATAATCTACTTTTCCATGTGATGAGTATTGTTAGGAATGCATCTTTTCCAGATGAAAACAGAAGTGGTGATACTATTTAAGTTCATTTTCAAGAAAATATAAGCTGGCCAAATAAGAAGTATTCTAGGCCCTGAGTTTTGCAGGTTCTGAGATCAAAATATGTGCTCCAATTTGATGTCAGAGGGACAGATCCTCTTAATAATAATAATTATTATTATTATTATTATTATTATTATTATTTATACCCCACCACCATCTCCCCAATGGGGACTTGGGGTGGCTAACATGAGGCCAAGCCCTTCTAAAATACAATACAACATAGTAAAATACAAAATACAGAAAATAAAGATCCTAGTGATCTTTAAAGAGGGACGTCACAAAGGGTAGCCCTAGGTGATGAAGTATGTCATGCTTGATATACTAAACATCCACCATACTTGCTGAGAGTGTTCTTTTCGACTAACAATAATCAAGCTGAGGACATGTGGAGGCCAAGCTCAAATCCTTCAACAGACAAAGTTCACTGTTGTCAAATCTGTTTTCTAGGGAGAAAAGCAACAGTTCCATGTGGCTGTTGGCAAACCAGTTGAAGCAAAGATATATTTTCTCCTTGGGTCCATCTACACATCCAGGAAATACATAGGAGCCCCTGGTGGTGCAGTAGGTGAAACCCTACCAATCTGAGTTCTAATCTGAGTAGAATGGGTTAAGCTCTTACTGTCAGCTCCAGCTCCCCATGCGGGGACATGGGAGAAGCATCCCACAAGGATGGTAAAACATCAAAACATCTGGGCAAAGTCCTTGCAGACAGAGAATTCTCTCACACCAGAAGTTACTTGCAGCTTCTCAAGTCGCTCCTGACATGAGAAAAAAAAAGGAACTACGTGTGATGTATTGATGCAGACAAACACATTTCATAAATAAATAAATGCACCGGGAATGTGGCACAGCTGGCTGGGTATCAGCTGCATAAGATCTCTACTGACCAGAAGGTCATGAGTTCGAGGCCTGCCCGGGTTGAGGTGGGCTCTCGACCTATTGTGTCGACCTTTGCAACCCGGTAGTTGCATCTGTCAAGTAGGAAATTAAGGTACCACTTAGTGGGGAGGCTAAATTTAACTGATTTCCAAAAAAATCTCCAAAAAACATGCTGAGGAATGAAGGAGTGCGACAGCTCCCCCTGGTGGCCAGATGTTAAATTGCCTCTGTTTGTCTTGTGTGTTTGTGTGTCTAAATGTAATGTGTACATTGTAATCCGCCCTGAGTCCCCTGAGGGGTGAATGAAGTAAATAAATAAATAAATGTCCCCCTCTGTAAAATCCCCTGTTTTACCTATGGAAAATTAACATGTCACATATGGGGGTAGTCCCCGGTTAGTCTTTTGCCTGCATTTCTCTCTGCAAAGAGATACTTTTGTGTTTCATACAAAGAAACACTAAACTGTTACTTTGCTAAGGGATCTTTTCCGTATTTTCTCTTCCCTCTGTGGGCTTTGTAAGATAATAGGAAAAAGGACTTTTTAAACCGGCAATGCTTCTCAGCAATCACTCACTCACCTAAGCACACGTAACCTTCAGAAGGTATCAGTTGATGTTTCCTAGTCTTTAAAATATATATGGTCTTTATCAGCATGGGATATGTTTCAGGAACCCAACCCACCCACTGTGGATACCTGACCCTATATTTTGATTATACTTGGGTTGAAAGCATATACTAGAATCATACTGGAAGACTTACAGAAGTCAACAAACATTTGTAAGGGGTGATATTTTGGGTGCTTAAATCCATAGATAGCAGAGTTAGATTGGGCTTGTAATGTTATGGAAGCCTGTGGCTTTGTAGACAAGCAGGCCACCCAGCCGGCACACCTCTTTCAGATTCCATGTCAACAACATTTATTACTGAAGTAGATGGTTCCTAAAACAAGCTACTTGTGCCTGTTATTCATTTCCATTTGATTCAAACTGCATGCTGAGTTGGCACACACTCTGAACGCTTGCTCCTGTCTGAAATAAAGATTGTCAGGGATAGGATCTGGATGAGTCATCTTCCCCAGTCATCACCTAGCTTTCCTGGCCTCTCATAGTGATAATTGGAAACACATCACTGGACTATTAACAGTCTTTTGTCAAGACCCCCCTATTGCCTTGGGGCAACTTGCACTGACATCTCTGCTGACAAAAATCTGATAGTAAACTCAGTGATAAAACTTTGGCCTTTCTTCCAGTAAACAGAACTGCAGTTTTCCGTATCAGTCCTAAGCATATTCACCGATTACTGTTAAAAGCTATTAAAAGCTATTAAGTCCTAGCTATTGTGTCATCCTGTCTACTGGACAAGAACCAATCAAGTCAAATTAAAATCCTCACTGGGAAAATAGAAATTGCTCTGCTGGTTAGCTTTCCATATTCTTTAGATCAGTGTTTTTCTTTTTTGAACAGCACATTGTTTACATTTACAAAATCCTGGGGCACACCACCAACCGAAATGACACAAAATGACACTCTAACACAGTAATACATATAGTTAATATGTTTTTTAATGTTTTTATACACTCAGTGTGAAACCTGGCCCTGTTTCGATGAACACGACATATATATGACTTCCTCTCTCATACTTATACATGGCTATCATGTCTTCTTTCAGCCTTCTCTTCTTCAGGCTAAACATGCCCAGCTGTTCAAGCCGCTCCTCATAGGGCTTGTTCTCCAGACCTTTGTGAAATTTCACCCTGAGTGAAACTTGCTTCCAGTTAACTATGGATGTCATGAAGCTGTTATAAACAGTTCCTTCAAAGGGGGGGGCAACTCTCGAAAAATCCAGTAAAATAGTAAAACAAAACATTTCAAGCGGAGAGGCTCAATTTGTTTCTTGGAAACCTGTGAATGCTTCAGCCTCCCGATGCTCCCAGGTTTGCTCACTGCCCAATTCACTGATGTGGAGCTTCCAGCTTTGTTCTCGTGAGAAATCCAAGCCAACACGAAAACCCCGACTCAATCACTTCTGCCCAGTGCTCTGCTTTTGTGGAGGGAGGCAGCGAAAGAGGCTACACAGATCTATGAACGTATCAGGAGGCTGAAGCAGCCCTGAGCAGGAGCTGGAGCCATGCTGAGTCGAGGCTCCTGAAGGCTTCCGCAAGGCGGGTATAAGGACTCACCTGCCTTAAGCAGGGCCGAGGCCTGCTTAGAAGGGGTTTAGAAATCCTGTTTTGGTCGGGCTGGCATCCATCTTGGAGAGGTGGCTGCAGCCAGCAACCATTAAGGGAAGGGAAGCCAGAGCAAGGGGGCGTGGCCTTGCAGGCTTGTGCCTAGCTACAGTGTAGAGGCTGTGATTGGCTAGAGTAGAAGGGGAGGAGTTGGAGCTGGCAGAGTAAAAGTCCTGTCAGAGAAAGTTTCAGTCTGGAAGTTTGGAGTTTAGAGCGAGGCTGTGCAGACGCACATCTCCAGCCTCTGCTGTTTAGAGTCAGGCTGTAGATTCAGCATCTACACCTGAGGCAGTCTTGAGCAAGGTTTCTGGGGGAGTATCACCAGAGCCTTGGCAACAGAGACTGACAGTCTGTCCTAAGCAATTCACCACGTAGGAATAGGCTGGACTAGTGGGAGTCACGACTCAGTTCTGACCGCCCTTAGGGCCAGTAGTCATTCTAGTGGGAAGCTTGTGGAAGAGTGCCAATTAGAACTGTTCTTGTGATAGGCAGTTGGGTTACCTGGTCATCTCTGGAGATAGAGTGACAGGTAGTTGGACTCTTAGACTGTGTGGGTTACGAGTAACCCAGTCGTAGCCAGACTCAGGGAACGATCCAAGTGTTTAGATGTTCCAGAATTTTAGAACAACAACCAGCTAGTGGAACTATTAGTTGGGAGTTGGGAGACAAGTCCTAGTACTGTCTGTGGAACTGAACGTACCATCTCAATAAGTAATAATAGCCTTTTAATTAAGTAACCTCTACGCTCTAGCACATATATATTGATCCTGCAACCATCACGCTGTTCTTAGTCTATCATTGTTGTAACCATACGCTAGTTGCCTCTTAGTAGAACCAATACGATCTGTGCCTATTTGATAGCCTCGTTTGTAGTTAATAAATACGTTTATTATTAACTTTTAAAGAAGCCTCAGTCATCTTTCGGTCTCCTCAGTTTACAGTCTTGGTGGTGGGTTGTTTTTAAGGCCAAACGCTACAGGCACTTCGTTTAATTAGAGTTTAATTGTAAAGTAAATCCTAATGACCCATTAGGTTGGTGGCAGTCTACCGGGAGTGTCAATTAGTCAATTTAGGTGACTGAGATCGTCACAGCGGGCCTGGCCCGGCATTCGGCGGAGCCCTTCCTTTGCCTCGGGGAGGATCTTTGGGGAGGGAAAGAGGGAGAAAGAGCTGCTAGGAGGGGGAAGAGAGCCAATTTCCCACGGCACACCTGATGATCGCTCACGTCACACTAGTGTGCCACGGCACACTGTTTGGGAAACACTGCTTTAGATGTCAGCTAAGAAACATGAGAGAAGCCTTCCACACGATGGTAAAACATCCGGGTGTCCCCTGGGCAACGTCCTTGCGACGGCCAATTCTCTCACACCAGAAGTAACTTGCAGGTTCTCTAGTTGCTCCTAAGATGAAAAAAAAGCTAAGGACATGTGACTGCTTCATAGAATCATAGAGTTGGAAGAGACCTCGTGGGCCATTCAGTCCAACCCTCTACCAAGAAGCAGGAAAATTGCATTCAAAGCACCCCCCGAGAGATGACCATCCAGCCTCTGCTTAAAAGCTTCCAAAGAAGGAGCTTCCACCACACTCTGGGGCAGAGAGTTCCACTGTTGAACAGCTCTCACCAGGGCCGTAGCCAGGATTTTGATTCGGGGAGGGGGGGCTGAGTTTGATTTTGGGTGGGGTGGCTGAGACTGAGTGAGAGAGGATCTACCCTAGCAAACCTTTTGTATCATTATGCCACTACCCCCATGCATATGGGATATATTGAGCATAATGATTAGATCATGATATGAATACACATAACAGTTTAAATAATGCACCAGTAAGGCCTTCTCGTGGACCACCCTGAGAATTTCAGGTTGGGGGCTGAGCCCCTCCACACCCCACACCCCCCGGCTAATGCCTGGCTCTCACAGTCAGGAAGTTTTTCCTAATGTTCAGATGGAATCTCCTTTATTGTAGTTGGAAGCCATTGTTCTGTGTCCTAGTCTCTGGGGCAGTAGAAAACAAGCTTGCTCCCTTTTCCCTATGACTTCTTCTCACATATTTATATATGACTATCATGTCTCCTCTCCAGCTTAATTTCAATTAAACTAATTTTTATGTGCTTTTCCTTTGTATTTTATCAATACTCTTAGATGTTTTGAGGACTTCTGTCAAAGGAGCAATAAATTGCATAAAATAAAGAAAGTCATTTGCTTTGCTCTGTTTGAGGACTAATAAATGTATATGACTAAAACCAGGCAAAACTTGCATGTGAACTAGAATGATATTCTATATGAGTGGCATGTGTGTATGTGCCCACATGAATGTTATAGGAGGAAAGATTAAGCCGAGGAAAGTTTCTGTATAACTACTTGGCTTAATAAAAAGTTCAGTGGGTACTGTGGGCTTGATCAGTCCCTTCCCCCCCAAGAGTGGTGAATGGTGCGCGTGGATGATTGATTGTACCAACAATCAAACAATCATGTTTACACAACATTTCAGAAACTACAACTACTTGTGCAAGTATTCTTACACAAGCATATTGCCCCTATAGGATTCTAGGATTTTTAAAAAAAACTGGTAACACCAATTTACATTACTTATTACATTACACCAACAATCATGGAATACTAAGTGGTGCAAGCTTAATTTCAGAGAAAGGCAAAAGCCACCTCTAAGTGGCTTTTGCTGTGCCACCGGGACTGTGTCGCAGCTGGCTGAGAGTTAGCTGCATTAAGATCACTACTGACCGAAAAGTCATGAGTTTGAAATCAACCTGGTCAGAGTGAGCTTTCGACCATTGTGTAGCTTGCTGTCGACATTTGCAGCCTGAAAGGCAGTTGCATCTGTCAAGTAGGAAATTTAGGTACCGCTTATGCGGGGAGGCAAATTTAATTTACGACGCCATAAAATCTCCAGCAATCATGCAAAAGAAAGAGTAAGTACTCCATCAGTGTCACAAATGGATGGTGAAGAGACAGCTCCCCTGGTGGCCAGAATACCCTCATGAAAGCTGGAAAGTTAAATAGCCTCTGTGTGTCTGTCTATATATGTTGTGTGTCTGTGGCATTGAATGTTTGCCATGTATATGTACATTGTAATCCGCCCTGAGTCCCTTGCAGGGTGGAATAGAAATACTGTAAATAAATAATAATAAATATATTTTAAGAATATCCCATTAAATTCATTGGGTCACTGTAAGTCGACAGGTGAATTGAAGGCAAACACACACACACACACACAAGTACATGATAAATCCACTTCCTTTTACTGAACTGGCTGCTACAGTTCTGAGCAATGAGTCTGGCAAGTGTATTGTTGATGTGTTTTGCATGCTTCTGTTGCAGGGGAAACAAATTACCCTATGCTTAAAAACAGGTAATTGCTTCTTGCATATAATTGATTTCTAGGCATTACAATGCAGATTTGATTGGAGAAAGTGGGTGTTCTACCTGCAATCAGCTCCTGAGAGAGCAGCCCATAAATCATACTACATTCACTTCCTGCTTGCATTCAGGAGAACAATATTTAAGGGGACTTTATGGTTTCTGAGCTCTGAAAAATGTGTCTTATCCTCTAGTAAGCATTCCCAGCAGTGACATCTATCTCTTTACAATGACATGAGTTGACTGTTAATTTAAAGCATTTGTTCCAGCTACCCGAAGATGAGGAGTAGATCTTGCTGAATCTCAAAACAGGGTTAATTTGCTTGTGGCTAGAAATGTGAAAATCCTTCATTCTCTGTTTCATTAAATTTCTCTAAATCTTACCAGAGAAGGCAACTGAATTATTTTTTCATACTGACTTGTGAGATGTGTGGGTGCAGGTTGGCATGAAAAAATTCATACATTTTTACACCTTCAGCATAATTTCTGCATGTTTCCCCCCTAATACTCCTATGTCCCTCATTCACTAAAGTGCTGGTTCCCAGAGGATCAGTATTTTCCCAGGGCAAAAGAGATGGATAGCATGCTTTTGATACAATTTTAAAAACCATATTTGCAGCTTCCTAGAAATTCAACATAAACAAACAGACAATAGCTTACAGAGCGGCGAATTGCCACTTTGAATGTTACCAAATGCATTTGTCACCCAAATGTGCACCTTTTGCCATGCATAGTTTTAATGCGCACATTGTTTTATGTGCACTTTAATTATTCAAAAAAACCCAAAAGAATAAAGATACGTAAATTCTTAAGAAGACATATTTTTGCAAAAAAAAAAAAACCTTCAAAAGGTACAAGCTTTCACTTTTGTTGAGATTCTTGAATCCAATGAAGTTTTTTTTTCTGTATCCAGATTTGTGGCACAACATGTAAAATACTTTTATCAAAGGTTTCTGTCAATTTGCTTTATTGCCTGGATTGTTCTTGATCTGAACTTACCAAAGTTCACTTAATTGAAAAGTGAAAGAAAATGAAAGTAACAGATTTGTGACCTCATCACAATGGTTTTTTAATGGCTCGTTTCCCTTTTCTCTGCCGAGCACCATCAAACAACACTGGCTTGGCCCAGCGCCATTCCTCTGAAGCGGAGGAGAAGTGTCACAAGGTGTTTTGTCTGCCATTATGGAGAGAAAGGTGTGTTTTGGGTTGCACCAATGGAACAACTTGAATTTTTTTTGCCCTTTCTTCATATGATAGAGGAAAGGGCAACACAGCAATGTGCACTGCTGCCCTTTTACCCATCTGATGGGGTACCTTTTCTCATTCCTACCATATGATGGGGGTAGGAGGGAGGGTGCACAGGTTTTTCTACACTTTGTATGGATGAGATAATAACGTATCAACAGTTTCACTTACCCACAGTTGTCCCTCCGTCCATCCGAAAAGCCTGCCAAACTTAATCTAGAATAGGCATGGGCAAATTTCTAACTTGGAGACCGCATGGTGGGCTGGAGTGGAGTGGGTGGGCCAGGAGGGAGAGGTTTCTCCCCAAGCCCCCTCCTTGCCCTTTCCTCACCTTCGTGTTTTCTTTCGGAGGCAGAAAGTTAAAGAAAGATGGGAAACATAAGAACATAAGAACATAAGAAGAGCCATGCTGAATCGGGCCTCAGCCCATCTAGTCCAGCATTCTGTGTCACACAGTGGCCCACTAGTTGTACACTAGTTGTAAACATTTGATACCCGAAAGGATTGGCCTTGGTCAGGATGAGATGGTGGACAGGAGAGAAAAAGTGTATCAGTGAGAGCCCATATTGCCTACTCTTGATACAGAATACTAGAATTCTAGTGTTGGAAGAGACCCCCAAGGGCCATCAAGTCCAACCCCCTTCCATGCAACGAGGCACAATCAAAGCACTCCCGATAGACAGCCTCTGTGGAAAAGCCTCCAGAAAAGCCTCTGCGGAAAAGCCTCCACCACACTCCAAGGCAGCCTATGCCACTCTCCAGGAAGTTCTTTTCAGTTGAATCGCTTTCCATGCCAATTGAAACCATTGATCCCTTGTGCCTTGGTCTCTAGAGCAGTGGAAAATCCATTTTTCCCATCCTCCTCAATGGGACATTCTTTTAAATCTTGAAACATGGTTCTCATGTTTCCTCTATACCTTCTCTTCTTCCAGCTAAACATCCACTAGGAGGAAAGGAGGGAGGGAGGGAGGGAGGGAAAGACGGAAGGAAGGGTGGATGGAAATGGAGGGAGGAAGGGAGGAAAAAGAGAAGGAAGGTGTGGTGAAGTCATATTTCTTTATTACAGGTTTTAAATATGGTTGATATTTATATATATGTATATATGTTGAAGGGGTAAAAACTTGGCAAACCCTAAAGGGTTAACGGAGATATTAGCATGCAGAACCTCCAAGGGGTTTCTGTTACCATGGAAACAGGAGGCAGAGCATGCAACTGGTCTTAGAATCTTCAGATTCAAACTTTAGCAGTTGGGAGTTGACAGCAAAAGTCGAAGGAGAAAGAGTGTGTGGAAAGTTAGAGAGAGTCTGTTTTAGCCAGCGGTCAGCGGTTTTAAAAAAAGACTCGGACTCTACTCTGAGAGAGAGTTGAATAAAAGCTGTGTTTGAACTGCTAGGAAAGCAGTTGGGTTTAAGGACAAGCAGTTAGTGTAAAGACTGCAGAGTTATTGGTTCTGGAAGTGCAGCTATATAGTATCCAGTTGTATCTCCATAGTTAATGTATTGTAATTTTAAGATACGTGCCTCTGAGAAGATACTGTAACCACCTAAGCTTTGAACTCTGAAACCTCCACGCTTAGAACACTGTTTGAATAAACTTTACAGTTCTTTAAAAAAGATATCTCCCTGCGTAGTCCTTCCATCCACAAGTCTCGAAAACAACTTCTTCCTAGTGGGTAGCCAAGTATAGTGAATGGTGGCAGTGAAAGTTAGTGGGAGTTTGGGTTAGCATAATACGCTGCCCTAACACAGTAATCGAAAGGTCAGTGGGAAAGCTGACCTGTGTGAATACTTTTTCCATTACATGGTGGCGAAGGCGAGGGATTAAAAGAAGTCTTTATATAAATTGGTGATAAGGGTGGAATAAGAAAACTGCCCTGCCACAGTTGGAAGTGTAATATAGAGAGTCCTTACAGAAGGAAAGACAAAAGGGAAGGAATGAAGGAAAGAAGAAAGGAGAAAGAGGAAGAGAGGGAAGGAGGGATGAAAGATGGATGGAAGGTTGGATTTATTTATTTATTATCTTTATTATCTTTATTTCTACCCCGCCCTTCTCCCACAAGGGGACTCAGGGCGGCTTCACATGTACTGTACATCAATAATGCTATACAAAAATACATTCAGTTAAAACAATTGGTACAATAAAACATAAAATCCTCAATAAAAGATGCATTAGCATTCAAATTAAGATACCGCTAAACCAGAGTCCAACCAAATAATTCCAATATAGTCATGTCATTATATACAATTCAAGCTGCCATAGTCCAATGATCAATGAAACAGAAGGAAGGCTGAAAGGGGAATGAGAGAGGAAGGAGGGGAGGAATGAGGAAGGAAAGAGAGAGGGAAGGATAGAATGGTGAGAGAGAGAGGAAGATGTGAGAAAAGAGCCAAAGGGGCCACATCCGGCCCCAGGGTTTGGGTTTGCCCATACTTGGTCTAGAGAGTATACTTCCAGCTGAAGTATACAATTTAGGGTTCACAATTATCCATGGTTTAAGAATCCTTGATGAGTCTTGAAACATATGCTTTGTGGATACAGGATCATACTATAATTTGAAACTATTAATTTGTGTTCTAATCTGTAGAGCAAAACTGCTTCATCTTTTTACATGACATTTCTTCAGTTTATCAGTGTTCAGGTATAGGAATCACTCTCTTTCAGAGATTGAAGAAATATGATGCTAGTTTTATTGGACAAATTTCGATGCACATACATTCTTGCAAATATTTGTTTTATAGAATCCATCCGTTTCTACTACAGTTGGTCTCTTCAAAATTGTGTGTATATGTATGCATCTGTTTATAGGTATTTGTTTATATATGTTTATGCACATACATATATATCTTACCTTTCCAAAACGTTTCATCTCCCAGCTCTTTCTGTCAGATATTTGATCTGTTTCTCTACTGCTGTCTAAAAATGCTGACTTGCCTGGAAGGCTGGCATGCTGGCATAATCATGCTTAAATACTACAACCTGCAGTTCTGCAAAATCTATGCACCCTGCTGTGTGACTTCATGCATTCAGAATGCAGTCATTTCCTCCTTTTTCAGACACTCCTCTCCTGCTGAGATAAACATAGATGTAAATGCAGCTACAGTAACTGTATTTGCTGTCTTTCCTCGTTGCGTCCGCTTATGCTATCCAGTTTGAATATAAGCCAATAAACATAAATATATGTGTATGTTCATACCCATAAAGAGAGAGGAAAGGAGTCATCCCTCTCCTTTTAAAAGGTGAATTACAAAGGCAGTTGACTACAATGCCACATGTTTATTGTTATTCCCATTAACAATAAACCCAATTCCTGAGAAGACACTGTGTGATAATATGAGCATTCCAAACTATGCGGAGATGGGGACAGCTGGTTTAACCACAATCCATGGACTTCTGATTGCCAGTGCATCTCCTGTAACTTAGAAGTCATTCGACCACATTCAACCATCTAGGGTAGCAAACAATAAACCTGTACCCTTCTCTTTGTGGCAATCTTTGGGGTTGAATATGCTCATCTCCTTAACTTTTCCTCATTTTATTTATTTATTTATTTGCTCTATTTATACCCCACCTTTTTTCTCTACCCCAAAGGGGACTCAAGGCAGCTTACACAGAGGCAATTATTCAATGCCTTAAAACAGTGTTTTTCAACCTTTTTTGAGTCGCGGCACATTTTTTACATTTACAGAATCCTGGGGCACACCACCAACCAAAATGACACTCTAACACAGTAATACATATAGTTAATATGTTTTTAAATGCATTTATACACTCAGTGTGAAACCTGGGCCTGTTTCAATGAACACAACATAGATATCCTGGCAGGAATGGCAGAAAGACACAAACTTCCCACACAGAACTCCCATAACCAAGAGAAAATACTATAAGAGTTTGGTGGGTATTGACCTTTGGTTTTGGAGTTGCAGTTCACCTATATCCAGAGAGCACTGTGGACTGAAACAATGTTGGATCAGGACCACATTTGGCATGAATACTCAATATGCCCAAATGTGAACACAGATGGGGAAAATGGACCTTGACATTTGGGAGTTACAGTTTCTGGGATTTATAGTTAACACACAATCAAAGAGCATCCTGAACTCTTGCAACAATGGAATTGAACCAAACTTGGCATATTGAACTCTCATTACCAACAGAAAGTACTGAAAGGATTTGCTTGGGAATTGACCTTGAGTTTGGAAGTTGTAGTTCACCTACACCCAGAGAGCACTGTGGGCAGGAGGGGGAAGAAAGGGTATTGGAGGTTCCAATTTCCCACGGCACACCTGATGATCGCTCATGGCACACTAGTGTGCCACGGCACACTGGTTGGGAAACACTGCTTTAAAGCATGTACAATTAAAAACATTAGATTAGATTAAAATTTAAAACATATTAAACATTTTTAAACATTCCATATTAAAATCATGCTATCCATAGTCGTAGTCCAAGCCATTCCATAGTCATTCCATATATTCCAGATCTGGTAATTGCACTGTACTTGTTCTCCAAAAGCCTGATTCCAGGAAAGTTTTTAAACTTTCTTCTAAAGACTAAGAGGGAGGGGGCTGATCTAATGTCACAGTTCTATAGCCAAAGAGCCACCACTGAGAAGGCCCTGCTCTTGTTCCCACCAGTCATGTCTGCAAAGGAGACAGGACCAAGACCAGTGCCTCCCCGGACAATCTTAATCCCTGAGATGGTTCATAGGGGGAGATACTGTATGTTTGGACAAGTAAACTGGACTGAAACCATTTCGGGCTGTATAGGTCAAAGCCAGCAGTTTGAATTGTGCTTTGTAGCAGACTGGCAGCTAGTGATGCTGATGCAACAGGGGGAGATTGTATGTCGACAGGAGCTGAGCAGCTTCCGGTTCGAGAGGGTGAAACGCCAAGTATGGAGGATGAAATTTACGCACAAATGGCTGAGTCAACAGAAAAGATAGAAAGTAGCCAAGAGGTAGGACATGGTAGGCCTTCTACAAATTCTCATAAACAGCCAAAGTTGAAAGGGCACCAGAGCAATAAATATAAATGTCTGTACACAAACGCTAGAAGCCTTCGAACAAAAATAGGGGAGTTGGAATGTTTGGCAAAAGAAAAAAATATTGATATTATTGGCATAACAGAAACCTGGTGGACAGAGGAAAACAATTGGGACACAAAAATTCCAGGTTATAAACTGTACAGGAAAGACAGGAGAGGGAAAAACGGTGGCGGTGTGGCCTTGTACATAAATGAAGAGCTAGAATCTCATGAATTAGAATTTCAAGAAAATTCAAACTCACCTACAGAAACATTGTGGGTAAAAATCCCAGGACAAAAACTAATCTAGCATTAGGGATCTGCTATCGCCCTCCCAACCAAACTCCAGAGGCAGACTGCTATCTGGAAAATGAAATTAAACAGGCCTCAAAAGCAATAAATTAGTCATAATGGGGGACTTCAACTATCCCGAATAGATTGGCTAAATTCTTGTTCTACGCATGAAAGAGAGACAAGGTTCCTCGACATGCTAGCTGATTATTCCCTTGAGCAGATGGTCATGGAACCAACCAGGGAAAGGGG
The DNA here is from genome assembly GCA_030556195.1 of Anolis apletophallus. NCBI lineage: Eukaryota > Metazoa > Chordata > Lepidosauria > Squamata > Anolidae > Anolis > Anolis apletophallus. The sequence goes on from JARBWK010000003.1 coordinate 25,284,653, forward strand.
ATCCTGGACTTGGTGCTAACAAATGAACAAGATCTCGTTCAAGATGTCCTTGTAACTGAGCCCATAGGTACCAGTGACCACAACACAATAACCTTCAACTTAAGTTTGATAGCAAACTGTCAGTGAAAACTAACACAGAGACCTTAAATTTTCACAAAGGGAATTTCACCAAAATGAGAAAAATAGTAAAGAACAAACTAAAAGGAACAGTAAAAAAAATCAAATCCCTCCAAAATGCTTGGAAACTGTTTAAAAATACTATAAAACAAGCCGAACTAAAATGCATTCCTAAAATAAGAAAGAGGCCGGGAAAGTCCAAGAGGACATCTGTATGGCTTACAAATGAAGTAAAAGATGTGATTGGAAAGAAGAAAAACTCATTTAAGAAATGGAAGGCTCTTCCTACTGAGGAGAACAGAAAGGAACACAAGCTCTGGCAAACTAAATGCAAAGCAACCGTCAGGAAAGCCAAGAGAGATTTTGAGGCACATATAGCTAAGAACATTAAAAAAATAGCAAAAACTTCTTTAAGTACATCAGAAGCAGGAACCCAACTAGAAAAGCAGTTGGGCCACTTGACGAAAAATGGTAAGAAAGGGACGATAAGTGAAGACAAGGAGATTGCTGAGCGGCTAAACGACTTCTTTGCCTCCGTTTTCACACAGGAGGACAGACAACATATGCCTGCAGCTGAGTCAGTTTTTTTCAGGGAGGGAATTAAATGAATTAAACCAGATAGAGATAAACAAGGAAGATGTTCTCACATGCCTTACTAAACTAAATGTCAACAAATCACCAGGGCCAGATGGCATCCACCCCAGAGTTCTTAAGGAACTCAAGTGTGAAATTGCTGAAATTCTAGCCAAAATATATAACCTTTCTCTAAGATCAGGCACTGTACCCGAGGACTGGAGGAGGCAAATGTAACTCCGATCTTCAAGAAAGGATCCAGGGGTGATCCAGGAAATTATAGGCCAGTTAGTCTAACCTCAGTTCCAGGCAAAGTGATGGAAACCATTATTAAAGAAAAAATTACTAAGCACATAGAAGAACAGGCATTGCTGAAGGAAAATCAACATGGTTTCTGCAAAGGCAAATCATGTCTTACTAACTTGATAGAATTCTTTGAGGGTGTAAATAAACACATAGATAAAGGGGACCCAGTCGATATTGTTTACCTTGACTTTCAAAAGGCTTTTGACAAAGTCCCTCACCAAAGGCTCCTAAATAAGCTCTTTAGCCATGGAATCAGGGGACAGGTCTTGTCCTGGATTGGAACCTGGCTAAACTGTAGGAAACAAAGGGTGGTAATAAATGGACACTTCTCTGGGTGGAAAGAGGTGAGAAGTGGCGTACCCCAAGGTTCAGTTTTAGGACCGTTACTTTTTAATTTATTCATAAACGATCTGGATGTAGACGTAAATTGTGAGGTAGCAAAGTTTGCAGATGACACTAAACTGTTCAGGGTAGTTAAAAATGAAACTGACTGTAAAGAGCTCCAGAAAGATCTCTCGAAATTGAGTGAATGGGCAACAAAGTGGCAAATGCATTTTAACCTAAACAAGTGTAAAGTCATGCACATCGGGGCAAAGAACCCCAAATACACTTATCAACTGATGGGATCAAAGCTTTCTGAGACAAACCAGGAAAGGGATCTTGGGGTTTTGGTGGACAGCTCAATGAAGATGTCAACCCAGTGCGCTGCAGCAGTGAAAAAAGCAAATTCTATGCTTGGCATGATCAGGAAGGGAATCGAAAATAGGTCGGCAAATGTTGTATTGCCTCTCTACAAATCTATGGTGAGGCCACATCTGGAGTACTGTGTACAATTCTGGTCACCGCACCTCAAAAAGGATATAACGGAACTGGAAAAGGTACAAAGAAGGGCAACAAATATGATCCAAGGGATGGAGCAGCTCCCTTATGAAATCAGGTTGCAACGCCTTGGTCTTTTCAGCCTTGAAAGACGGCGTTTAAGAGGTGACTTGATCGAAGTGTATAAAATCATGCATGGGATAGAAAAGGTGAACAAAGAAAAAATATTTTCTCTGTCACACAACACTAGGACTAGGGGGCACTCCCTAAAGCTCCAAGGTAGGAAAGTTAGGACTAATAAAGGGAAATATTTCTTCACCCAGAGGGTCATTGGGTTATGGAACTCACTTCCAGAGGAGGTTGTGACAGCTGTCAGCCTGGACAGCTTCAAGGCAGGATTAGACAGATTCATGGAGACCAAGGGAATCAGTAGCTACTGAAATGGACATCCAAGTGCCACCTCTGTGTTGATGGAGGCAGGCAGGATTTTCCCGGGTACTGGTTGTGGGGGTCGGGAGCAGGTGAGGGTTTTGCCCTCCTTTCTGCTAGAGATCCCCGTGTACAACTAGTGGGCCACTGTGTGACACAGAATGCTGGACTAGATGGGCTGAGGCCCGATTCAGCATGGCTCTTCTTATGTTCTTATGTTCTTATGTTCCCTCTCTGCTGCTCCAGTGAGCAGTCTGGCTGCTGCCTGTTGGACAATTTGGAGCTTCTGAACAGTCTTCTGAACATAGAGTGTGTTGCAGTAATCTATCCGAGATATAACCAGAGCGTGGATCACCATGGCCAAGTTTGAATTCTCAAGGTGCAGTTGGTGCACAAGTTTTAATTATGTGAATACTCTCCTGGTCACTGCCAAAACATGGGGTTCCAGGCTTAGCAATGAGTCCAAGAGAACCCCAAAGCTGCAAACCTGTGTCAATTGCTATGGCATACACCTTTAGTAGAGACACAGGCATGTTTGGTTTGACTTGCTATGCTTGATATGCCACACATGTTCTAGAGTTCTCTTCATTCGCTTCATCACTCCTAGTTGAACCAAGGAGATAGTTTAGCTCTGCTACTCGAGAGGGGATGTTCTGAAGCAATTGTGTGTATTGCCCTAGTCATCTCCCTATTCCAGAGAGTGACCAGAGCATCAATAGGATCATCTACCTAGGTAGCAGAAAATTTTCTAAGAACTGTCAGGAATCCATCCAGATCCATAAGCCTCCTGGTCCTCCACTCCTGCAGAGGTTCAGGGGCTCAGTAAGCCTAAACTTGATCAGGTGATGGTCAGTCCATGGCAACAGAACAATGGTCAGCTCCTCCACACGGCCACCTTCCTCCCATCCTTGGCAGAAAACCAAGTCTAGTGTGCATCTAGTTCTGTGAGTAGGGCCAGATACTAGTTGGGACAGCCCCATGCTTGCCATGGTGGCCATGAAGTCCCAAATCCCTCCAGACAGGGTGGTCTCTACATGGACACTGAAGTTTTCCAGTACTATGAACATTTGGGTCTCCAACACCAGGCCCGAGATCACCCCAGCTAGATCAGGTAGGGAGATAGTAGTGCAGCGGGGTGGTCGGTACACTATCAGCATCCATATTCTGTACCAGTTACCTGTGCTTAAAAACAGGTAATTGCTTCTTGCATATAATTGATTTCTAGGCATTACAATGCAGATTTGATTGGAGAAAGTGGATGATTTCAGTCAAAGTAATGCCTACTGGTGGTGAAACTGAACTTCTCTAAATAAGCAAAGACATTCTCACCCCTCAAAGGTCTGCTAGAATAAAATGTGATTTTCTGCTCTGCTGTCTGTTGTAAAATAAAACTGACTTTCTTGTTTCATGGCGATATTGGCTCACCTTTTGTGGTTCTTGCAGAGACATTAGTGGGTACAATTAAAATGCAGTGACATCTGGATATGAAAGGAACAGATGTGACATACTGCAGTGATACAACGACTAAATACATAAGCTTAATGTGGTGATGCATTTACTGTAAACATACTTTCATTCAAATGTGAGCACCTCTTTGCTGATTGCTTCAAGGTAATTGACAATAAGAAAGTAAAAACAGGCAAGGTGATATCTTATTTGACCAGCTTTGCCTGAGGAAAGAAGAGAAGAACTTCTGAATCACATAGAACATGTTGATCCCAATTTCAAAGACAACCAATATGAGGCGAGGAGAATCTCTGCAGTGGTCTACTAAGTTCTTTTTCAGTCAACGCTGGCCCATAGCTCTGAATGTTAGAACAATTCTGAATGGCCATTTGTTGGGAGAGCTTTGGTTGTATATTCCTATATTGTCGTATAATCCAGTATCTGATCCCAGGTTGTCTGCTTTGAAATGCATTGCCCGACTTCCTGGACAAGGCCTGTTGTGGCGGGGGGCACCTTCCACAGGCTAAGATGGTGGCAGGGGCTTCTCCTTCTCAGAAGCCCCCTGCGTGGTGGGAAGTTTCCCACCACAAGGTCTGCTGGGCCTATTAGCGGCCGGCCCCACCCAGGGCAATGGGTTGGCAAGGGGCTGGCCGCTCCCCCGTTTAGCAGCCTCAACGTAGGGCCTGGTGGGCACCAGGCGTGCTTCAGGTTATCCTCCCACCCACCCTACACAAATTTTGTTGTTGTTTGGTGTTGCTATTGTTGGTTTTTTACTGTTCGTCACATGGGCTTTGGATTCGGTTTCTGCCCCTCCCCTACTGGCTGGGGAGTGAGCAACGGGCAGTTTTCAGGGGTGCCATGTTGGTTGCCCAGTATTGTACCGGTGGGCCCCCTGTTGGTCTCTTTTGGTATCGGTCAGCAGTGGGCTGATCGATCTTTATCCAGAACCCATGCCTGGCAGCCAACCCTTTGTTCCTGTAATCAATAGATTAAGTTGTGGCCATTTTTTTTACTCCATTTATTTGTCTTGTGTCATCTTTGGTTTGGCGGATGGGAGAAATGTCGCCCATCCACACGGAACTGAATTATATGAGTATACACGGCTATATAATTCAGCTCAAAGTAGATAATCCGGGGTCAGATACTGGATTATATGGCAGTATAGAAGGGGCCTCAGATTCAAAGTGTATAGAAGGGGGGAATAGATCAAATGTGAATATTTCTATGCTGACAGTGATCATTGGCAGTCCCAGAAAAGTGCTATGAATGTCTCACTGCTCAGAAATACACAGTGAATATTGACTAGAATCTAAAAATGAATGTCAGCAACAGATACATGTCCCAAAATGGTGAGCTCTCACTTGCTTTTTTAATATTCTTGAAATTCATGTGTAATTGTCAGTATTCACCACACTTCAGATATTTTCTGGAACAGAGACATCTAGCCATCATAACTCTTCTCAAATGGAAGCAATTATTTCTGAAACCAGGGCACTTATGTCACTTCAGATAGTTAAACTGTGTTCTTCGATCTCATGGATTGCAAAGTGCTAAACCTAAGTGCTAAACCTTTTTGTCAGCTGTGCACAATGTGTTTTGGGGATTTTTTTTAGGATGAGAGAATAAGGCTCTTATGCACACTAAACTCCAGTAGACAAAATGTAACATACTTCAGAATAAGCTTTATGGACTTATGTTGTGGATTAAGTTGAATTCAGGTTCTCTGCCTTGAGTTATTGTTCCCATGATACCCTTAAAAGTCTCCTCTGAGGTCGAGAAAGGCAGGGTAGAAAAGAAATAAAAATATAAAACCCACTACAAGTAGCCTGTGTTCACCACCATTGTGTCCATCATCCTGCTACAACCTACCCAATACAAGCCATGCTTATGACCCTGGTTTGGATTCAACTCTGAACAAACTATGAATGACAGTACTGAATATAAAATACAGGATTTTCTTCTTTTTATTGAGGAATTGTGGTATAATGGTTTAAAGGGCAAAAGGAGGAAGAACAGAAGTCTAACACTTTCCCCCTTTTCCTTTTTCTTCTCTATTATGTTTATTTTTGTAGTTGTTCTTTATATTATGCTATTTTATGTTATTTTTATGTAATTCACCAATAAAAAAAATTGACAAATAAAGAAGTAACCATTATTTATTATACAAAGTATCTTTGCTTGTACTGATTATGGTACAGGTGAAACATTCCTTACAGCAGTGATTTTCAACCAGTTGCCGCGGAACACTAGTGTGCCGTGAGAGATCATCTGTCAGCTCCGGCAAGGGGGGTCTAATGAACCACGCTCACTCCAAGCGATGCTGAAGGATAAGTAGTTTAATAGGTCCTTAATCCAGGGCAAGCAAAGATAGACTAACTTTTTCCCGTGCAAGAGTCTCTTCAAAAGCCCCCGCCCCCCTGCTGGGCCCTCCTTCCTCAGGGATGACCATCCGGCTCTCCCATATCAAAGTTCAGGAAAGGTGCCTGGCACTTCAAAGGGCGGTTCCAGTTCAAAGCCCGCCAGATGCTGCTCTTATCTGATGGCGTGCGGGGTTTGGTCCGTTAGGGCAACAAACGGGCCAAGCGGCGCTGACATCATCAGGTGTGCCCTGGGAAATTATTTTCGAACTTCATTCATATATAAACTATTAGGCACATCTGTCCCTTTAAGAAATGGAACCATAGCACTCTCGCGTCACCTAAGAAGTGATGCAAGAGTGCTATGGTCGCGCCATCTTGGGTTTGCTCAGATGCGGCTAAGTAAACAAAGTTAGAGTTAGTGCTGCAGCTGCACGTCAAGTGACAGTGGCAATTTGGGATCACAGCAAGACAAGTGACTGTGATGGAAAAGTTTTTGAGAAGGGAAAATGCAAATGCCGAACAGGGCCCTGGACAAAATTATGACACAGATGAAGGCCCTAATATGAGTGGTGGACAAAAGAAAAAAGAAAAGATGGTGAGCTCAAAACAGGCCCAGGTTTCACACTAAGTGAGTGTATAAATAAATTTAAAAACATATTAACTATATCTATTACTGTGTTAGTGTCATTTTGTGTCATTTTGGTTGGTGGTGTACCCCAGGATTTTGTAAATGTAAAAAGTATGCCACGGCTCAAAAAAGGTTGAAAATCATTGCCTTACAGGATATCTCAAATTCAAAATATCCTAAAATCCCGAAATCGTCCATGTGGGTGGCAGATGCAGTGATGCCTTTGCGTTCAGTGATTCAGTGTACACAGACTTTGTTCCATGCATAAAATTATCTTTTAAATATTGCATTAAATCACCATCAGGCGACATGTATAAAATACAAATGACACATAAATGGATTTCATATTTACACTTTGGCCCATCTCATAGACACCTAATTTTTTATGTATATAGAAATACAGGTATTACACTTTTTTAAAAAAAATCCCAAACACCTTTAGTGCCCAGCATTTTGGATAATTTTTGGACGCTCTGAGTCACCTTCAGGGTTGAGAAGAGTGGCATATAAAAATAGTAAATAAATAATTAAATAATTAAAAATAAGAATAATTCAATATGCATTTGCCTTTGAAGCATGCTTGGAAATTTCAGCTGGTCCACAAAGCTTCAGCCAGGTTGCTCCCTGGGGCTGGCTACAGCGAGCAGGCAACCCCCCTGTTGTAGCAGTTCCACTAACTCCTAGTCTGTTTCTGGGCAGAATTCAAAGTGCTGGTTATGACCTTTGAAGTCCTAAATTAGTGGTTCTCAACCTGTGGGTTCCCAGTGTTTTGACCTATAATTCCCAGAAATCCCAGTCAGTGTACCAGCGGTTAGGATTTCTGGGAGTTGAAGGCCAAAGCATCTGGGGACCCACAGGTAAAGAACTACTGCCCTAGATGCTCCAGGTTGTTTGGCTGACCACATCCCCTTGTACAAACCTGCCTGGACCCTGAGATCTTCAGAAGAAGCCCTTCCTTCTTTCAGTTCCACCTCCATCTGAAGCTCGGTTAGCAAAAACAAGAGTGAGAGAGTGGGCCTTCCTTCTTGGTGTCTGCTCCTTGACTCTGGTACTTCCTTCTCCCCAGGGAAGTTAGAATGGCCCCTTCCCTGCAGCAGGTTAAAACATGTTTATTCAGGCAGACTTTTAAAGTTGATGGTTTTAAAGATCAAATCGTGGGATGAGAGAATCATGGGGTTTGTGGTTTTTAGCCTTGATTATGTTTTTATGGATTTTAACTGTGATTTTTAAAATACTATTTATATTTCATTCTGTTTTAATGTTTGTATATTTTTTAGATTTTAAATTGTATTAAGGTGCTTTTAATGTGAGCCACTTTGAGTCTCCTTTTAGAGAGAAAAAGTAGAGTATAAATGAATTATTATTATTATTATTATTATTTGAAACACAATAAGATGAGTCCACAGCAAACAAGATCACTCTGCTGGCTGTTGTATTGGATCACATGTCGGACACTTCCCAAGTGTCTTGAATTTTGTGATGTATCAGTGAATAATGTGCACAGATCCCAGTAAGTTGGCCTTTTGCAGCTGGCAGATGGTACTTTTGTGAGCGCCAATTGTGTATAAGTGCAGGCCAAGATCTTTAGTTACTGCACCCAGTGTGCCGATCACCACTGGGATCACCTTTACTGGCTTGTGCCAGAGTCTTTGCTATTCAATCTTTAAATCCTCATATCGTGTCAGCTTTTCCAGTTGTTTCTCTTCAATCCCACTGTTGTCTAGGATTGTAACATTGATGGTCTATACTTTGTTTTTTTAACACAATTGTTGTTGTTGAAATTTGGTGCCATTCTTCCTTTGCTAGCCCATTAAACATATCTTGTTACAGGTGACTATGTTATTTGTCTTCCAACCCCCCGAAATAAAGAGACAGACACAAAATATATGGATTCAAATTTGGGCAACTTTTATTAATTGTTAATTATTTAACTTATAACTCAACTAACTTTTAGGTGTCAGTTCAACTTGGTGTGTCTAAGCTGTGGTAGCGTCTTCTAAAGTCTACCCCTCAGCTCTTCAGGCGTACTACCTGGGTCCCCGGTAGATTTAAACCCGGGCAACCTGTAAGGGAAACATCAGGAGAAATCTCTCTCAACTTTTGAGACCAGACTCTCACCAGCATTCACCTTCACCTCACCCCTAAAATTAACCTCTAGGTGAGTGTTTTCAGGATGCCCCACACCCTTAAGGGGTGCCTTAAGTGCATACAAACCTTTGAATAACTAATCTATTTACGCTTGGCTAGTTTACAAGCCGACCATTCCATCTAGCCCCTAAGACAACAGTATAGGATAGGCAAAACCCTCATGGGCAAATTCATATCTGATCCCAAATGTTAAACCATTTGACGATCATTATTATACTGTCCATGGGCGGGAGTGGTGGGAGATGTCCTTTTGCAGAATGAGGGAGAAGGGGCTGGCATCACACTATGCCAGCCCCTCCTCCCTTCAAGAAAGTTCTGCAAAATTGACCAATCTCTTCTCCGAGGGGAGGAGACAAAATTTCCCCACCCCCCAACTTGTTGTAGGGTGAAGTGTATTCTAACTTGCTGCTTAGAAATCCTGATGTTGTTATATCCCAACATAACACACAAAAGATATTTCTAAGAGAAAGAGAATTTGCTTGTTTCTGGAGCTATAACAGAAAGTACAAATTGTACTTTAAGGCTGCACTTAGTCCAATTAAATTCACTAGGATTTATGTCTAGTAGACACGCATAGGATTGCAATGTTGCATTCCTAAGAGGGGAGAAAAATCACAAGAATATCTACTTCACACATCGTTTTGCACCACTACAGCTTTTAACATCAATGCAATTTCATTTGCATGAAGCTTCAGAGAAATAGGATCACATTCAATCAAATTACCAAGACCATTTTGTTTGGGCTAATACTGAAATCTTCCAAGCAAGAATACGATTCTATCTACAATATTTCTTCTTCATCCTTTACTTATGATTTTAAGTAAATTCCAAGTGCCACCTCTGTGTTGATGGAGGCAGGCAGGATTTTCCCGGGTACTGGTTGTGGGGGGTCGGGAGCAGGTGAGGGTTTTGCCCTCCTTTCTGCTCGAGATCCCTGTGTACAACTGGTGGGCCACTGTGTGACACAGAATGCTGGACTAGATGGGCTGAGGCCCGATTCAGCATTGGCTCTTCTTATGTTCTTATGTTCTTAGTAGCAGCCAATAAATAAGATTTGATTTTAGCCAGTAGTTTGAATGTTCTAATCTCCAACAAACCTAAACTGTAAGGCATATACACATGCATTTTAACCACATAAGTATTGCTTGCAAGTGTGAATGAATCATGTGATAGATAATATTGCACATAACTGCTTCATATCTCTTGATATCATCATAGATATGAAGCCCCCAGTGGCGCAATAGGTTAAACCCTTGTGCTGGCAGGACTGAAGACTGACAGGTCAGATATTCGAATCCAAGGAAAGTGCTGATGACCTCCCTCTGTCCACTCCAGCTCCCCATGTGGGGACATGAGAGAGGCCTCCCATAAGGATGGTAAAACATCAAAATACATCTGGGTGTCCCCTGGGCAACGTTCTTGCAGATGGCCAATTCTCTCTCACAAGAAATGACTTGCAGTTTCCCAAGTTGTTCCTGTCACAAAAAAGAAAATAATAATAATAATAATACACTTTATTTATATTCTGCTCTTCTCACCCCGAAGGGGACTCAGAGCGGATTACATCACACATACGACAGACACTCCCTGCCGGTTCCACATACAATTACATACAACATACAACATATAACAAGTACAATTTTAGAAGGATTTTTCTTCGGGCTGTGTCACAGGGTGCGTCACAGGGTGTGTAACAAGGTGTGATTGTGTCATTATGTCACAAGGGGATGCTGTTGCTTCATCCTCTTGACGGAGAGATTCTGTTTTTCCGCATTCAACCTTCCAACAGCCAATCTTACTTTATTTAGGTGTTGTAAGTCCTAGATCATAGAAAATAACAGATATTTTGGAACTGAGTCAGTTCATATGTATACAGCACCTGATCATAGAGTTCCAGCTTGTCGCTATCCTTGTTAGATTGTACTGCCCAGAACTAGACACAATATTCCAGCTGAGATCTGACCAAGACAAACAAACCAATAACACTAGAGAAAAATGCACTTTAAATCTTGTTGCTGCCTCCTGCAGAATTCTGGGGTTTGTAGTTTAGGGAGGAGCCTTTAACAGCCTCATTAGACTACAAACTCCATAATTCAGTAGGAGGCAGAAACCAGATTTTAAGTAGATTTTTCTCTCTAGTATGATGAAGTAGCAAATGAGCACATTGGAGTGTTAGACTAGCCAAAGATGCTTTTGAGTTGTCTATATTAATGCACGGTCTCCATACCACTAAATGCAGGTACTGAAGCATGAAGGTCTTCCCAGTGAAAACAAACAAACAGCAAGAGGGAAAATGCATTAAGAGGAAAAAGAAACCTCTCAGCAAAATGAAACACATAAGGCTGAGCGCTTAGCAAAATTGCTCAGGATTGTATGTATATATTAGATGCTGGGCTTATTTACAACAGTGCTAAATTATTTATGCTCTGTATGCATCACTGAGACCATAATTGGAAAAAGCCTTGGTTTTACTGTGGGATTCCTCTGTAAGCTTCTTTAAAGATGTAATGATGTAGACAAGTTAAATCTCTTAAAATACAAGTTAATAGGATCCAATGGGTGCCTGTACTGCTCATGATGAACAGAGGTCCTGGTATCACATGGAGCAGGGTGTGGAAAGCCCACAGTCTTCATTCAGATTAACCAAGCAATCTGTTGATTTAACTAAACCCACACAAATAGAACTCGGGGAGTTTGCGGTAGAGCAAACTAACAGCTTCAACCATTTAGTATTTATGGCAAACACTGAAATTCAGAGAGATAACTATGGAACACAGGGTTATTCCACAGCTTGGAAGTTAAAAGCAAACTTTGAAACGTTATTTGAGGGAAAATAATTCTTTAAAGAAATATGTATTTGTTAATGATTTATGACCTGTTGTACAACAGGAGTGCTCAATAGGGTATATAACCATAGGCCAAGCTTCTAGATGAGACTCAGATTGAATTGTATCTCTCAATCCAATCCCTCCTATCCTGACTTATTGGACATTAGTAGCTGCAAACATTGGGGGTCTCTTCTCTTGCCGGTTGGACACAACAGGCTGTCATTCCTATTCCCTTCCCATAAGTTGCCTCCAGTGCAATGGTGAAAACCATGATACCTGTCACAATACCTCCTCACAGTTATGATCACTTGTAGAACATGGATTTGCTGCTCCCCAATCAACAGAACAATCGATTCTTGTCACTTATAGAGGCAGGTGCCTGGGGAGATGTTTATAATACCCACATGCTCCTTACACCATGGAGTACATAGAGATTGTGAATAAGAATCAATTATGAATGCATAACCCTACAGGTGAATCTACACGAACAGTTAAAATCCAGGGCTAGTTCAGACGGGTAGCCAAATATCTGCAAAGATGTCCCAAAGATCCAGGTGGGCTGTGATCCAAACTTTGTTTCATATACAAAATTATGATAAATATTGTATTATATTGCCTTCAGTCAATTTAATACAATATTCTAAGCAGCATGTTACAGAATGGGGGATGTGTGGCTCGAAAGTAGTATGTGTGCAAAAAGATCTTGGAGTGCTCGTGGACAACAAGTTAAACATGAGTCAACATTGTGATGCAGTGGCAAAAAAAAAAGCCAATGGGATTTTAGCCTGCATCAATAGGAGTATAGTGTTTACATCCAGGGAAGTCATGTCACCCCTCTATCCTGCCTTGGTTAGACCACATCTGGAATACTGTGTCCAATTCTGGACACCATAATTGAAGGGAGATGTTGACAAGCTGGAATGTTCCAGAGGAGGGCGACTAAAATGATAAAGGGTCTGGAGAACAAGCCCTATGAGGAACAGCTTAACGTGTTAGGCATGTTTAGCCTGCAGAAGAGAAGGCTGAGAGGAGACATGAGAGCCATGTATAAATATGTGAGAGGGAGTCATAGGGAGGAGGGAGTAAGTTTGGTTTCTGCTGCCCTGGAGACAAGGATGTGACTTAGGGCCTTGTCTCTTAAGATTCTATCTTTGAATGTGAAGAAGGAATGATGTAGTATCTCAGAGTTAGCACAAATAAATGTTGGAGATTAGAAGATCAATTTATAATAACTCCAATAAAAATATGTGGTAGCCATTAAAATTTTCTGCTGCCCTGGAGACTAGGACATGGTACAATGGCTTCAAACTACAAGAAAGGAGATTTCATCTGAATATTAGGAAGAACTTCCTGACTGTGAGAGCTGTTCAGCAGTGGAACTCTCTGCCCCAGAGTGTGGTGGAGACTCCTTCTTTGGAGGCTTTTATGCAGAGGCTGGATGGCCAATTGTGGGAAGGGGGGTGCTTTGAATGCAATTTTCCTGCTTCTTGGCAGGGGGTTGGACTGGATGGGCCATGAGGTCTCTTCCAACTCTATCATTCTGTGTGCCTAAGATATTCATGAAATATAAATAAATTTCCTGTTTAGACTTGGGTACCAAATCCAAGCTGTCTCATTATGTAGACATATCCAAATGCAAGTATTCCAAAATCTGGGGGAAAATGCAAAACACTTCTGGTCCCAAGAAGTTTAGATAAGTAATGTTCAACCTATAGCTGTGTCTACCTGAACTCTGAAATGCCAGTAAACTATACCTAACAATGAGTTAACATGGCCCTGGTATTATATTTTATGTTGTGGTTGGTTCTGGCTTTTAGATGGGAGCTAGATAGCTTCCAGCTGTTGACTGGTCAATCTATGTCCAATATGTTGGAAGGTAAGCTATATGAAGCTGGGCTCCTCACAAATTCATTGGTATAAATGTAAACTTGGGACAGGAATTCTACTTCCATTACTATTATATTGTCTGCAGTTTCTTCACCTGGGCATCTACAAGGGATTCTGCTTGTCTTTGTTCAGGTAAACACACAACTAGCCTTCCCAATAGCATATCCTGAACTGTATGAAAACAGCACAACCTACTACCTGAAGAGGGTTCCTAAGCAGAGCAACTTATGAATTTCTACACTATATCACAATCTCCTTTTATAGGCCACACATTGAACGCTGCATTTATATTTAGTCTTAAAATTGGCTGTAACCACACTGCAGCTGTAATCATTAAAGATGCTCTCGAAATAGACTTTGGGTTGCTCTCTGTGCTGCTCAGATAGTTAAATAATATGTCCATAAAGTTGCTTTCCTGGCCACTAAGCAGTTCTAAATGCTGACTATATTTTGTAGCTTTCAGACTTTTTCAGAGACTGAGGAGGCTCCATGGTCTAATATAAAGATTAGGTATGTGTTTTCGTTTAAAAGTTTCAATCTGCAGTTTGGCTGTACCCTGAAGTTACATAAGAGCAGGGCAGCCTAGAAAAAGTGGCCACCAAAGACAGCTTACCTTTGGAATGGCCAATATTTTGAAAAGTGTATCAGATTAACGTGGACAGCATGGTACAGGGTTACAAAACTGTACACTTGTGGACTGGATATATTAATTTTGGTTGGCCATTCAGAAATGTTTCAGAGGCTGAAGATGAAGTGGAGCATGATGCCTGATATCTTAGTTGACAGGAATAGATCTATTGGGTTGAATAACAATATATACTATGTCCTAAATGTTGGTGACACACATTTTAGACGTGCATCATTTTGCGACACAGTCATTCAGTTTTACTAGCAAACCGGAACTTAAACCAACCCCTTATGAGAGATATGGACACATACATAAATTGTAATAGCAAAATGTACAGGAACATAATATAGTTCCTGAAAACCTTTGTGTGTGTGTGTGTGTGTCTATATATATATATATATATATATATATATATATATATATATATATATGCAAATAATCTTTATTAGATTTCACAGAATGAAAATATAAACAGTAAAAATAGAAAAGTTTACAGAATTAAAACACAGAAAGAGGGAAAGAGAGAAATAGCTTTGGGAATGAGAATAAAAAATCTAATTAAGAATAATGTTGGGTTCCAGCCTGGTGGGCTGGGGCAGACCCCAGGGGCACCTGGGCAAGTACCAGCTGATCCGGACCCATTTGAGGATGATGGATAGCCTGAGCCAGATATCTCTACAGAAGGGAGTTTACAATGGGACAACACCTGGTGGGAAGTCTATGGAACGGCTGATAGTTTTAGTGAAGATTTGATGGATGTTGATTCTAGCTCGGATAGTTATGAGAAACCTGGCGGCCTTGGGTCTCAAGAACGGGTTTCCACTCCTTTCCCAGATGAGCATTCCAGATAACAGGAGTTAGCTTCTTCCCACAGTAATAGCACAGCTGCTCGGGATAATGAGGAGGCCTTTGATCAAAGAGCGAGTATCAGAAGTTCAAGGCAAGCGTGGGGCCTGAGAAAGGGGGTGAAGTGGGCTCACCGAAAGTAGGTTCTTAAGTCTGTGTTTCTGGAATTCTAATTAGAACTGAAGCCACGTTTGGCTAAGCAAGGATCTTGCCCCGAGACTCCGTGTTCATGTTAATCCGCAGAAGCGTTTTGTTTCCTGTTTCAAGCCTCTAAGTTCAGAGGACTGCCAAGCGGTTGGAACTTGCTCCGGGATCCTTGTCTCTCTTGGAGCAATAAGCCGGGTTTGTTTTGCAAGTCATACTGGCTCTTTGGACCTTCTTTGAAATACTTTTGGACAATACGTTTGGACCCTATTTTTGGACAATTTTGAACTATAACTCTTTTAAACTTTATCTTGGACTATACTTATTCTAAATAAAATACATTTATTGCATCTGCCTTGTGTTGTGTGATCTAGGGGGGGCTGTCCAAGGTCTGAGGTGCAACAAATAAAGAGGTGCACAAAGTATCTAGATCGGTGAGTCTTGCAGAATCGTCATACTAGAGCCTTTCTATGCCTATTTCTGTTGATCTTATCTCATCTTCCTGAACATTCGCTTAAGTTATCTGTAATTTAAAGAAAACAAAAATGATTTAATGATATATTAAAAATTATTATTATTCATTATTTTCTAGTTTCTATTCATCCATTATTTATTACTGGCTAACATACCCTAGATTAGTTTCGAATCCCAATTTAGCTTTAAATCGATGTCATATTCTTTTCTACAATATTCTTGAACGCAGGACCAATCATTCATTCTACCAGCTGATATTTCTCTATTTTTTTCCTTCAAAGCTTCTGTCAACCATTCCATTTGAATGGTTTCTATGACTTTTAATACCCATTCATCCTTTGTTGGATGACTTTCCGATTTCCAGTACTTAGCGTATGTTAGCTTAGCAGAAGTAGTTAATACTAAGAAGATCTTTTTATCGTTTAGATTAAGGTTGAGGTCCACTATGCCCAGGAGAAACAATTCTGGAAACCGGGAACCTATATTTTTTAAATATATGATTTGTAAGATAATAATATACATTTCCAAGATTTTTGTCATTTCTTGTTACATTTATGTGACACACATACTGCAGGTGACATATCAATGTGTTACAACACACAGTTTGGAAAGCTCTACCTTAATTCTAGTTGCTAGTGTCAAATTGAGTAGAGTCATGGCATACCTTCCAACTGACCCAATTTAACAGGGCAGTTCTGATCAATACTCTTGTCGTCCTACTTTTTCAGATGCTTTTGAAAATGTCCTAGTTTCTTTCTCCTCTTCCCATCTCCCCGCTTTTGTCCTTATTTGCTCAATTTCTTTCAATTATTGCAAACCGAGTTAAAATGAAAAGTAATTTAGACTCAGCAGGACAGAAAGTAAAGGAAGGTCAACATCTTTTCCTTCCCTATTGATACAGGCAAAAGTAAACGGCTGAAGTCTCTCCTATCTTGTATATTCTTTCTTATTATTAACTTTTGCCATCTTGACCTCACTTTGATTTTGCTTGGGCACACGTGTCCCAGTTTTCAAAACTGAAATGTTGGAGGATATACAATTAAATTTATATCACATTTGATGACTCGACAATTGATTCAGTGGGTCATCTCTAGCCCAGATATCTATGTCTATATTTGCTAGCACCAGTATTGCAGCAACAACTTGGCACTTATGGTGTTTGTCCAAGCCCAGTTCCTGTAATATTTGATTGAATTATGTCACATCAGGGTGTCAACGTTGCTATTTTCAGTGTCAGCACCAGTATTTTCAATGCCAGCAAATGATACTATTATAGGAAGCAGATTTTTATAATATGCACTGTGCTTCTTCCAAATGTTACTGGAAATGGTCAAACCTCAATGGTTTCCAGGCCAATGTTGGTGATTTATGATCTGTACCAATATGATTATAATGTCAGCAGCGTGCAAAGACATTTAGATTCTCTTCAGTTTTTTTTAATTCATCATTGTTAATAACATAAACATTTACAATCTAATATTTGTATTTCATCTTGACTTTTGTAAACTGCCATGGGATTTTTGCAGAATGGTGGTATATACAAATAGTAAATAAATAAACAGTGTCTGAGCTGGAAATGCTTTCTGATTTCCATTTGGTCTAGGGAGGCGCAATCATGCCAGTTCCCTTCTAATGTGGATCATTCTGAAATACATTGACCTTCCAACTTGAACTGTTGAGAACTTTTTAAAAATCCTGTTTCCTATTCATCTGTTTATTTCATTTATTTATTTATTTCCTGTATTTGTATACTGCCTTTCTTCACTATTCTTTGCATTTTCTTCGGCTTATCTTCGCAATTGCCTCTTTTCCTATGAACCAGTGCGTATCCTGAGATCATCTGGGGAGGCACTGCTCTCTCCCCCCCTGCCACCTCAAGCACGGTTGGTGGGGACGAGGGAGAGAGCTTCCTCGGTGGTGGCCCCTCAGCTCTGGAACTCCCTCCCTAGGGAGATCAGACAGGCTCCAACCTTGTCCTCCTTCCAGAGTCAACTAATAACCTGGATGTGCTTTCGATTAAGCAGTTCACTAGTAATTTTCTTGTACCTATTGAGCTCTGCACTTTACTTGACCCTCAAATGGTCTACCTCAAAATATTTTATGACAGTATTTTTTGCCCAATCTGTTTGTCTGTTGCCCTTTTTTTCGTGCTCCAGTAAAATGAATTGCGTCTATTGAATGGTACCTCAGCTACACCTTTTTTTCAGCCATATTACTCTTACGTTGTTTATAATTATGTTTGTATTGCTTTTATATGATGTCTTTAAATGCAGTGTTTTAATTCTGTGTTTCAATTGTAATTTTTGGGTTTGTCCCTTGTCAGCCGCCCTGAGTCCCATAGTTGTTGTTGTTGTTGTTATTATTATTATTCTCAGCCCATAGGTGACCTAAGGCAGTTAACAGGGCAAAATTCAATGCTTACAATGTCATGAATACAATTAAAAACATAACAAATAAAAAACATAAACAAATCAATAAAATATAAATCCATAGTGTCATCTTGTTAAAAATGCTGTCCGGTCTCATTTTCTAGTCGTTCCATTTTCCTATGCCAGTTACTGTGCATTTGCAAACGCTTGTTCAAAAATCCACATCTTGACTTTTTTCCAGAATGTTAAAATCTGTTTTTATTCTGTTTTTACAAACGTGGTGTTGTGTATTCATTGTTGTGAACCACCCTGAGCCTTTTTGGGTAGGGTGGTATATATATAGAAATAATAAATAAATAAATAAATAAATAAAAGAGAGGGGGGCAATCTAATATATATAGGGAGGGCATTCCACAGCTGATGGACCACCACCTAGAAGGCCCTGTCTCTCGTCTCCGCCAAACGTACTTGTGACAAAGATGGTAACGAGAGCAGAGCAGATGATCTTAAGGTCCTAGATGGTTTATAAGGAGAGATGCGTTCAGACATGTAAGTTGAGCCAGAACTGTTTAGGGCTTTATAGGGTAAAGCCAGCACTTTGAATTGTGCCTGGTAGCAAACACACAGCCAGTGGAGCTGGCGCAACAGAGAATTTGTACGCTCCCTGAGTGCCACTCCTGTTAGCAATCTGGCTACCGTTCATTGGACCATTTGAAGCTTCCAGACAGTCTTCAAAGGCAACCCCATGTAGAGTTACAGTAGTCTATATGCGATGTAACCAGAGTGTGGAGTACTGTGGCCAATAGTAGCTGCATTTCTATCCTACTTTCCCTCCAATGAACGTACACAACTCTTGTTCACTTTTTCTCACAAGAGCCCTGGGAGATAGACATGTCTTTCTGAAAGTCACCAAGTGAACAACTAAGATGTAGAGTCCATGTCTGATTCTTTGACCACTGCTTTGCCATAAATCTTTCACATTAGGCTTCTCATTCTCATAGATAATCAAAGTGTGTTTTTGAGAATTACCTGATTGAGACTTGATTTTGGATTGCCTCAAACCAAACAAGGAGAGAAGACCAGGATTCTATAATTTTTCAAAACGAAAATCTATACTGGAATAAATTAGTAACTACTTTCCAGTTTGAAATAGTTACTATGGAGTGAAAAAAGTAACAGTATGTAATTCTAAATTGTCCCTAATGTGCACGCGTTCTACTTGTCACTTGCATTTGCTTGATGATAACTCATAAATTTGATCCCATATCTTTATGCAATATAATTCATTCTACCATCTTGGAAAAGTATCATTTCATTCTGCTGTTTGTGGTTTTTTACACACTATAACTGTATTCTCAATTTGCTTCAGATGCAATAAATGAATAAATATTCTGCTGTTTGTTTCCACCTGTATTTGTAAGGGATAATAATAATAACTTTTATTTATATCCCACCATCATCTCCCAAAGGGATTCAGGATGGCTTAGAAAACAGCATATATTAATGCTACAAAATACATAAAATACAAGTAAAATATATCAACATTAGTAACAACACAATATCAAAACATAAACAACACTTACAAAAGATAAAACCCAGCTCAGATTAGATAACATGTTCAATAGAAATGCAGTGATAGAAATTAAAATGGACACTAGCACTTCCATTTTCTACCTTGACTGCCTTGATTTAACCTAAGTTGTGTTTTGCTTTCAAAAAGCAAGTTCAAGGTGTCATTGCTGGGTGCACTTCATTCATTCGTTTGTTTGTTTGTTTGTTTTCCTGAAGAAAAAAGTAAATAATTGATTAGACTCTTCAGAGCTACCTTATTAAAACAGAAAAGCTCAAAAAGCAAATACCTAGGAAAGAAACCTGAAGCTAGATATTGTCTTCCTTCTATTTAGCAAACAAATATTACCCGCTTGTGATTATAAATTGTCAACACTGGAATCAGTAGTCTTTTGCCTAAAGGAACCTCAATAGTCTTAACTTAGATTTCTTTCTTTCAGGGAAGAGCAAACATTTGGAAAACACTAGTCTGGGATCTAAAAAGTTTTTTGTTCCACCAAGTTCCAATCCAAAATCTATTTGAATTATAGAACTGTAACAACCATGATGGAATTCAACTGATCACTTTCTAATAATCAAGAAATAATTTGTTTCCCATCAGCTTAACTGCTTGTCAACAGCAATCTGTCTATATCTATAAAAAAACTTTGGTGGCTGTTTTTTTTAAAAAAAGTAATAATCCTAAGTTAGGGTTTTCAAACCTCAGGGCCTGAACACTATTCTTTATACCTAAAGACAAGGGGAAGGAAGCTCAGGGCAAGATTGCTGCCTTGAAATATTTATTTGACGTATTTCTTCTTCTATTATTATTATTATTATTATTATTATTAATTTCCCACTTGCCCATAAAGGTATTGCACAAAAAAGGTTCAGCCTAATTATTATTATGGCACCTATTGCTCTTGTATTATTCTTCATCAAAGATCTGATTCCAGAGAAAGGTTTTTATCTGGTGCCTGAAAGTTAGTAGAGAGGGGGCCATTATGATGTCTTTTTGAAGGCAGTTCCAGAGCCGCTGAGCAACCACTGAAAAGACCCTCTCTCTTGTTCTCACCAACCTGCATGACCGCTGAGATCAACTGTGGTCCCATCACAGTCACAATGAAGGTTGTGGGACTGAGAGAAGGACCTCTTCTGTTGATCTCAAGGCCCATGCAGGTTTATAGAGGGAGATAGGGTCTTTTAAGTAGACTGAGCCCAGGTTATCTAGGGCTTTATAAGTTAAGACCAGCACTTTCAATTTCGCTCAAAAGCTGACTGGTAGCCAGTGCAGTTGCTTTAGCAGGAGGGTAGTTCTTTCCCTGTAACCGGCCTCTGTAAGCAATCTGGATGCTGACCTTTGAACGAGCCAAAGCTTCTGAACATGCTTTTGAGGTAGCCCCACATGGAGTGTATTGCAGTAGTCTAAACGGAATGTAACCAAGGCATGCACCACCATAGCCAGTAGGGGTGGTTGATCCATTAAAATTTTGATTTTAAACTCGTGGGGGGGGGGGGGATTTCCTTTGCTGAGTCATTATAGAAATTATTTTGAAAATTTTAAAATAAATTTCATAATTGAAATGTAATTAATAATGAATTTTCGTTATTCGTTATGCCAGCTGGGAAGCTAGAATGGAGGGCTTGCTCTCCTCTCTTCCCTCCCCTTCCCCGAGCTCAGAAGCATTGCACATTATATTTAATGTGTGATGCCTCTCAGCTGGGAGGGGCAGGGAGGGAGGAAGGAAGGAAGGGAGAGCAAACACTCCCTTCTTCCCTCCCTCCCTCCCTCCCCAGCTCAGAAGCCGGGATGCCTCTGAGCTGTCTTTACTCTAATGCAGTGTTTCCCAACCAGTGTGCCGTGAGCGATCATCAGGTGTGCCGTGGGAAATTGGAACCTCCAATACCCTTTCTTCCCCCTCCTGCCGAACACTTTTTCTTCTCCACTCGGACTCCCTTCTTCCCAGCCTCGTTCTGCTCGCTTTGCTCATGCTGCCACTTCTGCTGCCATTTTGATCCGAGGGGGTGGCGTGAGCGTGTTCAAGAGGGGAAGGGGTAGGGAGGAAGATGTGACCCATGCAGGCGCTACTGCGCAGACTTGCCCCACGTCTTCCTCCCTCCCCCCTCCCCCCCTGAACATGCTCACCCTGGCAAAGCGAGGCAAAGCGAGTAGAGCAAGGCTGGGAAGGAGGGAGCCCGAGTGGAGAAGAAAAAGTAAGTGTTCAGCAGGAGGGGGGAAGAAAGGGTGTGAAGGGGAAGGGGGAGGAAGAGATCTCTGTCAAAAGCTGGCATGGACAAACTTGGACCTTCCAGGTGTTTTGGACTCCAACTCCTATCATCCCTAGCAGCCTCAGGCCCTTTTCCTTTGTCCCCCTCATCCACTTAAGCAGGAAAGAGCCTCAGGCTGTTAGGAATGGTGGGAGTTGAAGTCCAAAGCACCCAGAGGGTCGAAGTTTTCCCATGCCTGTTTTAGGGACCTTAAAGTGGTGAGCCTCCTTCCAACATTGTGATTCTGGATAGAAAACAAACAACAACATAACATAATATTGTTTGAGTCCACAGTGCTCTCTGGATATAGGTGAACTACAACGCCAAAACTCAAGGTCAATGCCCACCAAACTCTTATAGTATTTTCTCTTGGTTATTGGAGTTCTGTGTGCCAAGTTTGGTTCAAATTTCTCTAGCTTGACTGCGATAAAAGCTAAACACACAGAGAGACTGACAGCTGTTGAGCAAAACCTTCGTGTGTGTCTTTCTGCCATTCCTGCCAGGATATCTATGTTGTGTTTATCGAAACAGGCCCAGGTTTCACACTGAGTGTATAAATACATTTAAAAACATATTGACTATATGTATTACTGTGTTAGAGTGTCATTTTGTGTCATTTTGGTTGGTGGTGTGCCCCAGGAGTTTGTAAATGTAAAAAAGCTAAAAAAAGGTTGAAAAACACTGGTCTAGGGCTTTATAGGTTAAGACCAGCAATTTCAATTTCTCTCAAAAGCTGACTGGTAGCTAGTGCAGTTGTTTTAAGAGGAGGGTAGTTCTTTCCCTGTAACCAACCTCTGTAAGCAATCTGGATGCTGACCTTTGAGCCAGCCAAAGCTTCTGAATGCTGTTTTGAGGTAACCCCACTTAGAGTGTATTGCAGTAGTCTAAACGGGATGTAACCAAGGCATGCACCACCATAGCCAGATCAACTTTTTCATGGTAAAGCCACAGTTGGCATATGAGCTTTGTGCAAAGACCCTTCCGGCTACAATCAACATTTAGGCCTTCAGGGACCTAACAACCGCTGAGGATGCCTGCCATAGATGGAAGTGAAACATCAGGAGAGAATGCTTCTGGAATATGGCCATACAGCCTGAAAAACTTACAGCAACCCAGTGATTCTGGACATGAGAACCTTCGACAATACAACAAAGATATATTTCTCCTGGTGAAGTTATTTTTACCAACTGAGAGCACCTATCTTCTTCGTTAAGCTTTCCATGCCAAATCCCTGACTTTCCTAACCTACCCTGGTGCTGCAATGCCTGTTCAAGTGCCATGAATCTATTGCGTAAAAGTGCCTCAGTTGGCAACCTACCCCTGCGAGAGTTAACACTGTGAAATATAATTGTAAAATTATAATTCTAACCGGCAGGCCTCAGCCCACAGATGCCTGCTACTTCAACCCAGTTTTCCCTCTGGCCCTAATTTGTAGACAGCATGTTTAAATATAAATAAAACTCCTGCTTTTAAATGCATGAAGCTAAGAGCATATGGTTAAGACCTTGAGGACTGTACTGTTCCATTGTTCCTTCTTGAGTGAGATATTTCTGTAGGTTTTCTTGCGTTTGGTAATATTAATTTTATCCACAGTTATTTCTGACTTCCCTTTTTCTCTGTGAGCAAAGGCATTTAGGATGCAATGTGAGCTTCTAAAAGAAGGTTTATCTCATGTTTTATGGCTTTGCCTCCTAGCAACAAGGTCTTTTGGGGGCTCCAGAACATTTGGCCCTCCAGATGTTTGGGATTTCAACTCCTAGAAGCCCTTGCTAGTAGGGCCAATGGTAGGGGATGTGGGAATTGAAGTGTAAAGCATCTAGAGGCCCAACGATTCACCCACTCTGGTTTAAAGGTTTGGTTCAGCTCAGCCTTAATTAAAAACTACAACTTGGAATGGAATTGAATTCAGCAGCGAGGTGTTTTTCCCCCCACAGAACACAGCAGACACGTAAGATTATCTCTCGGTTGATATCAGCACAACTAAAAATCTATATACAGTATGTTCTCTGTATCTGCAGGGGATATGTTCCTGATAGGCTTGTGAATTTTGGATGAATCACTAACCATTTCTGCTTGCCAGATACCAGAAGCCCTCCATAGCCATTTTCCAGCGCCTCAGTGTACTGCCAAAAGGGCATTTCTTTCTGTATATGAAAAGCGGCTCTTTTTGACGCACTGGCAGCAATGGAGAACTTACTGGAGCCTTTCCTTTCTTCCCTTCAAGGGAACCCGGGTGTCAGCAACAGGGTTAAGAAAGCACCCTATCCAGCCCATAATGGGGGGGGGGGCTTTCACCAAATTCCCCTTCCATATTCTTAATTAAGACCTGGATTTTAAAAAGCATCAGGGTTAAGATACCACTCTTTCTTGAGCTTTTTCCTTCTGTTTGTTGAGAAGGAGATCAGGTTTAATACTTCTTAAAGCTGGGTTGTTGTAGGTTTTTCAGGCTATATGGCCATGTTCTAGATCTAGAACATAGCCATATAGTCCAAAAAACCTACAACAACCCAGTGATTCTGGCCATGAAAGTCTTCAACAATACACTTCTTAAAACTGTTTCTACTTTAGAGGAGAGGCAGGCACATGTGTTTTTTCTCCCAGCATCAGCAGCAACCCACAGGCATTTTAAGAAGGCTCAAGGAAGGAAGAGCAATTACCTGGAGCTCAGTGGAGCTATCTTCCAAGGACTACCTTAAAAATCCCCTCTAGCCTGCAATCTCCTTTCAGTTCGGTGTTTTGCTTCCTTAAAGCTGTTTCTATTTTCTGCTCTATATGAGAAGTGGGCTTCTCTTTTTGTTTCCTTGGATTCGTGTTATTGATAATTATTATTATCTTTAAGAAGTATTTTCTAAAGGAGAGGAAGGGAAGGAGAAAAGGGTGACTCTCCAAGCCCCCAAATATGTGTACAAGCACCCCACCCACCATCCTTCAGGTCCCCAACTTCCAGTCAGTCCCACTAAATAAAAAGAATCAGTAAAATGAAGGAAACTAATAATAATAAAAGATTTAATAGTGATGCCGAATAGCGGAGGAGGAGCCGTGATCAGCTGCCACGTGATCCCTTTTCAGATGGCAATCTGTGACACCTGGACCCTTGCCATTACAGATACCGGATCAAATCAAAGAAGCTGGATTGACCAAAAGGAACAGCTCAAAATGGATCCAGGCACAAGTCTAGTTCCTAAACTTACTGTGGAAATGGAAAACCATAGCTAATAGTGAAATCTACTGAAATGAACAACATTTTTTCCATAGCTATGGATTACCTTTTCTAGGTCTTTCAGTGGAACCTAGAATTTTCTATTTCCTCTTGTAAGACTCTATGGTAGCTTTCCAGTGGACCAGGAAAATTCCAAGAGAGGACATATTTTGCCTGATATGGGCAGGTACTTGTCTCATGAATAGGAGGTTCATACTATAGTAATAGGAAACACTTGGAAATTTGAACATCCGTGATGACGATTATCTAGCTTCAGTGTATTCTATTGAAAGAAGTTTATTGGGTCATATAGAGCTACTAAATGCTACAGTAGAAGTTGAAGTAAAGGACTTGGGAATTATTGCCTTATAGTACCACGTTCTATGGAGCATTGAGCAGTGTTAGCACTTTTTGTAGTACTTAAATCACTTGGTAGAACTTTGTGTTGCAGATTAGACCCTTAACAGTTAACTGTTAAATTGCTCATATATTATGTGTTTTGTATGTTTTTTTCTGTTTGTATACTATGCTTTCCACTGTAAACCACTCCGAGTGTTCGGGGAGTGGCGGTATATAAGTTCGAATAATAAATAAATAAGAATGAATAAGTAAGAACATATATTATTTAAGATATTTGTTTTCACAGTGTATATTGAAATGCATGTTGTAATGCATTTCAGCACCTGAGAAGTATACTTCTGTATCTGGAGAAATGCAATTGCTGATGGATAGTTAAGGATAGCTTAAAGCAGTGGTTCTCAACCTGTCCCCAGGTGTTTTGGCCTACAATTCCCAGAAATCCCAGCCGATTTACCAGCTGTTAGCATTTCTGAGAGTTGAAGGCCAAAACATCTGGGGATCCAAAGGTTGAGAACCACTGGTTTAAAGGATTTGGTACAAGATGCAGATCAAAATATTTTAATATTGCAATTTCCAAAGACCAAGTCATCCAATTGGAATGGGTTGGAATGGCATTTCACTTTGTTGTTGATCTGCATTTACATATTGAGAATCCCTTAACTGGAAATACAGCTGCATAAGATCTCTACAGACCAGAAGATCATGTGTTCGAGGCCTGCCCGGGTCGAGGTGGGCTCTCGACCTATTGTGTAGCCTGTTGTTAACTTTTGCAACCCGAAAGACAGTTGCATCTGTCAAGTAGGAAATTAAGTGGGGAGGCTAAATTTAACTGATTTACGAGGCCATAAAAATATCTCCAGAAAACATGCTGAGGAATGAAGGAGTGCGACAGCTCCCCCTGGTGGCCAGATGTTAAATTGCCTCTGTCTGTCTTGTGTGTTTGTGTGTCTAAATGTAATGTGTACACTGTTATCCGCCCTGAGTCCCCTGCGGGGTGAGAAGGGCGGAATGTAAATAAATAAATAAATAAATAATTGACAACAGCCAGTCACTAAGGCTCCATCTACACGACCATACAATGCAGTTTGATAGTGCATCATATAGTACTGTAGATGGTCCCAGTCAAAGCAAAAGTGAGATACTGCTAATAGGTTCTGGGTTAAGAGTTAGTATTTTGATGCAGAAGTTGAATATCATATGAAGTAAGATAGAAGCCTGAAGGACCCTGAAGATAACATTGGCTCAAATATAAACTCACTAGTACCACCCTCTGAAATTGGCCATACAAATAAGGATGACACCACCATAAAATAGACTAGTCTGTCTATGCCCAATTTTGACAGCCATGTTAGAAGGAAGCCATGTTCAAAAGGAATAAACAGAAATACAATGTGCTTGTCTCTCACTCAATATAAGTTACCTTGCAAAGTAACTAAGGTTGTCTAAGGTTGTCTTGTTTCGATATCCAGGCCTAAACCTCAATTGAAACAAACAGACCAAATAATCCAAATTAGCCTAGCTCTAATCTGACACCTTGTTTGAATGGCAATGCTTGGAAGTAGCAGATAACCTGTAATGAAATTCTTGATACCAAATTACCTTCTTTTGCCAGCAATTAATATAGTCACATCTCAAAAATAAAGCAAGCTTTTAAAAATAAATGCAACAAGCGTTTTCTAGTTGCTCCTTAGCGTTACATTTCAATGTCAATTTTTACATGAATTTTGAGAGGGATGTAAGTTTCTAATCTTTTTAATAGTTCTGCAAAGAAAAGCATTAAAACAGGAGACAGTTATTAGCATAGATGAGGGAAACTGGATTTGTGTTTGTTCTCTTTTCTCCTCTTGTGTGGGCTTGTACAAGACATACCAGTCCAAACAGTATCTGGCTTGTAGGTGGATGAGTAACATTCCTTCACAGCAATTAAAATTTTAAAAATCCATCCGTATTAATATGTAACTTCCTGTTCCAAAAGCATTTTTTAAAACAAAGTTTCATGTGATGGACTATCTATAATTAAGCCGTGGTGCTATTTATTGGAGCAGTCTCGGTATTATTTTTCTGCTATTTTTCCACTTTCCTTCCTGTAGTGCTTAGAAACGGTTGGTTTTGCATTATTGATAAGGTCTGGAGAAAATCACAGACATCCTTTCTTAGGCATTTTGAAGCAGCAGCAGCATCTAACATTGTCTATTGTGAGACAGCAGGATGCAGTATAAGAAGGATGTCCACTTGGCACATCTTGTGCATTTGACTGTTGCTTAAAAATAATTCTGCCCAGAGACAGGGAAGAGTATCAGTGATGATGATAGGTGCTAAAGTTCAAGGAATCAACTAGATATGCTTAGCTGAGAGAGAGATAAAGAGGGAGGGTAAAGCTTAAGGGAAATCATAGAAGCATAGAGTTGGAAGAGACCACAAGTAATCCAATCCCCTGCCGTGCAGGAAAACACTCCTAACAGATGGCCATCCTGCCTCTGTTTAAAACCTCCAGAGAATAAGTCTCTAGAAGTCAGAGTTAATCTGAAAGCACATAACAACAACAAAAATTAATATACCACAATTTTTCAGCATATATATTCCATCCTTCTCACCCCACAGGGGACTCAGGGCGGATTACGATGTACATATACAGGCAAACATTTAATGCCATAGACACACAACACATATAGACAGACACAGAGGCTATTTAACATTCCAGATTCTAGCCACCAGGGGGAGCTGTTGCATTCCTTCACATACTCCCAGGCAACATATTCAACTGTCAGACAGCTCTTCACATACACACACACA
The DNA here is from genome assembly GCA_030556195.1 of Anolis apletophallus. Taxonomy (NCBI): domain Eukaryota; kingdom Metazoa; phylum Chordata; class Lepidosauria; order Squamata; family Anolidae; genus Anolis; species Anolis apletophallus. The sequence continues at coordinate 25,312,823 of JARBWK010000003.1, forward strand.
CACACTCTTTTTCCACTAAGGCTTAGATCGGGGTGCTCACACTTTTTCAGCATGCGAGCTACTTATAAAACCACTAAGTCAAAATGATCTACCTACCCACTACTCAGAGAGCCATAAAAGCAAAATATTTGGAAATTTATTTCAGTGAGAGCCATATAATATATTTTATGACTGAATTCAACTAAATGTGAGTATAATAATCCCCTGAATGTATTCATAATAATAATGGTGATAATATTCATTCAGCCTCTGCTACTACTACTAATAATAGCAATAGTAACAACAACAATAGGTTCCTAGAGTAGAAGGAGACCTCCAAGGGCCATCCAGTCCAACCTCCTTCTGCCATAAGGGAAAAACACAATCAAATCATTCCTCACAGATGGCCATTCAGGCTCTGATAACAACAACAACAACAACTACTACTACTACTACTCAGAAACAATTATGATTCAACGTGGAAATCCATAAAGGCGAACCTAGAAAAATTGAAATCTCTCAAATTAAATCTATTGGGTAGAATAACGGTGATAAAATTAGATGTCCTACCCAGGATGACTTTCCTCTTCCAGGCAATACCAATTATAAGAACAGGCCACACCTTCCAAATATGGAAAAGGGATATCCTAAGATTCATATGGGAAAGGAAAAGAGCTAGAATAAATCACAGAATCCTCACCGACAGAAGAGAACGAGGAGGGTTGGCTCTCCCAAACTTACAATTATACCATGATGCAGCGGCCCTTAGTTGGGCCATAGATTGGACCACACTCAAAAACAAGAATATTACTCTTAGAAGGTTTTAATTTAAGAAGAGGCTGGCACGCATACACATGGTACGGGAAGGCAAAAATAGAGAGAAATTTCACAAATCATTACATCAGAGCCGCCCTAATTAAGATATGGGACAGATACAAGGAGAGGATATATGTAAAGACCCCATTGTGGGTCTCTCCATCAGAGGCCCAACATAGGAAGGAAAACCCGATGGGGGAGTGGCTTACATACAAAATACTTCTAGAAAAGAGGAACGGTTCGTGGGAACTAAAATCGTTAGAGGATCTAAGGAACTCGGGCACAGAAATCTCTTGGTTTCACTATGCCCAAATAAAGGAATACTTCAAGCAAGACTTAAAGAAAGGTTTTGCTGAAGAAGAAACAATCTGGGAGTCACTTCAAAAGCACGAGAAGAAAAGAATACGGATTTTATATAACAAATTGTTGGAGTGGGAGGTAGAAACAGAAGCGGTAAAGCATGTCATGGTAGAATGGGCTCAGGACCTGGGCCAAACAGTTCTGCTGCGAGACTGGGAGTCCACCTGGAAGAAAACCATAAAGTACCTAGGCTCAACAAATTTAGCGGAGAACTGGTACAAGATGTACTTCCGGTGGTTTTTAACTCCACAAAAACTGGCAAGATTCTATAAACACACGGACAACAAATGCTGGAAGTGCAGGGAACAAATAGGGACGTTCTTCCATTGTTGGTGGTCCTGCCCCAGCATCTATAAGTTCTGGAAACAAATCCACACACATACACAAAAGATCAGTAAGAAAAACTTTGACCTCAATCCAGCGTACTATTTTTTAAACCTAACGGATGAAAAAATTGACCGAGAGACAGACAAATTACTATATTTTGCGGCGGCGGCGAGGTTAGTTCTGGCAGAAGCTGGAAAAAAGAAGAGGCACCGCAAGTAGAGGAATGGCTTACTAAATTGCTGGAGTTGATGGAGCTGGACGAGTTGAGTAGGAGGGTTAACGACCAGAGTATGAAAAATAGAATCGACTAACCGGCAGGCAGACACAAGTAGTAGAAGGACATTTCAAGGGGAGACCCTAACCCTCGCGTTCCGGACTGGAAGGACATTCTTGAAATCTAAAGTTTTCTTTTCTATTCTAACTTTTTTCTTCTCCTTACTCTATTCCCTCCCCCACTCCCCGACCCTAATTCCTCCCTGCTAAAGGTCCTCTCTGTCTTTCTTTCTCCCCCCTGCACTGCTTTGTCTAAACTGTATTTTAAATACGCAAACTCAATAAAAAATAATTCAAAAAAAAAAAACCAACAATGGGTTCCTAGAATAAGAAGAGACCTCCAAGGGCCATCCAGTCCAACCTCCTTCTGCACCTGGGCGGCATCGGGAGCCTGCGGGGCGGGACTGAGCCTTCCTCCCGCCCTGCCTGCTATCTACCAGGACACCCCACGCGATTTACCAGTAGATCGCGATCTACCTAATGAGCACCCATGGTTTAGATGGAATCTGCAGTTTGAATCCTTTGCTCAGTGTCCCAGTTTCTGAGCAGCAGAAAACAAGCTTGCTCCCTCCTCAATGTGACAATCTTTCACATATTTCAACATGATTATCATGTCCCATCTTGGATTTTCTTTTTTTCAAGCTGCTCCTCGTGGGGCTTAAAATAAAAGGGACACTCTCACAATTGAGGAGGACCATCTTGTCAGGCAAGAGAAACATGTGCTCAGTTCAAAGCAGCTGTTAATGGTAACGCCTGGCTAGGAGTTGTGCTTTCAATGCTAGCTAGCTACAGGAGCATCACAACAGTCCAGGTGATGTTAGGAGGACTGCAACAGAATACTAATACTGCTAAAAGAGCTCTCTGGCCAGCTGCTGTACGTCAGCAAACATCAACCAGTAATGCTTCTTAAGCTGACTTTTCTGTGGAATCAGCTTTTTCTACCGAACTCCTGCTCAGTGCTGCCATTTTGATGGGATAGTCGTTTCAGCTTGGAAATGCCTTTGGAATGTTTGTGTGTGTTCTTTGTATATGGAGCTTTTGATCTTGGAGGCTTCCCCTCCAAGCGGATAAAGAGAAACTGAGTGCAGTGCAAATCTCTTTTGTCGTCATAAGGAACCTTGACAAATGCATTTCCATGGTGGAATACATTTCTTGGCTCTTATGCAGGGGGAGCAGCCAGTGTTTCTTGGTTTCTCATTGTCTCTCTGGTGTGGGGGTGGAGGTGGAGTTAGGAAATCAAATCAAGAGGCAGCAGCAAGTCTCCTAGACAGCCTTCCTGGAACCCAGAGAGAAATGTAAAAGAAAAAGTATGGAACATATGTATGAACAGAGTCACTTATTTCACACCAGGAGAAGTAACTCTTTAAAGAAATTGAACAACAACTTCTACAAATCCCTAATCAGGAGAGCTATTGTCTTGGATTGCTGAGAGCTTCTGGAAATTGTAGTACAAAATTAACTTGTTCAAGCTCAGTCTTTCCCATTTTTTGGAATATTCATTGAAATTCCTTATTTTGCCTTAAATTAGAGGTGTCAAACTTGTCCTCCAGATGTTTTGGCCCCTGACTCCCGTAAGTTCTTGCCAAGCTTGTCAAATGGCCTGGAATTCCAGGAATTGAAGGTCCAAACACCTGGAGGACCACAAGTTTGATACCAATGCCTTAGATTTATTTGCCTATACCAACAACTTTAGCACACATGCCCTTTCCTTCCTGGAAAAAAAACCCCAGTTGCGTGTGCAAGGGTGACACACCTCACACCAAGAACAATAACACAGACACAAGTGTTTGGATGAAAAATGGCCACAACTCATTTATTGAAAGCAGGAACAAAGGGTTGGCGCCCACGCATGGGTCCTGGATCAGGGTCATACAGCCCCCACAAATGTCCAAAGGCGTTTGCAAGCCTGGGGTGCGAGCGGCTCAATGCCTGTCCATGGAAACTCGGCACCCCAGGGGGCCAGGCCATTATCCACCCTTACAATCAAGGGGCGATAAGCCAGCCTGATCCAAGGGCCATGCCACACGCCAAACACAGAGTTGTGACAAGGAACATAATAACGCATAACCGTGAACAATGTAACAAAGACATGAAGAATGAACAAAATGGACACCAACCAGCAATGCAATAAGTAGGGAGTGTGAGAGGAAAAACAGAGCTGGCCCCTACGTGCAGCCTGTGTAGTCCCGGGTGGCCTTAAATAGGCTGCCCAGGTAGAAGTGCAGGGCAGCCGGCACAAAGAGGGGGTGGGGCGGGGCCAGCCCCGTCATTTGCCGGCCGGCGTTGGTGACATGAAACCTTCCTGCCACCCCCAGGGGCTTCTAGGAAGAAGAAGCCCCTTCTCTCTCTCCAAGATGGCGGCAAGGGCAACCCTGCCCCACAACCTGCTCGGCCGGTAAGTCGGCCAAGCCCATTACACTAACTGGAGTGCATTGTGACTGGCCCACAAATTGGGTGCTGACATTTTATATGTGCAGACATAAACAATATTGTTAGTTGTACTTCAGCTTCTGTTCCATCCCCTTGTCTCATCTTGAGTACATCTGAACTTTGAGGAAAGGAGAGGGGCAAAGATGGATTTGTAAAGGCACGCACACAGAGTCTTCTGGGATATGCCAACTACAGATTCAAGCATGCTCTGCTCTGCTTATTTTGGTTGCACATTACACTGCACCTTAATGTGCCTCAGTACAGCTCTTACCGAGTATAGTTATCATGACTAGCTGCATTAGTTGTATTGTGATGGGAATGGGAATTGAAATGAACATCATATTGTGTTTTACTTTGATAACATAAATGTGGGAAGAAATATCTCACAACTATATGGGAGGACTATTCAGACATACAATCTTGGGTGTAGACATAGCAGTTCAGCCCTACAACTCTTTCAATATGTGGTGCTTCTTTTTATGAGTAATCTCTCCCAATTTGACAGACACCATCTTCTTCGTCTAAGTTCATCGATATATGTCTAAATATGTCTATATATGTTGAACTGCAGGGTATGTCTGCAAGTATATTTACTGTAATCTGCTCTGAGTCCCCTTCGGGGTGAGAAGAGTGGAATATAAATGAAGTAAATAATAATAATAATAATACATTAATCCTCTGTTGTTCCACTCTTCCATTTGCCATTTAAAATGTCTGTCCATATAAATAAACTTTATTTATACTCCACCGCCATCTCCCCGAAGGTACTCTGGGCAGCTAACATGAGGCTAACCTCAAATAATTACAATAAAGCAAGATAAAATACATACAGAACAGACATCAAATAAAAATGCTTAACAGTAACATAGTAATGGAATAAAAGAATGGCAATAGCATAATAAAGCAAAGAATAAAAAGTTAAAAGAAATTTAACAAGGACGAGTTGGGCCAAATGCAAAGGATAAAAATGGTAAAACCCGTTAGTAAGATAGATAAAGTTGCAGTTGTCCTTACTGCAAACTGAGGTTATGTCAACTCTTCCTAGTGAGCTAAGGCATGATCCATCTCCTTTTCCTTGCACTAATTCATGCAGGGAAAGGTGACAGCAGTTGCATCCCATTTAGACAACAAACTGGTCCACATTGCTCCAAAGTCACAGGATCCTCTTGAGTTTTCAGCAAATTCTGGAGCATCCCTGACTTTTCCTGAAGTGGGCAATGCCTGTTTAATGCAGGATAGCTAGCAATACGCACAAAAGTACTGGAACATGAAGACAGTCAGGAGTCAATTTAGGGTGAGTCTGGATTTTCATGTAAATGTAGATTCTTCTCAAGTTCAAAACGGCAAAGTATTGTGCATTCATCAGGGGACTCAAATACTCATCTGAATAAATCTTACAAAGAATACCCTAGGTTAGGGTCTCTAGAAGTCAGAGTTGATCTGAAAGCACATAACAACAACAAAAATTAATATACCACAATTTCTCAAGATGAAATTCCTTAAGTTTTTTATTATTTATTTATTTATTTATTTATTTATTTGCATGATTTATATTCCGCCCTTCTCACCCTGCAGAGGACTTAGGGCGGATTACAATGTACATATACAGGCAAATATTCAATGCCATAGACCAGGGCTGTCCAACTTCTACCGGCCCAGGGGCCTGAATTTCGGTCACGGATGACCTCGGGGGCCGAAGGGTCTGCCCCGCCCCCCCCGCCCCGCCCCCAGCTCTGCCCCACCCCTCCCCCGGCTCCAATTTACTTACAATTCATAAGAGGCATCCATACAATCCAATATAATCTTTTACTAAGGGGAAATGCAGGGAGGGAATACATAAGGGGCATCCATACACAATTACATAATAATAACATAAAGGTTAGCCTACCTTCCCAAACGGGCAGGATCCAGGAGTAGCCGGACCACGAGCAGAGGCGACGACCGACCGAGGCAGTAGCCGAGAAGGTCCAAATCGCGTCTGCGTGGGCCGCAGAGATTAAGTAGCCGAGATTTCGGCAACAGGAGTATCGCGAGACTATGGAAACCACACGGGATTTCACTCTCAACGCAGGCGTGATCTCGCGTTGAGAGCGAAATCCCGTGTGGCTTCCGTAGTCTCGCCATACTTGCTCCGGAACCCGGAAATGGGTAATTTTTAAAAATATTTTTTATTTATTTTTATTTTTATTAAAAAGCTTAGGGGGCCGCAGGGAAGGGGCTGGGGGCCGTATATGGCCCCAGGGGCACCAGTTGGACAGCCTTGCCATAGACACACAAAGTGGTACCTAAATTTCCTACTTGACAGATGCAACTGTATTTCGGGTTGCAAAGGTCAACAACAAGCTACACAATCGGTCGAGAGCTCACCCTAACCCGGGCAGGCTTCAAACTCATGACCTTCTGGTCAGTAGTAATCTTAATGCAGCTGACTCCCAGCCAGTTGCACCACCGTCCCGTGCTGTAGGTTGGGAAGTATAACTGAACTAGAGTAATCCGCTCAGCTTCATTGATGATCTTGGATTTAAAGGGAGTTTAGAAAGTAGGATTAACTTTAGAATTGCAGTTCCTGAGTCCATGAGCAGCCTTGCTTGTACTTGTGGAGGTTGGGAGTTGTGATCCAAAGAAAAGAACACCAGCTACTAACACTCAGTTGAGTGATGTTGATCAGAAATCATTAGGTGCAGAAAGTTCATGTGTAGTGTTATATCAACCACACAGATAATGTGTATATATTTTTCTAAACTAGATTAAATGAGAATGCCTTTGAAGCACATTTGTTGGGAAACTACAGTGAGCCTGACATATGATTGCATTTGATATGGGTAAATTGGTTATTGACTGTGGTTTTTTTTATTTCAAATGAGCTGTAATGGACTTTACTCACTCAAATTGAATCATCATCTGGAACAAAACATAATGAAGAGCTGTGGACACTTTTGTGTGAGAGAGCGAATAATTACATTACACGTGAAGGCAAAACAAAACCACCCCCAAAACAAGTGAGGTTCAAAAAGAAATGAAATGTGCTTACACAACAGCCATGATTGACAGCTTACAGTGTGGCAAAATAATGTAGCTTTGCTTCTACTAATCTGCAGAAGTGTGTAATTGTCCAGGGTAATGTGATCTATTTAATAGAGCAGTGTTTTTCAACCTTTTTTGAGCCGCCACACATTTTTTACATTTACAAAATCCTGGGGCACACCACCAACCAAAATGACACAAAATGACACTCTAACACAGTAATACATATAGTGAATATGTTTTTAAATGTATTTATACACTCAGTGTGAAACCTGGGCCTGTTTCGATGAGCACAACATAGATATCCTGGCAGTAATGGCAGAAAGACACACACAAAGGTCTTGCTCAACAGCTGGGAGTTATAGTTCACCCGCAATCAAAGAGCTTTCTGAACTCTACCAATGATGGAATGGAATCAAACTTCCCACACACAACTACCATAACCAAGAGAAAATACTATAAGAGTTTGATGGACATTGACCTTGAGTTTTGGAGTTGTAGTTCACCTATATCCAGAGAGCACTGTGGAGGTGAGGGAGGAAGACGTGGGGTTAGTCTGCGCAGTAGCGCCCGCATGGGTCACGTCTTCCTCCCTTCCCCCTCCTGCAGAAGCAGCGGCATGAGCAAAGCGAGGCAAAGCAAGCACATCGAGGCTGGGAAGAAGGGAGCCCGAGTGGGGAAGAAAAAGTGTTCGGCAGGAGGGGGAAGAAAGGGTATTGGAGGTTCCAATTTCCCACGGTACACCTGATGATCACTCACGGCACACTGGTTGGGAAACACTGTAATAGAGGAATGGTTTGTGTGTGTGTGTGTGTGTGTGTGTGTTGGGGGCATTTCACTTTTCAAGCTCATGTGCAATGGAGGCTTTCCACTCTCATAGTTCTTTCCGTCCTCAGCATTGCAAGTCAGCAGCCACTGTTGTCGATCACAAGAGTAGCTGCTGAATTATGGAAGCAGTTTTAAGTAGTTCCCTATGGTGAAGAGAAGTGTAAAGACCATCCTGGACTATAGAACCATGCTCACCTATGACTGTAGATGTGTGTGTGTGCTTCACTTTTGATTTTTAGTCTTGCAGTACGGTTGGCAGAAGCAGTCACTCCACCAGCTTCAGCCGTGACAGTGAATGAATATATTGCCACTTCTGTCGGACACATTAACATAGTCAGGGTATTCTGGGTCCAGCAGAGCAGCGAAACTGCTGGAAGGCATGGCGGAGGGGAATCTTCCAAGACCAGCTCGCAGCTCATTTGCACATTCAATTTGGTGTGCAAATTGAAGGGATTGTGAATTACATTTTGCTGGCAGTGAAGCCGAGACACCAGAATTATCCGAATAGTCACTTATATACAGTCTGATAGCCACTTAGACACAATCCAATATTTATGTAATGTCCAACAAGATGACATCACTTAAAAACAGAACATACGAGTTTAAGCTAAGAACGAAAAGGGAGAGGAGAAGTGCCTGCACCTTTCTTTGGATACCCAAATTTCATTCCTAAATGCTCAATAGAAGTTTTATATTGCCACTATACCAAAAGTCTGGGAAATGAAGGGAACATTCAATGTGAGAGGGTAGAATTCTTATTTGGAAGTAAATACTAGGATGGTACAAAAATATCTGAGACACATATTTAGTAGGCCTGTTTTCGAACGGAACAATGCGTTTCGGAAGTCGAATCGGATATTGGTTTTGCTCTGGCTTCAGATGTGAATCACTTTTTAAAGTGATTTTATCTAAATGGATTTGGATGTATTCCGATATTCGGAAGTATTCGGAAGTAGCGTCCGCGATTGCGCAATGCGTGAAAATCAGCAGAAAATCAACAGAAAATCAGCAATGCGTGAAAATCAGCAAATTCCCCAAACTATGGGGAAGCCTGTTTCCGACCACTAGTAATGACAAAACTAGCCACTGGTACAAAATATTAAGCACTGTTAACACATTAAGAAACAATTTTAAAAATGGGACATAAAATTAAAATGACATCCAAGTTCTTTCTGCAAATGGCGACGAAGCTCTTGAAATGGAGAATCTACTTCCTGTTTGGGTCGCTGTTCTCGATATCGCTTCAATTATCGGAAATCCGAAAAAAAACATTCGAAAATTGGAAGTATCCAGTTATTGGAAACAGGCCTAATATTTAGCTCATGCTGGATGGCTTAGATCAGAGCTTTCCGAAGTGTGACACACTAGAGGGGTGTGTGTCATGCAAACATAACAAGAAGTGACAACAACCTTGGAAATATATGATTACTCTTACAAATCATATTTTATATATATATATATATATATATATATATATATATATATGAAAGGTATTTATGCAATATGTTATATCTCCATTCATATCATTATTTCAGTTTATGCAAAAATGCGCCCCCTGGTGGTAAAACTTCTGAACTGCTGAACTTGTTGAACAAAAGGTTGGCAGTTCAAATCCAGGGAGTGGCATGAGCTCCTGCTGTTAGCCCCAGCTTCTGCCAACCTAGCAGTTCAAAAACATGCAAATATGAGTAGATCAGTAGGTACCAGTTCTGCGGGAAGGTAATGGCACTCCATGCATTAGGCTTGTTTGATTTTAAAAAATGGTTCAAAACTCGTTTTGGATGTAGGGGGCACTGGTGGTTCGATTCTAAAGTCAATTCCAACTCTCACAGAAAAAATGTTCGAAACTTTTCCAAACTTCTGAGACTTCCGAATCCTTTTGTTAATGGCTTGAAAGTGTTATTTCCTGTTTCATTGGGTGGTCTTTACTTTGAAAGCAGAAGTGGGGAAAAGCCAATGGAGGAAATTTATCCTTCTCTGGTTTAAACTGGCTTCCCTGACTTGAGCCGAGGCCAGGGACCAGAAGTGAGGAAAAGCTTAATCATTTCCAACTGACTTACTGATTTGTAACAAGAATGGTGGAAAAAGCTTCAAAAGGGCAAAGGGACTTCCAGTTTCATTTAAAACTTTGAAATTGCTCAAAAAGTTAATTTTTCCGACTTTATTCCGAATGACAAAGATTCCGATGGTGCCTAACTATGCCTACCATGCAGTCATGCTGGCCGCATGACCTTGGAGGTGTCTATGGACAACACCGGCTCTTTAGCTTAGAAATTGAGATGAGCACCACCCCCCAGTGTCAGAGACGACTAGACTTAATGTTAAGTTTATTTTTCCTTGTCTAAATGTAGTACCATATACTTATCTCTGCTGAAATTCATTTTGTTAATTTTGGCCCAGCTCTACAATCTGTTAAGGTCCTTTTGAATTCTTATCATGTCCTCCAGATTTAGCATCATCTGCAAATTTGGTTTTTCCTAGTGAGTATGAACAGTTCCATTATCTCAGATATATTCTGTGTGCATGGAAGGGAGTTGGAGAGAAGCCATTTGCAGTTTTGATGATGCCAACAAAGGAGAAAGGTGTCTGACTTTTTGAGTTGTCTGCAAAGAAGAAGCTTGAAAGTATCAAAATCTGCTCCTCTCAGAATTTATTCCTTTTTATAACCTGCTCCATTGTCCAGTTGTATCTGTCTTTCTTTCCTGTCTATGTTCATAGTATCTATTTATAAATAAGTACAAAAAAATGAGAGAAGATAACACCCTTTCCTCCCAGTGCAACTGGAGGAGAGGAATTTGCCTCCCTCCCACGGAGAAAAAGGTGGATTCAGTTTGAACCTTCTAGAGGATGGGGCGTGGCCTTCCTGGTGGAAGGTCAGCCCCCAACAGGCCAGTCTGTGCCTGAACATCGGCCCACCACTCCTGCCCATTAACAGTATTGACTTTGGTTGTCCGTTGGAACTGGGTGGGAATTTTTTCCCCGTTCACCCTACATTTTGGGTGTGGGGGTTTTTTTCCTACCCCTTTACTGTTTAGGGGCTAGATGGGGTGGTGAATTTTCATAAATAGGTCTTAGTGGGAAATAGCTAGGGAAATCCCATAGTCGGTGTGCACCTTAGACACCTTCTTCAGGGGTGAAAGCCATTAACTTAAACACTCACCTTAAAGTTCAAGTTGTTGGATGAGGTAAAGTTAAATGGCCCTGGAATGGGAAGAGGCTGATCTCAATATCTAGAGAGTAGACCTCTCCTCATTTCCCTTACAGGGTTGTCCTGGTTGGATAATCAGGCAATCCGGGTGTTTCGCCCGTAAATTACTTACGTTAAACCAGGTAGAGATGCTACCTGGCTTGGATACAGCATCTTCCTGACATCCCTTGAGTTAAGTTAAATAGGTAACATTTTTTAAAAAGTTGCCCAATTTGAACCCAAGAATTGTTGTGTGTCTCTTTATTTCCGGGGATTGGCAGGCAAATCCCCTAAAGACAAAAAAAATCCTGTCTGATCTTGGAGATTGTGTAGGTTCAGCCCTGGTTAGTACTGTATTTTAGAGCAGTGATTCTCAACCTGTGGTTCCCCAGATATTTTGGCCCTCCGCTCCCAGAAATCCTAATAGCTGGTAAACTGACTGGGATTGCTGGGAGTTGTAGGCCAAAACACCTGGGGACCCACAGGTTGAGAACCACTGTTTTAGAGGAAGAAAGTGGCAATACTAACTCTCAGTCGTCCTTGCTTAAGAAAATCTCAGAAATTCATAAGGTCATCATGGATCTACAGCTGACTTGAAGACATACAACACAAAATTCTATTCATAACCACTAGGGGTGGTTGATCCATAAAAAAATTGATTCTAAATTCATGTGAGGAGGAATCTCCGTTGCTGGATCGTTATTACTTCCTGTTAGTTATCAGCATGGAAGGAGGTGCCCGCACCTCTTTCCCTGCCAAGAACTAACGCGAATCAAGCCTTGAGCCCCCCCCTTCCCTGCCAAGATCTAAACCGCGCCAAGGCTTGACACGGATTAGATCTTGGGAGGGAAAGAGGAGCGGACACCCCCTTCCCTGCCAAGATCTAAACTGCACCAAGGCTTGGCATGGATTAGATCTTAGGAGGGAAGGAGGAGCAGAGCCCCCCCCCCCTTCCCTGCCAAAATCTAAACCACGCCAAAGCTTGGCGCGGATTAGATCTTGGGAGGGAAGGAGGGAACAGAATTCCCTCCTGTTCTCCTGGCTCTCCCTCCGCTTGTGAGAGAGATCCTGGGGAAACCGGTTATGTAAAACAAGAGAAAACCATAAGAAATAAAGTAAACAGGTTCTGGGCAGTTTTATGGATATCATGATGATACCACATTCAGAGCAAGTGACTTGAAAATATAAGTGGACAAATCTGTCACATTTTCTTTCTCTCATTTCTTGATTATTTTCCCCAATCTAAAGCTCCTTTTATAGAATTTCTGCGCCAGCATCCTGTTTTAAGGTCCTCAAAAAAAATCTATAAACCATTTCTTGCTGATTAATATTTGATTTCTTTATGCTGTTTTGTCCATTTAATACAATGAGCCCTCGGTGTCCACTGAGGTTTTGTTCTCAGATCCCCACACTGTAGATACCAAAGCTGCAAACAAGATAGGTTTTTTAGGTTTGTTCTTAAGTTGAATTTGTTTGTAAGTTGTAACAGGTATATTTTAAGTATACCTCCGTCTGTCTGTCTGTCTGTCTGTTTTGTATATCTATCTATCTATCAACATTAGGATAGCACAGGGAAACATTAACACCATGTGGTGTTTGTCTGTGTTCCTGTTCAGAAGAATGTGGCACAGGTGGCTGGGTGTCAGCTGCATAAGATCTCTACTGACCAGAAGGTCATGAGTTCGAGGCCTGCCCGGGTTGAGGTGGGTTCTCGACCTATTGTGTAGCCTGTTGTCGACCTTTGCAACCCGAAAGACAGTTGCACCTGTCAAGTAGGAAATTAAGGTACCACTTAGTGGGGAGGCTAAATTTAACTGATTTATGAGGCCATACAAAGATTTCCAGAAAACACGCTGAGGAATGAAGGAGTGCGACAGCTCCCCCTGGTGGCCAGATGTTAAATTGCCTCTGTCTGCCTTGTGTGTTTGTGTGTCTAAACGTATTGTGTACATTGTGATCCACCCTGAGTCCCCTGCGGGGTGAGAAGGGCGGAATAGAAATGAAGTAAATAAATAAATAAAGTTTCACCTTACTTTCTGTCCCTGTGATAATTGGATTTTGAAAAATTTGGCTTTTTGTGGAAACAAGGATTGGTGATAAGGCTTCAGTGGAGACACCCTTTTCCCATGATAATAATTTTCCCAGGAGTGACTTTCTTTTCCAAAAGTCAAGATTCTCTCACTCCCTGTTGTCTCAACTCTGTTTGTAACTGTGAGTCATTTGTTAGTTGGATGTCAAAGAGCTTTGTTGTAAAAAAAACCACGAGAGAAATATGAATGCTGCGGTGTTAGTTCACATATTGGTTCAAGAATGGTGGGTTCAGCATTTTTGTTTACCACAAAATAGGAACTAAATGAACTCTCTATCCCTCTTTTAAAAGTCATTCATATTAGCAGTAGACAACTAGAGCTATACTTACCTCATCCCTCACCTTCCGAGAAGTGATATGACAACTCCAGAAAATAGATGTAAGTGTGAGATTAGTCTCCTGTAAAATATCAGTTTTCAATTAATCTAAGCAAGCTGAGAGAGAGAAAGTCGGGCTTTTTCTTTCTCTCTCTCGTGCTCCTCCTTCGCCACCCCGTTCTTCATTTATAAAAACAACTTGACATTTTCCAGTAATATTTTTAATGAGCATTGCTCTGAGCTAGACTATAATGAAATTTGCTCAAATGTAGCCCAGGCTGGTGATGCTTGGCAGCAGAGAGTGGCATATGGTAAAGCAGTTGTGATTTATTGGCAAGCGCTTTTGTAATCCTCCCCCCAATCTTTCTCTCTCCCCCCTCCTTTTCTTTTTTTGGAAAGCTAGAGGCTTTCAGCACAGTAGAGGCTATCTTGATATTCTGCACAGGAAAGTACAAACTGCTGCCAAAGAATAAGCAGGACTTTCAACCTCAATGATGCCTGCTTTTTTAAAAAATGGAAGAGAACTTCCTTTTTTTAAATTTAGCATTTGCATGATTTGCAATTCTATATATGGGGCGATATAGAGAACAAAAATACTGCTGCATTTTCAACTTTGGGCAAGAGCCTCAAAGTTCCTAGAATTTAATGGCTCAGGTCAATGCCTGAAACACCACATTTTCCCATAGGAACCTTTCCAAATGCATCCAAATTGTTGAATTAATCAGTTAGCTACCACTTTAACTGCCATGGCTCAATGCTTTGGAATCCTGAGAGATGTAGTTTTACATGGTGTTTAGCTTTCTCTGCCACACCAAACTACAACTCCCATGATTCCATAGCATTGAGCTGTAGCTTAGGCGATCCCTCATTGTCTGAGTATGATGGCCTTCCAAGTGATAACTGGGAAGATGCCTGTGTTTGTGTAGAAGTTGGTGCACAGCCGATCAACACACAGTCTTCACAGAATGAGGGTCCCAACCAGTGGCATGGTTAAAATGACGATGGTGGCTGCTCAATCCGTTGCAGCCTTCTTCCACCTTCACAGCTGTTGTAACGTGTACCATGTTGTCTTCCGCCTGATCTGCCATTGAGGTCTTTGGATTGTGCTTGGTCTGGAATCTCAACTATTAAAGACAGGGGGCAACACCGTGTAATACTAGCACTGCAAACCAGGAGGTTACAAATAGAATGAAGTAAACCTATTTCAGTATCAAAAATATCATATATTGTGAACAACACAAGTGATAAGTTCAACACATTGGATATAGATTATGAGTTCAACACATTGATTTCAGCACAATAGTATCCCAAGGGACCAGGATTTCTATATATATATATATATATATATATATATATATATATATATATATAACATTAATGCAATGGCAATAAGTTTGTCTCAGACATTCAAAGAATCACCAGTCCAGGAAAAACGCTAAGGATCCAACCCAGATAATCAGTACCTTATTGGATGCAAGGCATGGTGTAGATCCAGGTGGAAATGGAGGTAATCCGAGGAGGGAAGTCAGTATAGTAGGTGGTAAATCACAATGTCACAGTCCAAAGTACAGCAGGATAATATATACTTGATAAGATCACATAGAAGTATTATAAATCCAGAGTTTTGTGGATAAAGGAGAACCACGTGGTGGTAAACAAAGCTCCCAAATGGAAGACACCAAGGGGCGTTCCGCGAGGTCGGGAATCTCCCCTGTGG
Organism: Anolis apletophallus; assembly: GCA_030556195.1. Classification (NCBI taxonomy): domain Eukaryota; kingdom Metazoa; phylum Chordata; class Lepidosauria; order Squamata; family Anolidae; genus Anolis; species Anolis apletophallus. The sequence goes on from JARBWK010000003.1 coordinate 25,328,170, forward strand.
CTCTTCCTGGGAGTATCTGACTCTGAAGGTTACACCTGCAGGTTCATTGGAACATGCAAGCCCCATCACAACAAGGTGACAATCCATCAAGAAGATATGCTGCGTTATAATGTGTGAAACAACCCTGATAAATACGAGGGCTCATTGGCTAACTAACCCAGGGCTATCTAAATCAACTGTAAGCAAGTTGCCATTCTTTCCCTATTCTACCCAGAGATGCAAGTTGTTGAACCCGAATCTCATGCATGTAGAACACATCCTCTATCACTTCATAGAGGATGCATGAGCCGTAACCCTAAATAATTCTACAGTGTAGATGCACTCTAAGAGCTTTGTAGGAGGTACTGCTGTCAATCTCCCTAAATTCACCACACATCTAGTAGATATGTACAAGGGTCTTAATATCTATGGCTAATACTGAACCTTGGAAATTTCTTCTTGGGGAAGGTAGCGTACCTTCCTCCTTGCCTTTTACTACATTCAGGATGGAGCTCTTGCTATTCCAGTTGACATTAGGAATTGGTTAGCTTCTGTTTTAATGCTATAATGTTTTAAGTGCATGCTTTTATATTTTAAATTTTGTATAGTCTTAATTCTATTGATAGGTTAAAATTAATGTTGATGTCTATGTTTTAGCTATACCGTCAGCCCTCCATATTTACTGGAGTTAGGGGCACAGAACCCACCCATGAAAGTGAAAAACCACAAATATGGTAATTGCTTTCTTTTTACCTGAGATCTCTCTAGGAATGTTTAGATCTTCTAGCATGACTCCAGGGGCAACTTCCATTGGAAGCTGACCACAGAATTGCATTAGAGGACCTAGAGATTTCTCGAGATATGTTCTCTCTGGAAATCTCTAGGTCCTCCTGTATGTCTGGAGAAAGATGACCAATAGAATCACACTAGAAATTCCCACAGATGACATTTTTAATCCAACCATGAATAATTAAATCCACAAAAGTCAAACCTAAATATGGAGGGATGACGGGTCAGTGTGCCCATGGTATCTGTTGATGTTTGGTCCCAAAACTGCCATGGACCCTCAAACATACTAAAAATAGCAAACTTCTAGATTTGGTTTTTTTGGATTATTAAAATTATTTTCAATATATAGCTGGTCAAATCCATGGCTGTAGAATCTATGGAACAGAATGTGTTTTTGCCATGCCTTCCAACTCTCCTGATTTGGTTGGGCTCTTGTGATGGTACGCCTGAGCCTTTGGGCAAAAGTATAGTGTCTGGCTTTACTCTTGGGCTATCTGTATACCTTGTGTTACAATTTAAAAAGAGACTTTGCTGGTTGCAGTCATTTCTCTAGAGCAGACCTGGGCAATTGCTGGCCTTCCAGGTGTTTTGGACTTCAACTCCCAGAAAACCTAGCCAGTTTACCAGCTGTTAGGATTTCTGGGATTTGAAGGGCCGGCAATTACCCAGGTCTGCTCTAGAGTCTTTGAAAATCTCCTGCCTCTGCTGCAAAGTGATGGTTTACAAGCTGGTGCTCATAACCTGTCTCAATCTTCTTCCTTGTGAAGCTTAAACTGGTCAAAAGCTTCTGTTGTCTCTGGAACTGCTGGTATATGATTACTGGCTGAATGCAGGTGCTCAGGATGCCTGTTTTGGATTGATTGGGCCTAGGATTACCAGACAATGCCCAAACCTTTAGTTACTGTAGCTCTGCTGCAGAAAGGAGTTGTTGTCATGTATCATGTCCCACAGTTTATGGTTGTTGTTGGTGGCAGACCTAGCAGTTGGTGATGGAAGGGTTAATGTAAGTCTTAGTTCTAAAGGGTTGAGTAATTTGTAAGTAACTGTTTACAGGTAAAAGCAATTAAGAGTGGAGGCATGCAGGGGATAGGTTGCAGCTGGGCATTACTGGATTTAAGGAGCCAACCTTGGGACTGATTTTGGGGAGAAAAGGATTTGTCTTATCTTGGTGGTAGATGCTGCTGGTTTCCCCCCAGGTTTGTTGGATTTTCGGTATCCTGACCTGTCTCATGTAATCTTGGAACCCTGGAACCTTGAACCTCTGGACTGGCTTTTGATTACGGTATAGACCAGGGTTGGGCAATTACCGGCCCTCCAGGTGTTTTGGACTTCAACTCCCAGAAATCCTAGCCAGTTTACCAGCTGTTAGGATTTCTGGGAGTTGAAGTCCAAAACACCTGGAGAGCTGGTAATTGTCCAACCCTGGTATAGACTCTTGATCCCTGGATTTCGCTCAATGAACTCTTGTGTAGCAACCCAGTTCTCTTTTGTGCCTGGAGGGCAGGGGGCAGCACCGGGGGTCCCACTTGCATTGGAGCCAGCTGATTCTGAGGAGGATTTGGAGGGGCTGGAAGAAGGGGATTTTGAGGTAGCTGGGCCTTCTTCCCCCACAGAAAGCCTGGCCTGGGATGACGGCTGGCCTGATCCTTACGAGATGCAGGAAGGCCAGACGGATTTCGAAAGCAGTGATAGTGAAGATTATGAACGGCTGGGGGGGGGCGAGGTTCACAAGAAAGAATGTGGGAAACAACCGAGGGAGAGGCCCGGGAAGCAGATGGGGAGTTCGACTCTCACGAAGATAGGGAACCAGGTGCTGGGAGGCAAGGTCGAACCTTTGATAGGAGACGGAGCATTGAGACTAGCAGGAGGGGTTGGTTCCACAGCCTAGACCGGCCGAGGTCCCACAGCACAGATTGGAGGAGGAGAAGCCTAGAGCGTCGGGGGCCTCGCCAAGGGGATTAAGTATAGGATCTGTGGGAACGGATTCTCAGTACCTCGGCCACGTCTATCCTATGCAGACGTGTAGCGAGCCAAGACCACGTAGCTAAGTTTGGGCTAGTGGCCTGCCAAGGAGTGCCTTGGATCTTGCAACTTTTCCCGTTCCCTGATCCGCTTGTTGTTGAGCGGAGCCTTGCCAAGTCTTTGGAAACTTCCATGCCAAGATTGCTTTTGAACATTACCTTTTACCTAGTGGATTTGCTTTTGATAGTTTTATGGACAATTACCTTTTCTACTGTTTCTTATTCTTCAATAAAGTAGTTAGCTGATTACCGTCTCTCTGTGTGTGATTTAGGGGCCGGCCAAGGTCTTGCATCGTGACATCTCGGCGTTTGACCACTGGACTGGACCCTTTGACCATGGTGTTATATTTGCTATCAGTTTTTTGTTTATTCCGTGGCTGAGTGCTATCATTATGTTTTATATTTTGGACTATTAAAACAGCCAGAAAGAAAGTGTTGTTTTAATTAAATTGTTTTATACAAACTAGGTTTTTGTTTGGTTCATCTCTGCCTCTGAAAAAGGCAGAGCCTTGACAACATTTATTTATTTATTTACTTCATTTATACCCCGCACCCATCTCCCCAAGGGGACTCGGGGCGGTTTACATGGGCCAAGCCCAATAACACACGATAACAAAGCAATAGCAAATTATAAAACAATACAATCAATAAAACTCAAACACAAACAGTAACAAACCATTTAAAACCATTTCGGGCGGGCCACATGTGACTGTTAAAATTTAAAAATAAATAAGCACCGGGTGCCGACAGAGGTAGTTTGCATATAGCAGGGAGGGCAATATGCGCAGACACACAACAGATAATTAAAGTGCTTCTGAGGACTTTGCAGAAAATGAACATGGCAGGGCGTCATTTACTTCATTCCGGGAAGGCACATTAGAACAGCCACGTCTTCAGGCTCCTCCTAAAGACTGCCAGAGTGGGGGCTTGTCTGATATCCTTGGGGAGCACATTCCAGATCAGGGCGCCACTACAGAGAAGGCCCTCTCCCTCATCCCCACCAACCGTGCCTGCGAGGCCGGTAGGAGCGAGAGGTCTCTCCAGATGATCGAAGAGATCACCTGAGTTTGTACACAGAGATGTGGTCACATAGGTAGGCAGGTCCCAAACCATTCAGGGCTTTGTAGGTCAAAACCTGCACCGTGAATTGGGACGGGAAGATGAACGGCAGCCAATGGACCGGAGTCGAGCAAGAGAGCTCTGTACAAGCAAATGGAATAGACCAACTAAGGCTGGCCTCTAGGGGGGGTTTTATGCTCCACCCAAAAACTAATACAAAGGAAGGTATCTATACTATTGGGAAAACTTATAAATGGGAAACTAATACAGAGGAGAGGAAAAGGTAGAGCCAAGTTGTCTATTTTTAGTTGTTTTTTTGAAAGACATCTATTTGATTCTTCTCCTACTACTAATTATCTTTGTCCTCAGCTCTTTTTTAAATTGCTGTAAATTGAATTAAAAGCACGAAAGTAGTTTGCATTCAGTTAACTCAGCATGGAGGAGAGGAAAGAAGGGGATGGAATCATGCCTTGTCAGCAGCTCAGGAAAAAGCAAAATGTTCTATCCTCTTCTAACTTGTATGCTCCTCCTCATTAATACCTTTTGCCATCTTGACTACACTCTGACATTGTTTGGTCATGTGTGTCCAGCTTTTCACCTTTGAAATGTTAGAGGGTCTTACTTTTATTTATTTTCTGAAAACCACCTTGAGCCCCCCCCCTTTTTTGCAGAATTGACATGCTATACTGTAAATCATACAACTCCTTGTGTGAGTGCTTTATCATTTTGATCAAGTTGCTTCAGAAAGGAGAAGCTGGGATGGGGCTTATTATCCTGTCAGCCACTTAAACTTCGAACTACCGATAATGCATATTCTCAGGAGTATCTGTATTTTTGTAGAATTGCTTGTACTTGGTGAGTGACTTATTTTTATGCATGGCTAAGTAGGCTATCCCCCTAGTATGCTAGACTTCCCTTTCTTGTTGCTAGTCACCATAGGCCCCTTCTACACTGCCATATTACTTATTTATTTATTAATTTATTTATTATCTTCATTTCTACCCCGCCCTTCTCCCACAAGGGGACTCATGGCGGCCTCACATATGCATCCATGATGCTATCCACAATATACATAAAATTAAAACAGTTAGCTCAATTTAAAAACATTATAAAAACATTCGTAACATTTCTTAACATTCAAAATTTAACCAGAGTCCAGCCAGATAAGTCAAATATCATCACATCATAATATTCAAGTCTAGATGTCATTGTCTACTAATCAATACCTTTAGTTGACTGCCTGGGCCCACAGCCAGGTCTTTAGTTGTCTCCTAAAGGACAGGAGGGAGGTGGCCAACCTGATGTCCTTAGGGAGCGAGTTCCACAGACGGGGGCCCAGTGCTGAGAAGGCCCTGCCTCTCGTCCCCACCAACTGCATTTGTGAGCATGGCGGGATCAAGAGCAGGGCCTCTTCTGAAGATCTTAAGCTACATGATGGTTCATAGCAGGAGATACGTTTGGACAGGTAAACTGGGCCAGAACCATTTAGGGTTTTAAAGGTCAACACCAACACTTTGAATTGTGCCTGGAAGCTAATTGGCAGCCAGTGAAGCTGGCGCAATAGAGGAGTGGTTTGCTCCCTGTACGCCGCTCCCATTAGCAACCTGGCTGCCAACCATTGGACTAATTGAAATTTCCGAGTAGTTTTCAAAGGCAGCCCCACATAGAGATTATCAAAGCAGATAAACCACATTATCTTGCTTTGAACTGGATTATATGAGTCTACATTTCCATATAATCCCACTCAAAACAGATAATCTAGATTTTATATGACAGTGTAGAAGAGGCCATAGAATCACAGAGCTGGAAGAGACTGCACGGGCCATCTAGTCCAATCCTCTGCCACGCAGGAAAAGCACAATCAAAACACCTCCAACTGATGGCCATCCAGCCTATGTTTAAAAGCAAGGGTGCCCACACTTTTTCAGCATGCGAGCTACTTATATTAAAACCAAGTTGGAAAGATCTACCTACCTCCTCAATGCAGAAGAGGGGAGGGGGTGGGGCAGGGCTTGGCCAAAGGGGGCAGAGCCAAGCTGCACCAAGCCCCGCCCCTCCCCTCTGGCTTTGGAGCTCCCAGCAGCTTTTCCAGGCTTGAGTATGGCAATGCCAAGCCAGTGGTTACATAACTAGTACAAGGCTGGCTTGGCCCTGCCATCCTCAAGCCTGGAGAAGCTGCTGGTAGAGCGGAAGCCACGGGGGGGGGGGGGTGGAGCCAGGGCGCGCCAAGCCCTGCCCCTCCCCTCTGTCTTTGGAGTTCCCAGCAGCTTCTCCAGGCTTGAAGATGGCAATGCCAAGCCAGTGGTGGCATAGCAAGCACAAGGCTGGCTTGGCCCTGCCCTCCACAAACCTGGAGCAGCTGCTGGGAGTGCCGAGGCCTGGGAGGGGGCGAGGCTTGGCATGGCCTGGCTCCGCCCCCTCTGAGAAGCGCCCCATCCTGCTGAGATCGACCTCCTTCGGTCCCGGGATCGACTGGTCGATCGCGATTGACTTCCTGGGCAGCCCTGTTTAAAAGTATCCAAAGAAGGAGTTTCCACTACATCTTGTCTTTAAATTGATGATTACTCAAGCAATTCCAACAGTATTGCCAAAGTTAGTTGGTAATGTTGCACATATTAAAATGGAGATCTACCAATTTATTCAATGCTGGATTGAGGAAACTGTCCAAGATACTCTGAAATTAAAGGAAGTAGAGAAAGGGTAGTAGGAATGGAAGGAACAATATATGTGTGGAATTGAACCAATCCCTGTTTTGTACCTGCATTTATGTGTGTTTCTTTTTCCATGACAGTAAAGAGGCCACCAGGAGTAATAATAGCCATTTCGATCTATCCCAAAGAACAAAATGGCTTAAAGGATGTTCTTTTAAGATTTCCACCCTCTTTTTACAATAAATGCTATTTCTGCTCACAATAGCCAGCACTGTCTCTAATCACATATTTCTGGTGCCTTGGTCTCCAGCAAGTCTGTCTGAAGCATTTTGAGCAATTATTTGTGATCTACAAAGAAATATTGGCTATAGCTATTATCAGTGCTTATGTAGATTGAATTAAGAGAGCTGGAATATGAAAAGATGACAGCTAATGGCATTAAAGCTTCAAAAAAGGGTTCATTATTGTGGGTTGTAATTACTTGAGATGGAATAAAGGGTTTTTAAAGTATGTTTTTGGTGTTTAATTTGCAAGCACATAAAGCCACAGGAAACCACATGAAGTTGGGGTTTTTCTTTTTTAAAAAATGTATTTTGTAAGTAGTTATGAGTCTGATTCAGGTCACTCACTAGAATAAAGTCTTTTTGTCTTCATGTGAAAACAAGGAAAAATGGGGAGAGTACAGTAGGAGGAATTGTTGGAGCAGAGGATGATGTGAGTTGTAATCCTCTGCCCTGCACAGCGGAAGTTGTGCATGTATGGACTTAGTATGCTCCGGCTGACTGGAGACATGCAGCCGTTTTCCCCCACACAGGCAACGTCGTAGGCAAGATAAACAGGCAGTCTTTCTTGCCAAAAATGGCAGGCAACTTTTCCGTTTCCGTTCCGTTTCTTGTAAAAACTTGAAACAAAAAACATCCAACAATTTGCTTCAACAAAACTTGCTTAAACTTCAGCTTCAATAACAGCAAAAAGGAAAGAGTAGATAAAGGCAAAACACAAACAAAACTTTGTCCTGCTTCTTCTGCCCAGAAGCTACTTACTGTCCAAGCAAATCAGTGAAGCCTTTTTTTTGTTACTTCAGAATGATGCAGATTTACATAACCAATAAACTGCTGCTTCTTCCAACTCTCTCACAAAAGCGTTATAAGCTTCTCTTGCTCCGATATATGATCACACACCTCAGAAGCATACTCAGCTTCTCTTGCTCCGATATGAGCACACAACCCAGAGGCATACTCAGCTTCTCATGTTCCAATATGAGCACCCAACCACAATGAGAAACAAGGGGCGATTATAGCCCCAAGACCCCGCCTACTCAATTAGCCCAGGTGGGCCTAGTTAATTAGCTGTACTCAGAGCTTGCACCTAGCTGTAAAGCTAGACAGGCTAGGAATTTCTTACACTTAAGCATACAGCAAAACAAACCCTATTTACTCATGAGTATACCCAAGTAACCAACACTAATTTCTTTTTCTTTACTTGGATTTTTACAAATCCCACCAGGAATGACTATTTTCTTCCTGATTGTGGAGATGAATGAATGAATGGGACATTCTAATTTTGACCACTACTTTTCAGCCAATAGAAGTCAGTCACTTGTCTTATACAAATATCCAGGCACATTCATCTCACTTAGCCCTAGAATTATCCCGTTTCACAAGGTCTAAGCATGATTAAATATTAGATTTGGGGGGGGGGAGTTAGATTAGGAAAAGCTGCTGGTAGAGTGGAAGCCAGAGGGGGGCGGAGCCAGGCCGCGCCAAGCCCAGCACCCTCCCCTCTGGCTTTGGAGCTCCCAGAGGGGTTGGCATTGCCATCTTCAAGCCTGGAAAAGCTGCTGGTAGAGCGGAAGCCAGAGGGGGGCAGAGCCAGGATGCGCCAAGCCCCGCCCCGCCCCCTCCCCTCTGGCTTTGGAGCTCCCAGCAGCTTCTCCAGGCTTGAGGACGGCAGTGCCAAGCCAGCCTTGTGCTAGCTATGCCACCACTGGCTTGGCATTGCCATCCTCAAGCCTGGAGAAGCTGCTGGGAGTGCCCGAAGCCAGGGGAGGGGTGGGGCTTGGCACGACCTGGTTCCACCCCCTCTGAGAAATGCCCCATCCTGGGATCGACCTCCTTCGGTCCTGGGATTGACTGGTCAATCGCGATCGACTTCCTGGGCAGCCCTGGCCTATAGGAACCGCTGTTTGTAGGTTAGGCTGGAAAGCTAACCTAGAAGATAGATAAAAAGCCTATCGTGGCAGAGTATAATATTGTTGAGTCAGTGTTTGGAGAAATACAGTCAAACATTGTATTTAGAAACTTAGTAACCTTAAGATCTGTACCTCTAAGAAGATATTGTAACCACCTAAGTCTTGAACTCTGAAACCTCCATGCTTAGAACATTGTTTGAATAAACTTTACAGTTATTTAACAAAAATATCTCTCCTCGTTGTGCCTTCACACACAAGCCTCAAAAACAACTTCTTCCTAGTGGGTAGTTAAGTATGGTAAAAGGTGGCAGCTAATAGAAATATAGAGAAAGTCCTTTCATAATTTCAGATCCTGTCACAGTTCTGAGTGCAAATCTTCACAAATTGACGCCAGCTGTAAGCTGCGTCTTCACATATTTTGGTGGCAGCAAGTAAAAGAATAACAAGATCTTTTACATTATTTGGCGGCAAAGGTCCTTTACACAATGGTACAGTTCTAATGTATTTAAAAACTTGGCATTATACGAAATGTCTTTTTACCAGTAGCTGGCCACTTGGAGTGCCTCTGGTGTTGCTAGAAGGGGGTCCTCCATTGTGTACAGTATGTGGCAGGACTCAGATTGTATCATAATAGGTGGTCTCTCGTTTGCTCTTCATCACACTTGCATGTCGTGGACTCCACTTTGTGGCCCCATTTCTTAAGGTTGACTCTGCAACTCGTGATGCCAGAATGCAGCCTGTTTAGCACCTTCCAAGTTGCCCAGTCTTCTGTGTCCCCAGGGGGAGTCTTTCACTCAGTATCAGCAATGGCTTGAGCCAATGACTTTTGGATTCTCGCTTGCTGAGTTGTTCCTGCGAGTATCTCTTTAGATCTTAGAAAAGTATTTATTGATTTAAGGCATTGGCATGCTGGCTGATATCTGAACAGAGGATTAGGCCCATTTATGCAAACATATTTTCTATTATAAGGATCGCTAAGATATGCTTCTCAGTGGTGGCCCCTCGCCTGTGGAACTTGTTCCCCAGCGAAATTAGGTCAACCTCTTCCCTCCTTTCCTTTAGGAAAAAGTTTAAGACATGGCTATGGGACCAGGCATTTGGTTAGATATTGGGAGCAGACGGACAATAAAACAATGACAGTGTTGAAAATGGACTGTGACTGGCTTTGGACAAATTTGAGACTACGGAACTCAGACTTTGTGGATTTGTGTATTTTAACTATGTGTATTTGTAACTGGCTTTTTAATCTGTTTAATGTATTTTTATGGTGCAGTTGGTTGTTTTGATGATTGTATATGTATCACTGCCTGTTGTTAGTTGCCCTGAGTCCCACTTCAGGGGTGGAGAAGGGCGGGTTGTAAATAATTAAAATAAATAATAATAAAAATAATTTAGTTGTCAGTTGTTCTTATAACCAAGTGGGAGAGCAAGACTGGGAGTTGTTATTCTTCTCTGCTGTGAGGCTGTGTTTTTCATGGTATAGATGTGTAACTCTACAGTACATCCACTGCATGACTGTTATCCACAGTCTCACTTTTCCATGTTTGGAAAATATGTGCTCTCTAGGCATTTTCTAGCATGACTTTATGTTCTTAATTTAAATAGGTTTGCTATTATTGGCAGTTCTGCATATCTGGTTAGGAATCCCTGGTGTCAGAGCCCCTCGTCTTAATTGCCATATTCCTCTGTCAAGTTCTTTAAATGTACAGTATGCAATCTTTAAACTCCTTGTTTAGAAGGCACATAAATATCATCACAGGTGTCCGGTGTTATTCCTCCCTGGAGCCTAGGTTCCATGAAAAACACAACAAACACTGCTTAGCTTTTGGTCTTAACAGAGACTGTCTTTCTTGTCGAGAAACACATCCAGATAGAATATGAAGAAATGGTTTGATCTCCCTTTAATTAATATTGATCTTTATGTGTAGAGGCTGAAGCACCATTATGCCTCAAGTACAGCAAGTCATGCTTCCGCACAGGATTTGACAGAGAGGATGAGCACTCTTTATGGTGGGCTTTAATTTGTACTGGCATTAAGGCGTGCAAAGGATGGAGACACCGTCTAATTGTTTCCTACATAACTAGCACAAATAGCAGGAGGGTGGTGAACTAAGCCACAGGCATCTCTTGGCCATGACTATTTATCTAGCATGATTTCTAGCAAAATAGAACGAAGGGGCATTGTACAAGTCTTGCCATTCCAGTTCCCTATTTGTTTAGGGCACAGTACGATTTGCAGTGTCAATTCCACAGTAATGCAATTTCTCCGGTGAGCATGTCTATTAATTGAAGTGAGAGGAATATGAGATACAGTAAAGCATTCAAAGAAGTATTGAGCTGCCTGGATCTTGAACCCTTTCACAATGCAGAGTTATAGCACTCTGATTCCACTTTAACTGCTATGGTTCCATCTTGTGAAATCTTGGGATTTGCAGTTTCAAGTATGTACAAGAGTTCTAGTGTCTCATAAACTGTAGATCCCAAGATTCTATGGGATTCCACCACTACAATTAAGATGAAATTGAAATGCAATAATTGTGTTGTGTTCAAGGACCCCTAGTAATATCAGCTTTAGAATCTCCCAACTCCCAGAGCTCAGCTTGCCACTGTTCATCCAAGTCCATTCATGGTAGCAAAGTTCATAGACAGGTCCAGGCCTGATGGAACCCTGAATATCATTCACTCTGATGGTTCCACATGTCCTTTTTATAACAGACCAATATGACGTGGTGTATGCATTAACATATAATAATAATAAACAATTATTATTATTATTATTATTTGTACTACGCACCAATCTCCCCAATGGGAACTCGGGGCAAATCACATGAGGCCAAGCCCAAACAGCAAATTACAACAAAATAAAATCAAGAACATCAACAATAAACACAACAAAAATACACATACATATAAATGAAAAACAGTATACAACTAGCTATCTAAAATCACAAGGACAGGGCGGGCCACAGGCACAAATATAAAGTGTTAAAAACTCAGGGTGAGATAAGCGGAATAGTATCCTTTACATGGGGAGGGGGATAGACTCCAAGAATGGGGCATTGAAGAGAGCAATGGTGGAAATTAAATAATTACTCTCCAAAGGCACAGCAGAAAAGCAAAGATTTCAGGTGTTTTTTAAAGGGCTTTTCTAATCTCTCTGGGCAAGGAATTCCAGAGGTTGGAGACCACAGCAGAAAAGGCCCTGTGAGACTGGCAGGGTCGACAGGAGGGCCTCCCCCAAGGAGCGGAGGGTTTGAGCTGGTTCATGAAGGGAGATCCGGTCACGAAGGTAGGCGGGTCCCGAACCATTTAGGGCTTTATAGGTGATCACCTGTATCTTGAATTGGGACCAGAAAATAAATGGCAGCCAGTGCAGCTCTTTAAACAGGGGGGTTGACTGCTCCCTGTAACTTGCCCCAGTTATTAATCTGGCTGCTGATCACTGGACAAGTTGAAATTTCCAGGCCGTCTTCAAGGGTAGCCCCACATAGAGTGCATTGCAGTAATCCAGTCTAGAGGTAACCAAGGCATGGACCACCATGGTCAAGTATACCACCTGTTTGCACAGGAATTATAACAAAACAGAGACAACATTGTTCACATCTACTTATCTGGCTGACTGTATTCAACAGCCATCACCAAGGACTGATTTGTGGCTCTAATGTCAATTAAAGTTTGGATTCATACCTGGAGAGGATTCATGGCCACGTGAAAGTAGAAGTCACTGGCCAAAATTAAATACACAGTATATCCTTTATTAGAAACCATTTCCTTATGAGAAGTTAGTTCATAAAGATATGGTGAAACAAACAAACAAAATAACTGTATCCACCTCTGGAAGAATGGCAACAGCCCAGTCTCTTTTGGTGCCTATTTCAGAGCCTTGAAATAGGCACCAAAAAGGCCATTTCCATGATCCAATGAGATATTCCTATGAAGGGGGAGGGATGAAGAGGAGACCCTACTAGATATCTGTCTAATCTACTCAGGGAAGTCTGGCAGAACTAGGAAATCCAAATTATAGTTTAGTTAAACTTTAAAGCAGTAGTTCTCAACCTGCGGGTCCCCAGGTGTTTTGGTCTACAACTCCCAGAAATCCTAGCAGCTGGTCAACTGCTGTGATTTCTGGGAGTTGAAGGCCAAAACATCTGGGGACCCACAGGTTGAGAACCACTGCTTTAAAGGAACTATCCAAGGTATGGATAGTAGGGGTGGATATCTCCAATTAAAATACTTTGAAATCTGTTAATAATTCGTATTTGAAATTATTTTGACCCTATATCGACCCTTGGCATCTAACCCGGAAGTGAAGTTTCAAAACCGAACCCAGGATCGCCATTTTTTTGTAAAGGTCACATTGTTAGTTCGTTTTTTCCCCCTCTCGGTTCTCAACTTGCGAGAGGAGACTGGAGGGTAGAAGCACCCACCTTTCTCCTCTCACCAGCTGACAGCTGAGGCGGGTGCTTTATCCGCAAGCAGGTAAGGAAGGGTGGGGGCGAGTCCCCACCTCCTTCCCTGCTTGGGAATAAAGCGGGACTACCCTTGTTGTCCCGCTTTATTCGCAAGCAAGCAGGGAAGGAACGGTTGGGAGGCGACTCCCCACCCTTCCTTTCCTGCTTGGGAATACAAGCGGGACAATAACGGTTGTCCCGCTTTATTCCCAAGCAGAGAAGGAGGTGCGGACTCCCCTCCACACTTTCCCTGAACCTCAGAGCGATCCCGTGTTAAATATAATTTATTTATTTAATATTTATTTATTTATGGCATTTTGCATCCACATAACGTCCGGGATAGCACTCAGAGGGGAATCCTGTGTTAGATTTGCATCCCTGATGCTTTCCCCTGCACCTCAAGCCATTCCAGTTAAGCATCCTCCTGATGCATTCCAGAAGTAATGTACTGATGCTGGGAGGTGGGGAGGGAGGGAGGGAGGGAAGTGTGCAGGGCTTGCCCTCCATTCTTCCCTCCCATCTGGCATAAGGAATAATAACGAAATTTTGCTAGTAATTGCATTTCAATTACGAAATGTACTTAATTTTTTTGGAGTAATTTCTATAACAACCCAGCAACGGAACCCCCCCCCCCCCCCCCAAGTTTAGAATCAATTTTTAATGGATCAACCACCCCTAATGGGTAGTGGGAAGGACCAACACTTTGGATAGTTTCTTTCCTGTTATGACTAAAACCTGAACTTGAATCACCATCCAGTGGCTTGAAATCCATCAGCTGCCTCTATATATATATATATCTCTAGTGTCCAGTGAAAGCTGAGATTGTAAATCCTCTCTGCACTGAAGTGCAGTTTTAAAGAAATTATCCAAGGTGTTGAATTAGTGCATGGGGCTTATCACCTTGGATAACTTCTTTAACTTGGATATCATCTTTAAATTAAAACTTGGAGTGAATTCAAACATACATGACAGAACATGAAAGCCATCAGTTGCTACAGAAGCCCTTTCTCCTTATCTTTTCTTATCTGTGTTTGGTTTCTTTAAACAGAAAAAAAGGTTAACCAGAAGAAACATATACTGTCGGTTGTTTGTGCTGTGTTGCCATCAGATGTGCTTTGGCTTACCCAGTTCAAAAAGGCTGTAATTGGGTTGCTAATAGAAGAAAACATTCTTAGCAAGATGTCTGCACTGCACCTGATGGTTGACAGTCACCACAATAGAACTTGTGTACACTGTGTTTACTTGGAGGACAGAGAAATTGCAGGATTTTACAACTATTACTTAGGCATCTGTAGTTTCTATGCTTCCATTATGCTGAGAAGTAGGCCTTTTGTGCCGAATTCCTTTCACTTTTTGAATAAATTAAACATTAAGCTGCTCCACATTATTTAAAAGAAGCCTGAACACTATGATTCAAAAACAAAGTTGTTGTATGGTTTTTTTATTAAACATATGTATTATTAGCAAACCCACAATAATTTTGCTTGCAAAAGCATAAATATCAGATTTATTGCTAACTAATAAAAGCTTCTCTCCTACACAGCTATGTACAGCTGCAATTAAATGGTATGGTTGTATCATTAATATAACCTATGCCAGTATATAACTAGGGAAGCAGACAAAGGGTGCATCTACAGCAGGCATGAACAAACTTTTTAACTTATATGTGGGAGCAAATACAACTGGATATTATGGACATTATAGGAAGCAAAAAACAATCCCATGTTCAGATAAACAGAAGAAAATTAAAGAAATTTGGACTCCATTTAACAACTGGAAAAAAATGGGATAGAATGGAAAGAAGGCTCATGTAAGAGGAAAACAAAAGGATTAAGTTGTCAACAGGGAATGGTGAGGGGTGGGGTTGGTGTGGGGAGGGAGAAGTCCCTCCCTAGAGATATTAGATTTCTCCCCTTTCTCCTGACATTTTTTTAAAAAAAAATCAAAACCTATTGCTTCGAGAAAGCTTTCGCAAATGCAGCATAATATATAAATATGGAACTACAGAAAAACTTGATGATGCAACTGGAAAATGAGTTTAGTAAGGAGACACTGATGATTTTTGTTTTTATTTGTTTTTGTATAGCTATTATATTTTATGCCAAATGTTTTCTAAACTGTATTTTATGTCCGCTGGTGCATCAAATTGCTGCCAACTGTAAACCGCCTTGAGTCACCTTCTGGCTGAGAAAGGTGGGATACAAATACCGTAAATAAATAAAATAAAATAAATAAACAGAGAAAAATGTATAGTAGTTATGGTTGTGTATAAAAATTTTTTTTAAGTTTTAAAAAACCTTTCTAGCTTTGGGGCAGCATGGTAGGCTGGGGTGGGGGTTAAGGGAGTGGGTTCTCCCCAAGTCACCTCCCTGTCCTTTCCTCCCCCCTCTTCTCTATTGGAGGCAGAAAGCAAAGGAAACATGGAAACATTTGGATTCCAAATGGGTTAGCCTTGGTCAGGATGAGATGGTTGATGGGAATGAAAAAGCGTATCCATCAAATCCTGTATTCGCTACTCATAATATAGAATTTTAGAGTTGGAAGAGACTCTAAGGGCCATCCAACCGAATGCTATGCTATGCTATGCAGGAAGGAACAATCAAAGCACTCCTGATAGA
This sequence comes from Anolis apletophallus, assembly GCA_030556195.1. Classification (NCBI taxonomy): domain Eukaryota; kingdom Metazoa; phylum Chordata; class Lepidosauria; order Squamata; family Anolidae; genus Anolis; species Anolis apletophallus. The sequence continues at coordinate 25,343,929 of JARBWK010000003.1, forward strand.
CAGCCTCTGCGGAAAAGCCTCCAGAAAAGGAAACTCCATCACACTCTCAGGCAGCCTATGACATTCTCCAGGAAGTTCTTCCTAACCTCTTCAGCTGAATCTCTTTCCCTGCCATTTGAAATAAATAAATAAATAATAAATAAAGAAGATAAAGAAGAAAGGGAAGAATTGAAGAAGGAAAGAAAGAGAAAAGGAAGGAAGGATGGGATGGTGAGAGAGAGGAGGATCTGAGAAAAAAGCCCAAGGGGCTGCATCCGGGCTCTGGGCCTGGGTTTGCTGATACCTGATCTACAGTATTAAATTAATGCAGTTTGACACCACTTTAACTGCCATGGCTCAATGCTGGGCAGTTTTACAAGGGCTTTAGTCTTCTTCTTTTTTTGCCAAAGAGTGCTGGCGCCTCACCAAATTACAAAATCCCATAGCATTGAGTCATGGCTATACCTCCTCCTCTATCAGATACAGCATTAGCTTAGCTCTTGTAGGTTTTTAAAATAATAATAATAATACACTTTTTATTTTCCGCTCTTCTCACCTCGAAGGGGACTCAGAGCGGATTACATTACACATATGGCAGACAATCCCTGCCAGTTGACATACAATTACAATACAACAAGTACAATTTAGAAGGATTTTTTCTTCTGGCTGGGTCACAGGGTGCGGTTTATCCATTACGTCATTAAGTCATTATGTCACAAGGTGCTCTTGCTTCATCCTCATGACGGAGAGCCTCTGATTCCGCATTCCATCTTCCGAGAGCCAATCTTTCCTTTTTATTCAGGCATTGTAAAGTCCTTCTTTTGGGTAAAAATCCTTCCCTGCTTAGCGTTCCCTAGTTCATCTATTCACAGCTGGGCTGTTTTCAAACTGTTAGGTGAACAGTGGACAGGGCACACAGCTGGGTGTCCAGACTAGCTCGGAAATCGAACATGCAACCTTCTGATTGCAAGCACAGCTGTTGTTACTGCTGTGCTATCTCTCTGGCCCGAATACTTAATAGTACATAATAAAAAACTAATGAAGTTCTCAGAAATTTGTAATAGATATAACATGGACCCCTTACAATTTTTTTCAAACCACTTTGGAATCAAAAGAGGGTTGCAAAAATTGTGTAAATACAAATGAAGCTGTATTTGAATTTGTATGTAAGTCGGATTAGGTACTTTGTGCACACTTCTAATGGCTGGAGTTGTTCCTCTTCCAACTTGCATATACATTCAACTTAAGAATAAAGTTACTGAACCTATTTTGTTCATAACTTGGGAACCTACTTTATAGATATTTTTGTGTGGAGTACATATTCAATGAATTCATCTGATGAAATTGCTTTCTGTTTGTCCCCTTGCCATCATGAACCTAGATGGCAGTGGAGGGAAAATTAGTGGTGGAAAATTTTCGCATTCTAATCACAGCCTTTTTTTTAAAAAAAAAAATTGAGGATCTTTGGCTCAGACTTTTCAGCTCAGCATTCATGAATTATGGATAGATGGTGACCCTAAAGGTTGACTGACTGTTCTGTAATCTCTCCCTTAAAAGGGATTTTGTTTCTCTGCCGGAAACAGAGTATTTGCTTGAATTTTGGGGAAATTAGCCTGAGACAATATCTTCTTTCATGTACCTTTGCAGACTGGATGTTAGAAGTTCTTCTGATGAGACAATATTTAAACAGGTTGGGTACTCCAGGCAGGAAGAGCAATTCTCCACAGCTCATTTGTTTTAAATAGACCACCATAAAGTGAATTAAAGACCCTACACTGCTAAGCATTTAGGTGTGTCTGTGTTTTTGCTTTTTTAAAAAGATAGGTGCCTAATGGATCATTGGAACTCTCTCCAATGCAATTTAAAAGCAATTATAGAGTCATTTAGTATCTTACAATCTTATTTACTGTATTAATGAAGCATTAATACATTACCCATTGTTTCATTTGATATCAGGGAAGCTATTATAATCCCAGCTGTCAACCAATTAAAGACATTTATTTACTTAAACACCTGTATCGTAACTCAATAACCAATCATTTAATAGATAACTGATTTTCTTTTTTTAAAAAAAAACCAACAACTTGTATCTTGCTCAGTGCTATGTAAATATGGAAACAGTAGTTTTATAAAGTCTTCATCCTTGCCAATGAGTACTGTGCCTCAACAAACTCCCATGATCTCATAGTACTGAGCCATGGCAGTAAAAGTGATGTCAAACTCCATTGATTTTAAAGTGTAGATACAGCTGTAGACTCAGCTGAAATACCAATTGGCACTCTATTCTTAGGAATCAAGAGCCAAAGCTTCTACAGAGGAGGGAGTGGAGATCATGCAGCTCCCAATGCATTCTTGAATTGTAACTCCCAGCAACCATAGCAAGTCTAGCTAATAATGAGGCAAATTGAAGCACCGTCACAATTCTTACTGTAGCTCCAGAGGTTGTGGAAATGTATAGTAGAGGAAGTGACTTGGGGCCATGTCTCTTAAGATTCTATCTTTGAATGTGATGAAGGGAGGATGTAGTATCTCGGAGTTAGCACAAATAAATGTTGGAGATTAGAAGATCAATTTATAATAATAATACACTTTATTCATATTCCGCTCTTCTCACCCCAAAGGGGACTCAGTGCGGATTATAGGACACATACAGCAGACAATTATTGCTGATTATGACATACAAGGCATACAAGGCATATATATATATATATATATATATATATATATATATATATGGCATGTTTTAGAATCCCAAAATGGCGATTCTTATATCAAATGGGGGGGGGGGGGTTGTTTAGTAAAAGAAAGACTTACAAAAAAAAATTCCAAAAATTTCTGAAATGTAACTTAATTACTTACGAAATTTTGTTAGTAGTTCTAAAGTAGGCAAAGCAGGGAAACAGGACTGATACTGTTTTAAACACAGGCAAATCAAGGGGCAACATTTCCCTTGGTTTCCTTGCAGGGAGATATAAAGCATTAATATATTATTAGCTTTCGACAGCTTAGGTTAGCTGGGGCAGGGCTTACAGCTGACTTACCCAAGTCAGCCCCGGGATTCGAACTTGCCAGTTCAGATCTTACAGCTTGCAGCTACAGCTTTTAACCACTGTGCTAAACCCCCGGCCCAATAATAACTCCAATTAAAATATGTGGTCGCCATTAAAGTTTTCTGCTGCCCTGGAGTCTAGAACATGGAACAATGACTTCGAACTACAGAAAAGGAGATTGCACCTTAACATTTGGGTGAACTTTTTGAAATTTCAGAACCTTTTGAAATTTCCAAATCACTTCGTTAATGGTGGGCGTGATTGCAAATACGCAATACGCAAGACTTGAAAGTTTGGGATTTGTAGTGTCTTTTTAGGCAACTTACAGCAAACAAAGAAAATGGCAAACAGCCTTGCCCTTTTTGCCTTGGAAGCTGATTTCACTACTTTAGGAAGGAGAGCTTGTGTTCAAAGAGTGGCTTGAATTGATGTGAGATCTAGTTCTTTTGAGGCAATGTGCAACACAAACTAAAAAATACTGAGGCCAGATAGACCAGCTACAACGTTGGCTTTTAAAAATGTTGAAGTGAGTGCTTTGTTTCCTTTGTGTTTCTCCTTCCACCCACGCCAGTCACCCACACACAACCCTCACGCTGCCCTCCCATTCCAAACCCAAACTGCAGCAACAACACACAAGCGGCAAGGCAGGTTGCCCAGGCAGGCAGGCAGGCAGGCAACAGCCCTTCTCCCAGTCCTTCTTCTCTGCTTGCTTGTCCACTGTCCTCTTCTTCCAACCTCCCTTCAACACAATCTCCCTTCAACACAACCTCCCTTCTTTTTGTCTTTCTCTTTCCTTTCTCCTTTTTCCCTTTTCGGCTCCGAATTAGCCTCTGAGCCATGTGCTCCCCCAAAACTTCTTTCCTGATTGGCCGGGAGGCAAGGAACTTCCCAGCATGCAAGCTGTTTGCCTCCCAGCAGGCTACTAGAGGGCTGAAAATACGCTGAATTATTTCTGACTCACTTCATGAGTTGTAACAAAAATGGTGGAAAAAGTTTCGGCAGGGCAAAGGGACTTCCAGTTTTGTAGATATCTCTTCGAAAAGGTAATTTTTAACAAAATTATTACAAGCAACGAGTTATCCGAGGCAACTCTATCCATGCCTATTGTAGACCACAAGATTTGGAAATACTCAAAACTATAATGAAACCGATCTTTTTCGGATGTTGTTTTTTGTACGTCATGCAACTGAAAGCAGTTTTATTATGAGCAAAATTTCAGGTTTCAGTGTCACAAATATGATAAATACCAAAATCAATAGGAAACTGGCATCACTATAGCTTTCTTATATTTTCCCAGGGATCCTCAGGGTTCTTCATTTTTTTAAAAAAAATTGCTTATGTAATTACTTTGAAGAACTCAAGTAACTACAGTGCAAATACCTGCTGGAGGGTGGAATTTCTCCTTACAGCCATGAATAATGGCAACACAGCAAGAGTTCTTAAGTCAACATTGATTCAATAGTGGGGGGACGGGGGGGGGGGGGACTCTGCTTTAAACATGGATTACATAATTTTAGCTGCATATGATTAAAGCTTGCAGGAGGAGAACGCTGAACGACTTCAGCAAAAGACCTCTGTAATTCTAATTTGAGGAGAAGTGCTGAATTTGCATGATGAAATTGAGCATGCCTGAATGTTTCAGGTAATATAAATAACAGCAAAAAGAAACCAATGAAAACTACAGTTCCAGTTGAGAGGGTGGGAAACTGGCAAGGAGAACTTGTATAATTAAATATGCATTCCGTTGGCTGTCTGCACTTGCAGATTTAACATAGCTTATTTTATTTTTAGTGGAAATGATTAATATAGTCTCTCGGTAAATCACTAGATCTCCCAATTCAACTTTATGTGTTGATCATAGAATTGCATTGGGCAGTGCTGTAGACAGGATTTAGATTGGGGGGGGGGGGGCTGAGTCTGAGTGAGAGAGGGTCTACCCTAGCAAACCTTTTGTATCATTATCCCAATATATTGAGCATGGTGATCAGATCATGATATGAATAAGCATAACAGTTTAAATAATGTACCAGTAAGGCCTCCTCACGGACCACCCTGAGAATTGGGGGTGGGGGGTGGGCTGAAGCCCCTCAAGCCCCCCCCCCAATCCTGGCTACATGCCTGGCATTGGGGACCTAGATGTTTCTAGGAAGGTGTTCCTTCAAGTAAAAAGGTGATTGTATTTATTTATTTCATATATAATACTGGGACCTCCATACTGTTTTCACCACAACAGTTAATATTCTTAAATATTAGTTTTCACTTACTAGGGTAAAGTTTTTCCCTGACATTCAGTCCAGTCGTGTCCATCTCTCAGGGTTGGTGCTCATCTCCATTTCTAAGCCAAAGAGCCATCATTGTCCATAGACACCTCCAAGGTGATGTGGCCAGCATGACTGCATGGAGCACCGTTATCTTCCCGCCGGAGCGGTGGCTATTGATCTATTCACATTTGTATGATATAGAAATGCTAGTTTGGCAGAAGCTGGGACTAACACTGGTAGCTCACGCCACTCTCCGGATTCAAACCTGCGACATTTCGGTCAGCAAGTTCCTCAGCTCAGCGGTTTAATCCACTGAGCCACCGCCTTTTAGTCAAATAAGTTCTTTGTTTATGGTATAAAGGTGGGCCAAAAATGTAATAAAAAGAAAATAAAATGCTTTAAAAACCTTGGTAAATATCAACAGTTACGACCAGGAATTACACAAAGTAGACAGCTCCGCCACCCAGCATGTGTCAAAACAAATTTAATATCGGCATGCAAAAATTTGTATATAGTAAAAGAGAGGAAGAAAGAGCATTTCTTAGTGAAATAGCTCCCAAAAAGGAAAATTGCTTGCAGTCATACAAACATTACGAGAAATGGGACAAGCATGCTATGCAAAAATGTGCACACATTTTCATCCATGAGCATCTTAGGGGGGAAAATGCAAATTGGCATCAAAACCAAGAGTTTAGAGCAACGGTTCCCAACCTTTTTTTATGTTATTTGTTTGATTTATTATTTATTTATTTATTTCGGGATTTTACCCCGCTCTTCTCAACCCCCAAGGGGGGACTCAGAGCGGCTTACAGTACGGCACAATTCGATGCCCACACAGGGATTCCCCCCTATGCCCTATCTAAGCATCTCTAAAATACTGGTCCCCAACCCTCACCCTTTAACTTATAATTCTTGATATTCCAAAAGTGAACTCCCATTTATTCATGACGACGAAGCCTTAAAGACCATTCACTTGGTCTAAACAAACTTCCAAAGAATATATCATCCACGAAAGAGAAAAATTAAAAGAACAAATTGATTTGAGTGATCTTTATCACATTCAGAGTAACTCAATTGTCCATCTTCAGTGTGTATATTTGGTGAGAATATGCAAAAATATCATTTTACCTGATGTTAATTTTCTTTTGGCTGATAATCTTTTAAAGAAATTTTCATACAAAAAATTTGGCTTACCTATGAAAGGAATAATGTTTTTTTGGATTTTTTCAAAGATTTCTTGCTACATTCATATGCAGAACAAAATACATTTTATTATATTTTTTGTATACTTAGTAACTTAGGAGATCCCTCATACCCCGAGGATGATCTCCTCCAAATGTAGTTGTCTTGCTAGTGGGTTCGTGGGTGGCTATGGAGCCCTATTCTCAATCCGCATGTTGTCCCATAGTGAGGACATTGGTTTCCAGGTGGAAGACAGTGCCGGTCAGGGTTGGCTTGACACACCTTCCTCTTGGCACGTTTCTCCCTTTCACTCTCCATTCATGCCTCTTCAAATTCTGCAGCACTGCTGGTCACAACTGACCACCAGTTAGAATGCTCAAGGGCCAGGGCTTCCCAGTTCTCATTGTCTATGCCACAATTTTTAAGGTTGGCTTTAAGCCCATCTTTAAATCTCTTTCCCGTTCTTGACTTGGGAATATAGTAACTGCTTTGGGAGATGGTGATCAGGCATTTGGACAATGTGGCCAGTCCAGCAGAGTTTTTGTATAGCTTGTAATGCTGAAAAAAATACTTAGAGGTGTTTGGAGTGTTTGGTATGACAGTTGCCCCGCTTTCAACTCTAATGAATGTCTGTCCTGGGCATCAATTATACTATCACCACAATCAGCCTGGGTAGAGGTAGCAGAAGCCTATGACAATATCTGTGCCCGTCTAAAAAACCATCTAACTACAACTGATAAAAAGGCCATCTTGAAGAAGGGCGAAGATTGGTTTGATGAGGAATGTCGATCCAATAGGAAGGCTCTGAGAATCTGTCTCAGGAAAATGAGAAAGACAGGGTCAGCAGCAGACCAGAGTTGAATGCTGAGATTAAGGAGGAAATATAAAGTAGTTATAAAGCGGGGGAATTATATGCAGCCTCAGTTTGGCGGGATCTGGAAATAGCAGCAAAGGGAAATAATACAGCTATATTTTGGAACTCGGTCTCCGGTATATTGCAAGAGAGGAAATCAATAGCGGCCAATTAAATCCCAGCAGACAATTGGGAACAGTATTTTGCCCAACTTTTTGTTCCTCCCACAATTAAGACTCCCTCCCAAGTGGGGGAAACAGGTCCAACAGAAGACCTCCCCGAATTGCCGCCAATTGCGACCTCAGAAATAAAAAGTATCAATAATTTAAGAACCAACAAAGCCCCGGGTGTGGATTTCCTCCCAAATGAGTTGTTTAAAGAAGAGATAGAATGGTGGGCCCCGCTGATCGCCGGTCTCTCTGCAACCACATCAACAACACACTCAACATCCCAGAGGGGTCAAAAGTGGCCATTGTGGTTCCAATACATTAAAAAAAGGATTCATCCACTCACTAGTTCACCTTACACACTCTTCACTGCTCTCTATGAGCGGGCTTTCACCATAATTTTCATTGTCACCAGGTCAACACTGTGTACATTCTGATTTCATTTTTAAACTGTATGTCCCATACAGTTATATATATATATATATATATATATATATATATATATATATATATACACACACACACACACACACACACACACACATATCTGTGTCTAAATAAGGCCTTTGTTTCTGTCTACAGGTATAAAGATATCAGCACCCAGGCCCGGATTATCCATTAGGCCAGCAAGGCCGTGGCCTATGAGTGTAAGCTAAGGGGGGCACCAGATCAAGGCCCAAAAAATGGTGATGACTCACGCCGAGTTGTCCCAGTGGCAGCTGCGTGGCACCCTTCCACACGGCGCCCCATTCACGCAGCGTAGTTGCCGCTGCCTGTGGGACAACTCGGCGTGGCCTCAGGAGGGAGGGAGGAGGAGTGCAGCCCGAGCGATGTCACTCCCTCTGGGGATGGGGCCTGAGCGACGTGACTCCCTCCGGGGGCGGGGCCCGAGAAACATCACTCCCTCCGGGGGCAGGGCCCAAGTGGCGACGCGCGAAAGAAGGCGTAATTCCAAAGTGTGGCCTAGGGCGCAAAAAGGTCTTAATCCGGGCCTGTCAGCACCTATCTGAAGCTTCCATGTGATTGTAGACTAGAAAACCCGCCGGAAAAATGCACAGTAAATTGGCAAGTGTGCTAAGAAAAGTGTAGATTTTGGGGGCAGCTCCCAGACCTTCTAAATAGATAGCATCAACTCCCTGTCTTATCCCTCTCCCAGCAGCATTTTAGTTCAAGTGGGGCTGATATTTCAGCCCATCTATATCCTTCCAGGTGGGACACAAAATTAAGATGAACCAAACCTAGAACCTGAGCAGGAAAACAGAGATCTATCTGGGTCAGTGCTGTAAATTAGAATGAAGGCATGTACTGGGGGTTGGTAACCCTTTGGTCAAAGTTACTCTTCATTGTCTGTTTGCCTTCTCAGTTTCAGGGATGGTCAACTGGCTCACTTGTGGTCCTCTCAGCATAAGATGAAATACAGAGGGACTTTGTGAAAGGTGTGCAGGAGTTAATGGAGAGGGAAAGATGGAAACACGAAGCAATATTAATCCCCTTCTTCTGGAGTGTGTTGATAGCTTCTAGGTTTTTAATAAAAAGAAATTCAAGAGAAGAGTTTTTAAGGTCAAGTACTAGAGATGCTGCATTAGAAAGTTTTGCTTTATTTTTTCTTCAAGATGTTAATATAAAGGAGCTGGCAAGACGCAAAATTCAAGCTCTTGGCTCGGAAATTTAATAATGTTTCCCACAGGCTCCCACCACTACATGTACTATCTGGGCCACACTTTACACAGGGGGCTTGGAGTGATAGCCAAGCTCAAATCAGCCTCCCATTGGCCACTGGAAGCAGATACACCACAGGAGCATGACTGGTGCCAACACTAGTCTCTTACATTGCCAAGTTAAATCATATTTATTCACCTAAACCAGGAAATATTGTTAAGTAATGGCTTGTAGAAATATGGATTTCTTTTAAATTGTCCTTCTCCCACTCCCCGAAGTTTCACTTACGTAGACCCTGTGAATACTGATAGGCTATGGCAGTGTTTTTCAAACATTTTTGAACCGCAGAAAAATCCTGGGGCACACCACCAACCAAAATGACACAAAATGACACTCTAACACAGACGGAAGCACACTCTGAGGCAGAGAGTTCCACTGCTGAACAGCTCTCACAATCACCCTCCTACACAGACATTCTTCCCTGTGATGTTTGCTTTTCTGCCTGCGCTGTTGAGCTCTCACTCACTCGCTCACTCACTCACTCACTATATAAATAAATGTAATGTTCATTTGTGGGATTAACATAACTCAAAAACCACTGGAGAAATTTATGCCAAATTTGGCCACAAAACATACTAATACTAACCCAAGGAGGGACCATCAGTCAAAAATTGATTTTGTCATTTGGGAGTTGTAGTTGCTGGGAGTTATAGTTCACCCGCAATCAAAGAGCACTCTGAACTCCACCAATGATGGAATGGAATCAAACTTCCCACACTGAACTCTCATAACCAAGATAAAATACTATAAGAGTTTGGTGGGCATTGACCTTGAGTTTTGGAGTTGTAGTTCACCTATATCCAAAGAGCACTGTGGACTCAAACAATGTTGGATCAGGACCAAACTTGGCATGAATACTCAATTTGCTGAAATGTGAACACAGATGGAGTTTGGGGAAAATAGACCTTGACATTTGGAAGTTACAGTTTCTGGGATTTATAGTTAACACACAATCAAATAGCATCCTGAACTCTTGTAACAATGGAATTGAACCAAACTTGGCATATTGAACTCTCATTACCAACAGAAAGTACTGAAAGTACTGCTTGGGAATTGACCTTGAGTGTGGAAGTTGTAGTTCACCTACACCCAGAGAGCACTGTGGATTCAAACAATGTTATGCTATGTTGTTGTTTGTTTTCTATCCAGAAACACAATGTTGGAAGGAGGCTCACCACTTTCAGGTCCCTAAAACAGGCATGGGAAAACTTCAGCCCTCTGGGTGCTTTGGACTTCAACTCCCACCATTCCTAACAGCCTGAGGCCCTTTCCTGCTTAAGTGGCTTAGGGGGGGGGGGAGGAAAAGGGCCTGAGGCTGCCAGGAAAGGTGGGAGTTGGAGTCCAAAACACCTGGAAGGTCCAAGTTTGCCCATGCCAGCTTTTGACAGAGACCTCTTCCTCCCCCATCCCCTTCCCGCCCTTTCTTCCCCCTCCTCTTGAACACTTACCTTTTCTTCTCCACTCGGTCTCCCTTCTTCTCAGCTTTGCTCTGCTCGCTTTGCTCACACTGCCGCTTTTGCTGCCATTTTGATCCGAGGGGACAGCATGAGCGTGTTCAGGAGGGGAGGGGGGAGGGGAGGGGGGGAAAGTGGGGCGAGAGCAGAGCGAGGTCCTGCAGAAGCGGCAAGAAGCCAGGCAAAGCCGAGGTTGGGAAGAAGGGAGCCCAAGTGGAGAAGAAAAAGTGTTTGGCAGGAGGGGGAAGAAAGGGCATTGGAGGTTCCAATTTCCCATGGCACACCTGATGATCACTCACGGCACACTAGTGTGCCACGGCACACTGGTTGGAAAATACTGCTCTAAATAAGGAAGCCCATTGCCACATGAAAATAAGTGGGTAACTAATGTCCTTCTGCATACACCAAAGGGCCGTTATATCAAATCAAGTGCTGTCATTGACCACTTTCAGCATATTTGTATGAAATTCTAATCTGTATTATGGATGAGAGTGTGTTTTTCCCCTCATCATCATTCATAGATACAGTAGATTTCAGAAAGTAATTATAACCTGCTAGAACATAATTCTATCCTGTATATGATGTAGGTGCCAAAACACCTTCACACCCTTACAGGGTTTTTTTTAATATGAAAGAATCTATTAAAGATAAAATTAAATACTTGGCACCTTTATCTTCACAAGTTTCACAAAATTTAATATGGCATGCTCCATAGCAGGTTCTTCTACACCGATTTTCACTTGGCTTAGCCCAAATATCTAAACCTACATAACAAAGAAAATACTGTCAAGTAGATCAGTTCTTTATTCTGGATTTTTAAAACAAACGTCCAAATTGCTGAACCAGTTTTCACCACTCATAATCTCTTTAAAATCCACAATAAAATATCAGAAAAGACATAAGGGAATAACCAGATAATCAGTGTAGTTTAGAGGTTTTAGTGTTGGACTACAACTTCAGGAGATTGTGGTTAAAATCTGTACTTGGCCATGTAAAATGACTAAGTGAATTTGGGCAAGTCATACTTTCTTAGCCTCAGAGGAGGGCAATGGAAATTACCCTCTGAAAAAATCTTGCCTAGTGTATAAGCATAATGGCCATGTTTAGCCTTCACCCTACACTTCTAGCCGTTTAATAGCTAGCGAAGAACAAAGAGGATCAAAGAAGTATATAATTAGATACAGATGGGTGGCATCATCTACTGAGGTCCTACAAAGTCCTTAAGAGATCTTAACAAACGCTGCCCATCACTGAACAGCTATGAAGGCAAGCTTCAGTAAACAAAAAAGTGAGTCTGATAAGGACTTGGGGGTGTAACACAGAGAGTAAATGTCAATCTTAAAAGCAACCCCAAAAAGCTAGAAAGGGATATGTTGGACTTAAGTCACTTATGTTGCTGACAGGGGCCACCCAATATTGTTGCTGTTATGTTTATTTATACCCTGCTTTTTCTCTTCACAAGTAGACTCAAAGCAGCTTACGTTCAAAGTATTTTGATACAATTTAAATCTAAAAATATAAAAACGCTAAAACAGAATTAAATATAAACTAAAAAAACATAACCAAAGCTAAAAACCAAAGCACCTCCTGACTTGATCTTTAAAACCACCTGTCAGAATAAAAAGGTTTTACCCTGCCTGCCTGTGGATGGTCAGCAGGGAGGGGGGTGGGCATTGTGGCTTCCCTGGGAAGAAGGGAGTTCCAGAGTTGAGGGGCAGCCACTGAGAAGCAAGGTCTACTCTCTCATTCTCACCAACCAAACTTGTGATGAAGGTGGGACTGGGAGAAGGACCTCTTCTGAAGATCTCAAGTTCTGGACAGGTTCGTACAAGGAGATGTGATTAGCCAAATAGCCTGGACCTGAGCTATATAGGGCTTTAAAGACAATAACCAGCACTTACTCAGCAACAAACTGGCAGCCAGTGAAGCTGCTGCAACAATGCGGTTGTCTGCTCCCTGTAGCCAGCCCCAGGGGGGTGGAGAGATAGCACAGCGGTAGCAACCGCTGTGCTGGCAATTTGAAGATTGCTGGTTCGAATCCCGGGCTGATTTGGACACCTAGCTGTGAGCCCTGTCCACTGTTTACCGAACAGTTTGAAAACAGCTCAGCTGTGATTAGATAAAACTGGGAGCCGGATTTTTTCAAAGAAGGGCTTACAAAGCCTAAATAAGTAAGATCGACTGTCCGAAGGTGGAATGAGGAAAAAACAGAGGCTCTCCGTCATGCGGATGAAGCAACAGCACCACTTTGTGACGTAATGACGCGATCACACCTGTGACACATCTGTGATGCAGCCCCAAAAAAATCCTTCTAAAATTGTATTGTTATATGTTGTATGTTGAATGTAATTGTATGTGGAACCGGCACGGACTGTCTGCCGTATGTGTGATGTAATCTGCTCTGAGTCCCCTTCGGGGTGAGAAGAGCGGAATATAAATGAAGTGTATTATTATTATTATTAGCTAAAGTTTCTGAGCCCTTTTCAATGGCAACCCCATGAAGAATGCATTACAGTAATCAAGATGGAATGTAACTAAGGCATGTAGCACCATGACCAAATCCATCTATAAAAAATCCTCCCCTCACCCAAGTGCTGGAAAACAATGTGCTGTGCCCAAATTCTGAGCAGAAATACCTGCATTCTTGCAGAAAAATGATAAAACTGCAGAAATTATTTGTTCTTGTGAAATAAATGACACTTAACGTTCTTGATGAAGGAGGAGACTTAAAGGAGTGAGAACAAATCTTCATATAGTGATTGGCTTCCTATTGGTTAGTTCTTTGCTAGAGCAGACCTATTCCATTCGTTGTTAATTAGTCTATCAATACACTGATTTATTTATTTATTCTACTTCTATACCACTCCTCTCAGCCCGAAGGCGACTCGAGGCGGTGTACACATGGCAAGGACTGCCCAAGATAAATACATCAACAGTTACTAACACAATCATATCATATACAAATTAGCAATTAAAGTTAAAACACAATATCAGCGTCTCATTATTAAGTCAATTTCCAATTGTGGCGGGGTCGTTCCTTAGGTCTCAATTTAATAATCATGCTACATCTGCAAATGCCTGGTCAAACCGCCAGATCTTGAACTTCTTGTGAAATGTAGATCTGATTGAATAGATCTACTCTGGAAAGGACTAATAACAGAATATAGGCCAAGGTATATGATTCACTTTGATATTAAACTGTGTTAAATGCTAATCCTTGTTGGTTTTAAGCATACCGTTCAGTACTAAGACCTCATCACATGTGAAAAATAATCATACTTTGAAACTTCTGTCCCAATTCACTCATGGAGCCACACGCCAAACATTGTATGATCCAGCATGGCTCTGTGGGTGAACTGGGATGGCAGCGTAATAGGACGCTGCACCACCAACAAGGTAGCCTCCCCGTGCTAGGAACAACAGGACTATTGTGGGATTAAGCCATATTTACGACACTTCCCTTGTGTAATGGTGAGCACTAGCTGCTAGCCAAGGCTCCAGGATTACCCTGCTGATGCCCCAATTTGCCATGAAGGCTGCTGAATCACAACGTTGGACCTCAACTATGTGATGAGGTCCCTAGCTGCAACAGCACACACATACACAGACATCTGAAAAGAAACGTTTTCCAATACTGGGAAAGTAAACATACTTATGTATGGTGAGATGGGCACAACAGTTTTTGTGTGATTTCAGGATTCAAGCAGAAATACATTACATAATGTATTCCCGAAAGAAGACTTTTCATAGAATTTTAATATGTGTGTATATGTGTGTCAGTTTAAAAGTTGTCAGTCAAAGGTATATCCTGCCAATTTTTCCAAATGCTTAAACAAGTACTGGAGAACCACTCAAAGTAATTCACTGCATTTATGCATTACACAAGCATTTCTTTTCTCAATCAAAACATAGCGCTGCAATTTTCTTTACAGAGTTAGTTTTAACAAGCTGGATTGTGTCCAACTCTGGATCTTCCAAGAAAGCAATTTTGTAAATGGAAAGCTGCAGATTTGTTCTAGTACATCCACTTGTACCAGAAAGTCTATGTGATGAAAGAATGAGAGGTAGTGCAGGTGTCCTTCTGAAAGTGCAATTCTGCACTTAACAATTACTTACCTAATCAATTGGACACTGTTAACACTTTAATTTGTGGTAAAGTTAAAAAGGTACAAAAGAAGAGTTTCACCGGAATTCTGATATTCCTAACTTAAAGGCAACATTTTCAATGGAATAAGATTAGGGTGTCCAAAACAGTCAAAGATGTGGAAGCCACCCTCCTAAAGAAGCATCTTAGGGAGTTGGTTGTTTTTACTGTGGAGAAGAGAAGGTTCAGCCATGTTTAAATATTTGAATGGATGTCCTATTGAGGAAGAAGCAATTTTATTTTTTTGCTTCTCCAGAAACTGAGGGTACATCTTGATTAGCCTGAAAAGGTGATGCTGGTCCAGAGTAGGGCATCCTGGATCAGCTTCTCTGAAGGCTAAACTGTGCAGCAGTAGCTAAATATGTGTATAATACAGTCGAACCCCCTGTTAATCAATGGATAAAAGGATAAAGAGGCAATGCGATGGGCAGTCAAACATAAATCAATATTGTATTATAGACATCAGCATTGTGATACACAAGTATCCAAACATGAACAAATAATATGGTGCAATCCTCTCACTTTAAGGAAATCAACGGCCGTTGCATGCAAGCGTCCCTCTATATATAACAAAGCAAAATACAAACAGGTAGTACTGGGACTTCCCAGCAAAGCAGTCAGTGGCACTACAGGACACCAAATAGGTCCTCACAATGAAAATGAAAATAAGCAAAGCCCCCCGTGTGACTTGTGGCTGAAAAGCCTTCAACCCGGGATTCCGGGCAAGAGCACAACAAACAGGCGCGTCGGTCGGGACGTGTCTCCGCCCTTCCAAAGGTGGGGGCCGGAGTGCAGTTGACTGTAAACAAGGATGCTCGTGAGCGTTGCAAACGGCCTGGCAAATGCAGCGTGGAGAGGTTCCCAAGTAAATAATGGTTCCAAGGTGGAGGAGGTGTGTCGTCGACGGGATGAAGTGCCTAGATCTTTCCCGTTTCGGGTCCTTCCTCAGGACGATCCACACCCGGGAATATACACAACTGTACATAAAATAAACACAATATAATGCCTCTTAAAGGAACATAGGTGGGTCGATGGGCAGGGTAGGAAAGGGTAAGCTTACCAAATGTTGTTTTCAGGTCCCCCCAATGGGAGAAAGCCGCTGATGCGGTCGAAGGAAAATAAAGGGCCAAATGGCGCAGTGACCGAAGGTCCGGTCCAGGCTAAAGCCTCCCTGGAGGCTATATCCTAACAGGAAGATGGGATACAGCTGGAGCCCCAGCGGGTGGGTCTTGGTGCAGTAATTTAATTCAGTAAAGCATTTAAACTGACAGGCTCATTTAAACCGAAAGGTTGCTCACAGGCACATTGTATAATATGTTTCAATTCAGTTTTGAGTAAGGTGGATTGTAGGTCCATGTGGGGTTGCATCTCCACTTTTTCTAATCCAACGAACTTAAAATCCGGGATGGATTTGTGGACTTCTTTGGGACTTATCCGGATAAAACGGAATTCCACTTCCAGTAGGGACTACGAGAAACAAGCCACTGTTCTGATGGACAACTTCAGGAAGAGGGGTTATCCCATCGACCTAATCACCCGTGCCAAACACAAAGCCGACGCAACACCACGAGAGGATCTCCTCAAATACAAAACTAAAACCACACCAGATAGGCTCATTTGGCCTCTTAAGTTCACTCCTCAAAGTAGACAAATTCTCAATGTGGTCAAACGTCATTGGCCCCTTGTGGCCGATGTTGCAGGATTGGATAAACCTCCGATGCCAGCATTTAAACGTACCACCAACATTGGAGACTGGCTCACCCACTCAGATTTGGGGGCCAGGAGGAAGACCACCAGCAGCTTCCAAGCTGGAACTTTCAAGTGTGGGCATTGCATTTGTTGTGACTTTGTGAGCCCCTTGAAGCAGATTCAAATTCCGGGCACGCCCAAGACCATTAAACTCCATCAGTTCTGTACATGTGCCACAGAAAAATGTGTACCTCCTTTTTGCTCGTGCCCCTCCTTTATGTGGGGTTACCAAACGCCAGCTGAGGGCGAGGATTAGGAACACAGACTGAAAATCCTCTCTGGTAATGAAGACGTATACTTATACAAACACTTCAAAGAAGTCCACAAATCCATCCCGGATTTTAAGTTCGTTGGATTAGAAAAAGTGGAGATGCAACCCCACATGGACCTACAATCCACCTTACTCAAAACTGAATTGAAACATATTATACAATGTGCCTGTGAGCAACCTTTCGGTTTAAATGAGCCTGTCAGTTTAAATGCTTTACTGAATTAAATTACTGCACCAAGACCCACCCGCTGGGGCTCCAGCTGTATCCCATCTTCCTGTTAGGATATAGCCTCCAGGGAGGCTTTAGCCTGACCGACCTTCGGTCACTGCGCCATTTGGCCCTTTATTTTCCTTCGACCGCATCAGCGGCTTTCTCCCATTGGGGGACCTGAAAACAACATTTGGTAAGCTTACCCTTTCCTACCCTGCCCATCGACCCACCTATGTTCCTTTAAGAGGCATTATATTGTGTTTATTTTATGTACAGTTGTGTATATTCCCGGGTGTGGATCGTCCTGAGGAAGGATCCGAAACGGGAAAGATCTAGGCACTTCATCCCGTCGACGACACACCTCCTCCACCTTGGAACCATTATTTACTTGGGAACCTCTCCACGCTGGGAAGGGCGGAGACACGTCCCGACCGACGCGCCTGTTTGTTGTGCTCTTGCCCGGAATCCCGGGTTGAAGGCTTTTCAGCCACAAGTCACACGGGGGGCTTTGCTTATTTTCATTTTCATTGTGAGGACCTATTTGGTGTCCTGTAGTGCCACTGACTGATTTGCTGGGAAGTCCCAGTACTACCTGTTTGTATTTTGCTTTGTTATATATAGAGGGACGCTTGCATGCAACGGCCGTTGATTTCCTTAAAGTGAGAGGATTGCACCATATTATTTGTTCATGTTTGGATACTTGTGTATCACAATGCTGATGTCTATAATACAATATTGATTTATGTTTGACTAAACTGTGCAGCACCAAACTGAATTGATCGTTGGATGTGGCTGCATTGCTCTCTACTATCATTACCTTCCAACCCCTGAAATAACGAGGCAGACAACAGTAATTGGATCAAATTTGGGCAACCTTTATTTAAACGTTACCTATTTAAGTTTAACTTCACTAAACTCAGGTGTCAAGGGAACTAGGTGTGGCACTGGGAAACTCCCCTGAGTCCCCTATAACACAAAACTGGGCAACTTCTCAAGGAAACACAAGAAAATCGGACTCTCAAAATTTCAGGACCCCTCACCCTTAAACTGCCATCCAGGTAAGTGTATTTGTGCACTGGCCCAACCAACTTTGAGGAGTGCATGAGTGAATATGGGTCTATGGATTACCCTAAACTATTTACGCTGTCCTAATTAAAGAACTACCATCCCAGCTAGCCCCTAAAACAGTATAGGGTAGGCAAAAAAACAACCTAGAACATAGAGGGGGTAAAATTCCTACCCGGCCCCCTAATGGCGACCACTATACTGTCAACTGGGCGGGAGTGGTGGGTCAACACCTAAAATAGGAATGATGCAGGAGGCTGCCCCAATGCTCTAGGCAGCCTCCACCCATTCCCCAGAAGGTTCCATCCATGGAACCAATCACCTCATTTCGTGGGAGGAGTCAATAACCTTTCCCCACCGACTGCATAGGCAAGGAAAGGGCATGATGACTGAATGGCCTAGTCACAACTTTAAATGTATTTTGAAGCAAAAGTTTCACATAATATCACATAGTTTTGTACATAAATCAGCATTTCCTGTCCCAGGAAAAATCATTTTCCTAGCTGGGGAAACAACATTTTCTGCACAGAAAATGCATTTCCTACGGACAAATAAATATTATTTCCTGTACAGAGTGGTATTGCTCAATGTACAGAAATGTTGTTTTTATAAGCAAATCAAGTGTGTCTTTGCCGTAGAATAAATCTACCATTATGACATTTTCTGTGTAGAAAAATCAAAGAAATACTATATTTTTCACTAAAATTCTATTATAGAAAACTTTTTGCTTATATATATATATATATATATATATATATTTATATATATATATATATATATATATATATACTTTATTTATATTCTGCACTTCTCACCACAAAGGGGACTCAGAGCAGATTACAGTACATATACTTTGCAGACAATCCCTGCAGCTCAACATATGACATATAAACATGTGACATTTATCACAATACAGAACAGTACATACATTTGACATTTTTAGACAAACAGAGGCAAACTTTCTGGCCACCAGGGGGAGCTGACGCATTCCTCCTCACTCTCAGCGTTTCCTTCCAGCGTAGTTTTGTTGTTTCTTCCGCATTCCTCAGCAATTCTTTATGGCATCATAAATCAGTCTAAATTTGCCTCCCCACTTAATGTGGTACCTTTATCTCCTACTTGACAGATGTAACTGTCTCTTGGGCTGCAAAGGTCGGCAGCAGGCTACACTTAAGGTCGAGAACCCACCTCGACCCAGGCAGGCCTTGAACTCATGACCTACTGGCCAGAGAGATCTTATGCAGCTGACACTTTGCCAGCTGCGCCACATTCCTGGTGCCATAAATATTTAAGATGAAAATATGGGAAACAAGACTGTGCAGCCATACCTCCTCCTCATCTGTGTGTAAGCAAATGCTGAGAGAGAGAAAGGTAGGGCAAATTGAATATGCTTCCTTATATGATAAATAAAAGGCATGAAATTAAAGTCCACATTACAAGGCAAGAGTAAATAGCTTGGAATCTGATCATAAGATTCAACTTGTGCAAAGCAAATGGTCTCAAAAAGTGGATGCGTGGATTATAGCCTAAGCAATCAGAGTTAAAAACGATACTTCCTTAATGCCGGCTACTTAAATGCTGTTACAGTAAATCTGAAATTTGATCAGCCCTTTTCAGTCTGTGAGGAACTTCATAGCACTAAGTAGGTTATACTGTAGCCCAAATCCCCATCTCACTTTTTTTTAAAAAACTAGCACAAATAGGACAGTTACACAGGTTGTTCTTTTAAGTGAAAGAGGGACTTGATTAGGCCAAAAAGAATGATTGGATTTATTATTATTTATTATTTATTATTTCATACTTGTCTGCCCCCCCAACGGCTCGGGGCGGCTCACAGCAAACATAAAAAACACAGCAGGAAGAAACATATCATAAAACTGCAGCAAAAAAAACACAATCAAAAGTTAAACCACAATTTAAAACGGCAGATAAAATCACAATAGACCGCATGTCGAACAATTGCGGCAGCAAACACACAGTGCAAGATGGCAAGTGTAAAGGAAACTGCAATTCAGCCAACTCCGAATGCCGGCCGAAATAGCAGAGTCTTGCATGCTTTCCTAAATGGGAGAAGGCTCTGGGTGGCACGAATGTCGGCGGGTAGAGCGTTCCAAAGTGTTGGAGCCACAACGGAAAAAGCCCGCCGACAAGTTGGAATCAGATGGTGAGTCTTAACGCTAGGAATGACCAGGAGGTTTTGCTCTTCATAGCAAATGGGACTTAGATGATGCTTGTACTTTTCCCACTGATGCTCAAGGCTTGCAAACATCCAATCTAGTGAAATGAACACAATGTATCATCAAAAATTCCATAGGTGATAACCAGTTCATGGGTGGTCAAGTGACATCACAGAGTGGACAAGATGATAAAAGCTGTTAATATGGAAGGACACCTAAGCTAAAAAAAGACTGTAGCAGTTTGCTTTGGTCTGAGCCTACTAGGAAGGATGAGATTCCATTCCTCCTTTGTGCCATGACAAACAGTATACATTCACAGAGACAACATACATTTGTATAAAAATATGCATTTATTTACATAAAACAGCAGACTAGTATAAGCTTACCAATTTAAAAATTCAACAGACACAGCAAGCTGTAGTAAAAACAAGCTGTGTCCTCCTTGTCATGGGGGAGAGGCTTGCGCACCCTAATGAATTTGTGAGCTATACTGGTGGTGGCATAATAGTCACCGGTAGGGCCTCCCATGCCAGACAGGTCACAACCGAAGGGTCTGACAAAGAATGTCAATGGGCAGGATGGGCTCTCTAGCCTTTTGGCAACCATCCTAAGAGAAGGAAACCTCTGATTTCAAACCCGGGCAGATAGTGCTCATCTAACCCTGTAAGGTCAGCCATCTAAGAGAAGGTAACTCTAATCAAACCTACGACCTGAGGACCTCGCTGCCACCGTCCAAGCTTGCTAGGCCCCGGCAGATGAACCTTTGGTTTAAAGGGTGAGGCCAGTTCTGTGCACGATGTGCTCCACCAGAAAAATCCATTACACAGGCTCAAGGGAAGCATCCAACTTCTGAAAAAGCCCTGTTAGTCATCAACGCATTTGTAGAAAGCATGGGATGAAGCCTTGCTTTCGGTCCCACCTTCTTCGCAAGCGTGGCTGGTGGGGAGGAGGGACAAGGTCTTCTCTGTGGGGGCCCCTCGGCTGTGGAACTCTCCCATGTGATGTTAGATCTGCCCCCTCCTTGCTGTCCTTCAAGAGGCAGGTAAAGACTTGGATCTAGAACAAAACTTTTCCAGAGTAGGTTGTGATTGATTATAGTACGAATTGAGTGACCACATTCACAGATCGAGTTGAATTTGTTTTAAATGGCTGTGTGATTTGTATGTATGTATTTGGTGATTTATGTTTTAATATATTGTTGTAATAGGTTTTTAAATTGTATAGCATTGAATTTTGCTGTAAACTGGTCTGAGTCGTTCTATAGAGGTGAGAAGGTCGGGGTACAAAAAATTTAAATAAATAAATAAATAAAATAAATAAATAATTCCTGAATCTTCATTTGCAAAGAAAAGCCAAAGGAAGGAAGGAAAGGTACTATCTCAGCCCATAAAGTGCTCACATAAATCAGTCATTACATTATCAGGTTTCATGGTTAAGGATCTAATCATGGCCCAAAGACTTGTACAAAAAGCCATGTTTTCACATGTGTCCGGAAAGCTTTGGAGTGTGGGGGCTAATCTGATCTCTTTAAAGAGGGCATTTCAAAGCCAGTTGGCCACTACTGAAAAGGCCCTCTCTCTCGTCCCCACCAACTGCACTTGAGTCAGAAATTGGACTGAGAGGACCCCAGCAGATCTTAGAGCTCACACCGGTTCATAGAGGGAGATGTGGTCTCGAAGATAGGTTGGATCCGAAGCGTGTGTTCCCTGTAGGTCCACGGCATTGTTGACATGTATACCTTATCTCTACTTGAAGAATTATCTACTGTGCAATGCTGATCATTTGAGGATTTCTACATTTGTATCTACTATCACCCGAGGAAGACTCAATGTAGTCGAAACCGGTTGTGATTTATAAACTCTGGATTCCAAAAAAGACTGACATACTTGGTTTGGTTGTTGACAAACTTTGGTTTAAAAAGGACTTTAAAACTGGCATTCTGCTGTAGGAATCAGCTATTTATTTCATATCAAGAAGTTGGTGATTAAGAGAGGACTTACAAACTTTGATTTGTCATTGATAAACTTTTGTTTTTCAAAAAGGACTCGTAAACTTGTGTATTTTTCTGTAGGAATTAATTGTTAATCCCACATAAGGGATTTTTTTGGTTTAGAGATTTGCATTGTGAATTGCTGTTGAGCATACTCTGTACAAGCTGCTAGTACATTGTATGTTGTAGTACTATAGCATAGATACCACATTCATTCTTATGATTATATAACTGTATTACTTTTTGTTGTAAAGTAGCATCATGCCCTTGTACTTCGGGGAATCTCTTCTCTCTATTCTTTATATGTAATAACCTGCATTTTGAATTGGGCCCATCCAACAAAATATGCCATCTTTATGTATTTTCTAGGTCCTCCAGCATGATTCTATGATATTCTTGGGCAGAAGTCCTCAATCCCGACAGGGTTTTTTCTTCTTCACATGAATCCTAGAAGGTATTCCTTGCGGATATGGGAGCCATATTGTAATAGGGCTTGAGCTTCCATAGATTTTGGTACCCACAGGGGGTATTGGAATCAAATATAGCTGATATTAAGGGCTCAGTGTATAGTGGTGTTTTTCTCGATTTTCTTAACATTTGATGTAGTTATATATTTATTTTTTTCTAAAAAGTGTGATTTTGAAGCAGACACTTCATCACAGGCATTCCTTATTCTGCCATCTTGATTGATATCCTTACATTGTAATTGTAAGAAAGACAATGGTAATTATTTCACCATTTTATACATAGACATATTATAATAATATAGCAGAAACATACAGGGTGTGACTCGTATTTGAAATTAAGCCTTAAACTAGATAGGTATGTTTCATTTTTAAAGATGTCCCTGATTCAAACCTAAAAAAATATTTCAGAATTTGCAACAAGGCAACATTTGCATTAGGAAGAAATTACCGATGATAAGAGCTGTTCCGCAGTAGAATACAGAATGGGGTTGGACTGGATGACCCTTATACTTTTTTCTGACTCTATGTTCCTATGAATTGATGGTGTAGAGCAGGGCTGTCCAACTTCTACGGGCCCAAGGGTCAGAATTCCGGTCACTGATCACCTGGGGGGCCAAAGGGTCTGCCTCCGCCCTGCCTCTGCCCCCTCCCTCAGCTCCGCCCTCACCCCTACCCCAGCTCCGCCCCCTCCCTGGCTCCAATTGACTTACAATTGACCTTGAGTTGTGGAGTTGTAGTTCACCTCCATCCAGAGAGCACTGTGGACTCAAATAATGATGGATCTGGACCAAACTTGGCATGGATACTCAATATGCCCAAATGAGGACACTGGTGGATTTGGGGAAATGTTTCCTAATACCTTTGAGTTATTTGAGTCCACACTCAAATTGGGACACACCAAAAAAACCCAAACACCTCAATGCCGTTGCAGGGCTTGATGGGGCCTCCTTTCCCAGAGGCTGGTGGAGGAGGCCCAAAGAGCTCCCTCCCTCCCTGAAGGGAAAACAAGCCGCGGGGGCAGGCACAAAGAAAGCCACGTTGCGCCCTGCACGCAGGGGAAGGCAGCACAACAAGGGGGAGGGGGCGCAGAGGAAGGGAAGAAAGCGTCGCCAAGGAAACCGCCGCTGAGGGACACCCCCTCTCACCCAACGTCCCACTATTTTTTGATTGATTGATTCGAGCCAGGCCCTTCCTTACCCATACTGCGGGAGCTCCAACACAGGGCCGAAGTGCCAACGCCGCCGCCGTCCCCGAAGAGCCCCGCTGGAGCTGAGGCCAAGCTCAGGCCGGGCACGGCGGCTCTCCCATCCGCGGGGTGGGAAGCGAGGGCCCTCCACAGAAAGAGGACGGAGCCAGGAGGGGCTTATCCTGCCTCACTCCACTCCTCCCTCTCTCTGAGGAAATGGAGGCTGGCCTGGAAGCAGCCACGAGGGAGGAGAAGGCGCGCGCCCAAGCCGGCCGCAAATTCCACAGGACCCGAGATTTCGGCAGCTATCGCGAGACTATGCAGCCACAGAGGGGATTTCGACCTCCCTCGAAATCCCGTCTGTGGCTGGCGTATTTATTTATTTATTTATTTATTTTATTTATTTACTCGGCTTTTATGCCGCCACTCCCACATAGGCTCGGGGCGGCTCACAGCCAGAAAGCAAGACAATACACAAAAAACATATACACTCTAAAATGCAATACACAATGCAAGATAAAAATACACAATAAAACATCATTAAAAACACAGTTAAAATAATTATTTTTGCGATGCTTGCCTAAACCCGGAAGTAGGTATTTTTTTTAAAAAAAATAATTTGTATTTTATTAAAACAAGTTAGGGGGCCGTAGGGAAGGGGCTCGGGGGCCGTGTACGGCCCCAGGGCCACCTGTTGGACAGCCCTGGTGTAGAGCAGTGATTTTCAACCTTTTTTGAGTCGCGGCACATTTTTTATATTTACAAAATCCTGGGGCACACGTCAACCAAAATGACACAAAATGACACTCTAATACAGTAATACATATAGTTAATATGTTTTTAATGTATTTATACACTCGCTTAGTGTGAAACCTGGGCCTGTTTCGATGAACACAAAATAGATATCCTGGCAGGAATGGTAGAAAGACACATACAAAGCTCTTGTTCAACACGCAGCTGCAGCACTAACTCTAACTTTGTTTACTTAGCTGCGTCTGAGCGAATCCAAGATGGCACGACCATAGCACTCTTGCGTCACTTCTCAGGTGACGCGAGAGTGCTATGGTTCCATTTCTTAAAGGGACAGATGTGCCTTATAGTTTATATATGAATGAAGTTCGAAAATAATTCCCCAAGGCACACCTGATGATCTCTCACGGCACACTAGTGTTCCGCAGCACACTGGTTGAAAATCACTGGTGTAGAGCACTGGTTCCCAAACATAGGTCCTCCAAGTGTTTTGGACTTCAGTTTCCACAATTCCTAATAGCTGGTAAGTCCAAAACTAATGAAGACAAAAGGTTGGGAACCACTGGTGTAGAGTAAGATGAAAATGTGTATCATAAGATAAGGTCTGAGTACACACATATATAAACAATTATCATACTCCTCAACCATTAATGGCATTTTAAAGCCCTCACAGGGTTCAGAAGGAGATCGGGTAGATGGCTCTGCCAGTTGAAGAGAAGCCTAATGATATACTGTGCTGTTTTTCTGCACAAACAGCTCCACATTTGCTGCACCCTGCCTTTTTCTTCCAGTCTGAAATCCAATCCTCCTTCACCGGAGGAGCCACATTGTTATAAATTCCATTTAACTCCATATGTATGACATAATTCAGTAAACTATTCTTCCTCGATTACTAGTTCATAATTGCATCTAGCAAATGGCACTTTCATATCAAAAATACCTGATGAAACATATTCTTAGAAAGGTATATTTCTCCACTTTCATAGACAAATTGTGTATAAATGCAGAGTGGGTCTGTGTTGCAGGCATCTAAATTGGCACAAATAGAAATGTTGCTATAGAGAATACTTTGGCAAATAGCATTAGCAAATTATCTGGAATGCAACTGTGGGAATCAAAGCCTTCTCCTTAAGCTAGTAGCAGTGTCTCCACTGATTTAAAAAGCCATATATCAAAATTAATTCTGTTTAGTGCCTGAACCTGAGCCCCCACCACAATAGGGCTGAAACACAGTGCATTGTTGCAAATTGACATTTTTGCAAATTGAAAGTTATAGTTGTGGAACATTTCATCAGATGAATGTTCATGATAAGATGCTTATAGGTGCCAGCAATGAAATATCAAACAATTTTTACACTTCATGTGAATGTGACAACAGTCACTGTGAAAAATAAATAACTATGGCTCTTGAATAATGTGTACCTGCATCCTTTAAAACCCCACACAGGGTAAAAAAAAATAAAGCCAATGTGATGGGACCCAAGTCTATATCTAATATATTGAAGCATCAGAAAACAAATGTATCACTCTCCCAGCCATCAATGTGGACAATCTTGGAGTGTTTTGGATTTCCAGTTAAGTGATACTCAACTTGTATTCATATTTTGATGACTGTATTCCAGTTAAGGAAGTTCCCAGGATTAGGAGCAGGCCCGGATTACCCATAAGGCCACCCTAGGCCATAGCTTAGGGTACAAGCCGAGGGGGGCGCAGTTCACAGACCCCAAAAAAGGTTGAAACAAAACCGCAACGTGCGGCATGGAGATGACTCTCTCTCTTGGGGGAGGGTGGTGGGAAAGCGCTGCGAGGGGGCGGGTGAGGAGGGAATGGCGTCCCCCCCCCTCACCATCGCCTCCATCACCTTGTGAAGAAAGGAGGGCACGAGGTGGAGGGAAGCCCCCAGGGCCGCTGCCGGGCATGTGTGGCACCCAGGAACTCAATAGTTCCTGGGTGCCGCGCATGCCCGGCAATGGCCCCAGGGGCTTCTCTTCCTTTCTCCTCGCTCGCGCCCTCATTCCTTGACCCAAGGAAGGAGGGTGGGAGGAGGAGTAGGTGGGGGAAAGCCCTGCCCCGGAGCCGCTGCTGGGCATGCGCGGCACCCAGGAACATGGTGGAGGAGACAGAGGCACTCGCGCCCTTCTTCCTTGACAAGGTAGAGATTGGTTTGGGGGTGTAATTCCAAAGTGTGGCCTAGGGTGCCAAAAGGGGTTAATCTGGGCGTGATTAGGAGAAGGACAAGCAGAGAGAAATATGAAAAATCCTGAGTAGCATAGTATAATTCTAGGCATTATTCAGACAATAAACATCGCATTGCAAGAAGCAGTAGTGCAACATAGGTTGATTTTGTTCCAAATTTACTTAAAGTATTGTGTCCATTTCTGGGCTACACAATTTAAAGGTCTTATTGGCAAAGGTGAATGTGTTCTCAGGAAAGTGTATCAAGAATGAGAAAGAGCTCAAACAGGAAAAAAATGAAGAAATGAGCTATTTTCATTTGGAGAAGGCATGATCAAAGAGGTGATATCTGGAGAACTATCATTTGGAGCATGGGATAGATTTTTATTGTGTTGCTCCAGATTTTGACTAAACATTAAGAAGAACTTTCTGACAGTAAACTGTTCAACAGTGGAACAGACGGTCAAAGAAGATGAAGTACTCCTTTTTGTTGGCGACATTTAAACAGACGCCGGATGGCCACCTACAGATTTCCTGTTTTGGCAGAAAGTTGTACTAGAAGACCTTTGAGATTTCGTCCAACTCTTTGATTCTAAGACACTCATTGGCTTCTAGCCTATTGTAATGCTTCTCCGATAGCTAAGAGGTCATGACTGAGAAAACAGGAAAGTTTAAGAAGTGGATATACAAAGAGGGAATTGGAGACAAGCTGAGAAACATGAAACTGCAATGATGAATGGAGTCCTCTTCTATGTTGTCAAGGAAATGTGGATGTTGAGGGCACATGAGGATATTATACATCCAGGAGATATAGTTGAAGTTCTTATTTCTTTTGACCTGATGCCTTCACTGTCATAGCATGAAGTCAATGTATATGAACTGCAGAGTACAAATTAATAAAACTTAGTGCTTTACCTCGACAACTATTTCTGCACTGATTCCCATTTTCAACTTTCACAGGTTACATGCCAGACAAAGACAGGAACACCAATCTACTTTTAGAGCTGCCAGGTCAGCAGTAGTTGAGACCAGGGCATGGGACCTTGTGATGTCAAGCAAGGGTGGATTGGAAATGCTTACAGGCAGTTTGACTATTCAGATTTTAAGTAAGACCCATTGAACAGGTAATAAGACAACCCGGAGAGGAGACGTATTTTCCCTTGGCTGGGCAGGCATTGAAATGTTTCTAGCTCCATATGGAATTGTCTATCTTGGGTTTGGGGAAGATAATCTCTTTAGAAGATTTTTTTTTCCTGACCATGCACCACTGTTATTAGGGCATGAACAATAAGAGGGTTCATGTTGCTGGCTTGTTCCAAACAGTCTGTTGTGCCAGCCATTTCTTGCTATAGCGTTTTTTACTCTTTTGGATGCATCCACACCACACAAGGGCAGCATGCATAGAAATGCCTGTATGCCAAGTCAGACCACCTCATATACAAAAATGGAACAATGCCCTTTTTCTTTGCTACTCAGTCACCTCGAGTTTTAGCTCCCTGTCTGAGCAGCTAGTGAAGCACTGACCATTTCCATCAGTTGGGATGGTTCATCCTCCATGCTGAATGTGATTCTCCGTAAGATGTTTTACCCTTGAGGACGACACTCTATTGTGAACTTGAGCCCTGAGGAAGACTCAGAAAGAGTCGAAACGGCCTGCCAGCCAGCTCCAGAGAGAGCTCCTGCCGTAGGCAACTTCCCTCGCGGCACGTCTTTGGCATCGCCGCTTGGAATTTCTGTTTATTTCTACGTGGTTTCCTTTTGATCATTCTCGGCACTTACTTGCACCTATGGTCTACGATTTGGGACATACCATTTTGACACCCCTGTCCACGGAACGCTTCTCAGTGTATCCGGTTTGCAGCTTTGTTACACTCATGCGGCACTCCTGGATCTCTATGGTTTGAACTTACCGCATTCTTTGGGATTTACCATTATACAGACTCACCTTCCTCTTTGTGACTGCGTTGGGTCCAAGCCAAGCTATCAGCAAAGGTACTTTATCTGACTGGAACCCAAGCGTCTTTGCTTGACTTGGAACTCTTTATATAACTATGAACTATGAATGACTGAGTTGCCATACATGATTCCAGGTCCTGCTACTTTCTTAATAAGTTGAACTGTATATGTAGAACTTCTGGCTCCATATGGAATTGTCTATCTTGGGAATAACCTCTCAGGAGAGTTTTGGCTATGTATTCTTAATTAACATGGGTTTGGACCTGATGACCTTTCTTCTCCCTTCCAACTCCATGATTCTAAAGATTACTGAACTAATGGTTGTCAACTATTTTGAATTCCAAGCAAGAGTATACAATCATTAAACATTATTTATTTCAAATTAATGAAAGCTAGATTAGCACAAAGTCAGAAATCACATTTTCAATCTTTTCCCAACTCAAGAATTTACAATTATTTCAAAGGATGTCAGTTTAATTTTCTACTATCTAAGATGCAGTCATTTGGATGGGCAGATCTCCTTCCTGGCATTTAAGAAACCAGTAGTCTGTTTGCTCCTTGTATTTAATTGAACATGCAACATATTGATTAGGAGGGGTTTGCAAAACAAAAACAACCCCCTCCCCACCACTTTGCAAATAATTAGAAAACGTCCAACTAGTCTGAAGCCAGTCAATCAACAGACAAAGAAATTGAATACAGAGATTGCAAAGCTCATGTCTCCTGATCCAATCCATGTGTCATCAGCTTGAGGTTGCCTTGGCATTCTTGTCTTTTCCCAGCAACTGCCTGTGAATCTATGGGGAATTGTTGCCTGTGAATCACATATTGATATATATAAGGTTTTACACACAAGATTTTTTTTCTCCTGAATATTTTCTTTATGCAACCATATAGAGTACAGGTTTTAGGATGAGAACAGTATAAAATTGATACAGACAGAAACATAGCTATTTCTCAGAACTTGATAAACACAGAACAAGGACAAACATGTTTGGTTAGTCTGCCACTCCTAGTTCATAACTTGGTCCAAAAACCCTCTGATAACGGAGGATTCTAGTTCACGTGTGTCAAACTCAAGGTCCATGGGTCAAATGCAACCCACCGTGTCCTTTTATGTGGCCCTCCAGATGCTGGACTACAACTTCTGTTTTCCTCATCATTAGACATCATGACTAATAATAATAATAATACTTTATTTATAACCCACATCCATCTCCCCGGAGGGGACTCGGAGAGGCTTACATGGGGCCGTGCCCGAACAACACATCATAAAATACAACAGCATAGAAAGCCAATAAACATAATACAAGCAATAAACACAGCAAAATACATCTGATGGGAGCTGATGGGAGAGGTAATATAGTGCGCCAGCTGCGCCCGTACCTTGGGAAGTCTGACTTGGTCATGGTGGTCCACGCTCTGGTTACATCCCAAATAGACTACTGCAACGCTCTCTACGTGGGGTTGCTCTGATGACTGCTCGGAAACTGCAATTAGTCCAATGTTCGGCAGCCAGGTTACTAACAGAAGTGGGGGCACAGGGAGCATACAACTCCCTTGCTGCGCCAGCTCCACCGGGCACAATTCAAAGTGCTGGTTTTAACCTACAAAACCCTATATGGTTCTGGCCCAGTTTACCTGTCCGAACACATTCTCCCCTACAAACCATCAAGAACATTAAGATCCTCTGGAGAGGCCCTGCTCTCGGTCCCACCACCTTCGCAAGCGCGGCTGGTGGGGACAAGAGACAGGGCCTTCTCTGTGGTCACCCCTTGGCTGTGGAACTCTCTCCCAAGTGATGCTAGATCTGCCCCCTCTCTGTTGTCTTTTAGGGGGCTGGTGAAGACTTGAATGTGGAACCAAGCCTTCCCAGAATAGGCTGAGATTGGCTATTGTCTGAATGAATGACCACATTTACAGAACGAGTGGAATTGTTTTAGTGGCGATGTGGTTTTATGCTGGGTTTTTATGTATTTTAATATGTTGTAGTAGTTGTTTTTAAATTGTATAGCACTGAATTTTGCTGTAACGCTGGTCTGAGTCCCTCGATAGAGGTGAGAAGGTCGGGGTACAAAAGTTTTAAATAAATAAATAGTAACATCTTTTGTTACTATGTCACAAATGTGTTCTGTTTAGTTAGGACAGTGGGATTTGAATTTAGATGCAAGGCATGCGGATACGGTATCTGATTTTAAAATTTCCTTTAACCTTTCCCTAACTTCAGAACCACAAGTGTTGTTGGGTTGCAATTCCCATTACCCCCAGTCCTCATGACAGATAATCAAAAGTGATGGGAGTTATAGTTCAATAACATATGGGGACACAAACTGGATAAAAACTAAAGAGCACTGACCATTATGTATGTATGTATGTGTATGTATGTATGTATGTGTGGGTATGTGTATAGATATATAGATATAGATATAGATGATATAGATATAGTTGGCCCTCTGTATCTACAGATTTTCTGTCCATAGATTGAAAGGCCCATTGGAGGCAACCATAATGCTGTTGTGACCCTCAATGGAAATGAATTTGACACTCTTGTTCTAATTAGAAAGAAGGGAGGGGGAAGGAAAGATAGACCCTCACACTAAACAAAGGCCCGATACATTGATTTAAAGGAAAACCATTTGTGAGGCTTCCACAAATGGTTATTCTTCTTTGTGAATCAGAATGGTTGGGAAAAATGTGTCCCAAAACGGAAATGATTATGGCTTGAGAGCTGAGAATTGCCTGTCACCAAAGTAGTGATATTCAAGTAGTGATATTCAAATATTGACTTCACTGAATACATTTTTACAGATTTGGGTGATATGATTAGTGTCTGTATAATGCTATATCAACAATTCATTAGGAAGAAACCTTAGGGCAATGGTAGAATATATGCTTTTCCATGTTTTATCTCTGGCATCTCCAAATGGTTTGAAGATTAGCTCTCTCTCTCTCTCTCTCTCTCTCTATCTCTCTCTCTCTCTCTCTCTCTCTCTCTCTCTCTCTGCTCCTAAAGACCTGTGACCTCCCTCTCATTGTAGATAATCTTGAGCCAGATTCACCAATGGTCTGACTCAGAATAACTTCTTACATTCCCATGACTACTGATTCTGGCATGCAAGTCTTGTAGGGACAAACAGGGTGAATCAGCCCTATATCTTCCATACTATAAGGAAATATATCCCATTGCATGAATCATAATGTCAAAGCAAACTCAGACAAAAGTAGTAAGTCAAGTTGCCCACAATACTGTTCATCAAATGAAAATAGAATTGATCCTATTGGCTCATCACTGTAGCAACCAGCTAACAAGAAGTTTTACTGCACTTTGAGGAGATGTGCTGTTTCAAATAAATGTCAAGCCATTCAAATATCTGTTGAATTGGGTTGCAGAATATAAATGTTTATGCCAAATAAAACACATTGATTTTTAGGTTTGCACTAGGCCCTGTGTTGTTATATTCGTAGCAGCACACCAACATGGCCATCTCTCCCCAAATATTAAAGCATTAAGGTGCCTTACGACCGAATGTATCTTAATACTTTCCCTGTAATAAGCCCCATTGAGCAGAGGTGGATTTAATTCTGAGTAAAAAGGTAAAGGCTTGCAGTATAAAGGTGCACCTACACTGTAGAATTGATGGAGTTTGACCCCAATTTGACTGTCAAGGCTCAGTGCTATGGAATCATGAGATCTGTGATTTTATAGGATCTTTAACTTTCTCTGCCAAAGAGTGCTGGTGACTGACCAAATTTGTAATTCCAGGATTCCATAGCATTCAGCCATGACCATTAAAATAGTGTCAAGCTACATTAATTCTACAGTGTAGATGCACCCTGTCCTGTCTTCCAGACATCTGTTTGCATTGCCCCATAGTTAAAAGGAAAAAGCATCCTTTGCCATTTTTTCCAGGGTCCATTGCAGACTCAGTGGCACCCTGTTGGTTAATCATTTGCTAAGCTTTGCAGCCTGTTTGATAAGACTTTGCAGTTATTGGCTGCAAAGGTATCCTTTTGGTTTGGAGCCCGCCCCTTTTCTTCCTGGGGATGGGATCTCCATTTTGAAAAGTCTTTAGTCTTCTCTCAGCTAGAGAACGATTCAGATGTGCCTTGGTCAAGTTAGGTCAGCTTAGAAAGTCCATTGTAAGTACTATAGGGTCTTCTGACTACCTTAACTTTGTGTTGTTATAGTGTGGATAGCTAGCCAATTTACCTTGCTATAGTCCTGTACTATCCTGCTGTATTTTTTGAGACTATCTGGCTGCAGCCTTCACCGGGTTTGCCTATAAAACTGACTTTGTGCTTAGATAGGGGAAGATCCGTTCTTTCTAAATAGCCAGCCAAAGCCAGGATAGGGAATATCCCCGGATTTCCTTATCATAGGTGGTAGTAAAGGGGGATTTTTCAGTCTTTATCCCATTACGATCTGAACCAAGTCTGCCAAGGACTTTGCTTGAATAAAGTTTGTGTATGCTGTTCAACTTTAACCTGAAGTGGTTTTTGGTTTTTTGGGACCCCTGAGCCTCAAAAAGAAGATACCTGCAGTCCCCTAGGCTTTAGATAGAAAGCACATCTTTCGTTTTAGCCCTTTAAGTTCCTGGGCGTGACAGCACACACCCTAAGAATACAATTTTGTGTCCCTGTTGGAGCTTATATTTGAGTAGGCTTAGAGTTGTAATTCCTTACTAATTTTCTTCTCTATGGCAGCCACGAGGAGCTGCAGATTTACTTGCAAATGCTATCTAGCAATTAATTAATGCTTTTACCATTGTTCTCTCTCAAGGAAGACACCAGACATTGTATAACTGTAGCTGAAACCTTATATACTCTTACAGTTTTTCACATGGCACATTTCCCAGAGAAAGCACTAAGGGGTTTGCTCCGTTTTGTCCCTCGTTGTCAGGAGCTCACTGAAGCAAAAGTCCTACCACGGCAACAGTGTCAGCTCACCACTGAAAACGTGCCGTATGACATGATTTATCATTTCAGTGAGAAGAAGTGCCATCTGCCATGGAAATCCTTTTGCAGCATCCTGTCCTACCCATCCTGTGATAATCTTTTTTCTTTCTTTTCTTGCTTTTTAAAATTTCTCTGCTTTCTTGCTTTCTTGCTCATAATATTAAAATCAAGACAAAGGTATCTTGTGTTGCGATGTGTTTCATTCAAGATGATGGTGATTCGTTATAGAACAATATGGGATACCACTGAGTATTTTTTATTCAAATATGGAAACTCAGTAAATACGGAAAAGGTACAGAGACATCTAAAATGTCCAAGAGGTTGAAACCACACTCCTTTGTGGAATGTTTTCAAACACAGAGGTATTTTAGATTGAGATGGAAAAGATGAATAAGGGGAGACATGATAAAAGACTATGAAATCTTGAAAGGAAAAAATGGACAGGGAGACTTTCCCCCTCCTTCTCAAAACTCTCTATAATTCAGGAACATCTGCCAAAGCTAAATGATGGGAGAATCTTTTGATTCTCAAAACCAAGAAGTACATCCCGTTGATGTCTTAACTAGATCTGGCTGTAGAATATACTTTTAAAAAAAACTTCCAGAAACAAAATTTATAAAGAAAAGTTTTAGTGGGTTTTTTTTTCAGAAATGAGAAGAAGAATCCTAAGTCTTATTTCATGCTATACACTCTAGGTAGAAATTAGTCATATTGAACTCAATGACACCGAACACATGAGTTTACATGTGGATAATTACTTTGTAGCAGTATTTAAATCAACTGTGCAAGATTTTTGAAAGTCCAAACCAATGAGGGAGTATATATTTTGAGGACAAGAATGAGGGACTGGCCATTTATGTCACCATACCACCACTTTCTAAGTGCACATTGTATATTTGAAGAGGTGAAAGAAAGGAGTAGACTATGACCATCGTATCAACAGTGGATATGTTCCAAGATCATCTACCCATGGATAACTGAAACCATGAATAACAGCAAACCCTTTTTTTCTGCTTGGGTTGGAAATATTCTATAGAATTGCTCTGAAGGACTAGAGAGGCCCACAAACGTTTATGTTGGTACGACAATATATTTGGGAGCAGGGAGGGGGTAAGTGGAACCATGGATATCAAAAATGTGGACAAGGGGATTGTACTGCATGGAGTCATTATGCATACTTGACTCATATAGATGGAAAGGAAAACTGTAGTAGTGGCTGATATTTGTCCTCATGCCTCATTGACACATTGTGGAACCCTTCACATCACTTTGAGCCACCATTTCAATCTGCTTTTTGGGAGAGGGGGTGGAAATAATATTTGAAGACTGGAGTATGCTGACACATCTGGGAGTGGTGATATTGTTTATTTATTTAGAAGTTTGGGTTGAAAAAATGGCTGAACAATCATACATCATGTAGGATTGGGAAGGGGAGCCTTTAGGAGATTCACAGTGAATGTCAGGGCTGAAAAGTTATTCAGGTTGCATTCTGACCACCCTCCATGCAATCAGGAAGGGTCATATAGTCAACATGCACAAGTAAGACCATTTGGAAGCAATTGTGGCATTCCAAAATACTATAATATTCTCAGTACCCGCTCTGGAGCTAAACTTGATCATCTGTTTTCTACCCAACTGATCTTAGCTCAGTGCCATACAGCTACTGACTACACACTAAAGCATGAATATCAAAGATTGCATTTCAAGGAGCTATGTTCTTTTTTGGGCCGTATAGCCTGAAAAAACCTACAACAATACTATGTTCTTTTTCAAACATGCATACCACTGATTTGATAGAGAAGATATCTTTGTTTTCCACAATATGTATAAATTCTATTCACAGTGTTGATGATTATGATGATGATTATGACATTATATTCCTTACTAGTCTCGTTCATTTGTATAGAATTGCTATCAGTTTCTGTTTGTTTCATTCGTATGGCCCCATTTTAGTTTTTGAGTGCTACTTCCAAAAATGGTCACCCTTCCAAATGAGGTTTTTTATCCCACAGTTGGGTGGGTGGAACCAAATATTTTTGTCCCATTGGCAGCAATGGGCAGGCTTCACAAGCTCCCCTTCTCTTCAGTTTTAGGGCTAGAGGACAGCTCTACTCTCGCTGTTTCCCCCTTCAGTCGGGAAATCTACCTTGTGCCACTGCTGCTGAGTTCTCTTCTTTGGAGCTGGGGGTGGACCAACAGTGGGCTCCTTGGTGCAGGACTGGAACATGCCTCATTCTCTGGCAGCTTGCCAGGGCTTGCCCTCAATTGATGGTCTTGCTCTGCAACTGTGCAGGCCAAGAAATAACCTGGGAGAAGGGAAAGTCCCAGTAAGCATTCAGGGCCTGCAGCCAAGTGCCGAGTAAGTGCTCTGCCATGGCCTGCAGCCAAGCTCTGAGTAAGTGCTCCTTACTCAGTGTTTGGCTGCAGGCCATGTCAGCCTTTCTAGGCCTGCATGGTTGTGGAGCAAGGTCACCAGCAAATGCGATGGAGAGCAAGCCTGTCAGGCCCCAGGCCTTGGTTTCCCTAGAACCAAACCTCGGCCATGTTGGCATTAAGATGCCAGCCAGGCCTGTATGCCTTTCTCCTGCAAACCAACTGCGAGGCAGGCAGGGTGAAACATTCAAGGCTGCTACTGTTGTTCAAGCCGGTGCTGATAAGCAGAGGCGCTGAGCGCTCGGAGATGGGGTGACTCCTGTTTGCCAGATGTCCAGAGTTAATTGGGTTTACATACCTTGCTGCTGAGGAGAGCTAAACAGCAGCTGAGATCCATCCCGTGTGAACCGACACTCGACATAAGTACGTCGAAAGCTTCAAAGCCTTAAAGAACTATAAAACCCTGGGCCTTAGCATTCATCCCTATCTCGAGCCAACTTTGCATCTTCAAGACCATGGAATCCTGAATAGGCCACTGGGCCTTCCTGTTAAGAACTTTGCCTGCCAAGCTTGCTTATTGCCCTCTTTGGATTTGGCCCGCTTGGGCATAAAAACTTTGTTTTGCTTTGGATCCTGATTACTACGGGACTATAATCAATTGCTGCTTCCATTGAACACTGCTGCTATTTTGCTGGTGCTACTTAAGGCATTTTAGATTGACTTCTAGCCTCTTTCCTTTAACCAGTTATTCTAAATAAACCTTTGCACCTCAGTTGGACTCTGTGGTTTACTAAGGGAGGTTCCTCAAGTGTCTTGGGCGCGACAAAGCCCTAGCAAGTAGGTTTCCCTGAGCGCTACCCGTCTCCTCTTTAACTATGATGCCGTAAAGCAGGCTTGGAGCTGGTACACACTCCCGCCTGCTTTAGTTTCAAGTTTATTTTCGTACCTGGAGGGGTCTTCCCATTTTGTGCCTTCAAAGGAATGAAAGAAATGAAATAAACTGATGAAATGGAAGAAATGAATGTTGTGCACATGACTATTCCTTACCCACTTCTCTTCATGGCTTGAGGTGGGTTGCAATGTCTTGTGAAAAGCATATACAACCCACATAGAGGAGGAATCAGATCTGGAAGAGAAGGAATTCATTTTATGTGTATGATGTAAATGATGTGTGCTTTGCTTTTGCCTTCTATGCACCTGTCCTCCATATTAATGACACATACCAGGCCAGAAAAATCTATGCATTTTATGCGCAAAACAGCCATGAATTAATTTCATGCAGAATAGGTCCCCAATTGCAGCAT
Source organism: Anolis apletophallus (assembly GCA_030556195.1). NCBI lineage: Eukaryota > Metazoa > Chordata > Lepidosauria > Squamata > Anolidae > Anolis > Anolis apletophallus. The sequence continues at coordinate 25,381,368 of JARBWK010000003.1, forward strand.
TTTGTGTGCATAGAATTGGTTTTTTCTGAACAGAAAGGACTGTTCCCTGTGCAAAAATAATGCCATTTTCTGCACAAAGGAGCCATGTGCAATTTATTCACAAATAAATTGCAAACCATGAAGATTTTAATCTATCCAGAATTCTTATCAGAATTTTTCAACACTTAAGAACCTTGTTTTTGACCATTTGAAAATATTTTAAAGTAGTATTTTTTACCACTTATACATCCTTTTACCAGGAGACAGAAGGGGCCTTCCTTTCTACGTTTTACAGAATGCAAAAGCAACATCAAATAAGTCGTCATATATACTCATGTATACATTTACCTCATGTATAAGTCGATGACAGGTTTGTGTCCAAAATTATAGATGTCGATAAGACCCATGGATAAGTTAAAAGTAATTCAATGGAGAGAGGAAAGCACCTGTCCCGCCCTCAAGGGGGCAGTGACCAATGGCTGCTGGTGTGGCCATTTATATGCCCAGTCATTCATAAAGGCCCTGTGTCACTACTCAAATAAGGGAATGGTTTCTTCTTCAACAAACATTAATGGCATAGTATTAACTCCTATTTAAAAAAGGAACAGTCTTTACCCCTGAGTAGACTGGGAAACAGCAAGAGGTTAGTCCATTTCTGGAGAACCTTTTACCAACATGAACCAATTGTGCCAGGAAGAGTAGGAAAACTCTCTGTGTTGAATTTAAAATGTAATTTATGCCTCTGTATTCAATCTATGCAACATGCATTAAGCAATAACAGTATTTTAGTTTATTAATGCAAAAGGACTAAATAGCTGAGAGGGAGAAACAGTTGGGATGAACTCTTTATAATGAGTCAGTTTCAGAGCAGCAGCAAGTGTGCAGATCATAAAGTTGGAAATCTCTCCACATTTTCTTATCTCTGGTCATTATTGCTTGCAAACCTAATGAGACTGATTGCAAAATTAACTTTCTGCAGTGGGTTCATAAAATAAACAGGAACAAAGTAATGTTAGATGGCAGAATTTTATTCAGTATGTTAGATTGTATTAGGAGGTGGCTTTGAACAACCTGATTAGAATTTTAAACATGCCTGGGAATTAGGAAGAAAGAAGAAATAGCAGAGTTACATTTAAAAGGGAAGCGAGGGGAATACCGCACTGCTTCGAACATAGAAGAGAACGTTTTGACCTTGAGAAGATAAAACTAGAACAAACGAAGAACAGAAAAGGAAATAATCCCACCATTAACACAGAGTAGCACTGTCTAGTGGTATAACAAGCTGCACACAAGAAAAGAGCAGCTAAAACACAAAGAGGCCTTCATTATAGTAGACAGAGATAAAGAAATATTATTTATGACACTTTTCTCCCACTCTTCTTCCAAGGAGTAGATCAGGGAGGATACACAGATCCCTTCTTCCTCCATTCATCCTCACAAAAATCATGTGAAGTTGGTTTGGTGATGAGACAGTTCTGTAATTGAGGAGTTTGAACCTCATTTCTCCATTCCTTCTCTAATACTCAAACTGAAGAAAGGGTAGACAGAGGAGCTCACTTTCCCCATGACCCACCATGGACTACACCACCTCAGATCATCATCATCATCATTCATTTATATCCTGCCTCCTCTCCAAAAGGATTCAGGATGGCTTACAACAAAATTAAATCATAACACATACATAACAAAAAGCAAAAAAGACAGGATGTAATATATAATCAACAATCACAAAGAGGTTAAATTATCATAACAGTCTCACGATAAATACTAGGTGGTTGATCCATCAAAAATTTGTTTCTAAACTTGCATGGGGGAGGAGGGGAATTGTCATTGGTGGTTTGATATAGAAATTGTTCCAGAAAATTTCTGCAAAATTTCATTATTGAAACGTAATTATTAACGAAAATTTGTTATTATTTCCTGTTAGTTCTCAGCAGGGAAGGAGGTGGAGAGAGCATCCGCACCTCGTTCCCTGCTAAGACCTAAAGCGCGTCAAGCCTTGACACGCTTTTGTTCTCAGCAGGGAAGGAGGTGCGGAGGGCATCCCCTCGCCTCCTCCTTCCCTGCTGAGAACTAACTCCGAGATTCGGACGAATTTCCTCCTGTTCTCCACGCTCTCCCTTTGCTTGTGAGGGAGAGCCAGGGGAACAGGAGGAAAGCTCTCCCCAGGCTGCTGCCAAAGCGCCCACCTCAGCTCTCAGCTGGCGAGAGGAGAAAGGAGGGTGCTGCTGCCCTCCAGTCTCCTCTCGCAAGTTGAGAACTGAGGAGGGGGAAAAACGACCTAATAAAGTGCCATTTACAAAAATGGCGATCCCATGTTCGGTTTTGAAACTTCACTTCCAGGTTGGACACCGAGGGTCGATATAGGGCCAAAATAATTTCAAATACGAATTACTGGCCTCACCCTTTAAACAAAAGGTTCATCTTCCGGAGCCTAGCAAGCTTGGATGGTGGCAGCAAGGTCCTTAGGTCATAGGATTGATTTGGGTTTTGTTCTCTAGATTCTAAGGGGTGAGGCCAGTTCTGTGCACGTTGCGCTCCACCAGAAAAATCCATTGCACAGGCTCGAAGGACACATCCAACCTCCAAAAACGAAATCATCGGTGTGCTTGTGGGAAGCACGGGATGAGTCCTTCCTAAGAATCTTTGTTCGTGAAGTAATGCCAGAGAGAGAGAGAGAGACAACTGAACATAGTAATTCAGAGGAGTCCTGGGTAGCACAGAATATGATGGGGCTATTGCTTTCCCTGTCCTTGGAAACTATGGTTCTATTATTGATTGCCTTCTCTACTGCAGCATCCCACTGCTGGATCATGGTAATTTAAGGGGCACCAGCTGAAATCCCCTCTTCTTCATAGCCATTAAGCTTGCAGGAGCCCTGCCCCTTATTTTACCTGGAAGCCCTACAAAATTGCCCACCCTTGAGTTGCATATGTGTTTTACTTAAGATAATGAAGCCAATTTCTCCAGTCACAGCACTACTTCTCTTTATTTTAAAGAAAGCCCCGCAAGGATAAATGGTTTCATTTACTCACTATTTAAGTCTGTTTATAAAATATACTGAAGAAGCACAATTTCTAGTTTGCACATTTTGCAATTACTCAAGTGTTTGGAGAGACAGACTTTCAAAGTTCAATTAAATCTTCTCTGGAGGCTCCTTTTTCCTTGTCAGACCACTAATTCTTTTGCTGGTTGCTTTTTCAGCTGGAGTGTATGATCCCCCCCCCCCCCCTTTCACGTACACTCCCTTCCAAGATTGCCTCTTGCTCAAAACTGCAAAGAAGCCCAGAAAAGGCAGAGGTCCAAGTATCCCCTCTAGAATGCAAATGTTTTCTGTCACTCTAAAGCACAATTTAGCATAATAACTGAACCAGGAGGAGACACAAGTCATGGCACAGCAAGAGGGCATTGGAACTATGCATATTTTTAATACTTGATTAATTAACACCATTTAATCCATTGTATTTAGCTATGAGGCAGATGTTAAATTCAAATAAAACCAGTAACATGCTTTTTCAAAAGAACTGCAGAAAGCATTTACTGTGTTATTTCTTGTTACCATTTTGGCAAAGGGTGAAAGGAAGGCCTTTTCATCCAGGCAAGCTATGGCCAACAGAATGGCTGCTGAAAAGTGGGGGCTTTTAATGGGTGACACCCTAGGTTCAGGTTGTTGTTTTTTATTCATGTGTTTTTAAAACTGTTTTTGAATTCAGGCATTTTAAAATATGTACATTATGGGTCTGATGTTTACAGATTTGATATTTGAGGTTTTGATTAAAATGTTCTAAGCATCTCAAGGTTCTCCAATGGGATTCCATGACCAGCCTCTGTCACCAGGCCCGGATTAAGACCTTTTTGCGCCCTAGGCCACACTTTGGAATTACACCCCCTTTTGTGTGCCGCCACTTGGGCCCCGCCCCCCGGAGGGAGATACGTCACTCGGGCCCTGCCCCCGGAAGGAGTGACGTCACACAGGTCCCACCCCCAAAGGGAGTGACATTGCTCAGGCCCTGCCCCTGGAGGGAGTGACGTCGCTCGGGCTACACTCCTCCTCCCTCCCTCCTCCTGAGACAATGGTGAGTTGTCCCAAAGGCAGCGGCAGCTGCACTGCATGAATGGGGCACCATGTGGAAGGGACATCACTCAGGCCCCACCCCCAGAGGGAGTGACGTTGCTCGGGCTGCACTCCTCCTCCCTCCCTCCCTCCTTCTGAGACCACAGTGAGTTGTCCCAAAGGCAGCGGCAGCTGTGCTGCATGAGTGGGGTGCCGCATGGAAGGGCGCCGTGCAGCTGCCGCTAGGACAACTCGGCATGAGTCATTGCCAATTTTTTGGCCTTGATCTGGCGCCCCCCTCAGCTTACACCCATAGGCCACGCCCTTGCTGAACTAATGGATAATCCGGGCCTGTCTGTCATAAGTCATGCCTGAAGACCTAAGGATTTCTAGAAAGTCTCTAAGGTCCCTTCTACACTTCCATATAATCCAGATTATCAAAGAATATTAACCACATTATCTGCTTTGAACTGGATTGTATGAATCTACATATAATCTGGTTCAAATCAGGTAATCTGGATTTTATATTGCTGTGTAGAAGGGGCCTAGGAATCTTTAAATTCTTCTAAATGATTATCCATGTTCACAAGTGGGATTCTATGGTTAATTGATAAAGACAAGAGCTTCTTCCTTCTTGAGACTGGAAATAAAGCTGAGAGGCTAGGTTAGAGTGTCCTCACATTTATCCCAGAGCAATTAATGACTTTCCAATTGATTAGTTGATCATCCCATGTTTGGAGGTACTGGTTGTTATATAATTTTAAACCATGAAAACTCCTCTATTACTAGACCAGCTAAGGATTCTCATCTTGTTTCCAGATCTCAGGCTGGGTTGAATTTTTTGTCAGTTCCAAGATCAACTGAGATTCATCCTTTCTTTGACCTTTGTCTATAAATTCTCCTTTGGCATGTGTTTTAGTAAAGACAAAGATCAAAAGGATAAAACATTCAGTTCCATCTCTGTTGTTGGTTAAGCCAATGCTGATAACCAGAGTGAGATTTAAGGGCCCTTCCAGACAGGGCCCAAAATGTGGGTCCTGTCGGACTTTTACTTGAGGTATCCAAGCAATGCTTCAGGTAGAAGAGGATTAATTAGATACTCCATTATTCCCATGCCTTCCTGAAAGGCTCGGGACTAATGGGGTATGAGCCCTGTGGGGACTGACTCCTGGATAGTCCTGAGGGTCAGTCCAAACACCCATATTTGGGCTTCCAAAAGCCTAGAGAAGCGAGGAGAGTGCCCTCCCCTTCCCACGCACCCCCTTGAAAACCCCGTAAAAGAAAAGAAAATTCACCAAGCAGTGATGACATCTCTCCAACAGGCTTCCTGGCATGTAGAAATGATATGCCAGGAGGTGGAGAGGGCTAAGGAGGAAAATTGTTGTGTCCCCCCCCCCCCCCCGGACCTCCTGGCACATTATTTCTACTTGCCAGGAGGCCTGTTGGAGAGACCTCATGACTGCCCAGTAAGTTCTCTCTTATTTTAAGCACTTGGGGGGAGGGTGGTCCCATGCTTTCCCGGAAGTTACTGAGAGGGCATGGAAACACCAACAGGGAAAGCCCGTTGTTTTTGGGCAGGCATGGGGAATTAAATCTCTTTTGGAGTGGGTTTCTTTAACCTGCTCCGAAGTCGGTTTTAGTCCTCTCTGGAAGCACCCTAAATGAAAATATTTTTATTTATTTATTTGGAGTATTGTCCATGCTTCAGCCAAAGAGCCTCATGGGGCAGCTTACATCATAAATTTTATAATTCCTTTACCATCTAAATAAGGCATGGTGCATAAGGAAAAAAGAATATTGGACAATGGATTAAGTCAAACAGAAGCTGGTTTCTCTTATGTCCCTCAGAAGCCATGACAATCACAGGAACATTTTTAATTGGTATGTAATTTATTGTTTAATGAACTTGGCAATGAATCTGTATAATGTGTTTAATGTTTTAATGATTTTTACTGTTTTATATGTAACCCTTGTTGTTTATATGCTGACAGCATGATATGATGCTTATGTGAGGCCGCCCAGAGTCCCCCCTTGGGGGGGAGAAGGGCGGGGTAGAAATGCATGAAATAAATAAATAAGTAAACATGGAGGGAGGGGCTACTGCAACTGCTGAGATCGAGTCAAGAGGAAATCAAATTGCAGATAAGCTATAATCAATAGTATACATTTTTGAATGAAATAAATTTATTGATTAGTACTTCAGCATTCAGGATTGAAAAGGGCCTGGTGTGTGCTAAGAACTTCCATACCCATCTTTGCTGCATTGCAGAGATCTTTCCCATTGATTTCTACAATGCTGGACAGACAATGTGATCTGTCATCATGCCTTCTTCTCCCAAAGTTACCAGAAGCAAGGGGAGCTGACATGGCAACTCTGCCATCTGGCTAGATATAATAAAGCAGCTGGAATGAGATAAAACTGCCCCCTAATAGCATTGGCTATAATGGATGACACTGTTGTTTGTTCTTAGTCTCCTTATCTCTAGTGTAACACAAAATCACAATTCTATTACATGCTACCAATTGTATTAGGACAGTATTTGAAATTCCAAGAGAGTTGAGTGGAGAAACCCCTTGGGAGACCCATGGAAAATGCCATCTTCTTTGTCTATCCATATACAGCAACAAAGCCAGATTCTGCTGATTGCCCCTGTCCACTGCATCAGAACAGTATGGTGTGTATACACATGAAATTATTGTATCAAGTCACTTCATGAATTACTTTATGTACTCGTTAGGCTTGGATATGTCCGGTTTAAAATTATTTGAAATTGTTTTAAATTCGTATAAAAAGTCAATTTAATTGTTTTTTGAACCACGTGCTCCAACCTGGAAGTGTAATTTCCTTATCAAACCTGGTGGCCACCCTTTTTGTAATTGGCACGTAATTGACGTAATTAGTTCGTATGCCTTCTTTGCCCCTAGTAGACGCATGTTCTCATTGGCTAATGAAACCACCTGCTTCCCTTTAGCCAATCAGCCCCAAAGGGGGGAGGGAAGGAGGGAGTGGTTTGCACTCCCTCCTTTCCTCCTCCCTGCTCCCTGCTGACAGGCAACATGATAATGCACGGTGCTTCTCAGCCCCAGGGGGGGGCACGTGTTTTTCCCATCCAGGGAAGAAGGGGGGGTGCTCCTCCGCTCCTGCTTCCCTGGATGGGAAACACACACATCGCTACCAGGGGAGAGGAATATGTGGGGTTAAAGTTAACCCCCCTCCTCCTCTCCTCTAGCAGGGGCTGTGTGTATTTCCCCCTTGATTTGCCTGTGCTTTTAACAGTGTCAGTCAGTCCTGTTTCCCTGCTTTGCCAAATTAAGAATAATAACGAATTTTGTTATTAATTACGTTACAATTAAGAAATTTTTGAAAATTTTTTGCAAGTATTTCTATTACCCCCCCCCCCCAGTATTTGCAGTTTAGAAACAATTTTTTATGGATCAACCAACCCTAGTACTCGTGTATAAGCTGACTTCATATATATGTCAAGGGCAGGTTTGGGGCCTGGAATTATGGATTTTGACACAGCTTGTGGATAAGTTAAAGAACATATGACCAAAAAGGAAATTGCCAGCCCCACTTCAGTTCTACCAGAATGATTTTCCAAGCCAGGGTCTTCCGAAGAAGAGGAGAGGGGAAAGGAGGGGGGAGCCTCGGCTTGGCCCTCTTTGGCGGCGGCTTCATCCTTGGAGAGGGCCAACCCTAGTCTTCCTCTCCCTCCTCCTTTTCCTCAGAGGCCCGAGGGTCCTCTGAGGAAAAGGAGAAGGGGGGAGCTTTGGCTTGGCCGTCTTCAGTGGCGGCTTTGTCCTCGGAGAGGGCTAAGCCGAGGCTCCCCCCTCCTCTCCCTCCTTGTCTTACTCAGAGGACCCTGGGGCCTCCGAGGAAGAGACTACATCGTCCCTACTTTGCGGTTTTTCACTTATTGCAGGTGGTCATGGAACATAACCACTGCAATAAGTGAGGGGACACTGTACTTTAAAATGGGGTGGGAAAAATGAAGCCACATACCCATATGTGGCCCCTAATTTTGTTTGTGTGGCCCTTGACCCCTTCAAACTTCCCTAAATGCTTTTTTCTAACCATAAAAAGAGAGGTATGTCTCTCTACGTGTTTTAGCTTGCCTCCCACTCCTTCCTTTTTTTCACTACTACCAGTGTGGGCAGAAAATTACCCTATGGACTCATCACTGTTCCCAGAACTGTTTCCAAACTTCATAAGCCTTTTCCTGTGACCTTGTCCCACTATATATGTATTCTTCTATATCTTGTTACATCCTTGGTTCTTCTATTCGACCATTCAACGCTATCATTCTAGGGATCATATTCCATCATGTCCTTGAATTAGTGTCACTGTGGCAGTGGTTGCGTTTCAGATAGGTGGTCTACAGGAAATTTCTATTGAGAAAATAGATGTGTTAAGTGTGTAACTGTGGTGAGGCCAGTTTTGCAAAGGAGCTCAGAGGACTATCCTATACACACATTTAATCCAGGGCAATTTCACAAGTGGGGATTTTCTTCTGCTGGTTTTTTATATTTTGGCTTTAAAAAAATCTTCAGTACAATACAACCTCTGTATTCTGAACTTACCATGGAAACAGAAAACCATAGATAATACTGGACTCTTTCGAAAGGAATGAGTTCAGCTGTAAGTTACCATAGAAACTCACAGAAAGACGTAAAAAAATCACAGAGGTATCTTCTTTAGGAATAGAATAGGCTTTCCAGCAGGACTATTAATTTCATGGAGAACCTAAAGAATTGCTAGAAATGACACATTTTGCTAGATATGGAGAGGTGTACCAGCAGGTACCTAACCTTGTACTCTATTTTGTGAATTGCAGGCAATTGTGAAATCAAGCTAATTTTTTCTAGATTATATTGTCTTTCAGGTGCATGGTGCCTTCTATTTAGCAATAAGGGGGGGGGGGGGAGAGATGTACAATTACTTAATTTCAGGCTTCAAACTGACTTAAGCCAATAGCCATTATATCCATTTCAAACCTCCCATTCTCTCATACAACACTTTGAGCTCTGACATATTCATTTTCTGTGTATGACAAAAACGTTCATCATAAATAAAATTGTCTGGATCCAGCTTAAGATGCCTCAAGATGAATTAACAAAATGCACCCCCTACAGTCAAAGGAAAATGTTACAAGGCAGCTAAGGTAACCTTTCTGAATGAGGTGAATTATAATTCAAAATAGAAAGTGCAATTCCTGAAAACTGTTTAAAAGCAGCTTACGTTATGGAGAATTAGGAACCTATTATTTATTTATTTATTTATTTTTACTATTTTTTTCTATTTTGCCTTATATTAAAAGAGTTCAGGGCAGCATACAAGGAATTCAATGCAAAGAAGTTTTTTTCCCCAAAAAATGAAAAGAATACAAATAATTTAAACAGGCATAAAACATGCTAAAACTGATTAACCAGTTAAAACAAATTAAAACCAATTAACCAGGGGCAAAAGTTCTTTTTAATTTTTTTTAAACTATCACCTTTGTGTTGGCCAAATGCCATCCAGGATTGATCCAAGTTAACCCAAGGGAAAGCTGCTCAATGCAGGCTTTTGCCTAGGTTAAATGTAGGGCCCTTCCAGACAGGCCTTAAATTGCAGGGCCTGTCATGCTTTTACTGGTAAAGTGAATTAATTTGGCAAAGTAAGGCTTGCAGAGTCATACTAGGTATCTAATTAATTCAAAGCAAAATGAGGTTTCCTTGCTTTGTTCTGAATTAATTAAATACCTTGTATGACCAGGATTTTAGGTAAGATTCAGACGTTACAGGTGTGGGCCCTGTGTAGATTGAGTTCAAGGAATACATCACGTGATCCCCGGGCCCAATCCACACAGCTGTCTAGGTTTTCTGGGCTCCATGAGCCCAGAAAACTGAAAGGGCACTCACCCCATACCCGAAGACCCCAAAATAATCCCTTTAAATTTAAAATAACTTCCCGACCATCATTAAGTTACTCCTGGAGTCCTCCTGGCATGTAGAAATGGGGTAGGGGTGAGGAGCAAATCTTCCTCCTTATCCCCACCCCTGGTCTCTTGACATGTAGAAATGGCGTGCCAAGAGATGGGAGCAAGGAGTGAATCTTCCTCCTCACCTGCACCCGTGGTCTCCCGGTGCTTCATTTCTACATGCCAGGAGGACTCCAAGAGTACCTTAATGGAAGCCAGGTAAGTTTTAAATTTTTAGGGCTTATTTTGGGGGACTTCTGGGTTTTGGGGTGCCATTCCAGTCGTTGCCAGGATGGCATCTAGACACCCTGCCTGGGGAAGCCTGGGTTTGGGGGCTCTTGTGGGAACAGAAACGCATGCCAGAGCGGGTTTTAAAAACCTGCTTCAGTGTGGGTTTTACTCCAGTCTGGAAGTGCCCTAACTCGAGGGAAACCTGGATCTTGAAGCAGGATTCAGATTATTCCCCAAATTAAAGACCATGCAGTTCTGACTACAGCTGTCTAGACACCCCCTGGGTTCAGATTGGACACCATATTGCACCCACTTAATTTGTCCATGTAGAAGAGTCCTGAGGATCCAAGGGGAGGTTACTCTACAATTAAGGTGCCAGAAGGAAAAAAGACCCATACAGTGTCTTGATCCCACTGGTGTTACAGCTGGCAGACATCAGTTATCATGTTGGCACATGCAGGGAGAGGCACTCCCATTTCTTTCACTACTAAGTATATTTCTAGGATCCATTTCTGTAAAATAGATAAAAGGATAATTTAATCCAATTGCCTTTCTTAAAACAAGGACTTCCTCAAACCGACTTCTTCTTAATCAAAAATACTTCCAGGAGCCCATTTGAATAGACTTACAGTGCTATTTTTCCTCTTTAGCTTCCACAGTTCCATCCTATAGAACCCTGGGATTAGTAGTTTAATGAGGGATATTTAGGATTCTTTGTCTCACCAAACTTAAATACCCAGGATTCTTGTATGGAGGCATGGCAAAGTGGAATAATTGCATTGTAATTCTGTAGCATGGACCAGCCCACAGTTCCCAGTAGCAACTGGCATTTTCCATGTCAGTAAGATAGCACAATGTTTCCCAACCAGTGTGCCATGAGCGATCATTAGGTGTGCCGTGGGAAATTGGAACCTCCAATACCCTTACTTATTAAAGGAGCACTGCTATGTCACAGTACAAAATGCACAATTAATCATACCTAATCATACGCAAAAAACACATTCAAAGTACCCAATCCTGCTGGACAAAATCAAAAGTCTTACATAAGGCAGTTCAGCGTGGTCACCACAGAGAGCAGAGGAGTTGTGAACGAGGAAGTAGCGAGTTCACGGAGCGCTCCTCTATGGAAAACTCGCGATATTTGATGAAATCACGGAAGTGAGTGCAAAAAACAAAGTGTATCCTCACGATGTTATCCAATGTCAGTTCCGGGATCCGCACAATAACACAGTCAGTTTGCGGACAATTTAAAGAAGCAGCACCATAATCATAGAAACAAGGTGGAAAATCACGTAGATAATCACATATATTCAAACCACCAGAGGCTGAAGTTAGATGTGGCGATGGAATCAAAAGTTGGCATGGGCAAACTTGGACCTTCCAGGTGTTTTGGACTCCAACTCCCACCATTCCTAGCAGCTCCGGCCCTTTTCCTCCCCCCCCCTCAGCCACTTAAGCAGGAAAGGGCCTCAGGCTGTTAGGAATGGTGGGAGTTGAAGTCCAAAGCACCCAGAGGGCCAAAGTTTTCTCATAACTGACAGTTGTTGAGCAAGACCTTCGTGTGTGTCTTTCTGCCATTCCTGCCAGGATATCTATGTTGTGTTCATCGAAACAGGCCCAGGTTTCACACTGAGTGTATAAATACATTTTAAAACATAGTAACTACATGTATTACTGTGTCAGAGATTCATTTTGTGTCATTTTCGTTGGTGGTGTGCTCCAGGATTTTGTAAATGTAAAAAATGTGCCGCAGCTCAAAAAAGGTTGAAAAACACTGAGATAGCACACCTGCCTTATGGAAAGGATGGTTTTCCACACATTGGTGAAGTCCATTAAAGTTCATACTAAAAGCCAGAGTATATTCACTGCCTTCCTGATAGGGAAATCTCCAGTTATCACTGGCTGTTGTACAGGTTTTAAACTGTTTTTAATTTCTTCCAATTGCTGAATTGTTTAATATGCTTTTAGGCAATCTAAATTATTCCTAAATTATTCCTTTGCATTTTTAAATAGTTCTAAACAGCTTGAAAGTGATTCTATCTGTACATCGCCCTGAGATCTTGAGCGACACAGTGAACTATAAATATTTTAATAAATAAAACTAAATAAGGGGATAGATTAATCATTTAGGTGTTCGGGAACTTGTACATTCCAGCAAGAGCATTATGCCTGCATAATTGCACAACACTTACTTGAAACTTATTCTCAAGTAAGTGTGCATTGGATCACAGTCTTAATTAATGTTGGTGCATTTGACTTTTTTAAACTAAGGAACAAGAAGAATGATTGACCACCCAAATTCAGAGAAGGGTAGTCAATTAAGTTCAGAGCATAAAAGTACAAGTTGTTTCTGGAAACACCAAAGGAAAAATTGTCCAATGTTCCAGTTCCACTTGAACTGACTCACAAAGGGGGAGGGAGTGAAGGGCCGAACCATGGGCATATTGTTACATTTGAAAGATGAAACCATCCCATGTTCCAGTGTTAATGAGAGAACAAATTCTCCAATTGAACTCTTACACTTTAATTACCCCACGTTTGACCTTTGTCTTCTCTCTATGCCTTCACCCCTCTCTTTCTTTGCATCTCCCTCTCTCCCTATTCCTTCTTCTTTTTTCAGAAACATATTAACTCATCAGCCTCTGGAGAGATCTATTTTCTCCTCCCTCGAGACATAAAAGCTCATATTTTATCCAGTCTAAATAATTCCCTACAGTGACAAATAAGACAAGATAGGACAAGATGTCTTGGCAATTACTGTTAACTTTAAATAATTTGAGTCACTTTCCTTTTATAGTGGAGTGCCTGATGTTCTCTAGCTGTTTCCTGAAGATGAATGGCACCTGGAGGCAATGTTGCAAGAACGGTTTTGTACATAATACAAATATGGGCAGGTACAGACTGTCCCATAAAGTGATGGACTCTTCTTCCTTGGAGGTTTTTAAGCAGTGGCTGGATGGTCTTTGCTTGTGAATACTTTAGTTAGAGATTCCTGTATGGCAGGGAATAGGATAGGTGGTTCTGCAGTTCCTTCCAATTATGTTTCTATTATTCTATAAGAGGAAAGCCATTTATTTATTTACTAGCTGTACCCGGCACGCGTGGCTGTGCCCTATTTTGGAGATGCGAGGAAGTCTGAGTATGTAAGGGTTGGAGTTGTTGTTAGTGATGGTGTTGTTGGGGTCATGGCTGTGTTGTTGTGGGTTGTTTTGGTGGGTGGGATGTTGGAGTCCTGTGGAGTTGTTGTTGTGTGGTGTTGCTGGCGTTCTGCATAGCTTGTGGATATACAATGTTTTTTGTCTTTCCGTCTGCTGTGTTGATGTAGAGGTTGATGCGTGTGTGGGTGGGGTACTTTGGAAGTGAGTGGAGGTACTTGAAATCCCATTTTCCATGGTGTGTCCTCGTCTAATCTGCAGTCGGATGGAGTGTGGGTCATGGGGTGCATTGTTTGCCAAGTTTGGTCTTTATCGGTCTTGGTTCTTGGACACAGTGGTCTGTGGGGAATGATGGGTTTTGAAGTACTACAAATCCCATTATCCATGGAGGTACTTCAAGTCCCATAATACATGGTCCACCCTCCTCCAAACTGTAGTAGAATGTAACGTGGGTCATAGGGGCTCTGTGTGCCAAGGTAGGTTACTGTAAATTCAGGCCATACACAATGTCCCATGAGCTGAGGCCTAGTCAGGAACAGCAAGTTAATGAAGCCTTACTGTCAATTCAGGCCATACAAAATGTCCCATGAGCTGAGGGCTAGTCGGGAGAATCAAGTTAATGAAGCCTTACTGTCAATTCAGAGCGTAAACAGCATTCCATTAAGTGAGACCTAGTCAGGGAAATTAAGTTAATGAAGCTTTACTGTCAATTTTAGGCGTGGTCTGTGATTTGTAGGGGTGTAAATTTTCTGTGGGAAGTGAATTGGGTGTTTGTGTTTGTGCCTCAGCCCTTTGCCTTATCCTCCTCTGACAGTTTATTATGGGTCGGAATGTTCATGTTGGCTGGCCAGTACAGGAGTTATGCAAATCCACCCTTATTGGCAGCCAATCATGTTGTCAGCATGTAGAGGCTGGGAGAGTTGTTGGCAGCCTCGGAGGATGCTGGGAAATGTAGTTTTTTAAACTCGTTGTTTTGGGGGCCTTTTAGGTGTTTTTGGGGGGGGGGGTTTCTTTGCTACAAACCTACCTTGTCTGAGGCCTATTTCTGTTGGCAAGTTTGGTTTCTCTGCGTTGTAAGGTTTCTCAGTTTGGGACGGTCGTTCCATGATGACTCTTCCTTTATATACAGTATATAGATTTACTTACTTCACTTATACCCCATCAACCATCTCCCAAAGGGACTCGGGCCGGCTTATTATTTATTTATTTACTTCATTTACTGTATATTCCACTCTTCTCACCCCGAAGGGGGCACAGAGCGGATTACAGTACATATACTTTGCAGACAATCCCTGCAGTTTAACATATACATATATTGACGAACATAGACGAACAAAGACGAACAAAGACGAACAAAGAGGCAATTTTCTAGTAAACTTCTGACAAACTTCTGGCCACCAGGGGGAGCTGACACACACCTCATCTCTCTCAGCATTTTCCAGCTTCCCTTGTTGTTCTTCCGCATTCCTTTCAGCCATTCCTGGAGTTCTTTTAATGGGCTCATAAATCAGTCAAAATTCGCTTACATGAGGCGAAGCCCAATAACACATAATAACAACACAACCACATTTATAAAACAATGCAATCAATAAAACTCAACATAAGCAATAACAGACAATTTAAAACCATTATTCATCTCTTGATGCTAAAATTTTCTCACTCTAGATCAGACCTGGGCAATTGCCGGCTCTCCAGGTGTTTTGGACTCCAAATCCCAGAAATCCTAACAGCTGGTAAACTGGCTAGGATTTCTGGGAGTTGAAGTTCAAAACACCTGGAGGGCCGGCAATTGCTCAGGTCTGCTCTAGATATTGGACTAGACCCACATGTAGTCATATTTTGAGTGAAGGGTTCTTAGGTACTGCAATCTTTAGTTACATTTATTTTGGATGAAGCTAGAGTCAACCCATTGAGATAGATTTATTTATTGCGGTCAATGACCAGCATAAAAATGTACAAACATCAGGATGTACAAACATCAGGGTACACATACATGTAGAAACACATGTACACAAATGTACAAACGTCAGCGTACACACAGGAAAAGTTTAAAACCCAATATTAAAAATGATAGTTAAAATAGTATTAAACATTTAGATGCTAAAATGACAATGGTAAAAATGAAATAAATGTTAAAACTTTCTAAGACTGACAGCATCTTGCGCCGACAAGCTATTGCTGCTGCACAGAAGCTGGCAACCCCAACAGTGACCTTGGAGTGTGGGTCAGACAAGAGATAATCTATATAAAACCTTACAGATCTCACAGGTAGACTTTCTAAAATTGGATTTATAAAATGTTTACGAAGGTCACGGTAAAAAGAGCAATACAACAAAATGTGCTCCACAGTTTCCACTGCCTCTGCCTCACAGGGACATAGGCGTTTGTTGTATGGTACTTTGTTGTATCTTCCCTCCAATACAGCAGAAGGGAGTACGCTAATTTAGCCAAAGAGAATGCCTCCCTTTGTTTAGGTATGGTTAGGTTGCCTAAATACTCTGTAGGAAGCAGCGCCCTTCCGTTATCTTTGAATATTGGAAGAGTAGAGGCTGCATTTAGGTAGCTCTGCAGCTCTGTAGCCCATTGAGTTACATGGCAGAGTTTAATGACTGGGTTTATCTGGAAATATGAAATTGAATAATACCTATGGAAATAATCCACTTTTAGGGGAAGCAAACCATAGAATTGTTCTGAAAAACATACTAAAAGGCTAGAAAGGATACCTCTCTAGCATTTCTATGTCTGCCAGCATGAACCCCTATGGTCATTCTGCTCTGGAGAACATGGCCAGCTCAAAGAGATTTTTTTAAGATATAGGTAAGTAAAACTGCAAGTACCAGTCTTGTAGATATGATGTCTATACTGGATATTATACTTGATTTTTTAAAATTATTATTATCAGTCTAAAGAATAAGATGGTTTCTTAGCTTTCCCTCAACTACTTCCTCAGAGAAAGCAATATCACTGTTATTCACACAATGCAGTGATAAAATTCACAGATTGATAAGAGGCATTGAAGAAAATCTCTGCATTCTAATGCATTCCTTTGTCTTGACTGATACACTGATCTGAAATACTGGGGGTGTGGGGATAGTTCTCTGGAGGGAACAACTTCCCTGTGTGAATTCATATTGTAACCAAACCCCCCAACAATTAAGCTGAGTTTACAGCAGGCAGTGATAAATAGTCAGGCAAATAATGTCTCAGTGAGCATCAACACAAAAAGATCTCTCTGTGTGTGTCTGTGTATTCCAAGTGATATAATCTAATTATAACCTGATTTATGAAATATGATTTATAGAATTTCCCAGTGGACTGTCAGATGATGGAATGCAGTGAATGAAAATTATGCATGCTTTATTTCTGAGAGGGATATATAGCTAACTAATTCCCCAAGCATAACACCCACACATCGAAGGATCCCATGAGATAGAAGACAGCCTCTTTCGCTTCTCATTCTTTTCCCCCCACATTCATGGCCTGGCAGCACATAACTTACAAAAAGAGTTCAGCAAAAATGAGACTTTTACATAGCTCACATATCCCTCTCTAGACTTGTTACTGTAACCCAGTCACCATCATTGCTTGATCCTAGCGAATGTCCTTTTCCTGCCTACGCAGCGGGCGGGGAAAGGTTATTGCCTCCTCCCATGAAGGGAGGTGATTGGTTCCATGGATGGAACCTTCTGGGGAATGGGCGGTGGCTGCCTAGAGCATTGGGGCAGCCTCTTGCGTCATTCCTATTTTAGGTGTTGACCCACCACTCCTGCCCAGTTGACAGTATAGTGGTCACCATTAGGGGGCCTGGTAGGAATTCCCCCCCCCCTCTATGTTCTAGGGTGGGATTTTGGGCCTACCCTATACTGTTTTTAGGGGCTAGCTGGGATGGCGGTTCTTTAATTAGGACAGCATAAATAGTTTAGGGTAATCCATAGACCCATATTCACTCATGCACTCCTCAAAGTTGGTTGGGCCAGTGCACAAATACACTTACCTGGATGACAGTTTAAGGGTGAGGGGGATCCCATTGGTCCAGAAATTTTGAGAGTCCGGTTAAATATTTTCTGAGAGGTTTTCTTGTGTTTCCTTGAGAGGTTGCCCAGTTTTGTGTTATAGGGGACTCAGGGGAGTTTCCCAGTGCCACACCTAGTTCCCTTGACACCTGAGTTTAGTGAAGTTAAATAGGTAACTTTTAAATAAAGGTTGCCCAAATTTGATCCAATTACTGTTGTCTGTCTCGTTATTTCAAGGGTTGGAAGGTAAATACAGTTTGGGCATGATTGAGGGAATAAACATAGACCTCACAATACCTTCCCTGCTTTGAAGCAGCATCTATGTGTATCAGTGGATGGTGAGAATATAAGTTCCACTGTGGCCTCTGTGAAGAAGAGTCTTGTCTTTATTATGATTATGGCCTCTATTATGCTAGTGGAAGGGTGGGCAAAGTGTAATGCATGAGTCCCATACACCCCCAGCACTACTTTTGTGATCCAAAGGGACCAGAAATTTGGACCAGTGTGTGGTGGACCAGTGTGTGGTGGTATTTTCTTCCCATTTGAGTGTTCCAAGTGAAATTAGGCCCAGAAGGAAAAAAGGAAGTGAACATGAAGTGTTTACCAGAGAGGCAAAAAAAATTGCCTGCAATGTCTACTGGAAAACAGTTGGAAGGATAATTTAGTCTTTGGCTGGGTTGTAAAGAAAGGTGTAGCCAACCTAGGTCGTCCTAGAGGACACACACAGGCCCTTCCTAGCTGCTCACTATTGTGATAGTAAAAGACTAATTTCACTGAGTTGTGCATTTTCAGAATAATAGGTCTTAGGATGGCATCTAATGCAATTTTGATTTCACAAGAACATTGTGCCCAACTTGGTTGCATGGATGATGGTGATGCTATGGCAATCCTCTTTCCCACACACCTGTTTGGAAAACATAAGGTACTTTGTATGTTTTTCAGCCCACCTCCCCTACCCATTTCTCCATCTGAGCACAAAGAAGTACATGGAAAACCTTCCACCACAGCCTGACAACCAATTTACCTTGGTATAGACCTATCAGAATCATTGCAGCCATTACTGAGTAAGCAGTTTAATAGTGGCAGGCTCCTTGATTGAGGATTAGTCATTCTGCTATAGCAGGGCTAGGAAGTAATGTGCCTTAAGAAAGATGAGTCCGTAAAATTGATGGCATTGCAGTTCTTCGAAATATGAATCACCTATGCTGGCATCATTCATACCAGGCTTTTTCTGACTAATATTGCACATTCCCATCTTTGCTGCATATACAAAATTTTCCATAGCGAAGGATAAATAGTAAATACACACTTGGCGCTCTAATCCCTCAAGCAAACTTTCTTCTTCAGCAAACTCTGTATGGAACTGAAAAACCAAATATATTTTGCAAAAACCTCACAAATTTTTGCATATCTTAACACAAATATTTGCTTCTGTATCAAAGCTTGCATGTAGTAAGACTTGGAAAGGAATGCATTGCATGAGTTGAACTGTGATATTTACTTCTCATAGGAAGTTCTATAAGATTTAAATAGTGCAATTATAAGGAATTTTTGCATGGGTTGAGGGTAAGCAGGAGGATGCATTGTTCTTGAAGGAGCAAGCTTTTTTGACATTTTCATTTATTAGTTGAAGCAGACAACAATATATTTTCATTAACAACAATCATGGCACATAATACTACAAATTGGGCAGAAAATATTACACATATATTTTGCCCATCTCTACCTCACTTAGGACAGTCATAATGGTGGTTAGGTGAATATTTTATTTATTTATTTTTATTCGCATACAGCACAATATGTTTACAAAATACTGTGTTCACATAATATACTAAAGCTAAAACAAACTTATGGTAAACAGAACACGTATTAAGGACACTTTTGTACAGAAAAGGGTTTGGGACAATATACATTTTTGCATTTGAGTAAAACATAAACCACAAGGGTTTTGTGATATTTTTTTTTTGCATCTTAGACCTTTCTGTGAAAATATCAGAAATATTTTTTTGGGGTGGATTTGCACAAAATGTAATGTTTTGCACAGAAATGATGTGATCAGTTTCATTTGTCTGTGGCACAAAGTCCATTACAAAGTATTACACTTCACAATTTTGCATTGCAGTTACAACTACATAATATAGGCTTGTTTGATCAAGGAAAAAAATGGTTCAAAACTCATTTCGGATATCGAGGGTGCTGGCGATTCATTACCGAAATGATTTCCGAAATCCCCCAAAAAGGCAGAATTTTCTGAATTTTCCAAAATTTCCAAATTGCTTTGTTAATGGTGGACGTGATTGTGAAATATGCAAAAACCTGCAAACAGAAGAGCTAAAACTTGGGGGATTCCCTTTCCCTCAGTTTTAGACCACTATGGACAAAACTTGCCACAGTGGTAGAAAAGATTCTCCTCTGTCAGAATACTAACTTTCAATGTGTATAGAAGATCTCTGGGGTTTTGATAATTTTAAAAGTAATTTCAGTAATTTAATAAGGAATATTAGAAGAAGAAATGTGCTGTCTCCATGATTCTCTTGGAAAATTTTAATCTATCTTTTTTGCATATTTGTCTAGAACACACCCCTCTAAATATGAGAAAATTGAATTTATCTGATAAATGGAATTTATCTGATAACATTTCATTAATTTACTACATTTGCTTGTTTCCAAGATAAGCGGAGGCCAGGCCACTGTTCAACCCTGCCCCATCTCAAGCAAAATTATTAGCAGATTAAAGGAGATTTCTAGTTTCCAAAAGTACAATTTATAACCCCAAGCAGAGGGAAGGGGACTTCCAAACTTTTATTGTATTGATCCACAAGGATAAGATTGGATTAGATTTCTAGTTTCCAAAAGTACAATTTATAACCCCAAGGAGAGGAAAGGAGCCTTCCAAAGTTTTATTGTGTTGATTCCCAAGGATAAGATTGGATTAGTAGATTTCTAGTTTCCAAAAGTAAAACTACTAACCCCAAGGAGAGAATAAGCCCTTAGCAGTTGTATTCCCTGCTTCAGGAAGGGAATTATTAGCAGCAAAGGGGAATTCTGGTTTTCCAAAGCACATACATCAAACCCCAAGAGAGAATAAGCCCTTAGAAATTGTATTCTCTGCTTCAGGAAGGAAATTATTAACAGCAAAGGGGAATTATGGTTGTCCAAAGCACAGACGTCAAACCTCAGGAGAGGAAAGGCTCTAAAAAGTTGTATTTCCTGCTTCAGGGAGGGAATTATTAACAGCAAAGGGGAAATTGTTCCAACCCAGTCCTTTCCTTGCAAAGCGGTGGCGTGAAACCTTTCCCACCCAAGCAGCCTGCATAGTCCCTCTGCCTTCACGTCCCCCGCTCACAATGTGCCTATGAGTCACGTGCAGCCCTTTTTAAAGGGCAATGGCTGCTGTGCCAAAACCCCGCCACTCCCAAGGTGGTTTCCCCTTATTGGCTGGAGCCAAGCATCCCAGCATGCAAGCAGCTGCTTGCCTCCAAATGCTGATTCATTTCCGATTAACTTCCTGGATAGGGAAAAAATGGCGACAATGTCTTTGAAAGGGCAAGGACACTACCGATTTCCTAACTCGCTTTGAAATTGCTTCAAAAATGGATTTATTCCAATTTTAATCCGAATATTTATTCATTTATTTATTATTTCGCATTTGTCTGCCCCCCCCCCCCAACGGCTCGGGGCGACTTACAACAGTTCGTAAAATACAATTGTCAGATAACTCATAAGCCACATTAAGATGGAATTACAATTAGAACAGTTGAAACAACAAATGGAGTCGCAGTGGGCTGACAGCTAGGCGGTGCGAGCTACAGTTTAGCTAACTCCGAAGGCTTGTTGGAACAGCAATGTCTTAACTGCTCTCCTGAAGGGGAGGAGGCCCTGGGTGGCACGGATGCTGGCGGGCAGTGCGTTCCACATGGTAGGGGCTGCAACAGAGAAAGCCCGGCGGCGGGTTGCGGACAGATGGTAGGTCCTCATATTTGGGGTGACCAGGAGGTTTAGCTCTTCGGAGCGCAGTGATCTGGTGGGATGATAGCGAAGATTCCGATTGAACCTACCAAATAATTTAGGGCTATAGATCTGTAATTGTTATGTATTCACTCACTCTACATAGTCATGGCCATGGCACCATACCAGAAAACTCTCTCCCAAACTAGGCAGAAGCCACATTATGAAATGGATGTCCAGTCAGCTGTCAACTGACTTTCACCCTCTTTCAGCCAGCAATCAAAGCTGTGATAATCAGAAGCAGGAGCCCTGCAGCAATTCCTTAATACCATCTTGCTTCCTGGTAGTTGGAAACATAATCCATCTGCACTTCTCATGATCTCTAGCTGCAATTGCAGCTTGCTAAAGGATGTTTGGAGGTGGGGTGTTTTGCATTCTAATGGTTTTAATAGTATAAACCGTTTATTTTTAATATTTCCAATTATTAATCTTATTTTAATGTTTCTATGCATTAGGTTTTAATTCATACATTGTTATGGCTCTAATGTTAGTCACTTAGAGCCTTCCTCGGCAGTCTTCCTGTGCAAAAAAATTGCATAGAAAATATGTTTTCTGTGCAGAAACCAACATTTTATTGACAGGAATTAACATTTTTTTTCATCGAAATATAATTTTTTAAGCAGAAAATCATTATTTCTGTACAAAACAGCCACATGCAGTTTGAGTGCAGAGCATATCCTCAATTGCAGTTTTCAGCGGAAAATGACATTTCTGTGCAGAAAACAAGATTTTTAGTGCCCAAATTAATAGTTCTGAACAAAAATATTATTTTTCATGTAGAAAACACTGTCTCCTTTATGGGAAGTGTTTTATGTACAAAACTAGCATGTGTGAATTGTGTTTACAATAAATCTCAAATTGCAAATAGCCTTGAAAACTGTGCTTTTCTAAGACTTTCTAGCAACAGAAAGACAATTGCTGAGATTAGTTGTCGCTGCCTTCAAGAAACAGTGAAAAATCACATTCAAAAGTAAGTGGCAGGCAAAGTTACCAGGATATGTGATTATAATAGAAATATAAGCATTCTTAGTATTAAAAATATTCAGTATCTCACTCTCTGAAGGAATTTTTTATTGGTATAGTTATTTGAATGAGCAGTGCTCTAATTTTGTTTCTCCTCCCCACCCCCAGTCTCACTACTGCCTCTCTTTCTGTCCTAGTTCCTTCTTTCCCCTCTCTCCTACTCTCTATCTTGCAGACTACCAAATAGTGTCATCATTTTGCATAAACCTGACTACATCACTTGCAAAGTAATTTTGGAATGAGCTCAAGGTCCAAGTGAGTTCTTTAGACATCAGGGAAGTATTTCTTCAATTTAGAAGATGCAAGGTTGCTTTTGTAACTTTATGGGTACCCTTGCTTGTTATTAATCTGTTGCCTTTCTTTTTAAATCCCCTTTTGTCCTTTTTGATAATTATGTGGACCCACATTTAGTTTAAAAATGTAATAAAATAATTGCAAATGAATAAAGCTGTATAGTAGAGTAGATCTTGCTGGTAAGCTCTGACAAGTCACTTTGTCAATCACTCCAACCTGAGTATGGTTTTGCTGAATCATCTGTTCACACATCTTGTAATGACAGCTATATTGTAACATTCCAGGATCTGACATTACACTTTAAAACAAAATTCAGAAAAAGACTATAATTTAGAAAATGGTGCAAATTGCCCATATATTATGGGTCAAATACTCTGATGATGAACACTTCAGTGGATATGTCTCTATAAAGTTAAACTGAATGTTGTCTTGTTACAAGATTTGCTTCTGGTGGACCTCTAAAACATTATATCAGCACAATGGCATTCTGAAGGCTATGAAATATTAAACCCTTGAACTCATATAATATGATCTGATGATTGCTTAGCTCAGGGTTAACACCATAGTGGATGCTATGGAGGCAAGGGATCGGGGTGTTTAGGGAGAGTCTGAAACACAATGAATGTTGACAATGATCATGTACAGACTTGCAAGGAAGGTGTGCTATTTTAGCAATTGGCAA
Source organism: Anolis apletophallus (assembly GCA_030556195.1). Lineage (NCBI taxonomy): Eukaryota > Metazoa > Chordata > Lepidosauria > Squamata > Anolidae > Anolis > Anolis apletophallus. The sequence continues at coordinate 25,404,767 of JARBWK010000003.1, forward strand.
TTGCTAGAAAATGGGTTTGAGTCTGTACAAATAGGTCAGACTTGAAGCCTCCAAGCACTGGGTGCAGGCAGGTGTAAAGATTCAAGAGCAGGAATGTCAGAGTAGGTACAGGCTGCCTGTTGGAAAAGGCTGCTTGTTGCTTGAGTCCCCTTGTGGGAGAAAAGCAGGGTAGAAATAAAGTACATAATAATAATAATAGGTTTCAACAGAACTTGTTTGTATTTCCTGGATGCAAGTTTGTTTCCTGATGGAGGATATAGAGCAGGGGTCCTCAAACTTTTTAAAGCAGAGGGTCAGGTCACAGTCCCTCAAACTGTTGGAGGGCCGGATTATAATTTGAAACAAAAAAACCATACACACACAAATGAATTCCTATGCACACTGCACATTTCTTATTTGTAGTGCAAAAAAAACTTTAAAACAATACAATAATTAAAATGAAGACAAATATAAACTTATTAGTATTTCAATGGGAAGTGTGGGCCTGCTTTTGGCTGATGAGATAGGATTGTTGTTGTTGTGTGCTTTCAAGTCATTTCAGACTTAGGTTACCCTGAGTGAGGGCTGGGTAAATGACCTTGGAGGGCTGTATCCGATCTCCGGGCCTTAGTTTGAGGATCCCTGATGTAGAGCATCCAAATTTCCACGTATCGTATCTCACTGGGTTTTCATGTAACTATTCAGGTCACAAGAGCTTGAAAAAATGGCTTTTAAAATTACAACTAGAAAACTGGTGGTTTGAGAAGTTCTGTTCATACTCCCAAATACTTTTATTGATCTCTGTTAGAGTAGACTCACTGAATTGATGAAATTTACCTAAGTACTTATTCATTTAGTAATTGAATGAATGGATATACTCTTTTGGTTGCAAACACCAATAGTACCGATCCTCGCAAGTAAAACTTCCAAGTTCTGGTGATTACTCTCATTATACTTGTTATTATGTAGCTTAAATGACCTTATCACATTAGGCAGGTGAAGCATCAGGGCTAAGCTATTGCCTTGTGCACCACTACCTCACATTGACGCTTCCCCCATCACACAGTGGAAGTGCTAACAAAGCTGTGCAGATTGGAGCCAGCACAACATCAGAAGCCTCTCGGGTTGAGAAGGAAGCACTGTATGAGGCTTTCAATTCTGTTCTGGGTGGGACCTTCACTGGAAATCCATTCATTATTAGACTGGCAGGGAAGCATCCCGGGATGCTTAAAAAAGTCCAATGAATGAGGCTGAAATTTGTTTCCAATTTGTGATGACCTTATAGAGTTTTATTTGCTAGATTTGTTCTGAAGAGTTTCTTGAAGCTGAGAGACTGTGACTTGTCCAAGGTCATGCAGGCTAAATGTGGATTTGAGCCATGATCTCCACAGTGATGGTCTAATTCTCAAATCACTATACCATGCTTCCTCTCCATTGGCTCTCCCTTGTCACGGGGGAGAGGCTTGCATGCGTACCCTAATGAGGCTGTGAGATATGCTGACGGTGGCATAGCCACCGGTAGGGCCTTCCATGCCAGACAGGTCACAAGCGAAGGGTCTGACAAAGATCGTCAATGGGCAGGATGGGCTCTCTAGCCTTTTGGCAACCATCCTAAGAGAAGGAAAACTGTAATTTCAAACCCGGGAAGATGGTGCTCGTCTAACCCTGTAAGGTCAACCATTTAGAGAAGGAAACTCTAATCAAACCTATGACCTGAGGACCTCGCTGCCACCGTCCAAGCTTACTAGGCCCTGGCAGACGAACCTTTGGTTTAAAGGGTGAGGCCAGTTCTGTGCACACTGCGCTCCACCAGAAAAATCAATTGCACAGACTCGAAGGATACATCCAACCTCCTTAGTCATCAACGTGCTTGTAGAAAGCGTGGGATGAGTCCTTTCTAAGAATCTTCATTTGTGAAGTAATGCCAGAGAGAGAGATACCAAGCTTACTATATTGGGCCATCAAACTCAAACTTTCTGGCTATAGGACAAATATAAAGAGATTCCTATTTATACATTGAAGGGAAAAGGCAGAAAGTGTGCACCCTAGTGCAGTAAACATTGTAAAGCCTCAATTTGCTTGACACCACCAGATTTTTCTGTCTGTTGTCTACATGTATTGACATTCCTTATTCTAAATATCTCCAAAATTTGATCCCAGACATAAAATTGATGAATTCCCATTCCATCCATACCCATTGTTGCATACAGATGAAGAGGTACTGATATATACAGCCTTTGTTTTTCCTCATGGGGGACATAACACAGTAAGTCAATTAAAGCTAAATGCAATTAAAGTGTAAAAAAAGCATTTTGCAACTTTTGGTTCCAACTCAAAGTACAGAAAATGTTTGAAATATGAAATCATTCCATAAGAAAGGGAGTTTCTTTGGGTCTCATGGTGCAACAGAAACAATTTAAGCTGCAGTTTAGGTAGGTAAATTAGTAAATTCTCCATGAAATGTTAATCCTTGACTCTTGCTCTCTGTAGTAAACTACCCTTTGGGGATACCAGTAATGGTTTTATAGCAAGAATATATCTTCACATGCAATTAATTAATACAATAAATCTTAATGCTAATAATTTGCTGCATTTACAGAAGAGGAAAATCCAATTTTATATACTTTTATTTTATTTTATTAAGGAATTGTTGCTTTTTGCTAGGGATGAGTATTTGGACCCCCCCCCCCCCCACTGAACCAATGCTGGTTTTCCTTGAAATGCTAGCCATAAGTACTTAAGCTACCTGGAATTTAGAGATTTTGTTGCCTTTACTTAAGCTTTGCAACCAAGAATGGTGTAAAATTGTTCGACCATGTGTTACTCAAGTATTCCCACATTATGTTGTACCATAAGCTGAAACATTTAGCTGACACTGGAAATGGCATTGTCCAAGATATTTCCAAAAGACACTCTTTGCCGTTCTCCTTCAAAACAAGCAAATGAAAGGACTCCAAGAACTGCCATAATAAAGAGTTAAATCATGGTAGATATGTTAGGTTAAACCAACTGCCAGCCCTGCAGGTGTTTTGGACTTCAAATCCCAGAAATCCTAACAGCTGGTAAACTGGCTAGGATTTCTGGGAGTTGAAGTCAAACACCTGCAGGGCCGGCAGTTGGACAGCCCTGACCCTGCAGCATCAAGGACACTGGAATTTACAGATGAAAATTCTTGACTATTTCATCCAAATTCAAAGCCAAATAATTAGGGCAATTTTCTTCTGTGGGACAAAATGATAATACCACAGTATCCCAATCTGTTACAGAGGAATTATTCTGTAAAGAATAACTTATAGAGTATTTTTTGTAGAAAAATGGTTATCTGTACAGAAAAACATTTTCTATGCAGAAAATTGTATACTTATGCACACGGAAATCTGTCTCCCAGAAAATGAGGGCATGCATGCATAACACAGTTTTCCTGTAGAGGAAACAGTGTTTTCTCTTTATTTTCGAAGGCTTTCATGGCCGAAATCACTGGATTGTTGTAGGTTTTTCGGGTTGTATGACCATGTTCTAGAAACATTCTCTCCTAACATTTCGCCTGCATCTATGGCAGGCATCACAACCTCTGAGGATGCCTGCCATATATGCAGGCAAATTGTTAGGAGAGAATGCTTCTGAACATGTCCACACAGCCCAAAATCTACAAAAACCCAGTGGTTTCTCTGCAGAAAAGGGATGCACAAGAAATCTGTGTTTACTATGTAAAAAAACAAAGGGAGCAAAGTTCACAAGCACACACACAAAAACCCCACATGCTTGTCTACACATAACAATTATTCCACAATTCGTTGACACTTGAATATTATTACTATCATGTTTATTTATATCCTGCTGGCTCACAACTAAAATATTGCAACATTGCAACTAAATTATTGCAATATGACCTAAAATATACAAATTTACAAGTATTAAAACAGTATTAATCATAATTAAAAGCATATAAAATAACAGCAGCTACTGATGATCTTAAAAACCTTCTTCCTTAAAAACCTGCCTAAATAAAAAGATTTTAGCCTGCCACCGGAAGAACAGCAGAGAGGGGACCATTCCGACTTCCTTGGGCAGAGAGTTCCAGATTTGAGGGGCAGCCACCAAGAAGGTTCACTCTCACATTCTCACCAACTGAGCTTGAGATCAAGATGAAACCAAGAGAAGGGCCACTCCGGAAGATCTCAGGGCCCAGGCAGGTTCATACAAAGGGATGTGGTCGACCAAATAGCCTGGACCTGAACTATCCAGGGCAGGGGTGCTCACACTTTTTCAGCATGCAAGCTACTTATAAAACAACCAAGTCAAAATGATCTACCTACCAACTACAAAAATGTGAAACATATAACACAATATCTGCTTTGAACTGGGTTTTCTGAGTCCACACTGCCATATAATCTGATTCAAAGCAGATAACATGGGATTTTATTCAACTGTGTGGAAAGGACCTCAGATAACCCAGGGCCGCACTTGGGCGGCGTCGAGAGCCTGTGGGGTGGGACTGAGCTTTCCTTCCCTGCCTGCAATCTACCAGGATGCCCTACGTGATCGACCAGTAGATCGCGATCTACCTAATGAGCACCCAGGGGCGGACCAAGCTTTTCCCAGGGGGTACGCAAAAAAAAGTCCCCCCCCCAGTGCGTGTGCGCCAATCTGCGCACGTGCACTGGCTCCAAAGTGGGAGCCAGTACGCATGCGCCGACCTTTTCGCACATGCGCAAAAAAGGTCCACGCATGCGGGAGCGCGACCGGAGCGCCCCGGGCTGCCTATCAAAGGCGTGGCATGCGCAGCGGCGACTGCAGGGCCAGCTGCGGAGGCCTGGCCAGCGTGTCCGCGGGGCAGCGCAGTGCGGGTGCCACGGGTGCCGCGACCGCGGCGTCGCCTCTCCCGGGTGACGTTGCCCCTCCCGGTGACGTCGCCCTACGCGCCTGCTTCCTCCGCCTAATGGACGAACCGGCCCTGTGAGCACCCCTGATCGAGGGTTTTAAAGGTCATATCCAGCACTTTGAATTGTGCCCGGAAACAGACTGGAAGCCAGTGAAGCTGCTGCAACAAGGTGGTTGTCCGCTCCTTGTAGCCAGCCCGAGATTGCAACCGGGCTGGAGCTATTTGGACCAGCAGAAATTTCTGAGCACTCTTCAGAGGCATCCCCATATAGAGCATGTTACAATAATCCAGACAGGATGTAACTAAGACATGCACTGCCATGGCCAGATCTGGCTTCTCAAGAAATGGATGAAAACTGTGCAAGATTTTTGCTGCTCTATTATTCTTTTCGACTGAGATTGCTGGCTGTTAGTAACAACATTTTTTATTAAAAAAAGGATACTGGAAACAAGTAATATTGGATACTATGTAGAACCTAGTTGCTTTTGTTCCATACATTCTTAGAGACATAAACACGAAAAAAAAATTAGCAGGAGCTTTTGTGGCTGCTGGGAATGCCAGGGAATTTCTGAACCCACTAGAACAGTGGTTCTCAACCTGTGGGTCCCCAGATGTTTTGGCCTTCAATTCCCAGAAATCCTAACCGCTGGTAAAATAGCTGGGATTTCTGGGAGTTGAAGGCCAAAACATCTGGGGACTCACAGGTTAAGAATTAATGCACTAGAATATGGTAGTGTTGTAGTCAAGAAGCTTAGTGATGTCATCATCCCGGGGCAGGGCCTTGAAACAAAGCAAACATTGCATCCGCACTAATGAAGCAGAGTTGGATAAGTTTGGCCATCAACAGTATACCTTTCTTCTGACTGGCCAAACAAGAGTAAAGTGCAAATATCATATAGCAGCAATGAGGGTAAGAACGATTTACCATTAAGGACTGGCCAGTCATCTGGACAAGTTTTTCAAATCAACAGGTTTATTTTCGCCATCTTGTAGAGAGACACTCCCATGATCTCATTCCAAGATATATTTTTCTACTTGCTCATAGTTCCTGTGTTAGTTCTTCAAATGCCAGCAATTCCAAGAAATGACTCTTTAGATGATGTGTCTTGTTGTCAGGAGCCTTCTGGATATGTTCACTTAATGAAACCTTCTGAATCTTGGTCAGCAGTCAGCAAGAAGATCAAAGTGTTACTGAGCCATCTGCACTGCTAGAAGCCCAATTAAAGACATGCCTGTTGACCTTCTTATACCTCCTGCTGACACTTTAACTGATGTCTCCTGCTGATACAGTGTTCACCAAGCAAAGCCATACTGGACTCTCTCCTTCTCTCCTTTTCTCCCGCTCCCTGGTTGCCATAGCAGCTGGAAAACCCACAGCCGAGGAGAGGTTTCAAAAATCAATATATTGTCTCGAAGAAGAAAAAGAAGGAGAGTTGGAGACGAAAAGGGATGAAGCGAGGCACATTTGATGAAGGGATGAATTTTGCACCATTGAAAGGGAGAGAACCAACAGATTGGGTGGGTGTAGACATAGGTAGAGAAGGAAGTCTGCAGGCATAATCAATATGTATGTGAAACTCCCTGAAGACATTGACTCAAGCCAATGGAAATGCATCAGTATTGGGGTTTCTGATCCATTGGAAATGAGACAAGGCCAAGACTCTAGACTCCAGCTCTACTTTCCCCTGCTCTTGAGAGAGCTGTCTGTTCAGCTTTCATAGCCAAAGGGAAACACCTGAGATGGAAAGGGCAATTAGACTGAGAAATGGGCTGGAACAATGATCAGAGCTAGAAAAACTAAAGCCTTCTCTTCCTACAGATTGCTTATGGCCAATTAAATAGCAGTATTGTTCTTTTATACACTACTTTTATTAGCACAAGTTTCAAATAAATAAGTCAACTTTGAGGGAAACCTACAGAAACTCTATGCATTACAAACAAGATTACACAGTAAAAACAACACTATATGCTACAGGGAGGGACTTGCTCTCCCTTAGTCTCCCTAGCTGTACCCGGCCACGTGTTGCTGTGGTGTAGTCTGTGGCAACCCCCTTCTACCCTCATTATGAAAAAGCACAATCAAAGGACTCCTCACAGATGGCCATTCAGCCTCTGTTTGATAACAATAAGTGACCTTTACCAGTTAGATCAGGAAGAGTTGGGATTTGGGCATTGCTATTGTTTTATTAAAGTCCTTATCCACTGTATTCCCAGGCTTGGGCCAACTTGGGCCCTCTCTATTGCCCTCCAGGTGTTTTGGATTACAATTCCCCCAATTCCTAATAGCCTGCTGGGACTGACTTGGGGCATAGACCCCCTCATGACCAGTTGAATACACTGGGTGGATTTGGGGGAAATGCTATTCATTTTGAATGTTGTAGTTCACCCACATCCAGAGAAACTGTGAGCGCCCCCCCCCCTCCCCGGACAATGGACTGGACTTAAACTTGGCTCAGTGAGCCGTCATGACCATCTGAGCATACTGGAGGGATTTGAGTGGGGAACTGACCTTGATTTTTGGGAACTGTAGTTCCCCTGCATCCAGAGAAATGGTGGAGGAAGAGGGAGAGAGAGAGAAGGGCCTGGCTTCGTTGCCCTCCCACTCCCAGAATGCAAGGGCAGGTCTGCCATTGACCACCCTCCCTTATGATGCATAACATGGCTTCTCCTTCCCTGCCCCCCTGCCCCGCACACTGCCAAGTCATGCCCCCAGCCTTCCCTGTCCGTCCAGCAGGGCACTGGCCCCCCGTCAGGCCACCTCCACACGCCTGTCCTGCCTGGCAGAAAATGTCAAAATTTACAACTTTCGTTATTATATTTTACTCTCTCTCTCCCTCCCCCTCTCCCTCTCCCTCTCCCTCCCTCCCTCTCCCTCTCCCTCTCCCTCTCCCTCTATCTCCCTCTCCCTCTCCCTCTCCCTCTCCCTCTCCCTCTCTCTCTCTCCTCCCTCCCTCTCTATATCTCTCTATATCTCTATCTCTCTCTATATATATATATATCTGTTTAATTGCTATTAAAACTTTTTAAAAAAATCCTGTGCTATCTCAAGCTCGCTCTTGTGAAAACAATCTTTTAATTTCAGAATTTTCAAACACAACCTCAAAAAATCAGTTTACTTACCTGCTTTACAAACAACATGACTTCAAAATTCCAACCTTGAACTGTGTACCAACTGCAAAATCCCAAGAGCAATAGCAGCTTCGTTTTACATTAATTTATCTCATTATCAGTAAATATATTAGTAGAATTTATTTCCTATTTTGTTTCCCTTAGGAACATACAGATCCATATCTAGTCATTATAACATTGTCTTTGTAATAAATACCAAGCCAGGATGATAGTGAGCAATTAAAAAGTTCCATCAAAGATTGAGCATAAGATGAAAACTGCTTCCCTGGTTCTAGCAATTTCTTAGAACTTTTATCAATGTATTCTAAATTCACTATATTTTTTATTTCCACCCACCTCTGTTTTTTTTTACCAGGATGAAAGCTTAAACTGATAAACATGGAATAAAAAATATTGCCAAGTAATGTACAGAAGAAGAGCTTCATCCTTTGGAATTGTGAAATAGTTCAAGTATCAGTCAACAGAGTCTTCTAATGCTCCTTTTGGTCCTGTATTTTGGGGGGGGGTGTCTGTCGGTCTGTCTTCAAGTCATCTGTCAACTTACGGCAGGGGTCAGGAACCTTTTTGACTCAGAGGGCCATGAAAGCAAAATATTTGGAAATTTATTTCAGTGAGAGCCATATAATATATAATATATATTTTAAGACTGAATTCAACTAAATGTGAGTATATACGTACATACTATGAGAAAAGGATTCTCCCGGCAGAATGACTGGACACTTCAGACCTGGCTCTGCAAAAGGCATGCTCAGGACTCTAGGAAGGAAGAGAAGACGGAAGGAAGGGGGGAAAGAAAGAAAGAAAGAAGAAAGAAAGGAGGGACGGGGAGAGGACAAAAGAAAAGAAGAACAAACTATGGAAAAGGAAGAAAAGAAAAGCAGGGGAAAGATGAGGGGAAAAGAAAGAAGGAATGGAAAGGGAGGAAAGGAAGGGTGGGGAAAAGAAAGGAAAGGGAGTGAGGAAAAAGTAAAACAATGCAGGGGGGGAAAAAGAAGGAGAGACAGAGGGAAGTGAAAAGAAAGGAAGGAGAAAGAAAGGAAGATTTCAGGGAAAAGAATAGAAGTGGAAGGAAGGAAGAAGGAGGGAGGGTGAATGGAGGAAAGAAGGAAGGAGAGAGAGCGGCGTGGAAGCAGCACTTGCGGCGCATTTGCATCACTCCTCCCTGCTGCATGCTGGGAAACCGAGGCCCAGGCCACTCTGGAGAGCCAGATGCAATCATGAAAAGAGCCACATCTCACTCCCGAACCATAGGTTCCCTACCCCTGGCTTACGGTGACCCCATACATTTTCTAGGGTCTTCTTAGTCAAGAAATGCTTAGTGGGATGCTTATATGGCTTTGCCAGTACTTTCCTCTGAAATATAGCCCATAGCCCCAGGGATTCATTAATGATCTCTCACCGAAGCACTCACCAGGGCTGAATCTGCTTAGCCTCCAAGATTAGGTGGGATCTTTTGCCTTCAAGGTATTTAGGGCAACCTAGGAAGTATTCACTGTGCAGATTTCTTCTCTACTACTTCAGATGGCAGGGCCAGGTGTAAATGTTTTGATACAACATTAGAAAGAATGTCTTGATAAAAAAGAGCTGTTTTTCATGTTTCCTACTTCTACTTTACCTAGCATTTTCTTCTTTAATAATAACTCATGTTGTCTCATTATATTTCCAAAGTTTTTAGAGAACTCAATTTCAATCCTTTGGATCTGATTTCTGTCCAGGAAACAATTATTTATTTATTTATTTATTTATTATTCGGGTTTCTATGCCACCGACTCCCTGAGGCTCGCGGCGGCTCACAGGAACCGAAGGTACAACTACACACAAGTAATGCGATAAAACATCTAAGACAATTAAACAGTTGAAACAGCAAAATACAAAACCCCCAGGTACAGTTCAGAAATTAGATAGCGTGACACCCCAGGACAGCGGCTAAAGCGGAACATGGGCAGGACCTACTCACCGAAGGCCTGCTTAAACAAATAAGTTTTGCAGGCGCGTCTAAGCGGGAGCAGGTCCTTTATAGCCAGCGTTCCAGCCGGGAGGCGTTCCACAGCGTAGGAGCTATAACGGAGAATGCCCTCCGGCGAGTAGATGTCAGTTTAGCCGATTTCGCCGAGGGTATCTCTAACAAATTAGCATCCTCGGAGCGTAGTGATCTCGGGGGACAGTGTGGGTATGTAAAGGTATTATGACTGTAAAGGTAAAGGTAAAGTTTCCCCATGACATTGAGTCTACTCATGTCTGACTCTGGGGGTTGGTGCTCATCTCCATTTCTAAGACAAAGAGCCAGTTTTGTCCATAGACACCTCCAAGGACATGTGGCCAGCATGACTGCCTGGAGTGAAGTGGTAGTTATTGATCTACACCAGGGGTGCTCACATTTTTTCAGCATGCGAGCTACTCTTAAAGCAACCAAGTCCAAAAGATCTACCTGCCCCCATTGCCATGCGCTCCCGCCGCCGCACGTGCTCCTGCTGCTGTTTTCCGCCCACGCAGCGCTTCTTCCACCTGCGGGGCATTGCAGGAAGGAGAAAGCACGAGGCGAGGCATCCAGAGGGAGCACTCCGCCCTGTCTGTCTCGCCGGCAATGGAGACTGCACAGCTACTTCTGGACGAGAGAGAGGCAGGGCGCTCCCTCCAGAGGCCCCGCCTCGTGCTTCCTTCTTCCTGCAATGCCCCACAGGCGAAAGAAGCACTGCAAGAGTGGAAGCCAGCAGCAGGAGCGCACGTGCATGCAGGGTGCGCGCGCGCATGGCAGGAGCACCCCATCTGGCTGGTGAGGCCCGAAGATCACCTGGAAGAGGGCCGAAGCTCTACTAGTAGCTCCCGAGCTACCTAATGAGCACCCCTGATCTACACACATTTGAATGTTTTTGAACTGCTAGGTTGGCATTAGCTGGGGCTAACTAAGGGAGCTCACCCTGCTTCCTGGATTTGAACTACCGACCTTTCAGTCAGCAAGTTCAGCAGCTCAGCAGTTTAATCTACTGCACCATTGGGGGGGGATATCTCTCTGGCATTACTTCACGAACGAAGATTCTTAGGAAGGATTCATCCCATGCTTTTTACAAGCGAGTTGGAAATTGAATGTGTTCGAGCCTGTGCAATGGATTTTTTTGGTGGAGTGCAGCGTGCACAGAACTGGCCTCACCCTTTAAACCAAAGGTTTGTCTGCCGGGGCCTAGCAAGCTTGGACAGTGGCAGCAAGGTCCTCAGGTCGTAGGTTTGATTTGAGTTGCCTTCTCTTAGATGGTTGACCTTACAGGGTTAGATGAGCCCGGGTTTGAATTTAGAGTTTTCCTTCTCTTAGGATGGTTGCCAAAAGGTTAGAGAGCCCATCCTGCCCATTGATGCTCTTTGTCAGACCCTTCAGTTGTGACCTGTCTGGCATCGGTGACTATTATGCCACTGCCAGCATAGCTCACAACTTCATTAGGGTACGCAAGCCTCTCCCCCACAACAAGCGGGTGCCAATGGAGAGGCTGTATTGTATGGCAATAGTAAACAGAATGTATGCTGTGTTCTAACTTGTATCTGGTATACAATAGTGCTGGAATATCCATACATTTTTCAGCTTTTGATGCAATTAAGCTCATTTGATTCCACTAAATTAAATCCAGAGTCACTTAATATTGATAGTAATCTGTTTCCAGTATAGGATTTTATTTAGGTGAAATATTGCAAATGGAAATAGTACATGCTTAACTAGACTTCACTATGGATAGATGAAAATATGCTGTGGCATATTTGTATTAACTTTGGGGTTAATTCAACTCTTTGGGGGTATTGTGCATGAATTAACATAATAATTAAGATATGGGTACATTGTTGTTAGTGATCAAAAGAATATCATCCAAAAGAGTGTGGTGGGAAATTATTGTTTTGCTCTTTAAAAAAATCCTTTATTCATCTCAGTGTTATGAAACCATGAGATGTCTACCATAACAGCAGCAAATGTATCTTACCAGAAGGAGCAAAGGATAACTTAATAAAGATAGATTTTTATTAGAGAACGATTTAATTTGGCCATTGGATTATTCGTCTTATTTTGATAGAGTTCAAAAGTTGGCGAAATACAAGGTCACTCTTCAAGCTACACTGTTTTTAAATAAAAACAACGATGACCCTTAAAAATGCAGCCAAGAAGATGATTATGTGAAACTAATTGAATCACCCTTTTCATGCAAGCCAGCCGTATTCCTTTTGCTGCTACTGCAGCAAAACATAAAGAACATATTCTTAGATGAACTTGAAGGCTCAATTCTAAGGCTACTGAAACAGTTTGTTTTAGCTGAATGAAAATTGTCAGAGAAAGACAACAACAACAACAACAACAACAACAACAACACTTTATTATCTATGGCAGGCGTTTCCAGAGGTTGTGAGGTCTGTTGGAAACTAGGAAAATTGGGTTTATATATCTGTGGAAAGTCCCAGGCGGGACAAAGAACTCTTGACTATTTGAGGCAGATGTGAATGTTTCAAGTGGCCACCTTGATTAGCTTTTCATGGCCTAACAGTCTCAAGGTCTGGCTTCTTACTGCCTGGGGGAATCCTTTGTTGAGAGGTGATTAGCTGTTCTTGATTGCTGCTTGTCTGGAGTTCCCCTGTTTTTGAGTGTTGTTCTTTATTTACTCTTATGATTTTAGAGATTTTAATACTGGTAGCCAGATTTTGTTTATTTTGATGGTTTCTTCCTTTCTGTTGAAATTGTCCACATGCTTGTGGATTTCAGTGGCTTCTCTGTGTAGCCTGGCATAGCAGTTGTTAGAGTGATCCAGCATTTCTGTGTTCTCAAATAATATGCTGTGTCCAGGTTGGTTCATCAGGTGCTCTGCAATGGCTGACTTCTCTGGTTGAAGTAGTCTGCAGTAACTTCCATGTTACTTGATTCGTGTTTGGGCGATGCTGCGTTTGGTGGTCTCTATGTAGACTTGTTCACAGCTGCATGGCATACGGTAGACTCCTGCAGAGGTGAGAGGATCCCTCTTGTCCTTTTCCAAATCATTAATAGCTTGCTAGGCTTCAGCTTTGGAAGCCTCGTCTTGAAAAAGGATGGGATATACTAGGAATGCCCGGGGGATAGGGGGACGGGGTCCTGAATGTGCTTAGAATGCTAAACATGCAAGAAAGTAGAAGAGGGTTTTGTAAGGACATGGGGATATCACTCTTTTCTCTGTGAAACTGTGGCTGGTATCTTACTGCTCAGCCTTCCTGAGCCTTTTGGTCCTTGTCAGAACCACTTGTCCTCAACTAGTGTTCTCACTCTGTTACATCTAGTCTTTTTTCACTACTTGTAATTAGGACTAAGTTATATTTTGATCCCTTCTTTTGTCAATTTCCCTTTGTTCATAAATGTCAAGCCACTACTGCATATGGCACAGATGATTCCATTAAAAAAAACAGTATACAGGTGATTGATTCAGGTTGGTTTTTTAAAGTGCCTTCAAGGTGGATATTCAGAAAAATGCAGACGCTAAAGTAATGTGACATCTGTCTCTAAAATTCCGGTTGTGAGGTTGTACATTGGAATTGCAAGGCACATAGAGGAACAAATGGGCTCTATTAAATCATCATGCCCTCCAACTGTCTTTTTGGTAAGGAGAGTTCTGGTTAATCCTCTGCCATCCTATTTTCTTCATCTGTTTTTAAAGTGTCTCAGTTTTTCTCCTCCCCGCATATTCCCCCATTGTCCTCAGCATTCTTAAATTGCTGCAAACTGAGTTCAAAATGCAAAAGAATTTGTGCTCAGTTAACTCAACAGGAGGGAGAAAAAGTTGATGGGAAGGATTTTGCTCTTTCCAAGAGGCCCAGGCAAAAGTAAACTGATGCAATATCTCCTAGGCTGTATTTTCCTCCTCATTAACATTTGCCACCTTGACCACATTCCAATGTTGCTCAGCATCCTATGTGCCAGATTTCATTCATAAAGTATGTGCATTATAAAATCATCAGCCCATGTAGGCAGAAGTAAATGCAGGTAATATTAGAACCAAGAAGCAGCGTAGTGCCACTCATTTTCATAAGGCCCTCAACACTACATAATATGTCTTTTTCTAGCCTAATTCTTCCTCTTGCTATATTTTTACACCTCCTGTTGGTTGCTTTTGACTTGGCTAATACAAGGTCCTCTTTTGTACTCTGTTCCTTCAATTCCCCTTAGTTCTAGATCAGTGGTTCTTAACCTGTGGGCCGCAGACCACGAGAGCGCCACGTGGCCGAAAATCTAGTTTGCAAGCCTCCTTCCTCTTTATTTCATTTCTTCTCCTTTCATGCCGCCTGCCCCTCCTTCCCTGTCACTGACCATGACATATGTTCTCTATCAAAAACTAGAGCTGATGTGGTCTATCCAATGCAATTTTCTGAATCATCACCCCAAACCAAATCTAAAGTTGACCAAAAACAGATTCGTAACCCTTTTGGTACTAATGTTGGAGAGTGGTCCCTGGTCAAGTGGTCTGTAACAAACCAGCCCTTGACCACTTGGGGCAGAGCGGACCTTCCTATTTTATCCCACCGCTGCCACCAATTAATGTGACGACCTGGGCTCCTGGGTGCTTCTGACCCCAATAATATTTATCCTTTTTAGGTAACGCTGCCACCAACCTTGGGTAAATACCCAAGGCTTTATTATAGATAATATAATTACTTATAACCAACCCCCTTATGGCTCAATGGCTACCCTCAGTTTGATGGGTGCTGAGGTGAAACAAATGGCTTTTTAGACCGCTGGCACTAGGTGGAAGCTTCTTGTGAAAGATGGCACAATACGAGGCTTGGTTTTTAAAATGAACAGATAAAAGTTTATTGTTTCAACTGTTTTCTTTAGGAAGGCACAAATCCGTAACGGTTACATTAAACTTGAAAGAGCGCAATGGTTGTTTGACACTGTTAACTTCAAATCTTCAATACTTAGTTCCCAAAAGATCTTCCTCACACTATCAGCTTTCCTGATTAGCTGTGAGTTTCCACTAACTAGAATAGTTAGTTGCCTGAAGTTCCTCAGGCTGTCCGAACCTGCTAACAAACCCTTCACTCAGGGTCTCCGTGTTAGCTTTCAGTCCCTGAGCCGACCTCTTATTTTTAAACCAAGAGATTTCAAGTGTTCCTGACTGACTACTACTGGTCAGCAGTAAAAGGGTCCAAAACTCGTCAGCTTCACCAATCTTTCCCCTCTGACACGAAGATCTGTCAGCTTCCCTGACCCTTCGCTCAGATAAATCACTGGATGCTTCTGCTACAGAGCACAGACTGCTTCAGACTCCCTGCTAACCAGTTCAGCTCCTCCCCTCAGCTCTGTAGCCAATTCCCAGGGCCATACTGTTTCCACCCAGAGGAGTTCTAAACCACTCCCCCTCTCTAACAATTCCTTCCCATAATGGCTGCCCTGTGGACACTCCCCTCTCAACATGGATGCCAAACTGTTTACATAGGCCAACCTCACAGGCTTCGGCCTAGCCAACTGGGTGAGTCCTTACATGGTCCCTGGTCAAAGTGGTCCTTGGTCAAGTTGTCCTTGGTAAATAAAAAAATGGTTGGGAACCACTGTTCTTGATGCTGAAGACCAAACAATTAAAGTTTTTTTAAGTTGCTGTTTTTGTCTGACTATCAGTTTCTAGACTACGTTTTTTTATTTCAAGCCCACTATCCATGGATTTTGGTGATTGAAATCCTTGTTTGTATCTTTGTTACCTTCTCAATGGTTCTCATGGGTTTCTAATATGTTCTAAGCTTAGTGAGACTCAAACTTTAGCTTTCGTGCACACGACTTCTCATGGTGTAGCACTAATGATGCTAACTATATTGTATGCACTTAAAAAGCAAATTGGATCATGTGTTGAGAATTACAACCATGAGGAGCAATAGAGATGATAATTTAGGGAAGATCCCATTGACTGACAGTACAGACATTGTCTTTTTCTTTCTTTTGGTTATTCAGAAAGATTTAAATAACTTTATAAATGATAGAACTGGCCTTGATATTTCTGTGAAACACCAGGAGAGCACTGCATGATGACTACATTCAGTTTTAATTATTCAGCATCCAGAGCTCTCATCAAATCATTTCTGAAATATGCAAAAAAAAAAATCTACTGGCTGTCAAGACTGATTTGGTTGGAAATACATATAGACAATAGTGTTTAAGATCATAGTGAGGAAAGTGTGATCCACAGAAAGGGTAGATACAACCCTTTCATTTTCATTGGCTATATAGCTTACAACTTTGTTTGAGGGATAATTCAAAGGTATGATATATGAAATCTTGTAGGACTCGGCTCCAGACTATTTGAAGCACTATATTCTTCCATATAAGCCTGCCCATGTTTTGAGATGCTGGGATCTTTCTCTCTTTCTCATCGCCCTTGCAGGTTTACTTGGATAGAGTTCTCTCCATGACCATTAAAGTGGTGCCAAATTGCAATATTTCTATAGTGCAGATGCATCCCCAGAAGCCTTTCTCCTTGCTTACCAAGAAAGGTTAAAGTCCATAAACCCATGTAATTTCCTCTCTTCATCTCAAATATAAATGGGTTGGGAGTGCTACAGCTAATGAAGAGAGGGAAAAGTCAGCAGGTTCTATAAGCTGAAACTCTTTTTTGAAAAGACTGCTATTTGTGAATACTCGCTGGTTTTGTCACTCTAGTTATTGTACCATGGAATTTCCTTAATGTAGCCATTCTAAGGCCTAAGTGGCTTCTCCGCTAGATGTCTAAACAATTGATGAGTAATTATTGTGGACCTTTGAGGCAGAGAGCAAAACAAAGGGGAGGCCATTAAGAGTGCTTTATTTGAGATATGAGCTGGAGCATATTGCTGGTTATTTTATTTTATTTTTTGCTAGAGGGAAGGACTGAAATACATAACATTTCTTCTGAAGGATAAAAGAAACAGAATGCTTTAAACGCCCTACAGCCTTCGCATTTTCATTGGGTATATGTTTTGTTTTTTTTAAAAAAAAATCCATGAAAACAAAGCTGCCAATACAGATTGCAATTTTTTTAAAACACACAAGCAGATTTGGATACACGCAAGCATGTACATGAAATGCAATTGAAGGTATACTGTATATTAGGGGTGGATATCTCCAATTTAAATTCTTTGAAACCCGTTAATATTTCATATTTGAAATTATTTTGACCCTATATCGACCCTCGGCGTCCAACCCGGAAGTGAAGTTTCAAAACCGAACCCGGGATCACCATTTTTTTTGTAAAGGGCACGTTATTAGGTCATTTTTTCCCTCCTTTCTCCTCTTGCCAGCTGAGAGCTGAGGCGGGCGCTTTAGAAGCAGCCCGGCCGAGCTTTCCTCCTGTTTCTCAGGCTCTCCCTCACAAGCGGAGGGAGAGCCTGGAGAACAGGAGGAAATTCCTCCGAATCTCAGAGTTAGTTCTCAGCAGGGAAGGAGGACGCAAGAGGATGCCCTCCGCACCTCCTTCCCTGCTAAGAACTAAACCGTGTCAAGCCTTGACATGCTTAATTCTTAGCAGGGAAGGAGGCGCAGACGCTCCTCCTTCCCTGCTAAGACCTAAACCGTGTCAAGCCTTGACGTGCGTTAGCTCCCAGCACAGCAGGGAAGGAGGTGCGGAGAACATCCCTACTTCCTTCCCTGCTGAGAACTAACAGGAAACAATAACAAATGTTCATTAATAATTACGTATCCATAACAAAATTTTACGGAAATTTTTCAGAACAATTTCTATATCGAACCACCGATGACAATCCCCCCCCCCACACACATACAAGTTTAGAAACAAACTTTGATGGATCAACCACCCCTTCTGTATATGCAAATACATCCCTCCCAACTGTCCCAATTTGACAGGAACATTCCCAAATGATCCTAGAGCTTCTTTTGAAATGTCCCAGTTTCCCTCCTCTTTGCACTTTCTCTCTTTGCCCTCTATTTATTGCCATTGGTGCACACTGATCTCAAAATGCAAAAGTACTAAGAATAAGGAGAAGAGCTGTATAATGTTGCTTGCCATCCCCTGTTGGCTTCATGTTGCACATCAAGGCTGGGAAGGCACCTTTGAACCAATCTCACACTCCAAAGTCCAATAAATAAGCAAAGCAGCTTATTGAAGATTAATTGTAGAATCAGCAAAATAATAAAAGCAATAAAAATAATATAAAATATTGTCCATGTAGAACAGTCACTTCAAAACTTGGAAGCAATAGTCCACAAAACCAAGGCACAGGCAGGCCCGAATTACCCATAAAGCCACCCTAGGCCATGGCCTAGGGGAGCAAGCCAAGGGGGGCACAATTCATATGGACCCAAAGAAAACCCCGCAACGCAACTCTCTCTCTCTCTCTCTCTCTCTCTCTCTCTCTCTCTCTCTCTCGGGGGAGGGCGAGGGAGAGTGCTGTGAGGGAGCGGGGCAGGAGGGAATGGTGGCCCCCTTGTCAAGGAAGGAGGGCATGAGGTGCTTCGTGAAGAGGAGGAGGCGGAGGGAAGCCCCGCCCCTGGGGCTGATGCTGGCACTGGGGGTGGGGCTTCCCTTCCTTCCTCCTCCTTGCGCGTGCCCTCCTTCCTTGCCCCTTAAAAGGAGGGTGCGCCGCAAAGAGGAGGAGGCGGAGGGAAGGAGGGTGTGCCCAGAAGAGGAGGAGAGGAGGCAGAGGAAAGCCTCGCCCCCGGGGCCGATGCCGGCACTGGGGGTGGGGCTTTGCTTCCTTCCTCCTCCTTGCGTGCACCCTCCTTCTCAAGACAGGAGAGCGCACCCAGAAGAGGAGGAGGCGGAGGGAAGCCCTGCCCCCGGGGCCGATGCTGGCACCAGGGGCAGGGCTTCCCTTCCTTCCTCCTCCTCACGCGTGCCCTCCTTCTCAAGAAAGGAGGGCACGCCCAGAAGAGGAGGTGGAAGGAAGCCCCGCACCCAAGGTCGATGCCGGCACCAGGGGAGGAGCTTCCCTTCCTTCTTCCTCCTTGCATGCACCCTCCTTCCTTGACTCAAGGAAGGAAGGCGTGCAGCGCCGCGAGAAGGAGGTGGGGACAGTAGAGGTTGGTTTGGGGGCGTAATTGCAAAGTGTGGCCTAGGGCGCCAAAAGGGGTTAATCTGGGCTTGAGCACAGGCAAAGCCTTTAAACTGAAGACTTGGCACACAATACAATCTGGAGGATTAAAAGTACACGAGAAGCTTAACAAAGATCCAAAAAGTTACTTGAGTCCAGGATACTACTTGATTCCAGGAGCAGTACAAGAAACCATGAAACACACCTGAAACCATGAAAACAACATAGGAAAAGCCAAGGCTCATGAAGCTTGGAACTAGAGAGAGGTTTCCTCCCTTTACTAGATGTTGATTCCTCTGAAGGATCAATCCAAATCAACCCTCATTTATACTTAAGAAACTATGCCTTTTTCCTTGAGAAGTCTGAGGAGGACTTCTCTTAGTCTCAAGGAGTGGCGTTTATCTTTGGCCATCTGTTGACAAATCTCTTTTCTTCTATCTAACTCAGGGGAGTCAGGCATTCTTCTCAAATTCCGAACTTGATTATCTTAGGAAAGCTAGCTCAGACCTGTCAGCCTCTGGATCTGTCTCTAACTGAACATCTACTGTTGGCCTGACAATCCCAGAATTCTCAGCTCCATCATGAGCAACAGCTCTCTTCTGTCCAGCATCCCCACTCTCGGATCCCTGTGGGTCTGCAGACGCTTGTTCACTGTTCTCTGAGATCTCTGATTTGGCCTTTTGAATGGATCATTAGAATTTTTAGGTGTATTTAAATGTTTTTCAAGGGGGGTGGTAGCAGGAGGACAAGAGGGCACACTAACTTCAAAGTAAAATGATAGATTCATGGAATCTTTTTTAGATTATTCCCTCCACAAGAAGGAAGTACTTCAGAGAGAATAGTGTTACTTTTGAAGTTTGCTTTTAATATTTCAAAGCAACGCAGGATCCTTACTTATTTACATCTGGCTATTCATTCTGCAACCTATATCCTTTGGGGAACCATTAGTTGTTTTTTTTTTTGTTACAGTTATTTTTGTTTCATAAAAATGATTCAAAGTTTGTTGCTTCATTGGCTGCCGATAAGTTGCCGAGCCAAATTCAATGTACAGGTCATGACCTCTAAAGCCCGAAACAGTTTGGGCCCTGCCTATCTCCGGGATTACATCTCCTTCTTTGAACCGGCACAATCTTTAAGAACTTCCAATTTCTACCAACCACAAATTGTCATGTCCTATACATAAAATGGTATAGGACATGACAATTTCTACCAACCACAAATTGTCATGTCCTATACATAAAATGGTAGTGACATGAATGTAGATACACTGAAGTGTCCTTGCACACATTTCTGCTATGTAATAATAAGAACATGCTTACTTGCTGGGGGTGGGGATGTGATAGCCATGGTGGATCCCAGAACCAAACCTTGCAAATTCAAGGGCCCAGTGTACTCTTCATCCAGCCATGTCTTTGCTATATCCCTTTCAGAATACACATTAACTGAAATTAATATCTATTTAATTGAACATTGCAATTTTAAACTTTCTTTTTCTCTGATTGGTGGTATTTTTTCTCTGTTTCAGATCTTAAGTTATTTATTTATTTATTTATTTGCAGTATTTATATTCCACCCTTCTCACCTCATAGGCGACTCAGGGCACATTACAATGTACATACACATGGCAAGCATTCAATGCATAGACACACAACATAGACATATAGATGCTATTTAACTTTCCAGCTTTCATGAGGGTATTCTGGCCACCAGGGGATCTGTTGCTTCACCGTCCATTTGTGACACTGATGGAATACTTCCTCATTCTTTGCTTGCTTGCTGGAGATGTTATGGCATCATAAATTAGTTAAATCAGCCTACCTAAATCCAGCCAGCTGCACCACAGTCCCAGTGCAGTATCATAGTATCTCTACAGATTGGTAGAAGAACCACTCTGTCAGTTCACCCTGCTAAAATACTACCCTATACAAAATACCCTCTCAAGTCATAAGCCTGAAAGTCAAGTCAATGTCAGGGAAATGCTCTTAAGCTGCACTGTCATTAGCCAACTGTTTTCTGATGCCAGCTTCAAGGAAGCTTAACTAGTAGATTATTACATTCTCTGTTGGCATAATTGGCTTTGGTGGAATTGCTCTAGTAGAGAATTTGACCCAATTGTGATTGCGATTTTCCTTACCCTGAAATGTGAATACTGCAAAACGGCCCAATTATTGTTCCACATTATTAATCCACTTGCAGAGTCCTATTTAAAAAGGCAGTGGGTAATGCCTTGGTGGGAATATGTTCTTATCAGACTCTCAAGCAGATCTATAGACTTTTGAAAGAAATGCATGCCTGTAGTAAGCATATATGAACAGACCTGCAGCTGTGGATTGAAAATAAAATATGGAGAACATGTGTAATCCTTTATGTTTTGTCATGTTCTAAAGGTTTAAGGCTACTTTGGGTTGATGAGAAAATATGTTTTTTTTAATTTATTTATTTATTCCTGGCTTAAAAGATCTCTTCAAAACCATGGCAGAACTTGCATGATGTTATATCAAGTTTGAGCACCTTTTGACATCTTTGCAAGTATTTCATCACAAAAGATAAGTTTTGCAGGAAGGTCCTGTTTCTCTTGATGCTGAGAACCCTGAGAGATGAGGAGTGCGTCAGCACCCCCTGGTGGTCATAGTTTGCCTCTGTTCGTCTATATGTGTGTACTGTGTATTTGGAAACGGTAGGGATTGTCTGCTAAGTATGTGTACCTGTAATCTGCTCTGAGTCCCCTTTGGAGTGGGAAGAGCAGAATATAAATTAAATTAAAAAATAAAAAACATAGTTTTGCCAAAATGGGTGATAAAAATTGGTATTATTACAAAAATGGAAAGTTGATTTTAAAACTTCAGATGGATCTCTTACTTTCATCAAAAAAAATTAAAATAGCATGCAATTAATAATCTAAGGAATCCAAAGATTTGGTCCAAAATATATTACTGCTGCTCAATGGGTGATCTGTTCACCCACTTTCTCTCAATATAGTCTATGTCAATGTTTCCCAACTGCTGTGACGCTGCACAGTAGTGCGCCATGACGGACCTCCTGCTGTGCTGCGAGAAAAGCTCTCTGCCCTTCTTCCTTCCCCCTCCTCCTGCCGAACTCCTGCTGCTTGGGGGAGGAGGAGGAAGGGCCGGGCGGCGGCGAAGANAAAGANGAAGGGNCCGGGNCACCGCCTCCTTCGGCTGTTTCCCCAGCCAGCCTCCAATCCGCCATGACTCCCGCCATGACTCCCCCCCACTCACTCACTGAAGAGGAGCCCCGCCCATTGCTCATGCTCCTCCACCTCCACGCAGCTTCCGCCCCTCCCCCCGGCTTTGGCTCTCCCAAGCTTCTCTAGCCTTGAGAGGACAGTGCCAAGCCAGCATTCTGCTGGCTCTGCCATCGCTGGCTTGGCACTGTCCCCTCAAGGCTGGAGAAGCTCTGGGAGAGTTGAAGCTGGGGGGAGGGGGATGGCTCCGTCCCTCCCTGGCTTCGGCACTCCCAGCAGCTGCTCCCAGCAGGCCACCATCCCCCAGCCGTTCTTTTTGTGTCATTTTGGTTGGTGGTGTGCCCCCGGATTTTTTAAATGTTAAAAGTGTGCCACAGCTCAAAAAAGGTTGGCAAACACTGGTCTATGTAATAGGTCTGTTTTGAAGCTAAAAACCATGTTATTCTAACATCCTCAGAGGAATGGAAGGATTTTTATTTTCTTTATAACTACCTGCAGTAGCCATATGCAAAAACTCTCTGATTATTGCCAGATGCTGAGAACAATCAATAGGAGGAAAACTGTTCTCTTTGCTTTGTGGTTTGTTTGTTGTTGTTGTTTGCTTCCCTGAAGCATCCAGCTGGCTATTGTCGAAGTTACAGCATTGGACTAGAATGGTCTTTCTGTCTCATGTATCTCAATTCTTATGTAAGTTTTGTTTTCAGTAATTTTTTATAGCTTGGACAAAAAAGTAAAAACTCCCCCATTTTCCTCTCCTAAGCACATACACACTCAGAAATCCCAGAGTGTTTTACCATTTTCTCTTGAATATGAAAATTAAATCTTTTTAATGAAGCTCCCAATGTCAGAAAGCTTTAGGAAAATAACCCATTATGTGATTACATGAAGGGAGGGTGAATATCAATCAGCGTATTGCCTAGTCTAATCACCCTGGAAATGGTTTGATATTAAGCCTACTAAATAATTTAAGGCTGCATTACTATGTAACTAATTGCACTTTCTCTCCTCACCCCATACTGAAAGTCTGGAAAGAGTAAGATGGACAAAAAATGGAAATAAAACAAGGCTGTAAGTTGTTGTCTGTCAGTGTCAATGAGTGGAATGTGCACTGCATTACATAAGGGAGTATCATTTTTTGTCTTCCAACCCCCCGAAATAACGAGACAGACACATAATATGGATTTAAAATTTGGGCAACTTTATTGTTACCTATTTAACTTTTAACTCAACTAACTTTAGGTGTCAGTTTCAACTTGGTGTGTCAAAGCCGAGGTAGTGTCTTGTATAGTCTACCCCTCGGCTATTTAGGCGTAATACCTGGGTCCCCTGGAGATTTAAACCCGGGAAACCTGTAAGGGAAATGTCTGGAGAAATCTCTCTCAATTATTGAGACCAGACTCTCCCCATTTCTGTGCCATTCTAAATCACCTCACCCCCTATCCCACTACAGCCACCAATTTATATGTGAGGGCTCTGTTATTTCCACTTGCTGCCACCAAAATAATGTAATAAGTATTCACACAGGTCAGCTTTCCCACTGACCCTAATGATTACTGTGCCAGGGCAGAGACCCAAACACTATTTATCAACCTTTGCTGCCACCATTCACTATACTTGGCTACCCACTGGGATGAATTGGTTTTCGAGGCTTGTGTGTGACGGAATTACGAGAGGAGATATTTTTCTCAAAGAACTGTAAAGTTTATTCAAACAGTGTTCTAAGCGTAGAGGTTTCAGAATTCAAAGCTTAGGTGGTTACAATATCTTCTCAGAGGCACATATCTTAAGGTTACAATACACTAACTATGGAGATACAACTTAACACTATATAGCTGTACTCCCAAAATCACTAACTCAGAAGTCTTTACTCTAACTGTTGGTCCTTTAAAACTCAACTGCTCTCCCAGCAGTTCAAACACAACTTTTCTTCTACTCTTTCACAGAGTAGAGTCAGGGTCCCATTTAAAACCGCTGACAGCTGGCTAAAACGGACTCTCAAAATCTCCACACACCCTCTCTCCTTCGACGTTCCTACCAACTGACAAAGTTTGAATATGAAGCCTCTAAGTCCAGTTGCAGGCTCCGCCTCCTGTTGCCATGGTAACGGAAACCCCTTGGAGGTTTGGCACTCTAATATATCTGTTAACCCTTTAGGGTTTGCTAAGTTTTTACCCTTTCAACACACATACATATATACAAACATTAACCATATTCAAAACCTGTAATAAAGAAATATGAATATACCACACTAATCTATTTACGCTAAGTCTATTCATAAACCGACCATCCCAGCTAGCCCCTAAATAACAGTATAGGGTAGGCAAAAAAACCCTCCCAGAAGAGGGAGAAAATTCCTACCCAGTCCTGATGGGTGACCAATAATTTTACTATCAATGGGCAGGAGTGGTGGGCGACGCTTGCAAGCAGAATGAGGAAGAAGGGACTGGCCTACAGCAAGGCCAGCTCCACCCCCCTTTCTGGATGGTTCCATGGAACCAACCAATCTCTTCTCCGGGGGGAGGAGACAAATTGCTCCACCCTCCAATCTTCGTTGAAGGGTGAAGGTTAAATTAGGGATGGGGAACCTCGGACCCCTCCAGATTGTACTGGGTTCCATCCTATTAACATAGCAACATGTTAATGATGCTGGCATCTATTGTCTGTCAACATCAGGAGAGCCTCACATTTTCCCCATCTCTTTTAAACCTCTACAATGTCAGTAAGATATGCAGGTTGGATATCCCTTATTTGAAATGTTTGGGAGCAAAGATGTTTTGGATTTGGGGGGGATTTTTGAATACCCGTACTTCCATATATGATGAGGTATCTTGGAGATGAGATCCCCAGCCTATACACAAAATTAATTTATCTTTTCATGTAAATCTTCTACACATAATTTGAAGTAATTTTATATTACATTTTTAAATAACCTTTTGTGTGAAACAAAGTGTGTGTACATTGAATCAGTAACAATCAAAAGTGTCACTATCTCAGCCACTGAAGTAGAAAATTTCAGGTTTTGGGATATTTCAGATTTTGTGATTCCAGATAAGTGATGCTCAGGCTGCAGTAGTTAAAAAGTGGACATGTCAGACTTTCACTTAGGTATGATATTTCCCCAGCTGATCTTGTAAATTACTGGCCCACATTCTCAACCACTTAATAAGTTTGCTGTTTCTAAATAAAATACATGAGCAGAGATGTTGATGACCTTTGCTTGGCTCAAGTCTGATCTGAACTGTGGAGATATGCAAATATTAACTTGAAGATGAGATGAATATTCAGAACACCACCATTGGAAACTATTTTGTGCTAGTTAAGATGTAAAAAGAATTCACGGATGACGCTGAAAGGCTGATTTCAGAAGCTGGTGATAGGGATCACTTGTTAAACATTTTGGCTTTTGGACTGTAGAGTCTCAGGTTTGGTTTTGTCTCCATGACTATTTAACGTTTTTATGAAACAGGCATCCAGGATTTTGTGTCTCCGATAGTCAGTGGGAGCTGGGAGCTGAGGTAGGAATAGGCTCCAACATTATAGATTAAGAACCTCATTCATTATTGAATTCAGGCTCATTTATTTATTTATTTATTTCAAGCATTTCTACCCTCTTATCCTCAAATAGATTAAGAACCTTATTCATTCATTTATTTATTTATGTATGTATGTATTTCAAGCATTTATACCCTGTCCTTCTCAATCTCTGAGGAGGGACTCTAAACAAATGCTAAATGGCCAAACAGGCAACAATTCTTTACAGATGCCAAACATGATAGGCCGTGTATTTAAAAGATAATAAATAGGCAGCCAGTGCAGATCCTGCAAAATTGGTGTTATATAATAAATACATCCATATACAGTAAATAATTAAAATATAGATCAGAACTAGTTCGCCAGATTAAAATTGCCATGTTAAAATCGTCATCCAAAACATTCCAAGTATAGTCCAATAAAATCTTTTCTTCCCAGTAAAACAACTATTCTGTGAACTCTTGATCCCATAACCAGGATTTAAATTTCTTCTGGAAGCTCAGACGGGAGGGGGCAGATCTAACCTTTCTAGGGAGGGAGTTCCACAGCCGAGGGGCCACCATGGAGAACACCCTGTCTCTCGTACCTACCAAACGTGACTGCGATGGTGGTGGGACCAAGAGCAGGGCCTCCCCGGATGATCTTAAGGTCCTACACGGTTTGCAGACGGTGAATTTAAAGCTCAGACTAAACCTGTATTGTTTTCTAGGGATGCTGAAAATCTTCTGAACTGTTGCCTCAAAATAGGGATATACTGGGTGCTATGACTAGAGATGTTTCTTCTCAAAGGAAACAACAAGAAATTTTAGTGATTTGAGACCAGAATATTTAACCACTATTCGTACATTGTAGTCTCTCCTTCCTAAATGTCATGACAACAGTTCATGACAGTCAGTGCATTCCATTCCTCTGCTGTCAATGTATACTCTCTTATTCTAGGAGAAGATAACTCAGAAACAGTAGCCATGACAGCTGGGAGATTTGGGACTTGTGGTCTCAAAAGGCAGCACTTCCAAATTCTGAATTTATCTTCTGGATCGCTTTTAACCCATTCCTACCATTTCACATTGTTTATTTTGTCAAGTAGCTTATTTTGTTTTGTTAAACAATCTGATCTAAATGAGCTAAGAATTTTCTTTAAGTGCAGGAAAAAAATTACAACCCAAACAGTGACCCTCTTCTTTAATTAATAATCATTTAGCACTTATTAATGTCAATATATTACTGGCTGTGTTTTCTTGTACTTATATATGCACACACTTTTTTTTCTTTCATGCTCTGCACTAAATTAACAAATTACTGTAAAAACTACTAACATAAGTGATACAAATATAGAGTAGCAACTTCAAATCACTGGATATTTTTCAACAAGAACAGCAAATGTACTCACTGAGAATGAAACTCGGCTGGTCCCAGAGGCTCTTAAGGAATAATAATGCATTCAAGCAGAGATATATTCAGAAAGTAATAAAAGAAAGTAGGTCACATTTTAAAGTTTCATTTTGACAAATGTAACTCCTTTCCGAAACTTACCATAACCATTAAGACACAGTTGTAATACCTCTGGAAGATGATGTAGTCTGAGCTTTGGGGAGGAGCAACAATATATGTAACCTGCCACATGCACCTCATATATGTAATACCTGTGTTCTGTAAAGTGTGAGAACAGCATCTCCCAAAAATTTAGCTTATATTCCTTAAAATATTCAGATATGGCTGCTATGAAACAATTAGGTCTGTATTTTTGGCATATTTATTTATGTCATTTATATTCCGCTCTTCTCACCCCACAGGGGACTCAGGGCGGATCACAATGCACATATATAGGCAAACATTCAATGCCATAGACATACAACATATATAGACAGACATAGAGGCAATTTAACATTCCAGAAATCAGTTAAATTTAGCCTCCCCACAAAGTGGTACCTAAATTTCCTACTTGACATATGCAACTGTCTTTCAGGTTGCAAAGGTCGACAACAAGCTACACAAATTGGTCGAGAGCTCACCCCGACCTGGGCAGACCTCGAACGCATGACCTTCTGGTCAGTAGACATCTTATGCAGCTGACACCCAGCCAGCTGCGCCACATTCCCGGTGCATACACGAGGTGCAATGGGCTTAGGACTTACTGTACAACATTGTGTTTTCACCTTACTTGAATTGCACTTGGATTGTGTCTTTCCATTGACTGGAAAACTCACCAATGAATGCAATGTGGCTGTTCTTCCACCCCTCATCTTTGTGCAATAATGTTTTTGTATAGCAGTCCCAATATTTCGAAAATGAAGGAAGATCCTATGATAACACCAAAACTGTGTTTGTTCAGTTGAGACAAAATTGGTGGGTAGGTGATAGGGAAAAGCATACTGTGCATGCACTGAGCAGTAGAAAGTTGGCTGAGAAGTGAGACTGTGCAGAAGAATTATTGGAGGAATTTGCAGCAACAAAGTGCCAGTATTTGGAATTGCAGTGGATGCTATAACGATTGTTCCAAAAGAGGGTATATTTCTTTTTGTAAGCAATACAATTGTGATGACACAACAGGCTGGTGTGATAAAGGCTTTTGGATGTTCTTGGAAAGAAGGAAGTCTGGACCTCTTTGTCCAGTCTACAACCAAGTTTCTTAAGGGGTGATGAGTCAGGCAGCACCTCATTTATTTCTCCATCAGTCCCTAAGTCTCCCAAGTATCTCCCATGTGTCATATGTTGTATGTTTACAGCCTATCATTTTAGAAACATCTTGCTGCTTCCATTCTTCTTCCAGACTGGTCAACTTCACTGGACAATTATCTTATGATTTCTGTTGCACCTATGCAGTACCTTAGCCAGGATTTTGATTGGGGGGGGGTGAGTTTGATTTGGGGGAGGAGTCTGAGTGAGAGATAATCTACCCTAGCAAACCTTTTGTATCGTTATCCCAATACCTCATGCATATGGGATATATTGAACATGGTGATCAGATCAAAATATGAATACACATAACATTTTAAATAATGTACCAGTAAGGCCTTCTTGTGGACCACCCTGAGAATTTCGGGGGGGGGGGGAGTGAGCCCCTCAAGCCCCCCCCTCCAGGGACAACCCTGCCTATGTGGTGCTCACCCCCAATAAATATAATCTAATAACTATCATGAACCCTTTGTTCACCTGGAGGAGAGACTATACCTCTCAGCTGTGATAAGGGGAGCAATCATAACAGGAGATCATAAAGAATCTGAAAAAAGCATTTTTTTCTAATAGAACAAAGCATATATATATGATAATGTCTCTATGCAGAAAGTAATCTGGTTTAAAACAGAGTTGCCTTTCATGATCTTGAGAGGAGGGAAGTGCTACTGAGTACTGAGGGACACTGTATTACATGCTTTCTGTGAATAAAATGTCCTCAAGTTATATCTAAAGATATAGTTTTGCATTACACACTTCCCATTGGTCTCAGTGGTACTTTTGCTGGAACCCAAATCTACAGGTGACATAGATATGTTGATGATAAAGCATCTGTAAACCATTGTACAATTATTTCTGCTCATTTCTGATGATACCGATTGTCTCTGCTTCATTCCAGTACAGTGATCAGCAACTTTCTAATTATTTGTCCTCTTTACTAATTGGTTCCCTGAGATTAAACACTCTGATCCTTTCCTTGTTTCTTTCACTGTGAAAGGACCTGGCAGTCTGAGTTTATTATATGCCTGATTTCTTTAATTGCTGCACAGGTTCCAATAAAACCTGAACATCTCCTAGAAATTGAGAAGTAAATAAACAGTCAGGGAAAATTTGGAAATATAAGAAGATATAAAAGTGGGTCACAATCTTTTTCTTGAACTGTGCTGATGAAGTATAATTTGACCATCTATAATAAAGAGACTTTAAACACACACGGCTGAACTCTCCAAAATGGTTTGGACCAAGATGAACTGGATCCATTTACTATATGGTAGGATTGACCAGTTGTAGACCCTACTTTTACAATGTAAGGCAAAAATAACATCAGAAGATAAACTAGGGGCCAAGAGACTTATGCTAGACATAGGAGAGATTACCCATCTAAAAATGGGAAGGGTACAAAACTGTTGTGCATGAAATGGAGAGATGTGGAGCTCTTTTTCCTTTCTGAGATGAGATAAATATGTCCCATTTATTATTATTATTTTAATAGAAGTCATAGCGAACCCAATATATAAATGATGATGGTTGCATGTAGTTGCTTTGGCCATATCCAAATGAACTGGGCCACTTGGACTGAAGTTGAATCTAAATGAGTTAAATTATGAATACTTACCTCAATCCCGGTCTTATTAAAGCACATAACATTTCTTTCCTTTCAGTGTGAAATTTTTTCTTTTATGTGCCTTTGGAGTTTTAGACTATTTTAAAAAAACTTCCAGTTTACTTTGCTGTTTGGATGAAGGAGATTTTTAAAATGTGTGTGTGGTTTGATCTCTGGCTTTGGATCATGGTGGTATTAAGGGCATGGGCGTGGGCTAGTTTGATAGATACACCTGGGTAAGGTGGTGATGCAGGTCATCTGGTTGTTCTCACCATAGAAGGGGAGCTCCCTTGTTTCTATGGGCATCCGGCAAAGGTGGTGTCCTCCTCCCCCTGCTCTTTTTGGATTTGGCATTTATAATCACACATCTGCAGATCATTATTTCACCTCCCTTTCTCTACTGGCTTTGTTTTATAGAAGAGCAGGTGAGCAATAAGAACAAAAAGAAAACAAAGACTATTTGATTAGGGGACTATACATATATAAGCATTAGGCATGGGAAAAATGAAACGGAAATTAAATGGATTCGTTAGAGATTCGTATGTAATGGGACTTTTGATGTTTTACGTATCGCTGTCGCGAACCAGGAAGTAGACTTTCTTTTACGGCACTTCGGGGCGCCATTTTTGTATCTGGGTCGTAAAGCATTCGTATGGTTTCTTTGCCCTTAGTAAGCGTGTTTTGTCATTGGCTGATGGATACCAGGTGGACATACCCTCCCCTTCACTCCACCTTTCCTTTAGCCAATCAGAGGCAAAGAAACATGGATGGGGTGAGCGAGGGCCTCCTCCTCCTCTCTCGCCAATGACAGGCCTGCGAGAGAGGAGGAGAAAGGCCCCGCACCTCTCTGCCTCTCTCTAGCCTCGATCCATGCATCGTGGCTAGAGAGAGCAGCAGAGGGGCTGCAGGGCCTTTTCGCTAAAATATAAGCCTACCCAAGCCTGGGTCGGCATATTTTAGCTGGAAAGGGGCCTCAATCGGAGGGATTTCCTCCTGTTTCCCAGGCTGTCCCTCCGCTTCTGAGGGACAGCCTGGGAAACAGGAGGAAATTACTCCGATTGAGAACAGGGGGTGGGAGGCAGATGCCTCCCTTAACCCCTGCGAAGTTCTCAATCGGAGTAATTTCCTCCTGTTTCCCAGGCTGTCCCTCAGAAGCGGAGGGACAGCCTGGGAAACAGGAGAAATTCCTCCGATTGAGTCTTTTCCAGCTAAAATATGCCGACCCAGGCTTGGGTCGGCTTATATTTTAGCGGAAAAGGTGCCCTCGCTCACCCCCATCGCTCTCTCTAGCCCGGTGCATGCATCGGGGCTAGAGAGGCAGGGGGGTGAGCGAGGGGCCTCTCCTCTCTCGCCAGCCTGTCATTGGCGAGAGAGGAGGAGAAAGGCCCCGCCTCGCGCCCCTCTCTGCCTCTCTCTAGCCCCGATGCATGCACCGGGGCTAGAGAGAGGCGAGGGTGAGCGAGGCGCCGCAGCGCAGGGGGGAGAAGGCTGGAAGGGAGCTTGCTATGGAGTTGATCTATGGTTCCCAACCTTTGTTCCGCCATCTGTTTGAGACTTCAACTCCCAGAAGCCTTAGCCATCACAACCAACAGTCAGGAATTCTGGTCTGTGGAAGTCAGAGCTGAATGGTTGAAGGTACTGCAAATCCCATCATCTGTTGTCCATACCCCTAAACATATTGTTTTTGTGATTAATCCCTATGCTTTAACTTTGGTCAATTTGTAACAATGAAAATACATCCTGCATATTAGATATTTGCATTAGAATTCATAAGAGTAACAAAATTATGAAGTAGCAACGAAAATATGGATGGGGGTCACCACAACATGAGGAACCACTGCATTAATACATATCTCTCTCTCGGCATTACTTCACGAACGAAGATTCAGGAAGGACTCATCCCACGCTTTTTACAAGCGCGCTGATGACTAAAGAGGCCAATCTGAGATAGGCAAGTTCGGTTGCAGAAAGCACAGCAGAAAGTCTATATATTATACATATATCTTTCTGTTTAATTGCTATTAGGGAAATAAAACGTGAACAAAGGAAGGAAGGAGACAAAGGAAGAAGTAGAGAAGGGGGGGGGAAGGAAGGAAAGAGAAAAGAAGGGATGGGGAACCAAAGAGCAAAGGAAGTAATGAAAGAAGAGGGTAGAGAAGGAAGAAAGGAGGGAAAGGGGAAATAATAAGGGGGAGAATCGTACTTCACTTTCGCAATTGTCCTGAGAGCAAGTAGCTACTACCTCTTATATTTATGTTATACATGTACAGCTCCACTTAATTGCACTGCAGAGGTGAAGGGAATGTTCCCCCTTGATTTTTAACTGTTTCCCTGCTTTTCCTACTTTAGAACCACTTTAGAATTTCGTTAGTACTTAAGTTACATTTTAGAACTTTTGGAAATTTTTTTGTAAGTCTTTGATATACTAATCAAAAAAAATCCCCCCCCCCCCATTTGATTTTAGAATCCCGATTTTAGGATTCTAAACCAACCCTAATAAGCATGTGTTATCCTGTATTTGTTGTGATCAGACATTTGTTGTGACCAGATGGTGAACATTGTGCACACATTGTTGTTGTTGCTGTTATTATTTGATGCACAACAAGATTAGTTTACAGCATAATTAATAATTAATAATAATAATACCCCACTTTATCTCCGTACACAGGGTTTAAAGCAGTTTGACATAAAAACATTAATAAACAATTTAAAATACAATACAAACACCCCCTTGCACCAGTGTCACTATACAGTAGAGAGGGGATGCAGCCCTCATGTAAATTAAGCCCAAGAAGTATCTGGTGTGAATCCAATCTGGATCCAGTCCAGAGTTATTTAAATCAGTATGGAAATTTGAACTTTCAACCACAGTTTAACCAGATGGCATGAGTTTCATAATAACATATAAGAAAAATGCTGTTGAGGAAGGAACAGGAGGTGGAGAGCAACATTTTGTTCATTGACAGTCTTTGCTTCCACCTTCAAGGCAATAATCTTGCCACCAACTTTAATCATTCTGTGTGGGGATGGTTGTTGGCAAATCTCCTTTTCCTCCAAGCTCTTCCCCTTGTGTACTACTGTTAGATCTGGTTCATAACGCAAGAGATTTCCTTGCAGTTAGTTTTATTAGTTTTTCTTCCTATAATTTCACCTCTGCTTATTTTTATTCTTTATTTATCCTAGTAATATTCAGCTTCAAATTCTTATTTTCTAATAATTCATCAATCCATCTCTATTGTTCCTTAACTTTATTTGTTTGAGTGAGTCTGTGTTTATTTCAGCAGTAGTAGTTTATTTCTGTCACATTTCTTTTACCCATATCTTTATCTCAAATTCATTCTTTTTTAATGATAGGGGATAGTTTTGTGGGCAATGCAATTTCAACTTAAGTTTTTAACAGAATCATTCTCAGAGAGCTAAAATTGTTGTATCATTACTATGTTTTCTTTGCTTTTCCCCTTGCATCTACTGTGTGTAGTAGGGGTGGATATCTCCAATTTAAATACTTTGAAATCCGTTAATAATTTGTATTTGAAATTATTTTGACCTTATACCGACCCTTGGTGTCCAACCCGGAAGTGGAGTTTCGAAACTGAATCCGGGATCGCCATTTTTTTTGTAAAGGTCACATTATTAGGTCATTTTTCCCCTCCTCAGTTCTCAACTCGCAAGAGGAGACTGGAGGGCAGCAGCACCCTCCTTTCTCCTCTCGCCAGCTGAGAGCTGAAGTGGGCGCTTTGGAAGCAGCCCGGCCGAGCTTTCCTCCGTTTCCCCAGGCTCCCCTTCTTCCCTCCCTGCCCCTCCCAGCTGACAGGCATCACACATTATATTTAATGTGTGATGCTTCTGAACCCGGGGGAGGAGGGAGGGAAGAATGGAGGGCTTGCACTCCCTTCTTCCCTCCCTGCCCCTCCCAGCTGAGAGGCATCGCACATTCAGAAGCATCGCACATTATATTTAATGTGTGATGCCTGTCAGCTGGGAGGGGCAGGGAGGGAAAAAGGGAGTGCAAGCCCTCCATTCTAGCCTCCCAGCTGGCTTAATGAATAAAAATGAAAATTCGTTAGTAATTACATTTCAATTACAAAATTTATTTAAAATTTTTCGGAATAATTTCTATAATGACCCAGCAAGGGAAATTCCCCCTCAAACGAGTTTAGAATCATTTTTTTATGGATCAACCACCCCTAGTGTGTAGTATTGAATTCGTTTAGGGTAGGCAGGTATCACCATTCTACATTTTTACCTATTTTGTGTTGCATTTCCCTTGCTGCGTTGTCTACTCCATTTTTTTCCAGTTTAAGCACTATCTTTTGGGAGAAAAGCAGACTGTGTTGAATACTTGTGCCTTTTCCCTGTCCTTGTTAGCATATTGCTATTATTTCCTTGTTTTTCATTTTGCTTTGGACATAACCAGCAAAAACCCCTTTTTACCTCTCTAGCTTTAGCCTTGTGCGAGTCTTCCTAACTTTCTCCCTACACATACTGGCTATTTGTCTGAGTTCCTCCTTGGTGATTTCCCACTTTTTCCATTTCTTGTACACGTCTCTTTTAAATCTTCTCTCAGCTGGAGATTCTTTGGTCATCCATCCTAATTTCTTTAGACACCTCTCATTTTTCCTCCTTATTGGAAATGTTTGGAGTTGTGCCTCCAATATCTCACTTTTAAGGAACTCTCATCCATCATGAACTCCCTTCTCTTTTAGCAATGCTGAACATTGAATCTCACCTAGTAGTTTCCTAAGTTTACTGAAATCAGTTTTCTTAAAGTTTAGAACTAGGATTGCTAGAACAAAAGCTAGAGAGGGATCCTATGTTGTTAATGCTTTTAGAGAAGAAGGGATTTCTGCAAGTGGTGCTTGTTATGTTGATATTCCTTCTACTAAATCAGTGTTTCCCAAACTTTTTTGAGCCGCGGCACACTTTTTACATTTACAAAATCATGGGGCACACCACCAACCAAAATGACACAAAATGACACTCTAACACAGTAATACATATAGTTAATATGTTTTAAAATGTATTTATACACTCAGTGTGAAACCTGGGCCTGTTTCGATGAACTCAACATAGATATCCTGGCAGGAATGGCAGAAAGACACAAACTTCCCACACAGAACTCCCATAACCAAGAGAAAATGCTATAAGAGTTTGGTGGGCATTGACCTTGAGTTTTGGAGTTGTAGTTCACCTATATCCAGAGAGCACTCTGAACTCAAACAATGCTGGATCAGGACCAAACTTGGCATGAATACTCAATATGCCCAAATATGAACGCAGATGGAGTTCAGGGGAAATAGACCTTGACATTTGGGAGTTGTAGTTGCTAGGATTTATAGTTCCCCTACAATGAAAGAGCATTCTGAACCCCATCAATGATAGAACTGGGCCAAACTTCCCACACAGAACCCCCAGGAGGCAAGAGGAGGTTTCTACTTGGGGAAACAGAGGCGGGTCTTCCCCATGCATGGAGAGGGAGAGACCAAGTGCCTTTATCGAGGTAGGTTTCTTAGGGTTTTTATACTTCAACACACTAGACTCTCCTCCCTCCCCTCCTGGAGGTTCCAATTTCCCACAGCACACCTGATGATTGCTCACGGCACACTAGTGTGCCCTGGCACACTGGTTGGGAAACACTGTACTAAATAATTGTTAAAAGTAAAAGGAACCTTTTCCAGTTTTTACACTGGCAACCCTATTTGTTTGCAACCATTTTTAGATGTCTGTCGGTGGGATAAACAAATTTTAGTCAGCCAGATTGCATTGCTTAATACTGCATTAAGGTCATCTGTGTTAAAAATATTTTGGTGACAGAAGGAGAGCATGAAGGGGAACAGTCTAACCTCCCCTGGAAAGTAATTCCACAGGCAGAGAGCAGCTGCCAGGAAGTAAATTGTGTCCTTATTAGTTAAATTTGTTTAGTCTTTGTATTATATAACCCTTAAAGAAACAAAAGAAAACAAGTGAGAAAGAAATCCTAAGCAGTATTACTGCATTTTATTATAGTGGATGTGCCCTGCATCATGTTGTATTTTGCTTCTGGTTTGTTGAAAGGATGAGTAGACAGCAAGGCATCCATAAAAGTCAGACAGGAGTGAATCTATGCCATAGCTAGGATTATCACATGAAATTTTTGCCCATGCAATTTGTGTCTCTTGGATGCTTGTGATCAACCCAATGGGGAAACAACAGCTTTCGTATAACATGACACTTCCATAGCCATAGCCATAGGACATCATCCTGTTGCTCCATAGGTGTTGTGAGACTGTGGGAGGCCCTTAAATGTGCCAGGTGGAAGGATGAACTGTGCTGGGAGAAGTGAAGTCCTTCTTGATCGCTAGAGAGACTTTAGTGCTTTGAGCATTCATTAGAGCCGAGGAAGGCCAAGCGCTGGCAGGACATTTGCCTGTATATCATTACTAAGCAAAAATATAATTATTCACAGATGCCATCCGCAGATGCTTCAGTTTTCCAGTGCCAAGCCCCGCAGTTCTCCACAAATAGAACCTGCAGAAACAACTAGACAGGCTCAGAGACCTAATAAAATATTCCTTCCAGGAGATATCAAGTCAAGCTCGGTGACCTTGCTGGTTACAAACCTTTTTGCATAATCTAATAGAGATAAAACTTTTCCTTATGAAATACAGGTTTGAAATCCTCAGGCTGGGCAGAGAACCCAGTGGGAAGCACTCTTAGGCAAAGGACAATTGGCACCCCCTTGGCTCCTCAGATTCCCTGATTCAAAAGAGACCAGCTGTAGGATGCATCTACACTGTACAGTGAATGCAGTTTGACACCACTTTAACTGTCATGATTCAATCCTATGGAATCATGGGAGATGTACAAAGTCTTTATAATTTTATGTGACTTGTTTTATACATTTGTACTGTTTTTACTACCGTAGTTGTATGTTATATGTGCACCCTGGAGTGCTTTGTAAGCCACCCTGAGTCCCTTCGGGAAGATGGTGGCAGGATATAAATACATTATTATTATTATTATTATTATTATTATTATTTAGCCTTCTCTGCCAAAGAGTACTGTTGCCTCATCAATCTATGAATCCTAGAAAGCCATGGCAGTTAAAGTGTTTTCAAAGTTCATCAATTCTACTAAGTAATATGTCTGCTGGTCACTCGTAGGGCTGGGAGGCTAGACTACACTTTCCTTCTCCCTGCAACTTGTCATGGGAAATAAAAAATAAGGTTTGTGGGTCTCCTTGGCAGCCTCCAATTCTGAAAGTGGTTAAAGCCACTATTCCTCATAGGCCATGGGTTGCATGGGACTCCAAACCCCCACTTTTCTAGCTCTGTAGCCCCTTGCTATCCAAAAGCCTCCAATCTCCCCCAACTATTTTGGAATGATTTCAGGGTGACTTTCACTTTAAAAACACTTTTGTACATTTTATATCTTGTAGTTTTGGATTTTTAACTGTCTTTTTAAGTGCTGTAAGCTGCTTTGCATCCCAGTCTGGGGAAAAGGCATGATAACAACAACAGCAGCAACAGCAACAGCAGCATTTCCAAGGCTGACAAAACCTATTTTGATCCTTAAAAATAACAAATATTTATATTTCTAGTCAATGTTGATGGAAGTTGCTGGCAAAAACATTTGGACAGATGTATAGCTCCAAAATTGATCTATGAAGCTCTTTATCTGCTGGAATGGCTCCTTTTACTTACATTCCATGGCCACTTATGGCTATGTTTCATACGTTCTTCATTCTTAACTTTGAAGTAATTATTGAGAGAGCTTTCTTAAAGATCCCCCCTTAAAGTTTAGGGAATAATGCATGGACATTTTAATGGTGTCATAATTGGTTTGCATCCACATTAAAACCAATTTGTTCACTGAGGATTTCAAACTTTTTCTTGGTACTTTGAATTATTGTGAAACATTTTGCCTTATTTTACCCTCCCCCCCTTTTTTTCTTTTGCATTGTAGTGTTCTTTTTATATTAAAAAAGCATGCAGATTTTTGTAGTAATTTTGCAAAAGCAGATTGTATGTAAATGAAGGTTGAGCATCCAATACCCAGTATTCCAAAACACTCCAAAATCTGAAATTGTCCACATGAGTGGCTGAGATAGTAACACCTTTGCTCACCGCTGGTTCACTGTATGCAAACTTTGTTTCATGCACAATATTATTAAACATATTAGATAAAAATTACCTTTAGGCTATGTGTATAAGATATATATGAAATATGAATCATGTTTACACCTCAGCCCAGGGGCGGACTTACCTCTCCCGGGGGGGGGGGTAAGTGAACCTTATTTTGGCACCCCCCTGTGGCTCCTGGACGCCGTTGTGCATGAGCGACCCCCGCGTGGTTGTGCGAACGCGCAGCGGCGTGCGCGCGGGTGCGGCCCGCGCGACTGCGCATGTGTGGTGGCGTCTCGCGCGGCCGCACGAGTGCATTCAGCGCGGCTGCAAATGTGCGGTGGCGCCCCGTGTGCGGTCGTACGAGTGCGTCCAGCGGCTGCGCCGCCGGCTGCAGAAGCATGGTGCAGGCTGCACTAGCTCCTGAGACTCCTCCACCCGGCGGCGCGGCTGGCTGCAGAGGCGCGGCTGGCTGCGGAGGTGCGGAGGCGGGGCGGAGCACGGTGGCTGGCGCGGCGGCGCCCCTCTCAGGTGGTGACGCCCCTCCCGGGTGACATCACCCCACGCGCATGCTTACTCAGTCTAATGGACGAACCGACCCTACCTCAGCCTCATCTCCAAGATATGTCATTATGTACATAAATACAAATAAGGGTATTTTGAAAAAAAACCCTGAAATCCAATGCACTCCTGGTCCCAAGCATTTTGAATAAGAGGTACTGAGGCCCCTTCCACACAGCTGAATAAAATCCCATATTATCTGCTTTGAACTGGAATATATGGCAGTGTGAATTCAGATAGCCTTGATATTCTAGGGGCCCTTCCACACAGCCCTATATCACAGAATATTAAGGCAGAAAATCCCACATTATCTCAGTATGGATTCAGATATAACGAGACAAAAAGGGGGGCAGGTCACCACAACAACAAACAAACAAGACATCTGTAGAGGTTATATAATCACACAATATAATAGAAAAATGGTGCAAGTAGCGAGTCCTGCCTGGCACATCTAAACAACACAGTCAGTGGTTCAGTCTTACAAGCCAAAGAGGACAATGGGATAACAATCCAATATAGCAGGAAAATCCGGGATAATTTATTATTTATTTATTTAAAACATTTATACCCCGGCCTTCTCACCTCCGAAGAGGAACTCAGACCGGCAAACAGCAAGTATTCAATGCTAACATTTAAAATCTAAAAACATCATAAATTTACAATAAAATTATCAAATACAATACAATAAATGCATTTAAAAAGCCTTTTGCCAAAGTAAAATCAAGTCCAAGTTAATCCATATAGTCGGTCCGTATCAAGTGGTTAGCGACTTTAGTTGCTTCGCGATCTCCTCCTTCATTTTGCGAAGGCCTCATTGCACAGCCATGTTTACACCAGCTTCCTAAAAATCAGGAGAAAGGGGGCGGATCTAATTTCATTTGGGAGGGAATTCCACAGCCGGGGTCCCTCCACAGAAAAGGCCCTGTCCCTCGTTCCCACCAGACATGCCTGCGAAGGTGGTGGGACCGAGAGCAGGGCCTTTCCAGACGATCTAAGCACTCTTGACAGTTCACAGGGGAGAATAAGTTCGGACAGGTAAACTGGGCCAGAACCGTACAGGGTTTTGTAGGTCAACACCAGCACTTTGAATTGTGCTCTGAAGCTAATTGGCAGCAAGTGGAGCTGGTGCAACAGGGGAGTTGTGCGTTCCCTGTACCCCGCTCCCATTAGTAGTCTGGCTGCTGCATGCCAGATAACGACTTGGCATGGCACCGCTTATCCCGGATTTTCCCGCTATATCAGCTTGTTATCCCATTTTCCTCTTTGGCTTGTAAGACTAAATCGTTGGCTGTGTTGTTTACATGTGCCAGGCAGGACCATTTATCTATTATATAACTCCTTCAGGTGTCTTGTTTGTTTATGGACTCAGATATCCCAGTTCAAAGCAGATATTGTGGGATTTTCTGCCTTGAAATTCTGGGATATAGGGCTGTGTGAAAGGGCCCTCAATCTCTTTGTAAAACAACAGAAACAAGTCCCTCCAAATGCAATATTCTGTTATTCACAATTTAAATACCTTGCAGACATAGGGCCCGTCCACATAGTCATATAATCCAGAATATTAAAGCAGAAAATCTGACAGTATCTGCTTTGAACTGGGTCCACACTGCCATATATTTCAATTCAAAGCAGAAAATGTGGGGTTTTGTTCAGCTGTGTGGAAGGGCCCCCAGAGAAAGGCTGTTGGGCACATGGCCTCATTCGGGTGGAACACTCTTGTCCTGGTAGCCCATTGAAAGCAATGGATAATGAAACCTAGGGAGAGTTATGAAAATGAATGTAATGATAATGATTGGGTAATGAGCCAAAAATGGATTTAATGAATAAATCACTGAATAAATGGCCTTCTTAATAACAAAAAAGCACAGAGAATAATGAAACAAGCACCCCTGATATAAGTGCAAATCAGCATAATCTTGGGCACAAATTGATTTTATTTTGTGAGAAAGTGTTTACTATATTACACAGGTGGGATTTTTTTTGTTGCCAGATGGATATTTTGAGAAGGAAAATAGCTGGAAAGGAGAAAGAACTAAACAGTTTGACAGTCTCTCTCCTAAACTCAACTACTAGACACAACTTCATGCTAATACATAGATGGGGGAATTGATAAACACATCTGTGTAGTCACATTAGCTACAACTTTAGGCTGCTTGCTTTCTTTGTGAGAAAAATACAAAATAATACTGTTGAAGAAAAA
This sequence comes from Anolis apletophallus, assembly GCA_030556195.1. Classification (NCBI taxonomy): domain Eukaryota; kingdom Metazoa; phylum Chordata; class Lepidosauria; order Squamata; family Anolidae; genus Anolis; species Anolis apletophallus. Next base: position 25,445,639 of record JARBWK010000003.1, read on the forward strand.
GTAAAGGAAGAACTAGGCCCACATTTGCTTTTGTAACTCATATCCTCCAACTGTCCTGATTTGCCAGGGAAAGCTCCAATTAATCTTTTCAACTACTACAGTGATATTAAGGCAGCTCCCTCCCTTCTGGGCTTCAGAAGGAAAGTGAAAACCTGGCTCTGGGGTCGAGCCTTTGGAGATTAACTTCAGTGCAATAATTACTACGAAATATGTGAAACGATGCTTGGAACGGCCCCGGATTACGATTGTGGATGGCGTGATTTGAATGGTGGTTATAATGTTTATATGTTTTTAATGTGCATTTTAACTCTAACTTTAAATTTTAACCTAAATGTATTTAATTATCTGTTGTCTAAAGGCATCAAATAGTTGCCATATGTAAAGCCGCCTTGAGTCCCCTTCAAGGTAGAGGAAGGTGGGCTATAAATAGAGTAAATAAAAAAATAAATAAATAATACAATGTCTCAGTTGGGTTGTTGTGGGTATTTCGGGCTATATGGGCATGTTCTAGAACAGTGGTTCCCAAACTTTTTTGGCCTACCGCCCTCTTTCCAGAAAAAAATGTACTCACCGCCCCCCTAGAAATTATTTTAATTTTTTTTTAATAGCCATTAAACAGAAAGATATATGTATTAATGCAGTGGTTCTCAACCTTTCTAATGCCGTGAGCCCTAAATAAGGTTCCTCATGTTGTGGTGACCCCCAACCCTATTTTCATTGCTATTTCATAAATAATTTTGCTACTCTTATGAATGCTAATGCAAATATCTAATATGCAGTATATATTTTCATTGTTGCAAATTGAACATAATTAAAGCATAGTGATTAATTACAAAAACAATATGTTTGGGGGAGTATGGACAATGGATGATGGGATTTGCAGTACCTTTGACCAATTCAGCTTGGCCTTCCTCAGCCGAGACCCCATGAATGACAGATCTGGACCAAACTTGGTACACAGAACCTCCATGACCAACAGAAAATATAGGAGAAGGTTGGAAGGAATTCACAGTGATTTAGGGGAGATGTAGTTCACCTACATTTGGAGAGCACTCCGAACCCAAACAACCCTGGATCTGGACCAAATTTGGCACAACTACTCAATATACCCAAAGTTGAGCACTGGTGGGGTTGGGGGGGTTGATTTTGTCATTTGGGAGTTGTAGCTGCTGGGATTTATAGTTCACCTACAATCAAAAAGCATTTTGAACTCCACCAACAATGAAATTGAGCCAAACTTGTCATACAAACTCCCATGACCAACAGAAAATACTGGAGGGTTTTGGAAGGGGCCCGAAGCAGTTAGGAATGATGGGAGTTGAAGTCCAAACCCCCTGGAGGGCCCAGGTTTGCCAGAGAGGGGCAGAGCCGCTTGCGCTTCTCTCGGAGGCAGGGGGCGGGCCCTGTGGGGAGTCTGGCTCACGCCACCACCACCCTTACAGGGGCTCACCACCCCCCAAATTCTCCTGAGCCTCCCAGCACCCCCTTGGATCGTCCCACTGCTCACCAGGGGGTGGTACCACCCACTTTGGGAACCACTGTTCTAGAAGCTTCTAGAACAGAATGCTTCTAGAACATGGCCATATAGCCCGAAAAACCTGCAACAAACCAGTAATTCCGGCCATGAAAGCCTTCGACATTACAATGTCCAGTTTCTCTCTTATCATCCCATTGTCCCCCTTTGTCTTCAAATGACTTCCGTTTCTACGAATTGAGTTCAAAACGCAACAGTAGTTTTCATTCAACTATCTCAATAGGGAAGAGAAGGCAGAATATTGTCCTCCCCTGTTGAAGCAGATAAATCAAACTGCTGCAGCCTCTCCCAATCTATGTGTTGTTCCCCATTCATAACTGCATTCTCATATTGCTTGGCCACACATATCTTAAGTTTCATCTGTGAAATAGGAGCCCCCTTTGTGCCAACAGGATTGCTGACTGAAAGGTTGGCGGTTCAAATTGGGGAGCTTCTGTCTGTGAGCTTCAGCTTCTCATGCAGGGACATGACAGAATCCTCTCACAGGATAGTAAAACATCTCGGCATACACTGGGCCAGTGATTTTCAACCTTTTTTGAGCCACAGCACATTTTTTACATTTACATACTCCTGGGGCACACCACCAACCAAAATGACACAAAATGACACTCTGTCATTTTAGTAACTGTCACCCTCCCCCCTCGTGACACCGCTGCTTCCGCCAAATCCCCCCTCCTGCCCCCCACCCCGGGAGGCCCATGCGCAGGAGGCCTGTCATCGTCCCATGGGGGAGGGCTGCACTGAGTGGCTGAAGCACACACGGGCTTGGCTGAGCAGAACGAATAGGAATTAAGCACACAGGGTGGCTCCGAGCCTCGGAACAAACTGTGGCGGAGTCTCGCAGCTTTTGCCACCCCCAGCTTTCCTTCCTGAAGGGGTTCAGCCCCCACAGGAGTGCCTGCCCCGCATCCCTTTGGCTTTCCTGCTGTCGCCTTAGGTCCAGATCGGGAAGGAACCAAGCTGGGCTGTGGAACTGCGCATCCCAGCCTCTGCTCTGCTCTGCAGTGAACCCGGAGCCAAGCCAGGAGAGGCCAGGAGATGAGGGGTTGCTCCCCTTCCCTGGCGCGGAGGGTCTAGAGGGCAGAAAGCCTCACCTCGAGCCTCTGGGAGCGGGGTCGGACGGGGGCAGCTCCTGCGGACTCCTCCTCCCTCTCCTCCTCCTTGCTGCTGAAGGGAAGGAGGGCAGAAGAGTGCCCAGGAGCCATGAAGCAGGAGGAGCCACAGCCCGGCCATGTAGCCCTTGGCGCGCAGAGGGAGGGAGGGAAGGAAGGAAGGAAGGGAAGGAGAGAGAGTGGAGGGAGGGAGGAAAGTTCTGGATGTCGAGGGCTCTCCCTGACTGCAGCTAGGCTGGCTGGCATTGCTGTTTCGGCCAGGAAAGCCTCATTTCCGCTGCCTGAAGTTTCCTACTAGGCTCTCTCCCTCTCTCCACTGTAATTTCCCCTGGCACACCTGATGACCTCTCATGGCACACTAGTGTTCTGCAGCACACTGGTTGAAAGTCACTGCCCTGGGCTATGTCCTTGCAGACGGGTAATTCTCTCACACCAGAAGTGACTTGCACTTTCTCAAGTCACTCCTGACATGAAAAAAAATCTGCAAAATGTTAGAGGGTATGCAATGATGGTGCTGCCTTTTCAAAGGAAGGAACATCTATGTGAATGCTTCTCCTTTGTGCCTCTGGTGGTATCTGCAAATATGCAGCAAGTATACTTTCATTTAGACTTTTTAAAAAAGTATCTTTCTCTACTCTCTTTCCAAAGCACATTTTTAAAAAGATTCCTCTTTTACCAGCTGCTTTAAAAAAAAAAGAAAACCCATTTATTCTGATCATCTGGAGAGAGGAAACAAGGCAGGCCTTTAATGATACTTGAACAGATGTGGAATTCTATTATCCTTTGTTATATGCTGACGGAGGAATAAAACTGGCATAAAAGAGAGAAGGGTGAATCACCAAAAACAATAATTTTTTTTCTATACCATAATGTAACTTTTTTTTTCTCTCCAGAGTATTTCATCAGCAGGAACCGTGAACAAAGATTTATATTTATCTATCATCTATTTAGCTTGCTATTTATCATCTACCTATCTCTCTTATCTAGCCTTCCATCTATAATCCTCTCTGAAATGTTATAAAAATGTGTTTCGTTAGTTCTTAATATGCCCACACAGATCTAATTCAATTGCATTTATATTTGAAAGGGATAAACTTGACTATTATATTTATGTTGAGCTGACATTTAGGTCTTAGTTAAATGCCTGTGCTAAAAAGACTAATCAGAATGTTATTGGAAAATGCCATCCCTTATTTCACTTCCTCTGCCTCCAATCCCTGAAAACAGCTGCATGAATTTTGGGAAATCTGATTTCTCATGTACCTCGCCAGTGATTCTTCCCTTGATATTTCTTTGCCCATTCCTTATAATATCATATCTTACCTTCCCCTCTTTTTAGATTGCTATATAGATTCCATTCAGATTCCTAGGGTTAAGAGATGTAAAATGCTGGAAGGACTTGACAATGGAGTTGCGTAGGAGGACCAAGATATTTTTTGAGGGATGATTCTGAGAAATCAAAAGTTATGCATGAGCATGAGTACATGAGAATCACTTGGACAAGCTAATCTGTCCAACTCCATTTGTTTATTTATTGTGTCAGAAGTGAATTGGGAATTATATATATACTAGCTTGGGGACCTGGCGCTGCCCGGGTTATTTGAGAAAGGCATTTTGTGCCAAGGTTGGTCCTTATCAGTTGTTTATGTGGCTTGCAGTGGTCTCGGGAAGTGAGGGAAGGTGCTGGGAGTCCCATTGTCCATAGTCCATCCTCCTCCAAACTGCACCAGGATGTAGAGTGGGTCATGGGGATTATGTGTGCCAAATTTTGTCTTGCTCAGTTATTGGATGAGGGTTGCAGCAGTCTTGGGAAGTGAGTGGAGATACTTCCAGTCCCATCATCCATGGTACATCCTCCTCAATACTATACCAGGATGTGGAATGAGTCATGGGGGCTCTGTGTGCCAAGTTTGGTCTTGATCAGTCTTTGGATGAGGTTAGCAGCGGTCTTGTGCAGTGAGTGGAGGTACTTCAAGTCCCATCATCCGTGGTCCACTCTCCTCCGAACTGCACCAGGATGTAAAGTGGATCATGGGGGCTCTGTGTGCCAAGTGTGGGCATGATCATGCACTGGATGAGGGTCGCAGCGGGCTGGGGAAGTGAGTGGAGGTACTTGAAATCCCATCATCCGTGGTCCACTCTCCTCCGAACTGCAGCAGGATGTAAAGTGGATCATGGGGGCTTTGTGTGCCAAGTGTGGGCATGATCATGCACTGGATGAGGGTCGCAGCGGGCTGGGGAAGTGAGTGGAGGTACTTGAAATCCCATCATCCATGGTCCAACCTCCTCTAAACTGCAGTAAGATGGAGTGTGGGTCATGGGGGCTCTGTGTGCCAAGTTTTGTCTTTATCGGTCTTTGTTCAGGGCTGCAGTGGTCTGTGTGGAATGAAGGTCTTGGAAGTACTACAAATTCCATAATTCGTGGAGGTCCTTCAAGTCCCATCATCCATGGTCCACACTCCTCCAAACTGCAGTAGAGTGTAGCATGGGCCATAGGGGCTCTGTGTGTATCTACACAGCATGATACATACAGTAAATGTGGATCTGTCTTGACACAGTATCACAGTAACTGAGGCCAAGTCAAGAAAAGCAAGTTTAGGAAGCCTTACTGTTATTTCGGTCCTTACACAGTATCCCAGTAACTTTGGCATAGTCGTGATAATCTAGTTGAGGAAGTGTTACTGTCAATTCAGGCCATACCCATGATTGGCGGCCTAATCTGGAGTATCAAGTTAAGGAAGCCTTACTGTTAACTCAGTCCATGCATAGTAGCCCAGTAACTGAAGCCTAGTCCAGAAAATAAAGTTTAGGAAGCCTTACTGTTAATTCAGTCAGGCCCTTTCAGGCCCTTTATGGAGTAACTGAGGCCTAGTCCAGACAAATCTAGTGTTAATTCAATCAGGCCCTTTCTTTTACCCTCTCTGGCAGTGTTCTCAGGAGGTGGGTGGAGGTACTTCAAGTCCCATCATCCATGGTTCGTCGTATTTGAAACTGCACCAGGATGTAGAATGGGTCATGTGGGCTCTGTGTGTCTTGGACTTCAACTCCAACCATTTCTGTCTCCCTCAGGCCCTTTCCTTTCCTTTCTCTGCTGCCTAGGAGGGTTGGAATGTTGGGAGGCTGGCCAATCAGGGCCGTTATGCAAATAATTCCACAGTGGCAACCAATCGAAATGCTGCCACAAATTCCTCCGCACCTCCCGCCCTCCACACCTCCCGCTGCAAACACTGACGTTTATTATATACATTATATATATATATATACTGTATATATATATATATATATACACACACACATACATACAGTGTATATATATATATATATATATATAATGTATATAATAAAAGTCAGTGTTTGCGTCGGGAGGTGCAGAGGGCGGGAGGTGCGGAGGAATATGTGGCAGCATTTCGATTGGTTGCCACTGTGGAATTATTTGCATATATATATCCACAAACAAACTTTAAAACTTGGCATTATACTAAATTCGTTTTGACTAGTAGCTGGCCACTTGGAGTGCCTCTGTAAGAAGATCCTCCATTGTTCATGTGGCAGGGCTCAGATTGCACTGTACAAGGTGGTCTGTGGTTTGGTTTTCTCCACACTTGCATGTTGTGGACTCCACATTGCAGCCACATTTATTAAGATTGGCTCTGCACCTTGTGGTGCCAGAGCACAGTCTGTTCAGTGCCTGCCAAGTTACCCAATCTTCTATGTGCCCAGGAAGGAGTTTCTCATCTAGTATCAGCCACTGATTGAGGTTCTGGGTTTTCAACTGCCACTTTTGGACTCTCGCTTGCTGAGGTGTCCCTGAAAGTATTCTGTAGATCTAAGACATTGGCTTGCTGGCTGATATCCTAACAGAGGATGGGGCGGAGATGTCAATGCCTTGGTCCTTTCATTGCAGGCTGCTACTCCATTTTCATCTAGTAACAGACAAACTGTGCAAATTATTCAGTGCATTCGCTTCAAATGCCACCCCAGAAGTTTCTGCACCTGAAGGAAGAAGATATTTCTGTCATGGGAAAGGGTGGCTTAAGGTTTAGTGGAGCTCATTGAAAAGAACATGATTTGTTTTGCTTGGTGATTGAAGTTTATGTTGAAATAGCAGACAGAATACCATTTTCCAGCTGTCCCACAATTGCTCATTTAACAACTGCTCTGATTCAAGATGTGACTTGAAATGGCTGGGTTAAATATATAGCTGGAAAATTGTCAGTGGGTGTGCTGCTGGTTTTAAATCAACAGACTTGGCTTTTTTCTGGCTGGTACCAGATCCCATCTGATCTTGGAAGCTAAGTGGCATCAGGCCATCTGATTAGTACTTGGATGGGAAACAGCCAAGGAATACCAGGCTATATTTCAGAGGAAGGAAATGGCAAATCACCTCTGGGTATTCCTTGCCTAAGAAAATCCAATCACAATGCCATAAATCTACAGGTGGCAATTTAAAGACACATATATACATATACACATGTCCTCTGGTTAATAACAAACATCTCTCTCTGGTTGACTAAAGAGAAACGAATGGAAGGGGATGATTACAAACACTACAATCAATAATATATTAATTATTTCTTCAGTCAGCAATAGAGCTTTGAATTGAACAAGTCTGATATAAATAAAGTGAACTCTGATTCTTAGCAGGCCCGGATTAACACTTTTTTGCACCCTAGGCCACACTTTGGAATTACACCCCCTTTAAGCCAACCTGCCGCCACCTCCAAGGTCCCCATTCCCACCGGCTGGAAAGCTCCACTTTGCTCTGAAGGTCTTCTTGGGAGTCAGGAGGCTTGGGGAGAGCGCAGCGGGTGCAAACTCGCTCCAAAGGCATGCACGAGAGAGAGAGAGAGAGAGAGAGAGAGCATGAGAGAGAGAGAGAGAATGCGCACGCGCGCGAGAGAGAGAGCACGTGCGAGAGAGATAGCGTGAGAGAGAGAGAGAGACAGAAGGGACGGAACAGAGACTTTGCCGGGAGAAGGAGCGAGGAGGGGCATGAGAAAGGGGGAAAGAGGGGTGCAGACCATTTCCTTTAGTCCGTGATCTGCCTCCCCCCCCCAGCTTGCACCCCTAGGTCATGGCCTCATTGGCCTTATGGGTAATCCGGGCATGATTCTTCTACTCATGACTGTTCAACAAATCAGTCCTCTTTATGAGCTGTATTCACATGAGCTGTATTCACATTCAAATGCAATGCAGATGTCCCAAACAAGTCTAGTCCTGAAAGTTAGTTATAGAAAAATGTATAGGATGAACTGTGCATTTTTAATCTGTATACCTTTATAAAACGGAATGTTTGTATGTGTGTGTGTATGTGTGTATGTGTGTATGCGGAGGGCGGAAGGGCGGATATGTGGCAGCTATTTGCATAAAGTCCTTTGATTGGACAGCCTCGCCACTCCAAAATTCTAAGGCACCAGACAGAGGGCATTGATAGCCACTGATTAGCCAGCAACCCAGAATCCAGGCCTCTACATTCAAACAACAGGATTTCTTCCCACTGAGGGAAAAAGACAGCAACCCAGTATCCAGGCCTCTACATTCAAACAACAGGATTTCTTCCCACTGAGGGGAAAAAATGCACCATCAACATTCCCTCCCCACTTGGCTCTGTGAAAACAAAATGGATTCCTATATTCTCCTCCCCCTCAGCTTTTAGAAAACGGCTGCCTGCCATGCACCCTTTTAAAGTTACCAATAGCAGGCCATAACATTACAGGCCCCAAAATAGAGTTTAGGGCAGGATGGCCGACGAATGATGGGATTTGCATCCCAATTCACTTCCCAGAAAACATTGTAGCCCCTACAAATCCCCTTCTCCCAGATAGGCCCAAAAGAGGCATCCATCTTCCCTCTTCAACACAGTGTCAGAGAAAGGCAGCTTCTGACAGGATCTTTAGAACTGGCACTGTCACTCTACAAGGTAAGGCCCTACTTCACTCAAAAGACACAAGAGAAAACAATAAATACCTTTCTCTAATGCCTTTTAATGCTTATATAAATAATTCTGGCCCAAAGCCCCCTCACCCAGCCTCATTGGACCTTACTGCTAATTCCATGCAGGCCTTTTCCATTTTTTAAACTCCTTTCTGTTTTACACCGGTATACTTTCACAGGCCAGGGCGGATATATGGCAGCCACTTTCACAGGCCAGGGTGGATATGTGGCAGGCACTTTCACAGGCCACAGCGACCAGCATGGGTGATGGACCTGCACCAAACTTGGTACACATAACCCCCCTATGACATGACCCACGTATTATGGGATTTGTAGTACTTTCCAAGACTTTGGTTCCCACAGACCACTGAGGCCACCAAAAAGGACCAATACAGACCACACTCAGCACACACAGCCCCCATGACCCACTCTACGTCCTGGTGCAGTTCAGAGGAGGGTGGGCCATGGATGATGGGACTTGAAGTGCCTCTACTCACTTCCCAAGTCTGCTGCAACCCTCATCCAATCACTGATCGAGACCAAACTTGCCATACATAACCCCCATGACTGCCTTCACGTCCTGGTGAGGTTTGGGGGAGGACTGACAATGGATGATGGGATTTGTAGCACTTTTACACCCCTCTGTTCCCACAGACCACTGTGGCCCCCAACAAACACCGAGAAAGTCCACACTTGGCACACAGAGCCCCAGTGACCCACTCTACATTCTACTGAAGTTTGAAGGGGGACAGAACATGGATTATGGGACTTGCAGTACCTTCCCTCACTTCCCAATCCTGCTACAAACCTAATCCAATGTCTGATCAACACCAAATCTGGTACACAGAGCCCTCATGACCCACTCTACAGCCTGGTGCAGTTTACTGTGAGACGGACCACGGATGATGGGACTTGAAGTACCTTCACTCACTTCCGAAAAACAATGCATCTCTCATCCATTCACCAATACAGACCAAACTTAGCACACAGAGCCCCCATGACCCAATCTACATCCTACTACACTTTGGGGGGGACGGGACACACAGAGATGATGGGACTTGCACTACCTTCAGTAATTTCATGATACCACTGCAACTCCCAATAATGATGGATCAAGACTAAACTTGGCACACAGAGCCCCCATGACCCACTCTACATCCTGCTGCACTTCTCAAATGACCCGGGCAGGGCCGGGTCCCCAAGCTAGTAAAATATAAAATTCAGAAGGACCTATCACCCAACAGTTTAGGTTTCTCATTATCTGGGGCGGGGAGAGAAACAATGTGACTGTAATATAGTCCATCAACCAACTGTTGATGAATGGGTAATAGCAGTTCATTTGTAGACAGTGTGTAATGTGAAATCTCCAAACATTATTTCAAGATCTCAAAGGTGCATAAATGTATTCAATCAAAACTTTATTACGGTCACTTACCAGCACCAAGCGGGCACAAGCGCCCTAAGAGGAGAAGGACAACTCCCCAGTAAACAGTTATTAAATGTATTAGGAATCACCAAAGAAAGGTTTTGCTGAATGCATAATCCATTTGAATATTGATTAAATAAAGGAAATTATGGCAAAACAATTAGTATTTAGAGCCTCTCTGTGATTTAGTGATAGAGCCGTGTCAAGATCCATATTGAATAGCAATTTGACAGTTTGGGCAACACTGGTTTGATCTTTCCAAGGACAATACCAGTTGGATTTTTTCCCTCAGTAAATGAATTGCTGACTGGTCTTTTTGGCCCCTCCTGAAGGAAAAATGCCAAGGAGTCAAAAATACTTCACCTTGTTTCTTTACAGAAGGGCCTGTCAGGGGGCACAAAAGGCAATAGCCTTTTTGATAGCTTTCCAGGATCTCCATGACTCAGTATTTGTTTACAACAGTTATATTCCTCCAAATGTCCTTCAAATAATTACCACTCCAACGTACTGCATAATGAAACTTTTAACTGTGGAGGTGGGAACATTTTTGTACAATCTTTCTGTATCAGTTGTATTCTGTAGTGTGAAAAGTGTGCTAGGTAAACTGAGCAAAACTGGGTCCACACTGGAATGTATAGTGATTGTTATGCAGGCATGAGAGCCTGCATTGTACTGGTTTGAATGTTGGACAATAATCTGCACACCCCCTGATAGCTTCACCTTAGATTTATCATAAGTTGGAAGGCACACAAGAATAAGTACAGAATATAAGTAGACCTCAGTTAATGAAGTTTTTATGCCCCTAAGATTTAATTATTTAACAATAACAAAAACAAGGAAAGTTTACTCTACAAAAAAGAGACGGTCAATGTTTGTATGAAAAAGGTGCAGTAGGAGATGTGCTAAAACATTGTGGAGATTATTCTTTCCAAGTGAAAATAGTGTCACGAAAGAAGCAGCCCCATGTGGGCCAGATGTTATTTTCCATCTTCTGTATCAAACAGTATATCCAAAATCCACTCGGTGCTTACTTCAGCACCTAGGTTGGTGCCCAACTCATCACATCTTGGTCAGTTCAACATGTTTCTCTTTTTTGCTGATATATTCCCCTTCCTTTCATTCCCTTTATGTTTCAGTCTCAATACAGTCAAACTAGATGTTGCTGTTGTTGTGTAATTTCAAGTTATTTCTGACTCACAGTGATCCTAAGGCAAACAAATCACAGGATTTACTAGGCCAAGGCAGGCCTGGATTACCCATAAGGCCACCCTAGGCTGAAAGGGGCGCAGTTCAGGGACCAAAAAAAATGTTGCAACAAAAACGCAACGCGCGGCATGGAGAGGACTCTCTCTCTCTCTCTCTCTCTCTCTCTCTCTCTCTCGGGGGAAGGCGGGGGAGAGTGCTGCGAGGGGGCGGGGTAGGAGGAAATGGTGCCCCCCCTCATCATCGCCCCCTTGTCAAGGAAGGAGGGCATGAGGAGGAGGAAGCGGAGGGAAGCTCCCAGGGCCACTGGCAGGCATGCGTGGCACCCAGGAACATGGCGGAGGAGGCGAGGCCGAGGCGCTCACGCCCTCCCTCCTCGCCGTGCCCTCCTTCCTTGAGTCAAGGAGGAGGAGGAGGAAGGAAGGGAAGCCCCGTCCCCGGGGCTGCTTCTGGGCATGTGCGGCAGGAGGGAGGCCACGGGCGCCGTGGCCTCTGCCTCCTCTTCCATGTTCCTGTGTGCCGCAGCGGCCCCGGGGGCTTCCCTTCCTTTCTCCTCCTCCGAGGAAGGAAGAGAAGCCACCGGGGCTGCCGCCGCGCATGCGCGGTACCCAGGAAAATGGCGGAGGAGGCTGCGGCGCTTGTGTCCTCCCTCCTGCCATGCATGTGGGGCCTCCAAAGTGTGGCCTAGGGTGCCTAAAGGGCTTAATCCAGGCCTGGGCTAAGGCTAGATCTACACTGCCATATAATCCAGATTATCTAATTAGATAATTCAAATTATCTCCTTTGAAATGGATGATATGATTCTAAACTGCCACATAATCCATCTCAAAGCATATAATCTGGATTTTATATGGCAGTGTAGATGGGGCCTAAGAGTGTATCACAAGACCAAGGTCACCCGGCACGTTCACATGACACAGCAAGATTCAAACTCTGTTCTCTAGAGTCACCATCCAACACTCAAATTACTGTACCATACCTGCTCTCTCAATCTCAATATTACACAGAAATTGACAAATTGTCCTTCCACCATCCTATCAAAATTAAAGTATCTACTTCCAAATTAGGGGAGAATAAAATATAAGGTAACAACCATGGCATAGAGAAAGCTATCACATCTCCTTCTTTGAACTGTCGCGAACTCGAGGCCCTCCTTTCGCTCCCACCACCGTCACAAGTATGCCCTTCTCGGTGGTGGCCCCTGCCTCTGGAATGCCCTTCCAAGGGAAATAAGACAGGCCTCATCCCTCCTTTCCTTTCGTAAGAGCTTGAAGACCTGGTGGTTTCAACAAGCCTTTGAGAATGACCGGTTCTAGTCAAGCCCCAAACATTGTTGAATATGGTCTTATACTTCCTACCTATTACCCCGGTGATCCCTCTAATAGGCCCTGGAAGTGAGCAGCCACAGACCCATACCTGCTATTGCTGTTAGCCTGTTATAGCACTGTACTTAATTTCCAGCCCCCCCTTAAGTTTGTACTCGCCTTTTAATTGCTCTGAACAGGCAGGATTATTTTTAATATATATGTGTTATTGTGATAATTTTATGCTTGTGTTCTTTAGTTAATTTTATGGTATGCTGTTTGCTCTGTATGTTTTGGTGATGTTACTTAGAAACTGCCCCCTGTCCCTCTCAGGGAGATAGAGCAGTATATAAATAAAATGTTATTATTATTAAAAAGCAAACATGGAATGTCTACCCATGGTTCTTCCCTAGAGAAAATCCTTTTCCAATTAGAATTAGCACAAGAAAAAAAATGCTAGTGAGTATATGAGTGTCTCCTCATTAAGAGAGAGATATTCAATTTTGGTTGCAGTAAGCATTGCGGAGAAGCATTAAGATCCAGTTTTACCTTTTGCTACTTCCTCCTCCCCCCCCCTCTTCCCCCTCCTCATCTGTTTTCCTCTCTTAAAAGAGACCTAAAGCAATGTTAAGGCTTGGTCAAGATACTGTCTTGATGCATACTTTCGTCACATGTCTGGTTATTGGTTACACATTATATTGCAAAATCATTAGTGATAGAATATGCCTTTTTTGCTCATATTACTCTAGGCACTCAATCAATACTGTAGACATTTTGAAGATACGAATTGTCATTTAAAATGTATCTCCATTATGGAAATTCTGCTCTTGAATGACTATGCATCATCACATCTGCTCCAATCCTCCAGACCATTTGACTTTGGTTTGAGGACCCATTAATCTGTTGCAGATGTCAACTGAGTTCCATATGAATGTTACTTTCTATAGCTGTACTAATCCTTAAACAGATGGTAGACCTTTGTGCTGCCAAAAAAGGATGTGGCAGGGGAGATCGGAAAATACTGGGGATCAGTGATAAGTCCAATTTACACTTAAATAGGGAGATTCTGCTTCACTAAATGGCAGTCAGATGTTTGCCTGGCAGTGGTTCATATAGTCTATGATGGTAAGCATGCAATTTTAAAACTAGTAGGTGATATATGCACATTGACATTCAGAGGTAGTAGCATTTGGCTACATTTGACAGCTGCATTTAATATTTCGCAGATGCCAGTGTGTGAAACTGGACAATTAAATCCACAATAATAATAATATAAAATATATCTATATTATTTGTAATCTGATACAAAATATCACACTCTGAATTTGAAATATGAAAATTCAGGGTTTTTTTTAAAGCTGCAGAAACCATGATGACAAAACCGATGCTGTTGTATTTTGGCTATATCATGAGAAGACAGGGCTCACTAGATAGGGCTATAATTCTTGGTAAAATAAAAGACTGTAGGAAAAGAGAAAGACCATATGCCAGACAGACTCAATCAAGGAAGCTATGCCCCCGACTCTGCAAAAACTGAACAGGGCTGTTGAGGTTTTAGGGTGACTTGGGGGTCTCCCATTAATGGGGTTGCAATAAGTCAAAGTTGACTTGGGCAGTTAACAACACCAACAACATGTTTTAGTTTTGTTTTATTTTTTTTAAGAAAAAAAATGGAAGAAAACTTTGGATTACTTTTGTTTAATGTGGACAGTGTTTCACCATACAGCTTTAAACCACTCACCGTCAAACATTGGGGTGAAACACCCCATATAAAAGTGACATATCATAGCTTTATAGTGTGTACTCAGATTCAATGCATATGAACACACACCATTTTTAACAGTATACATGCTGCATTAGTACATATGATATATAATTTTATATTATAACCACACATTTTTTTTAGAAATTATGAACTAAATTTTGTGCAGAGGTGCAGCATGAATTATTCAGAATCAATCTTTCTAATGCTATATTCACTGTAACCTAACTGTGCAATGGAGTGTTAATTTGTTTGTAGTCAACATGACAATTTCCATATCTATTTTTCAAAATGTATTTGTTTTGTACACATTTTTGATCTCCATTCATTTCTATGTCTATTTTTTTTTCAAACATACACATTTTAGCCAATGAGTTTTTCATCGAGTAAAGGATGTTTGTGTACATTTTTCTAGCAATGAATTTTTTTGTATGCAACTTTAAATATACAGATTTTTATATACACTTTTTTTAAAAAAATGTATTAATCCATATATTTATGGAGAGACTATTTCACAAACTCCAGAAAAGCATACATTTCTGTGTATTCTGTCTCAGATTTCAGTTAATTTAAATGGAAACACAAAACAAAACAAAAAGTTTTTTTTTAGTTTTTTGTTTTGTCACACCTTATTTCCCAAAAAGGAATTTCTGTTGATAATGTTGAAGCTGGTAGGGAAAATTGGCAACTTAGATAGATAGATAGATAGATCTATTATTGGGCTCCAGAGAGAGTGGTATAGCAAATCAAATTTAATAAATAATAAATAAATAATAATTAGTTTAATGACCATATCAAAATAAAAAACAAAAACAAAGATACATAGACAAATAAATATTAATTGCTATCCCAAATCTCCTGTAATAGTTAACTAAAATTGAAACACAATAAAACTTGGATAAACAATAAGTTTGGTAAAATTGGATTCAATTACAAGATAAAAGCAGGGAGAGTAGAGTGACGAGTGTAAAATAATTGGTTGGAGAATTTAGATGAGTTCATCACCATGACGAGGGAACCTATTTTGTGAGATAAAGAGCTATCTCAGGTGGATGACTTTTATAATGAGTTTGGCTATGCAACAGACTAAGTGTAGATTCTCCCCAGAAACAAATTAAGACAGTTTGGCAATTGGATTTCAGTTGGTTGTTCTCAGCAAAAACTGTTGTAAATATTGGGATGTCACTTTGGCATACATATTTATATTCAACCATTAAACAAAATATGTACAATTTCATCTGTGGTTGGTGCACCACAGATGCATGTTCTTTTGTGATAAGGTATTATTTTGAAATTGTCCTGTCTTTACTATAGAATTAAGTTGCTCAAAAGTAGTTTTGGTAAAAACTATTGTCTGTCCCTGTATGAAGTTCATCCTATGGTACTTTTCTGTGCCAAATGTTTTGTTTTTGGCGAACCAGTTTAGATATTTGAAGCCTGCCAGCAAAGCTATGGAAACTTATAAATAGTTTGCTTTAGAGCAAGTGATTTAAAAACTTTCTCTTTCTCTCTCTTTCTTGAATTCTTTAGGAAAAGAAGAATACATCGCAACATTTAAGGGATCAGAGTATTTCTGCTATGACTTGTCCCAAAATCCTATCCAGAGCAGCAGCGATGAAATAACTCTGTCCTTTAAAACTCTTCAGAGGAACGGACTGATGCTTCACACCGGGAAGTCGGCGGATTATGTCAACCTCGCCCTGAAAAACGGAGCTGTCTCCTTGGTTATTAATTTGGGCTCAGGGGCCTTTGAAGCACTGGTGGAGCCTGTGAATGGGAAATTTAATGACAATGCCTGGCACGATGTGAAAGTAACCAGGAATCTGCGTCAGGTAACAGTACAATGGATACAGCAATAACTAACTTTGCTTCTGCCCCAGCTAAGTGTTTGGTGATCTTGAAGTTAGAATGAGTTGCCATTGAGTGCTTAGCAGGCCTCTGCAATGTAGTGTAGATGTAGCCAAGAGATGGGACATTCCTTTCACACATGAGCAGAGGCACACCTAGAAAGTTATTGAGGGCCATGGTTGCTTGAATGTACTATTGGATCTTTGAGGGATGTTAAGAGGGAAGTGATAACTGTTGTCTTGGAGATGTAAGCACACAGACCACCTGTCCTGTCTTAGGGGGATTGTCTTATGCATGTATATGTCCAGGGAGTTTTACTTTGTATTACTGAAGCAAAGCTTGTGTTTAATTTATGCTTAGAAACCTTATATTGATCCATTTGGCTGATAAATAAATAAACAAACAAATAGCTTCCAAGGTCCAAGAATATAAATATTAAAATGCATCATCTCAAAAGCACATACTTGTATATAGGATCCTAACTAACTCATTCTGGCTAATGTTCCCTGTGACACATTTATTGTAGCACCCCAAGCCATAAGAGTCCAAGGTGGTGTAAAAAAAGGTGAATAAAACCTTCACATGCAAATATACAGACAGTGCAAAAAAGCCAACAAAGGTTCACAACAGAAAGAATGTAACTTAATGGAGAAACAGGTTTTTTTCCTTAAAAAAGAAAAGAAATAGGCCAAGAATGAAATTTTATGTGTATTATTTATTCACAGACAAGTCTCACTGTGCTCAACCAAGCAAACTCCCAGCTGGGAACCCATATAATGGAAGCCTAAGGGGTCACTTTTTCTGCTTTGGGGCCTTTCCATTGGATGAAACCACAACCAAAAATGCTAGCTTAAAATTCATTAATTGGTTCAAACCCCAGAAAATATTAAACAGTGCAGAGGGGTTCTGCAATGTATTAAAAGGGCGACTATCTGTTTCCTGGGCCGACAATTCACCCATTCCCATCTTTTGTGTCTAGTACTTATGGAGGAGTCAAAAGCTGGAAGAACAGCCTTGAGAGTTGAATGTAGTCCCACGAATAAACAATCCTTACTCCTGAAATAAAAGTCATCTTAGATGTCCTCTTTTTACAATATATTCATTGCAATGTACCTAATGGACATGGGCATAGGAGGCTGTGAGTGTAACTGAATTTCTCATGAATTTCCCCATATTACGTTCCCACTCATTTCAATCTTAAAGCTCAATTTTAGATGGCCAAAGGGAAGCCTCACAGAGGTATGGTAATTCCATGGAACTGTGGAAAAGGATGTCAAGCTGATAGATTTACACTCAATTCTCTTTTATATTCCAGATGCATAGAACAACCAGCTAGACACAGCATTTAAGATTCATAGCAACACCTTTGCACATAAGTTATTGATCCCTCTGAAATCAATGAAAGCTGCCCATATTTAAGTGATGGCAGAGCTGTGCTCCAGATAGTTTATTCTAAAAGAAACCGAAAACGTATTGACAGTTCCAGCTTGATTTGCAAGTAGAATAATCTTTGTGACCTCTTGATTATTTTATTGACTTTCAGGGCAAATCTGCTACTCCCTTTGGTGCAATATTTTCCAGTTTTCTAAAAACTATGCCTTCCATATAATGTCTAAGGGTTCTAGTCTAAAGTAAAGTCTAAATGCTACATCATTTTGTTTATTGATAAGGATGACACTAAGGTACAGTAAAAATTGTTATTGGATTAATCAGGTACAATCTTTATGTTGTGATTTGCCCTTATTTATCTATTTACTGCATTTATATACCTTTTTCTCACCCCTGAGGGGACTCAAAGTGGTTTCAACATAATAATTGCAAAATTCAATGCCGTACATTCATGTGAAAACCAAAGCATAATATCTAGATCAGTGTTTCCCAACCGGTGTGCCGTGAGCGATCATCAGGTGTGCCGTGGGAAATTGGAACCTCTTGAGTCTTGAATAAGCCATGCCCCTTTATTCCCCGCGGGCCAATCCCGTTGCGGTGGCCTTGAACTCCCACCCGACATCAAGATGCAGAGGCGGTGGGACCGGAAGCACCTTCCCTGAGGGGACGCCAGTGGAATGGAAGTGCCTCGTCTGAGGCGATGCGGTGGCGGGTGTGCCTGGTGGTGCTGGGCTTGGCGGCAGGCCTGGCACTGGTTTGGCCAGCCAGGGCGGTGGAGCCCCTGAGCCTGGCCCTGGACGGCGGTGCCACCTCTGCCTTCACAGGCTTCCTCTCCTTCCCGGGGCTCTACTGCCTCTTCACCCACTGCAGCCACAACGCGAAGAACAATGGGGCCTGCCTCCGGACAGGTACGCGAGTGGCCTACCAAGCCTCAGAGACTGTGACGTGACGTGAAAGGAGCCTCATGGGCTATATTATTATTATTATTATTATTATGAACTTTGTATTAACGTAATATTATTTTACCTTAGTATATGCTATTATATTGTTATATTATCAGTATTTGTCATAGTCATGGTGTATATCGTTATAGACTATGAGAGTAATGATAACAGTCAGGATTAACTCCTGTGCTTTACTGATAATATATTGTATGTATGTACCTATAATATTTATATTATAATGTAATACAAGATAACACTTTTAAAAATAATACAATATTGAAATGATATATTTTATATTACTTATAACAGTACTAATAATATTACAGTATAATGGTATAGTACAATATAGTAAGTTAGAGTGTCATTTTGTGTCATTTTGGTTGGTGGTGTGCCCCAGGATTTTGTAAATGTAAAAAATGTGCCGCGGCTCAAAAAAGGTTGAAAAACACTGATCTAGATAACAACATATAATTATCAATTAAAACTTTAACCATATTGAGACATGAAGCATAAAATTAGACATTAAATCACAGAATTACAACATCTTAGTATAAAGATTAAAATCACATAAAACCACAAACTCATATCAGACAAATACTAACAACAGAAGCAACCACATTCACAATAACAATAGACAAATACGAACAACAGAAGCAACCACATTCACAATCAGAACAACAACAAACTTTATTTATGCCCTGCCTTTTGCACCCCACTGGGATTCAAGGTAAATTGCAAAATAAGACAAGTGCCATCTAATTAAATCATACAAAAAAGCAACAATAATGAAATTAAACTAGAAGGAAAACTATGAAGAGTTTTAAACACATAAAATAATAATATTTTAAAACAGTACAGTTAACATAGGTCTGGATCTTTTAAAAGATCTTTGGTTTTCCAAAATCTGTTGGAATAGAATAATAATAATAACAACAACAACAACAACAATAATCTTTATTCATACCCCACCCCATCTCCCCAATGGGGACTCAGGGTGGCTCACACGAGGCCAAGCCCAAACAACAAATTACAATAAAATAAAATCAAAACACCAGCAATGAACACAATAAAAAGATACATACATATAAATAAAAACAATATACAACTAGATATCTAAAATCACAAAGAAGCCAGGCTGCAAGCACATATATAAAATGTTAAAATGTTAAAACTCAGGGTGGGATACTCGAAATAGTATCCTTTTCAGGGAAAACATCCTTTATGTGGGGATGGACTCCAAGAACGGGGACACTGAGGAGAACAATGATAGAAATTAAATAACTACGCTACAAAAGCACAGTGGAAGAGTCAAGTTTTCAGGTTGCATGACAACAAACAAGGAAAGAAGGAGCAGGCCATGATAGTCTCCCTAGAAATGGATATTCAGATCCCAAGGGCAGCCACACAAAAGTCCGTGCCACATATCTCATATTACAGAAAGGTTCATAAAAATGCTGATTTTTAGCCTTAGGCCACTTTTTACATGTTCCTCACACTGTGACAATCACTGCAATTTCTGTGCTCCACCCTCCCATACTTTAAAAATTCATGTAGATATACATAGAGCCCACCTATCATGAAAATAATAGCAAAAATATTTAAGCTTTGATAATGTTCACTCGATCAACAATAGTCTGTGAAGTATGCTGAACATGAGCTAGAAGCAGGGGATGGGCTTCATATTGACCTCGAGACTGTTTTGCTGATCTTCCAACCCTCCCAACTGCCTGGACTGCCTTCCAGAAATAGAAACTTCATGACCCTGGCTCTATTTCATAAAATAGACCTGCATGACCCTTGGACCAGAAACTCAGATTTCCCCACATGGGGAAACCAACAACATTCCCAAGACATGTAGATTTTGTATTAGGTCAGCTTTTAACTACTTGATGATGTACCAAAGCAAGATGTGGAAGTACCTGTAATCTATTTTTTTCCTTTGACTAACAGGCCCAGATTACCCCTCCCTCAGGCCATGGCCTAGGGAAAGGGTGATTTCAGCCAAGTTTTTCAGGCCGGCATCTGGTGGCTTTAGGAGGGAGGAGGAGCGGCTCCTCCCTGGGGAAGCCCACACTTGCCTGAAAGGGTGGGGCAGCCACTTCTCCTCGGCCTCCTCGCAGGGGCGAGCCGTGGGGGAGGCCGGGCAGGACGGAGCTAGGGGCCGGATGGGGCAGGGAGCCGGGGGGCGGGGTGGGGCGGAGCCGGGGGCGGGATGGGGTGGAGCCGGGGGCGGGTGGGGGCAGGGGCAGAGCCTTTGGCCTAGGTCGCCAAAAGGGCCTGATCCGGGCCTGTTGACGAATCCATGGATGTTAGCAGATATAAAATAAGCTTGCAATTCAAGACCTAACTTTGGATCAATGCAAAATTTCTCATAACCATTAAACTCTTTTATACACCTGGTTTCATTTAAATATACAGAACTGTGCTTTCTTCTCAAAGTTCATGTGAGAATAAAAACTATTAAGTCGTTCACTGAGATGTTTGCATCAAATCGATAAACAAAGGATATGATAAAGCAAAATGGAAACTGTCATTAATAATACATGTCCCAAATATTTTGCACAATTACACTTGGAAGGCACATGTTACTACAAATTTCAATAGTAAGAGAACCTGTAATTAGAACGCAACTAGCCCACTTTCTAGATTTGCCTTTGCTCATCCAAAGCTGTTTAAAAGAATGCAACATATAAAAAAATATAGTGGGACGGGAGCAGAAGTTACCAGCCATAGATGTTCAAGCAGGTGCATGACCAGAGAGGCAGTTGCAGGAATCCATTCTACTCATTGTTATGTGTCAGGATATTTGCTTTGTTTCATTGCAGTAAACTGTGATCCTAAAGTCCATCAATATGACCGAAAGACGTTTTGGAGTTGAGAAGGAGTCCTTGTGTGCTGAGTAAAATAATAATACTAAAACAAATAATAAAATATTTAAAAATGGAGTATGAAGGGATTCCTTATTGATTTTCTGGGAAATAAGTCTGGGAAGGGTTGGGGAGGTCAAGAGAAGCTGTGGTCAGCGGATGAGCTTTAGACATTCCAACCCCCCAAGAGTCATTTTGGATGTCTGTCAGAAACATTCAGTTGGAGGAAAACAAAGGGAATGTGGTCGTATGTCTGTTTCTGTTCAGTGGAGAGCCGAAAAAAGTTCTACAGTATATACAGTATCTATATCGATCTATATATATAAATATATTTGCAGGAAAAGACAACTGCTGTTACCTCTGTGGAGGCATATCTGTTAGTCTGCTTTTTTATTTTCCCTTGTAAAATTATTTTGCCCTTTTTTCTGTGTTACTAACATGCTTAATAACTAACATGTCATTCATGGAATGTTTCATTCTACTAACCGTTACCTGAACCAAAATAATGTACTAACATTGGTAGAGACCATCATATTTTTTAAGTAAACGATCGTTATTCTGTTCACAAGTTTTTAATTTCCTTTCTCCCCCCTTCTCCACAAAGCACTCAGGCATTGGACACGCTATGGTAAACAAACTACATTGTTCGGTAGATATCATTCTAATTGTTTCTTATTTTGGGTTTGCCGTGTGTTTCCTTTCTTTCTTTTAACTGTAGACATCATTAACAAAAGAGGAACTGCGGTTGGTACTCTTCTGCTTACCTTTTTAACCTCCTCTTCATCTGTTGTTGACCTCCTATTTTCTTTTACTTTATCTGTTCCCGTCCAATTCTTTCTCTTTCTCTCTTTTTTTTTGAACTCACACGTTGAGGGGCATCGTTAACATTTTGCATCAGAAGCTGTGGTTAACTAACAAGGGATTAAGCTGGCCTAACCTGCCACCAGCCTAGCTGGTGTTCTAACCATTCATAATGCATGGCATGCGGGCATGGACGGCTATGACGGAAGTGACACATCCACCCATTGTTACTTCATCGACAAGCTGTTTGGTTCTCTTCATTCCTTTCTCTTCCTCTCCTCTCCTCCTCTGAGACTCACTTTTCCTGCATGCGCACATCAACGTGTGCTGCTGCCACTTGGTTGTTATTTGCTGGGTTTTTTTCAACTTCTTTTTACCCCTTCCTGCTTTGGCATGGAAATCAGGGCTTTGCATGGGCAATCTGCTGCTGTATATATGGTGCAAACCGTGATGGTGCTGCTGGCAATATTGCTTGTGCCTTTTTTCTGTTATCAAAGTGCACGTTCTTTTTAATCAGTTAATGACAGACTTTACTGAACTTACTAATATGTATCACCAGCTAAACTAACCTAGGAAGCATTCTACTAACACCATTTTTGTGTCTGCTAATTAACCTCTTGAGTTGCGAATAGGGACTTGCTGACACTAGCTCAATAATAAGACAACTCTTTTTAACTAGTTAGAGTTCCTAGGGATAGAATCCAAGACTAAACCTCAAACAGACATGAAAATGGGCTCCCGCCTTAGGTCTCAAAAAAATAAAAAATAAAAATAAAAAATAAAAATAAAAAAACGAGGCATATCCCAGGACATTAGTATGTAGGTCTGAGTATAGCGTGTCCTTTCCCTGTGCTTTGTTATCTAGGTGACAATATCAGTGGATGGAATTCTGACCACAACGGGCTACACACAAGAAGACTACACCATGTTGGGCTCCGATGACTTTTTCTATGTTGGAGGAAGTCCCAGTACGGCCGACTTGCCAGGGTCACCAGTCAGTAACAACTTTATGGGCTGTCTTAAAGAGGTAAATGCTGTCACCAAACATAAATGTCATTCCATCATGAATTCTAGAGATTGGTGAAGGCTGGTGCCATATTACGTCAACCTGCCTTCACATGAAGTTCATTTCCTCCCCACTCTCCGATTCTTCAGAAATGTAGATAACTAAAGCAAATCCTTCAATTTATATTTGGAAATTGTAAGAAATTTGTGACCCCCATCATTGGAACCTGCCTTATATTGGTCCCTAACCATACTTCCTCTTTCCATCTATCAAAATGTTGATTGCTGTATTATACAAATCCATGTCCCGTGTTCTGAAAAAATACTAAGAAAAAATAGACTTCGCTGGTCTTAACAGTGTGACACAAATGTGAAAACTCATAATTGTTGTTTTATGCCACAATTTTAGGATTTTTGTGCCAAAGGGTTTACATAGAATGAAACGTCTTATCAAGTAGCAAGTTTGACTTTTATTCCTTATTGAGGTCTTTTTTTGAAACCCATTTAAACAATACATCTGAAAAAAATTGTTTACTAGGGATTCTGGCCTAATTGACTTTCTGATGTTAGTTTTCTATGTGCTAGGATTTTATTTAATTTTATTGTTATGAAGTATCATTTAATCGCTCAGCTCACCCTTGCTCCACCAGATTGAAAAACTGCAGTCTAGGTCTCTCTCTCAGCATTACTTCACGAACAAAGATTCTTAGGAAGGACTCATCCCATGCTTTTTACAAGCGCAGTGATGACTAAAAAGGCCAATCTGAGAGAGGCAAGTTCGGTTGCAGAAAGCACAGCAGAAAGTCTCCTTGGGTGATGTTCTTTCCAAGTTGCGGTTCTTTCTGCGTTGTCGTTTCTCTTCGAGACCCATTCGGCATGTCTTCTCGAAAGAGGCCGCAGCATTGTAAATAGTGCACCTCCATGCCTCCCGATGTGAGGCCAGGTTGGACCATTGTTGGTGATCAATCTGGCCGAGCCTGAGATGTTGTTTTAGGGAGTCCTTATATCTCTTTTTTGGGGCGCTTCTCTTGCGCTGACCCGTGGCGAGTTCACCATAGAGTAGTATCTTAGGGAGGCAGTGGTCCTCCATCCTAGAGACGTGCCCTGCACAGCGCAGCTGTGTTCTCCATAGCATGGCCTCAATGCTGGTGATCCCTGCTTGCTCAAGGACAGCAACATTAGTCACATAGTCAGTCCAGTGTATATTTAGGATTGTGCGAAGACAGCGCTGATGAAAGCATTCGAGGAGTCGTAGGTGTTGGCGATAGGTGACCCATGTTTCAGACCCATCTAGGTATGGGTTTATTGAAAGCTAAATATACTGCAAAACAATATTGTGTCAACATTTAAATTAATGGGCAATGATAAGGTAATAGGCTAAATTAAGTACCATGTGACTAGACTTCTGCCAATGTAAAAGCCCTCTTTGTTCCTCTGTGACTTCTTCCAAAATATCCAGCAAAGGAGTTCTGGTCTTCCAAAAGCTGGGAAGCGGGAACCTGCTCCCTCCATAAATACCGATCTGTAGACAAACCATTCTTAGGAATTTATTCCATGCTAGGTGGAATTTCAATATAAATGTACTTCTTTTGTCTTCAAACAGCAGGATCCTAAGATAGATGGGATATGCTTAACTCATAATAGATGATAACTGGCATCTAAATACAGGGAGTTCTTGTCAGAGTAAGCCTTTTAGTAGTATATAGAGACTTCCCACCAATGAGATTTTCCTATCTGCCACAAGATAGCTCAATGTTTAGAAGTGGTGTACTTATGTGACAGTCCATTCTTATGGAATGAATAGAAAATTTAAGTCTACAAACAGGACAGCAGGGCATCTTAGGACCCTGCATTATAAATCAGTAGCATAGTAGTATATCGTCACATTGCTCATGTGTAATGGATGGGTCCACACCAATGTATTCCAAAAAATATGATCCCTACAATGTTTCACACAGGGGAACCTGTACCAAAATAAGTAATTGTTGCCACAGACAAAACCTCTGGATATAATGTACAACAAGCAAGGAAGCCCATGGCCATGTTGACATTACTGTGAATTTCCCAGAGATATCTATCAAGTTGCCCATGAAAAAAAAAGCAAAATGATAGATTATGAAAGGGGACTTTGATTCAAGAATGCAACTCTTGTGATGTACTAATTTGGGATCCACTTGGCAATATTCAATATCTTACTTAAGTTTATTCATCCTTCTCTTTTTTAGTCTTTCAAAACCAAGAATGAATAATGAGTACCCTATTTTCAAGATGAGCATGTTTATTTCAATGTGAGGATCTACTAAGAAAGGGAGGGTTGCGGCCATGTTTGCAGGAATTCGTTAATTTTGACAGAACTTGTAGCAACTCACTATTTGTAGGGTTGATCCAAATATTCTCTTTGTTATTTTTGACACATTTATTTTGCATTTCAAAGGTTCTGAATTTTGTGTGTGAAAAGTTTCTATTCTTTGTTTGGCATTTTATAGGTAAATGAAATAATGTGTCCTCTGCAGGCAGAGGAATGTATTTAAGTATTTAGTACCCATGGAAACTTTCTCACGTGGTCATTGTCAACTTAAATTGTCCAGAAAGCAGCTGCAAAATTTGCATGGCATGTAACAGCAAAATATTTTTTTTCTAATGATGGATTTTTTTTAAAGAAATGCATTTAGTATTAGGGACATAATGCTTAAGGATCGAGCACTTTTTAGAGAATCTATAACAAATTAAGTGTGTGTTCACTGCTCAGCATGGGGAAAAAATAACTTCCATAACTCTGGAATCTTGGGATTTTTAGCTTGATAGTGTGTCCCTTAAGAAGTATCTGCCAGACAGCTCTAGTCCATCCCTCCTGAACTACAGCACCAAATCTCTCCAGCAGATATTTATAAGTTTGTTGTAGTATGCTTTCAAATTGTTTCTAACGTATAGTGACCTTTAGGCAAACCTATCATGAGTTTTCTGGGGCTAAGACTGTGTGACTTGCTGAAAGGTTGTCATGGACAAGCAAAGGTTCAATCCCTGTTCTTCAGAGTCGTAGTCCAATTCTCAAACCACTACCTCACATTGGTTCCCACAAAGTACCTCATCAAAAACAGATCTCAAGATTCAAAAAACTCCAGTTCCCTCAACCTTCCAAATCACACCAATAAGAACCACACATTTTCATTCCTCTGTCTTAAAGAGGTGTTTGGACCTAACCAGATGTATACCAGCCATAAATTCAGCCACTTAACCTTATCACCACATAATACTGATGGGACCATGCGGTCAGGCCCATAGCTAGGGTGGGGAGGGTAAGGGTTCAACCCCCCTCCAAATATGTAATGTTAAAAAACCTGATTTCCACATGAATTGGTTAATCAGTTAAAATTCACGAGTAAACCCAGTTTTTTTAACCTGACAAATTGGGGGTGGGGGTGGGTTTGAACATTTAACCACCCCCCCCCCCAGCTATAACCCTACATGCAGTATCTATTGTATGTTTGATATGGTGATCAAAAGAAGTGAGAGTTTACATTTATATGAGTAAAGTCTAAAAATTACTCCTAAGTGCTATTTATTCAGAAGGGTATCTGTCAGGTGGCAGAAAGAATAGGGAGAGTAGGAATCAAAGCATTGAAGGTTACCGAGGCAAAGGTTCTTAAAGGCACCTCTTCCTCTTTAATTTTATGTCCCCGTGTAGACATTTGCATCACCACCAAAGAACTGAGCACATACGCAACCATCCAATTCAGCCCTGGCTTCACAAAGCCCAGGGCACCAATAACAGCATGAAGGTCTAGCTGTATTCAGCTGAATGAAGGTACCAAGCTTATCAGACTTCATCAGATTGCCTTATCAGACCTCCAGGGCCCTTCCAGATAGAACATAAATTCTAAGAGAAAATGGCATTTAAAATGCTGTTCATCTCAGGATTTAGGCTCCACAGTAAGCCAACCCCTCCAATTTTAGTGTGGTGGATGGCTAGATGCACTCCTGGGTCGATCAGAGGCTATCTAGCCACCCATCCCCTTTTTCATTTAAATTCTAAGAGAAAATTGCATTTAAAATGCTGGTTCATCTCAGGATTTAGGCTCCACAGTAAGCCAACCCCTCAAATTTTAGTGTGGTGGGTGGCTAGATGCACTCCTGGGTCGATCAGAGGCTATCTAGCCGCCCATCCCCTTTTTCATTTAAAAAAACACACTTGCTCGAAAGGTCTGCTTCTGCTTGCAGGCCTCAACTCTACTTTTTTAAAAGGGGGGGTAGGAGTGGGGGGGAGTGTCAATCCCCATAGGCCCCACGCCAGCAAAGATCTGGACCTTATTGAAAGGTCGGATCTTTGCAGGTGTTTTTCTAATCGAGAGCAAACCTGGAAATCCAGGTCATTCCACAGTCTGAGGGTGGCTGATGAAAAGGTCCTTTGGTGATGGTTGCCAAGTGGGTTCTGACTAGTTGGAGTAAGCACCCTCCCCCCCATAGGACCTAAGTATACAGGATGGGTTATATGAGAGAAGATGATTCTGTTGATAATGTGGATCCAAAGTATTAGTAGCCAGCAAATCTTAACTCTGCTATCCTAGAGTCCGTCTTCCTCTTGGGTGCTGCCTATGGGATAAGGTTTTGACAATTTCCAGAAGATGGTGTTGAGCCACCAAACACTGCTAACTGCTGCTTGAAACAGAAATATCAATAAGCATGAGTCAGATCCTAAAATGAAGAGTTTTATATTCAGTTGCTAAACTCAGCTAGCAAGTGAGTCAATAACAATAACATTGCATTCACTCCAGTTGGCAATATCAATTGGGTTTCAATGAGGTGTCTCACTGCATTCTTTCCTATTGTAGACTTTTATGCAATTGTTTCTGAAGAGTACAACATGATTAGGGAAACTCTTTCTGAGACCCATGCCTTAGAATGTATCCATGAAGTAGACCCATGGGATAGGGGGACAGCTAATAAATTTTGCTCTGAAGTCTTGCTTCTCACCACATAGAAAGGCTATTTTCTCACAAGTGCCTTCTGTAACCCTGATGGTTGGCATAGAAATTGATGTGAGACATAAAGAGTTGGACTGACATCCTATCATTGAAATTTTTTTGGGCAAGAGGAAACTTGTACAGGCAATGCTATACAGAAAGTAACAGTATCTCATTTCTCTTCCAACTATACACAAGCAACTGTGGGAATGAAAGACCTCTTTTCACAGATATTTGGTATCAATCTTGTAAGTCTTTGCATCTTCTTTGTAATTCACCCATTCAAGTAGGGTTTTTGGGAGACAATGAAGGAGTCTATAATGATGGTGATATTTACTTACTTATTCAGATATCAGCTAGAACAGTGTTTCCCAACCTTTTTTGAGCCGCGGCACATTTTTTACATTTACAAAATCCTGGGACACACCACCAACCAAAATTACACAAAATGACACAAAATGACACTCGAACACAGTAATACATATAGTTAATATGTTTTTAAATGTTTTTATACACTCAGTGTGAAACCTGGGCCTGTTTTGATGAACACAACATAGATATCCTGGCAGAAATGGCAAAAAGACACACACTTCCCACACAGAACTCCCATAACCAAGAGAAAATGCTATAAGAGTTTGGTGGGCATTGACCTTGAGTTTTGGAGTTGTAGTTCACCTATATCCAGAGAGCACTGTGGACTGAAACAATGTTGGATCAGGACCAAACTTGGCATGAATACTCAATATGCCCAAATGTGAACACAGATAGAGTTTGGGAAAAAGACCTTGCCATTTGGGAGGCAGGCTGAGGAAGGCTGGCGAGGGAGTCCCTCACTGAATCCCGCCTGCCTTTCCTTCCTCCAAGGGCCCTCCTGACAGGCCCCAACCCTTTTCCCCCATCAAGGGAGGCCCCTTCTCCCCTTTGGGGCCCTTCATCCCCAAGGGGCTTCAGGGGGCGGGCCGAGGGGAAGGGCGCCCTGGGGCCTCACCTGGGACACAGCAGGGCCGAGCCAGGGCATCTCCGGAAGCAGCTGGCTCGTTCGCTTCCTTCACTGTGGCAGGAGGAAGGTGAATGTGTCTGCCATCCCCGGGACCTAGTGCGCATGCACCTAGACAAGCACACTTCCACGTTTGCTTCCATTCCCTGCTCTCCCTCCATTGGAGGCTGGCTGGGGAAATGGCTGAAGGAGGTGGCACCCCGGCACTTCCTTCTTCGCCGCCGCTTGGCCCTTCCTCCTCACCCAAGCAGCAGCAGCAGGAGTTCAGCAGGAGGGGGAAGAAAGGGGGAAGATAGATTTTCCCATGGCATACCAGGTGATAGCTCACGGCACACTAGTGTGCCACGGAACACAGGTTGGCAAAAACACTGAGCTAGAATATAAGCCAAAAGCCATCTCTGCAGGAGCATGCAATTAATGCAATGCCTTAGCATTCCATATATAGGTTATACCTTTATTATTATCTTTCAGACATTTTCAAAATAGTAATTCATATCTTAAATGTGATATTCTCATTTAGAGTTATTTCTCCCTCTACCATTGCCCCCCAGTTCTTTTTAAAAATAAATTTTGAGTTTGGCTTTCTTTCATCCCAAAAATCATGACTGTTTTTCTCATCTGTAACACTGTTCTTTCCTATTAGTTCTTTTGAACGGTTCTGAAGACTGAGATCTATGTGATGGTTTTTCTCTTCTCTCTTGCTAAAAGAAAACCCATCACTTTATCTTGCGAACAAAGGTTAGATCTGGAGATAATTTGACCAATGAGACAATTTTCCAGGAGCATCTCCTCTGAAACTACAAATAGTTGTCCATGGCCTATTGGGTAAAAAGAAAAAAACCAGCAGGAGCAAAATGTGTATGTACATTAAAGTGATTTAGGAAAGTAGAAATCCCAAGCAAAAGCTAGGGCTCTGAAATTATTCACAACTGGAACGTTTCTTTCCAATCACTAGATATTTTAATTTTTAAAAGATCACTTGTCTGCTAGGTTCACATCTGAGAAAGGCATGAATATATTATTCGTTCTTCAACTAGCTAGGTTCACTCTGAGACACATGATAATTAAAGATTTAGTGCCTTACGTGTTATATACCAGGGCGCTTCATCCACCTAATGTTGCCTGCAATGACTTATTAGGAGGTCAAATAAATTTCTTTCTCTGCCTCTTACTCACAGACAATCAATGGAGATCTTTGAAAAAAATAAGGAACCTTCCTATTAAAGAAAGGGAGAACAATAAAGTGAAACCATTCCTCTACATTTGCGGTTTTGGGTTTTGTGGGTTTTGTGGCTTTTAGTAAATATACGTGTATGTTCTCTCCAGTATGAGTCTATGGACCTTATCCCATGCCCCTTCCCTATTTTTAAAACAGCTCTAATCCATTGAGGTTACCATTAATGATGATGCTCTTCCCACCACAGCTCTGTCACAATTTGTCAGTTAAACATCACAAACAGTCATAAAAAGGGAGGGGGGAGAAGACAGGCAGATCATTTTCTGGACTCAGGAGCCGGGATATTCCAATTCAAAAGTTCAAAAACATGTGTGATAAGAGCTGTCAGAATCATTCACATTGAATCATTGAATCTATGACATGGGCAAATGGGTTGTCCTGTGGGTGATCTCCTAGCCAGCAGTGAGCTTTTGGTACTCTGCAGAAATGCTTCTGCTAAATCCTTTTTAGAGTTTTTTCAAAAAAAAAAAAGAACTAAGAAATACTATTTTTCTTTGCTTTAATATTGCAAATCTCTATACCGAGAGAGTTTGATTCCTCGCGATGTCAAACTAAGACATCGCTTATATGTGTGTTTGTGAAATAGCAGGAATTGGCTGCTAAAGTATGTGTATCTGTAATCCGCTTTGAGTCCCCTTTGGGGTGAGAAGAGCAGAATATTAATTAATTAATTAATTAATTAATTAATAAAATAATAAGACCCTTTTTATTTTAAGGGGTGGGGGGAGAAAGAGAATCCACTCACTCATGGGATAAGGATGATTTGTTATTAATGGAGTAACCAGGAAATTCAGACTACATGTGATAAATAATGGAACATAGTGATTTGCAACACTACAAAGCTAAACACCATGATTACATGACACTACCCCCCTCACTCACACATAAGATAAGTTTTGATGTGGAACTTCCTCCAGTCATGCTTGAGGACCAGGAGAACATATCTGTAAGAATACCTTGGTCCCCCAATATTATTATATGATCAACTTCCAGTGAAAATTGACCACACAGTTGTGCTTCAAGACGTAGATCAGGGGTGCTCACACTTTTTCAGCATGCGAGCTACTTATAAAACAACCAAGTCCCAAAGATCTACCTATCCACTACTCAGAGAGCCATAAAAGCAAAATATTAGGAAATTTACTTCAGTGAGAGCCATAATACATTTTAAGACTGAATTCAACTAAATGTGAGTATAATAAGCCCTGAGCATTCCTCACAAATGGCATGGGAGCCATACACACTGTGCAATGTAACAAAACGGGTGTGGTCACTGTAGATCCAAGGAAAGAATCTGAACACAAAGTTCTCAAAGTATCAAGGTATTGTGTTATAACTGCGACGTAATATCAGGCAAAATAAACATATAAACCCAAGTCGGGTGCCCGACCCCCACAGCTGGGCCAACGTAAATACAAGTATCATTAAATTATCGACACAACAGCAAGTGGGGTAACAACAGTAGCAAGGAGCTATTTAGCCTTTGAATTGGGCTCTTGGTTCGCCTGCTTCCAACACCTTACCATTGGATTACAAACACCCATCGGGGTTGGAATACAAATACCCATTGGGGTGGATTACTTTACCTTACAGCGGTGGTGCCTTGACTATTGTGTTGTTACCCCACTTGCTGTTGTGTCGATAATTTAATGACACTTGTATTTACGTTGGCCCAGCTATGGGGGTCGGGCACCCGACTTGGGTTTATATGTTTATTTTGCCTGATATTACGTCGCAGTTATAACACAATACATTGATACTTTGAGAAACTTTGTGTTCAGATTCTTTCCTTAGCCATACACACTGTGCCTGCAATCTGCCTGGGATCTACCAGGACACCCTTCGAGATCAACCAGGATGCCCTTCGAGATCTACCATTAGATCACGATCTACCTAATGAGCACCCCTGACCTAGATATTCCCAGAGAGGTATTTTCTCAGGTTAAAATGATAGCAATTTCTTTGTTTATTTCCATAAGAGTCCTATGCCCCAACCCCAGTAAATAAGGAGGGCTTATTGTATTTGGGGGGGGGAGGACCAACAACTTTATAGCAGCGTGGTTGTATTTTTGTGCATATATGTATGCACACTTAACTTCTGAAAGAAGTTACCAGAAACCGATTTTACAAATCACGACAAATCACCCACAATCAAGATAGCAGCAAATAGATTTCTTGCCTTTTATAAAGAGGTAGCTGAAAAGCCTATTCCAATTTCAGTTTATTCTAATTTTGACTTTTTTTCTGATGGGTTCAGACCTTGTCTAGAATTCTTTACGTCTTCTAGATGTTGCATTTTAAGAAGCATATTGAAAAATTGGCATGGGTTAGGAGGAAGACATTAAAGATGGTCAAGCATATAAAACACAAATACTGCAAATACTGCAAACGAACTGGCTAAATTTAGCTTGATGAAGGAGAAAATATTTGGAGGATCATATCAATTTCTGCTGCTGATAAGGATAAAGATGATAAAGATGGTCAACAATAACAGCCATAGCAATAAAAATAATGTGCTCTTCATAAAAATATCACGAAACATCCAAGGACGATAAATCATTTTTAAATTAAATAATGAAATGCAGCCAATGCATAAAGTAAAGCAAAATGCAAATGTTCATGTATACTCCAAAACTAGTGCCAATTATTGTTAAACTCCCCTAAAAGTAAAATGTCATCATTTTTTGAAAGAAGACACAAAGAGGGAGTTGAATCAATTTCCAATGGAGGGATATTCCAGTGACATCAGAGTAAGAACCTGCCTTTGCCACTCCTCTCAAAGGAGGAAAGCCTTTGACACTGATCCTAATTCCTGTACCCTGAACAATTTAAGAATCAAGAGACTGATGGTAACTGTAGAGTTTTCATCAGTTCAGAAATGCAGTACATTTGTTGTCCTTCAAATGCCAAATTAGTAGTAGTAGTAGTAGTGTTACTACTACTATTATATATTACCTGCCTTTCCTTGTGGCTCGAGGTGGGACACAACATAGTTAAAATCACTTCCAGCACTCTTGAAACAACAAAAAAAAGGTCCTTTGGGTGATGGCTTTTAGTCAGGTTCTGGCCGGCAATCAAATAGAGCTGATTTACCAGACAGAGATGATAAAATCACTCATAATGCTGACTACCACTACCTGAGCATGTGAGGAAAACAATGGGGTAAAATAATATTTATTTATTTATTTATTTATTTATGATATTTGTACCCCATCGCTTCTCACCCCCGAAGGGGGACTCAGAACGGCTTACACTGCAGCACTACACCATAATATCGAAATATAATCCATACAACAATATAATCCGCATCACATATAAACATTAAAACCATTACATAGTCATTAAAATCAGTATATACATCAATAGTTAATGCCATAAAACAAAACACAGTGTCATCTACCGCTACGCCAATCCAGTCAATGTCCAAAAGTGCAAGTTACGTCTGCTGCCCAATGGCAGCAGTCCCCTAAATATTTATCTGCTCCTTGAAGAGGAGTGTAACCAAGAAGAAGGCAGAGATAGAAATTCTCATTTCCAAGAGGGAAATATTTGATTGAATGAGCTACAGGTAGAGATAGATTCTTGTCGAGGATTCACAAAAATCGACAGCAATGACATTAACAATTACCATTTTGTTAACGTGGATAATCCATTCTTTATGGGGCTATTAGTGAAGCTGTGTGTATGTTTTGATTTCCTATAATTGAAGAGAACCTACCATTGCCAAATACCTTTTTGTTCCTTTTCAAGTTTTCAATTTTAATAAAGGAGGAGGCCTATATGATTGTGACAGCTATAACTACGACTGGAACATTGTCCTAGATGTCATAACATGAGCCAATGTTGTCTAAGATGAAGTTTAAGGATTTCAAAGTTGCACTACAAACAAAAATTGGGGGCTGCCATAACTTTTTCTCTTGGTCTGAAAGGTGCTGCAAGATCCCTTTTGCATACTGATCCAGGCCTTTGAATTCCTTGACTGGTGTTATAGCCACAGCTAATTTATTCTTCTTCTGACTCTGACCTCAAGGCTAGCCTTAATGCCAAGTTGTTCAGAGGTTCTTAATTTCTGGCATACTTACAATGTTTTAATTGGGATACTTGCCATGAAAAGGACAATATCTCATTTGGCTTTTCATTCTGTCAGCCCTGCCTGCAGATTTGCAGTAGATAATGTACTCTTACATATTTAAAGGCTGTGTGAGTGTAGCAAATTAATTCAAGACCAGGGGTGCAAAATGCAGCAACTAAGCATGAATACCAAGCTCAGGTCAAGTTGATGTTATGGTGTTCCTAAATTACATTTCCAGAAAATTACTTCATGCTCTTGCTTGAGGTGTTTCCGTGGGAATGGCTCTGAACTCCTTGGGCAACCACTGATGGTGGGGTTTCTCCAACCTTAGGAGCAGTAGCTACTCAATGTGAACCAGAGTGAGTTGGAAGGTCACTTCCAGGTCAGGGAGGGGGGCATTCCAAGCTCATTTTAATGCATATTCAAAAGTGGAAGAGACACATCTTGCTAGGGAGGATGTCTCTTCTGAGATCATTAAAAGACTAAGACCCAAGAAGGGGAAGGGGTGTATGATTCCTTTATCTGCATGACTTTCAAAAATGACAAGAACTCCTTGGTAAAAGTAGTTTCATTGTTTTTTTGTCCATCTATGGCTTTTGTCTATCAGTAATATACAGTGGTTTGAACATAGAGATAGAAAACAATTTTCTTGAATTTAACGTTCTCCACTTTAGATGCCTGCCAAATGTGCCTTATCTTTATAAGTCACACATCTGCAAGGCTTATAGGTTGTTTCTAGGAAACACCATGTATATTTCCACATATATATGATAATGACATTTTAAAAAATGCTATAATAGATAGTGTCAGTTAGATTCTGACGGCGCGGTGAGCGCCACCTGCATAAAGGATCTTGAATTTGTGAGGTTTTGCTTTGTTGAGGTGTGTTTTGCAGCTTGCACAGTTTGTAAGAGGTGAGGTTGCATTGATTGGTCCCTAGTACCTGTCTGTCATCGTTTACATATCCCAGTTGAGTTTGTTCCATCCCCTTTCCCAGAGATCTGGGAAGTGTGCCATTTTACATTCATTCAGGATTTCTTCAGAGAGGACGTGATGGAAGGTTTGCCAGTCCAGGCCTTGGTCAGGCTATCTTCCAATACTGGGCTCATAAAGAAAGCCCAGCATACCGGAAGGTTGGGTAGCTCTGCGGAGTCTCAAGCACCTTCAAACTAGTCAGTTGGCATCCAGAGGAAGGTCCCATACCTTCAATATAGGCCATCTGACTGGAGCTTCGAGTGACCTTACCTCGAAGCCATAGTGAAGGAAAAGACTTGGAGAGCCATCCGGCTAAAGCTTCCTAGACAGAGCTGCAGAGAGACTTTAATGTAAGATCTTTTCTTTATTATTTTGGAGAACTAAGCAAAGTGCATGAGTAAGTTAACTCATGTTATGAACAATAAAGCCTATTTGAGTTAATTAGAGTGTCCAGCTTGGTCCTTGGGAGCCCAAAGACTTTAAAGGAAGGCAAGAAGCAATCCCCTGGTATAGAGAGACCACACCCATGCCCTTTCCTAGCTGTTTACAGACCGGGTGCGACGGCATATAGATAAAATGTGTACATTAATGTACAAATTCAGAAAATAAACAGCTTCTTTTTAAGAATGCATTAATTTTTAATGAAGAAACACTACAAAGTTTTGCAACCCAAATAAGTAAACAAAGAAAGTAGGATTCAAAGAAACACCACAGAATTAGAATCAAAGAATGATAGAGTTGGAAAAGAGCACAAAAACCATCCAATCGCGCCCTAGTATGCCATGCAGGAGCACACAATCAAAGCAATACTGACAGATGTTTAAAAACTTCCAAAGAAGGAGATTCCAATGTACTTCAAGGAATTGTATTCCACTTTCAAACAGCTCTTACAAGCAAGAAGTTCTCCATGATGTTTAGGTGAAATCTCTTTTTCTGTAGTTTGAGGCCCTTTCTACACTGCCTTATATCCCAGGATCTGATCCCAGATTATCTGCTTATCCCAGATTATCTGTCATATAATTCAGTTCAAAGCAGATAATCTGGGATAAGGTCCTGGGATATAGGGCAGTGTAGAAAGGACCTGGATCAGTTGCTTAGACTCTGGAACAGCAGAAAGCAAGCTTGCTCCATTTTTCATGTGCAATTATTTCAAATATTTAAACATGGCTCTTATGTCCCCTTCTCTTCTCAAGGCTAAAAATACCCAACTCCCTTAGCCTTTCCAGACCGTATATAATTTCAGTTGGCTTCCTTGAAAGCCAGAACTTTTTACACATATTGAGGCAAATTCCTTAATGCAATCAGTGTTTTTATGTAGAATGGTTTCCACCTAAGCACATATCTTATTAATATAAGTAGGAGTTCTGTACATAGTCGTATTATTTAACTAGTATTCTTCTTAGGAAATAACAGACAGTTAGATATTTTATTTTGACAGGTTGTGATATGCCAGCTCTGTGCATATATTTCCTTGAAGTATGCACTTGTTTTAGGGTCAGAAATGACTTGAAGGCACATGACAACAAAAAAAAGCCTGAAATACTTGACAACAACAAAAAAAGAACCCATGGAGCACCATTCTTGGATATCCTTGTTTTCTAGGATTGCAGTCATAAATCAGTTGCTTATTTAAATTTGGGTAGAATCTAAATTTGGATTTTCATTCCAATGCAGGTACTGTCAATGGCCTTTAAAGGAGCATATCCAAGCAGATCGGTGCATTTTGCTTTGCCCACTAAGGAAGTATCTACATTGCCATATACTCCAGTTTTAGAATGCAGGTGAACTACTTTGAACTCGATTAGACTGCCATATAATCCAATTCAATGCAGTTCACCTGCATTCAGAAACGGGATAATATGGCAGTATGGATAGGGCCTAAAACAGGGCTGCCCACGAAGTCAATCGCAGTCGACGAGTCGATCACGAGTCCAAATCAGGTCGATCGCAGGCGGATGGGATGCTTCTGCCCTGCACACGTGTGGCCCTCCTTCCGCCCACGGGGCATTGCGGGAACGAGTGAGCGCAAGGCGGGGCCTCCGGAGGCCCCACCTCGCGCTCCGCTCTGCCTCTCACTCGCCGGCAGCGGAGGCTGCACGGCTGCTTCCGGACAAGAGAGAGGCAGGGCGGGGCATGAGGTGGGGCCTCTGGAGGCCCCGCCTCACGCTCCCTCATTCCTGCAATGCCGCGAGGGTGGCAGGAGAAGATAGATCTTTTTGACCTGGGTTTTTTAAAAGTAGCTTGCATGCTGAAAAAGTGTTGGCACCCCTGGCCTAAAATGTGCATCCCTTTCTGTAATACCTGGCTAGCTTTCAAACCACTTTGCATATTGCTCCTGATGGAAAGGATATCTGATAGAATCAGGCAACCATATGAGTTTCAACTAACAGTTAACACCAGCAGAATTATAATGGCCCACATGGAAGAAAAAAAATGAAAACAACCACTTGTCATCATCATTTGCAATTCGCTGCGAGGGTATTGCCAGTTGAGTAGTACAAAAACTTTTTTTAAAAAAAAGAATCAATAATATTTACAGCAATGTCCCTACAAAAGATGTGCATTGTGGGAGAGCTCTCTTTGCTAATGATTGTGGAGGTTTTTTTAAAAAGTAAATTAAGTCATAACAAGATTGTAGTTTCAGCATTCTTCTTGTCTTAGAACTGAAATTGATTAAAAAGTTGTGATTTTGATTACTGTGAATTACCTTCTAAGCCCCATGCAGATAGCGAGGGCAAGGAGGCAGATAGTTGAATGAGATGTACACTCAGTGCTATGTATTTGTAGGTTTAACTTTTGAGGATTAGATTATTTAGATGTTATCTTAAAGAATCTCTGGATCCTCCGGACATTCCCACAAATTGTCCAGTCATACTAGACATTCCCAGAAAGAATACTTTTTTAGATATTTGTAAATTCTTCTATGGTCAGCTTCCAGGGATGTTGACTATAGAGTCATTTTGGAGGATTCAGAGACTTCCAAAGAGATGTTTTCTCAGGTTAGAAACTAGCATTTAAAATTGTATTTCCTTCCAATTTCTTTTCCAACGTTGGCTGAAAATAGCCCCCAGAAGTGACCCAAAGTCTCTTTGGGTTAGTGCAGGTTTGATTACCATGTGTTTTGCCTGTTTTCATCTAGTGTTTTTTTTAGGGTCTATGGCATGTTGTCAACATGTGTTGACAATTTGGAAACTCTTTTTTTCTGGAAAGAAACTGTTTTAATATAAAAACTGGGGAATGGTAAAAAAAAGAGAAGGCCTCGGCACATATTTTCTCCAGAGTTGATTGATTTTATATGCTGTCTAGTATCATGGGAACTCAAGATAGCAGTACAATCAATACAAGCATTATACCTTTTTAAAAAACCACACACACACACACATTTAAAACAGAAATAATGCAGACAGATGAAAATGATATAATACAATTAAAAAGTTAAAACATGTTTCACAAATTTATAATTTAGTGAGGTATGTCAGCTAACTAAGAATACTCTCAGCCTAAACTACACATTCCAGAATTTCATAGGACAGAGCTTTCAGTTAAAGAGGAATCAAAGTGTTATAATTTTGTTAGGAAAAATTGCCGGGAAAATCCTCACAAGAATCCTTTCAATCCGCCTTCTACTTGTCTCAGAAGACACCCTCCCAGAATCCCAGAACGGCTTCCCTCCCCCCTCCAGAGGAACAGAGGACATGATCTTCACTACACAACACCTCCAAGAAAAATACAGGGAACAAAATCAGCCTCTTTAATCTTTAATCCAGCACCAGGAAGGGGAATTTGGGTGGTCTTTTAGCAGACCTTGGTGTTGTTAGTTAGGACTAGTTACTTTATGCAAGCCTTCAACCTATTTTTGATGCTATTTATACAGGAAAGAACAAATGGACGCAGATGATTCTAAGTTTTTAAGCTGAATGTAGAGCAAAACTATCTCTCTAGAAAAATGTGTTAATGACCACCACCAGTTTTGTGCCCAGTGGTCACCGTTAAGTCTGAAATGACAGGAATAAGTGAGACGTAGAGTTTTGGCACCAAACCACTTATGACACTGCTTGATCATGCAGACACCATTCACCCATCAGGATAGCTTGGTACCTTGCAGTATGAATATGTTCCAGCTGTCAAATCAGCTCGGCAGCTGCCTATGTGAATTTCTGCAGTGCTGATCTGGAGTAACCCACTATGGATCAGCATCACTCTTTGTGACATGTGTAAATATTATAACCCCATAGAATATACTTTCTTAAAAATAAAAATCCTTTGCTTTTGTTTACAAGTTGATGTGTACAAGAGAAATGTGTGATTTTGGATGCAGTCTAATGGGCTATTCAATACCTCTTGCCTCCAAATTATCTCCCGCTTCATGATTTATTGGCCAGCCCGCTGGCTGGAAGGGAGGGGGTAGGTGGCCAAGCAGTGAGGACTAGGCTCAGTCACAGGTATAATTGTCCAACTGGTGGAAGACAAATGAGGTGACTCTCAATTCAGAAGAGATTGAGAACCTATTATTGCTCTGTAGCTGGAAAATTGAAAGCTCAGATAGTCCTGTTACCCACACTTCATTACCCTCTTTCCCATCACCCCAATGCAAACAATGGTTGTAGTCTCTATTGTGTTTGACATCAGTCTAGGAATGAAAGGCCATGAAGTTTTTGAGTATAGATTGTTACCCTCTGAAATTTACATCTCTCCACAAAGAGAGATGAGCTGAATGCTTTCTATTTGGCATCCGCTCAGGGGAGGGAAGAATCAGTGGTGTTATCTCAACTACAGAAAAAATAGTGGTTAGACAGAACTGTATAGAGTGCCTATATCACATTTTGATGGGTAATGGTAAAGTCAGATGGGTTTATACAGTGCATATATCACATCTGGAGTGTTGGTAGTGGTACCCATGAGAGTTATGATAAGTGGCATTATCAGTCATTGTCAGTCAAACAGGACTTGTTGGCACTAATGCATACATGGCAGTCACGGCCTTGTATTGCTATAATATATCCCTTGATAGAACTGTAGTATTGTTGTGACTATACAGTAATGGTATAGAGACTTGATTCCTCTCATTCACAACCATAAAATATTATAGCTCTTCACTCTGGTTATACAAGCAAGCTTCTCCCAACCCAGATATTGTAATACAGATTGAATGATGTATGAATATGCATCAGAATGAACCTACGACTTTCATGACTTGTTCTTGTAAGCAACTTTTTCACGATGGTGACTGGCTGACAGTTATTCAGGGCATTATGAGAAGTTAAAATGGCACAGGAAAGCTACACAAAAATTGGTAAATCTAACACTAAACAGTAAAGACAACCCCACTAGAGATAAGAAACATCTCTCTTGCTGTCATGTCCTTCTTCTCTTGCCCAGGATAAAGTGGATAACTCTATTTAGAAAGAGAGGAAAGAAAAGGAGACTGTATAAAAAATTCTACAAGTGATTGGAGCTATTATCTGGAACATTTACTTGGGATAAATGCAAAATAGTGGCAGACAAATGGATGCTCATGCATTGCTATTCTGTTCATGCATTGCCACGGGCAGACCTATTCTACCAACATTATAAGTAAAATATTTTTTCCACATTGAGTTAATTAGGCAAAGATCTTCAACTGAATTCACTAAGTGTGGCCACTTAAGATATTTTTTCCATGTCATGAGCGACTTGAGAAACAGCAAGTCACTTCTGGTGTGAGAGAATTGGCCGTCTGCAAGGATGTTGCCCAGAGGATTCCCTGGTTGTTTTACCATCTTGTGGGAGGCTCCTCTCATGACCCCGCATGATACGCTGAAGCTGACAGACCTGCTCTCCGGATTCGAACCATCAACCATTCGGTCAGCTGTCCTGATAGCACAAGGGTTAAACCCATTGTGCCACCGGGGGTTCCTGCCACGTAAGATAAAGGGGGGAGGGAAATGGGGAGACTTTCAAGGAGGTACTCATATTAGTCTATTGCAGTGATTCTGTGACACTTTAAGAACTAACATGATTATTTTAACATGAATGAATATGATGTGTGAAAGTTTGTGCCATAGTCTTCAAATTGTCATAGCATCCTTCGTTGTTCTTCCCTTTGTCCTCCCCAATTCAGTGATAAAAACTGAATTTAGAACTTTGACAGATGCTATCAATGGAGCCCAGACTTTTTATGTTGCAGTAAAACCTGTTTTTTTTTCCTGTGCTATTAGTTATTCAACGGGCTAATGTCTATTGATTTCTAGCTCATTTGGAATGGACCATTGGGTGCAGAATTTTAAACTAAAGGATTTTACCATTAGTAGAGTATAAATAATTAGTGCACATTATTATTATTGGATGGTGATGATGATGGTGATGACTGTGGTGATAAATGATATCATACTTACTAACCCTGGTATCTCAGCATTATCGAATTATAGGACAATGATTGTGACAAGTCAAAAGTGAGACACAAACAAGTCAAGTCTTAAAACTTCTCTGCAAAATCACCAGGCAGACTTTCATATATTGCTTGAACATGTGAACTTTGTTTTTGTAAAAAAGATAAACAAAATTATTTCATCAGATGTTTGCATGGGAAAAATAATGTATGTTTTACTGTGTCAAGGTTTAAACTCCCACTATTGGCATCCTATTTTTATATTTCCTCTCAGGAAAAATACTTAGAGATGGCTCATGATGTCACATCATCCCATTGACCATGTTCATGATCCTATATTAAGAGTATCTCAAATCTCTCCCCAGATGCACATGTTTTCAGTTGTAGCCCCACAAAACTGCCACTTCTCATTCAGTGGAGAATGTGGGGAGCAGCAAACAAATTAGCTATTTTCCTATAGCTGGACACAGTGACAGGCACCCAAGAAGGACTCCAAAGGTCTTTAGAAATTCTTGCAGATGTCATTAGTCTGAATGTCCTCCATATTCCCCTCTGACTAAGAAATGGAACTGACTGAGCAAAGACTCAGGAAAATTTTGGTCATTACTCATTATAGAGGCAGTATGAAATCCTGACTTGCACAATGACCAGAATTTGAGCAGGACTCATAATTCACCAACAGTGTGCTATCCTATATCTGCTTTCAATGCAAATCACAACCTCCCATTCTATTACTATCATCAGGAACTGCAACTGTGTCATATGTTTTTGAAGAGGGGTTCCAGGGTTTTCAGCTAAGTATCGCAAGATTACAGGCTTATGAGCTAAGGATAGAAAGAAACTTTGAAAATATTTTAAAACATGTCAAAAACTAAGCTTTTGCATCTTGATAAACCCTACTGAGAAGAATCCTAAAGTGATGAAAAACTTTGTACTATGAAAAATTTGTTTCTATACACTTTCTGTTCAGGAAACAGAATTTTCTATATGGAGAATAGTTTTGCAACACTACAAAAATTAAGTTCTGCAAAAATGTAATTTTCTAAGCCAAAAAATGTTGAAATTGGAGATTAATTCTAGGTGAAATTTGCACTTGTTTGATTTTCATAGCAAACAGAATTGTCTGTGCAGAAAACATAATTTCTCTGCACATAATTTTTGTGCTAAAATATACTTTCTATGCATAAAATGCAGTTTTCTATGAAGGAAATGTTTTCTGTGCAAACAATATACAAATTGGGGGACAGAATGAATGCCAATGGCATTCAAATATGGTAATTTTCAAAGACTTTCTCAAAGTGGGAAGAACTTTGCTGAAATTTCCCATTGCTACATCCAAGAAGGCCCCATCTACACTGACCATTCAATGCAGATGGAAGTTATCTTCAAACCCAGTAGCCAGACAACCACCCTTCTCAATATCACATCAAAGAAAAAACTGAATGTGCATCAGTGCTCTCTGATTTGTGTAATCACTATTTGAGACTCAAACTGATTCTAGAAATTCCTATGTGATCTTCTGTATGGTGAAACTACTTTAATCAATACTGGTTTGGAACATCATTAAATAGTCAGTATAGATAAGGCAATAGTCAAGAATTATATCCCTACTTTGAAATCAAATCAATAGGCTTCAAGGCATTCTCTGCAAAGGGAGAGAGGATTCTAACAGACATTAAAAAGGTGTCATTGCTGACTGCACAACTGAAAGTTCTCCATCCAACTCAAATAATTTCATTTTGATAAAGCTTTTTTTTAAACATTACTTGAAATGGCTCCAAAGGTAGCTTCTGCATCAAATAATCCTTTGATATATTTATTTCCTTAAATACTAGTTGTCTTGTCTTGTCCTTTGTTAAGCTGGGTGTCCTGTTGTTTTAAATCTCTCCCTTTTTTCCCATGGGTTGAACAATTACTGACTTGCTCTGATAATATCACCATTAATTATCAGAATCTTGTCACTCCAATTACACAAGTCTAAGTCTGTGATGTTCCTGTTGTTTTGGAGTGAGATGTTGAACTTTATTTCCTTACTTTATTTCTCCTTCTCTGTGGTATATCAGTGTTGGCTGTCAGTTTTGTTTCTGCCCAATATTCATTTGAGTTAATCTGGAGGAGGTGTGATAAAGATGCATACTGTGATGCATAATTTGAGTGCACTTGTAAAACTATAGCAACCAACATCATTGGTAGTGCTTCTAGGTCTACTCAAAAGTAGGTCTGATAGAATTCCTCGGTACTTACTCTCAGTTTAATGGATATTGGATCATAGCTTTCTCATGTTATACTGAGGACTTGGAGAGTCTGCTTGTATATGTGTTCAAGATTTTGTTAAAATATTCTAAAAGAGTTTAGTTCTGGAATGGCCTTGTGCAGCTCTCTCCAGATGAAAAAGCAATTATTTTGAGAAATTTATCTCCTACACTAACACAATTTCAATACATTATATGGATTAATCCCCACGCGAGGATAAGCCTCCCCAATTCAACATATTCTCCTCCAACACCTTCTTGACTATGTTTGTTACTGTGTTAGGTGCGTTCACATCTACTCCGATTTATGGTGACCAGGGCCGTAGCCAGGATTTTGATTTGGGAGGGGCTGAGTTTGATTCAGGGGGAGGGGGCTGAGACTGAGTGAGAGAGGGTCTACCCTAGCAAACCTTTTGTATTGTTATCCCAATAACCCCATGAATGTGGGATATAATGAGCATGGTGATCAGATCATGATATGAATAAACATAACAGTTTAAATAATGTACCAGTAAGGCCTTCTCACGGACCATCCTGAGAATTGGGGGCTGAAGCCCCCTAAGCCCCCTAAGCCCCCCCCCTCCCCCGGCTACATGCCTGATGGTGACCATATCCTAGGGTTTTCTTGGCAAGGTTTACCATTGAATTCCTCTTAGGCTAAGAGTGTGGGGCTTGTCTAAAG
This sequence comes from Anolis apletophallus, assembly GCA_030556195.1. Lineage (NCBI taxonomy): Eukaryota > Metazoa > Chordata > Lepidosauria > Squamata > Anolidae > Anolis > Anolis apletophallus. Next base: position 25,490,311 of record JARBWK010000003.1, read on the forward strand.
TCACCCAGTGGGTTTCTAGAGTTGAGTAGAGGTTCAAACACTGGTATCACAGGATCTCAGTCAGAGGGCCCTTCCACACAGCCCTATATCACATAATATCAAGGCAGAATATCCCACAATATCTGCTTTGAACTAGATTATCCGAGTCCACACTCAGATAATGTTAGATTTTCTGCCTTGATATTCTGGAATATAGGGCTGTGTGGAAGGGCCCAAAGAGTCAAACCACCATGCCACATGTGTGGTTTATCCACACAGGTATCCCTGACTCTATGAAAAGTATGTATATATTTGTCTAGTTTTCAAATTCTATTGTACATCTATGTTGAAAATATTAATTTTATCCCATTATTTTTTCTACCCCAAATAGGCACCTTGGGGAAATAGTAGGGTTTTTTTCAAGTTGGGATGAAATAGAAGATTTTCCTTGCCTAGTAGAGCACTCTGTAGGAAGATGTGGCAGTCAACATTTAAATCACTGTGGGGTCAACAAACCCACACACATCATATTTTCCTAATGGAAATTTATTTGCACACATCACTAATCACAATTAAGCATTGTGTTGAATACAGTAAGACTCAAGGAAACTAGATTTTTCTGTTTAGATCTGAGATATAAATCAATTTTAAAACCCAATCTGTTATCTTGGTCTCCCACTTTGATTTCTGTTTACAATGTACCTCACTGCTACATATTAATTTAATTCCATATTGCAATGGAGCAAAATAGTTTGAAGTAATAATCTAGGTTGGGGGGGAGGGTCTCATAGCATGACTCCTTTCCAACATATCTTCCTCTTCTTCTTCACACATATCATTAATTTGCAAATTCATTTGGGTAATTTCTTCCTTCCATCCAAATTGTTTATGTGAGCTAAGCAGCTGACTACACCCACATAGTTTGATTGAGTGTCAAGTTTTGCCATCACATTTCATTACTAACATATAATTGATTAATTACTAAAATTTGAGATAGTTGTGGTTTTGTATGCTGAATTATATTTACTATGGGGTTCACTGGCATTGTTTATTTCTCCTTTCATTCCTCTCTTCCTTGTGGTCTTTCTCATCCCACAATACATTTATCACACAACCTACTGGAAAAGATGACAAGGCTTTGTATGGTTGAGGGTAGTAGGAAAAGCAGAAGACTTTATTCAAGAGATGGGTATATTTAATCAGGCATGTCACAACTCTATCACAGCTTTTGATCACAGGGAGACTTTGAGGTCTCTCATTCATAGGGTCACCATAGGTAAACGTCAGCTTGAAGCCAGTTAGCAACAACAAGGTGTTATAGATTGTTTGATTTCTGTTGCTACATGAACCATGTTTTTGTTAACATCAAAACCCATATAATTCCAAGGCTCGCAAGAATGGATGGGTCACCGAACCATCTTCATATATATTCACTCATTTGAAGTCTTGAACATTTTGCTCGACAGTCAAATCTTACTTCCTTGAGTCCAGTAGAAGTCATGGATTCATGAGCACAAAGTAATATCCATTCATAAAGAAATTATAATGAAAATACATGTCCACATTTTTTCTTCTCTTGGTGCTGGGACAATACTTTCTTTTTTAAGAAAAAGAGCACATAATGTTACTCCTATTTGTAATTAATTAATTGCTACAAATGGCATTAAAGTTGCATTTCCGAAAGTTAATTTTGCTACTTCTAAAAATAATTAAAATACTTTTACTTACTTTAAAAAATATAGATGCTTCAAGCTTTTGTACCCTAGGACAAAATATACTGTCTTCCATTCCACCTTGTATCATCACAACACACATGAGAGAGCAGAAGGCAGCAATCCTGGAATCTGCCTTGAGTCCCCTCTTGGGTCAAGAAAGGCAGGGCAGAAATGAAGTAAATAAATAAGTATATAAAACACTAACAAAATAACAAAGAAGATATAAGTGGAAATTCTGTTGGCATCTTATAAATGCAGTTAGGCATTGCAGTTGTACAGTGGTCCCTCATTTATTGTGGGTGCTATGTTCCTGGACCACAGAATAAGTGAAATTCTGTGATGTAGGGATGCCCCCTCACCTTCCCCCCTCGCCCTCCTCAACTTCCTCCTCCTCCTCTTCAGCACCCGAGGCCTCTTGCTGTGACACCCCATGAGGCCCAAGCAGCAGCAAAAGGCCCCGGGTGTCAAAGAGGAGGAGGAAGAGGAATGTAAGGAGGGCAGGGGGGTGGCTCTCCTTCCCCCTCGCCCTCCTTACCATCCTTCTCCTCTTCGCCACCTGGGCCTCTTGCTGCATCGCCGCAGGGGCCCAAGTGGGAGCAAGAGGCGCCAGGCGGCAAAGATGATGTAAAGGAGGAAGATTAGGAGGGCATTTTTTTAAATAACCCCCAACTCCCCCACAAAATAGCGAATCCACGATAAGCAGACTGTGAAGGAGTGAGGGACCACTGTACATTCATTTGTATGTTTGGACTAGCTTGGGGACCCGGCGGTGCCCAGGTAATTTGAGAAATGCATTGTGGGCCAAGGTTGGTCTTTATCTGTTATTTATGTGGCTCACAATGCTCTCAGGAAGTTAGTGAAGGTATTGCAAATCCCATAGTGCATGGTCCATCCTCCTCCAAACACCACCAGGATGTAGAGTGGGTCATGGAGGGTCTGTCTTCCAAGTTTGGCCATGATCCATCATTATTGGGAGAAGCAGTGGTATCATGAACTTACTGAAGGTACTGCAAGTCCCATCATCTGTGGTCTGTCCTCCTCTCAACTGGATGTAGAGAGGATCATGGGGGGTCTTTGTGCCACGTTTGGTTTATATTGGTCATTGGAGGAGGGTCGCATTATTTTCAGGAAGTGAGTGAAGGTGGTGGAAGTCCCATCATTCATGGTCCACCCTCCTTCAAACTGCAGCAGGATGTAGAGTTTCTCATGTGGGCTCTGTGTGCCAAGTTTGGTCTTGATCAGTCATTGGAGTAGGCTTGCAGCAGTCTTGGAAAGTGAGTGAAGGTACCTCAAGTCCCATCATCCATGGTCCATCCTCCTGCAAACTGTACCAGGATGTAGAGTGGGTCATGGGGGCTCTGTGTGCCAAGTTTGGTCTGTATTGGTCATTGGATGAGGGTCGCATTGTTTTCAGGAATTGAGTGAAGTTACTGCAAGTCCCATCATCTGTGGTATGTCCTCATCACAACTGCTAGCAGGATGTAGAGTGGGTCATGGGGGCTCTGTGTGCCATGTTTGGTCTTTATTGGTCATTGGATGAGGGTTGCATTGTTTTCAGGAAGTGAGTGAAGGTACTGCAAGTCCCATCATCCATGGTACGCCCTTCTCCAAACTGCAGTAGGATGCAGAGTGAGTCATGGGTGCTCAGTGTGCCAAGTTTGTAGAGGCTGGCTGATCTGAAGCCATAGTGGGAGCCATTCCTGACAGCCTGAGGGCCTTTCCTTTTCCCTCTCTGCCTCCTAAGAGAGTCGGAATGTTGGAGGTGGCTGGCCAATCAAGAATCTGTATGCAAATTCTCCCTCATTGGCAACCAGTCCCATCTCTGTCTCCTTGGAGTGGTGGAATGTTGGTGGTTGGCCAATCATAAGAACATAAGAACATAAGAAGAGCCATGCTGAATCGGACCTCAGCCCATCTAGTCCAGCATTCTGTATCACACAGTGGCCCACCAGTTGTACACGGGGATCTCAAGCAGAAGGGAGGGCAAAACCCTGACCTGCTCCCGACCCCCACAACCAGTACCCAGGGAAATCCTGCCTACCTCAACCAACCCGAGGTGGCACTTGAATGTCCTTTTCAGTAACTACCAATACACTTGGTATCCATGAATCTGTCTAATCCTGCCTTGAAGTTGTTCAGGCTGACAGCTGTCACAACCTCTTCTGGAAGTAAACCATAACCCAATGACCCTCTGGGTGAAGAAATATTTCCCTTTATTAGCACCTTGAGCTTCAGGATGTCCTAGTGTTTTGTGACAAAGAAAATAATTTTTCTTTATTCACCTTTTCTATCCCATGCATGATTTTATACACTCGATCAAGTCACCTCTTAAATGTATCTTTCAAGGCTGAAAAGAATGCAACCTGATTTCTAAGGGAGCCGCTCCATCCCTTGGATCATTCTTGTTGCCCTTCTTTGTACCTTTTCCAGTTCCGTTATATCCTTCTTAAGGTGCGGAGACCAGAATTGTACACAGTACTCCAAATGTGGCCTTACCTAGAGAGGTAATACAACATTTGCTGACCTATTTTCGATTCCCTTTCTGATCATGCCTAGCATAGAATTTGCTTTTTTTCACTGCTGCAGCGCACTGGGTTGACATCTTCATTGAGCTGTCCACCAAAACCCCAAGATCCCTTTCCTGGTTTGTCTCAGAAAGCTTTGACCCCATCAATTTGTAGGTGTAGTTGGGGTTCTTTGCCCCGATGTGCATGACTTTACACTTGTTTAGGTTAAAATGCATTTACCACTTTGTTGCCCATTCACTCAATTTCGAGAGATCTTTCTGGAGCTCTTTACAATCAGTTTCATTTTTAACTACCCTGAACAATTTAGTGTCGTCTGCAAACTTTGCTACCTCAGAATTCACTCCTACATCCAGATCATTAATGAATAAATTAAAAAGTAACGGACCCAAAACTGAACCTTGGGGTATGCCACTTCTCACCTCTTTCCACCCAGAGAAATGTCCTTTTTTATTACCACCCTTTGTTTCCTACAGTTTAGCCAGGTTCCAATCCAGGACAAGACCTGTCCTCTGATTCCATGGCTGAAGAGCTTATTTAGGAGCCTTTCGTGAGGGACTTTGTCAGAGGTATTACGCAAATAATCCCACAGTGGCAACCAATTGAAACGCTGCCACATTCATATGCACCTTCCGTCCTCCGCAAACACTGACTTTTATTATATAGATAGATAGATAGATAGATAGATGTATTCTACTGTTAAGCAATGTTGCCATTCCATAGAGAATGCAGTACAATTCATGCATATGTTAGATATAGGATCTTTATGTTCATCTTCCAAATTATCCCAATTACATCCTGGAGAATTGTGATTTTAACACAACATCATTATATTTTCTTTATTGGGAGTAAGGAACTAATTGTAACTAGCTTCCTTATTTATTCTAGTTGCCTCCATTGTCTTGGAACAGATCTTGTGAATGAGAGAAAAGTCTTCACGATACACAACTCTGCATACTGCAATATAAAGCAAAGCACTGTAATAATTGATTTAGAAAATAACATGCTGGCAAGTGCACATGACTTTAAACTAGAGAATAAGATAATCATTTGTAAAAATTCCAATTTCTTTTGAAGTGGCTTTGAAGAGCTTTTTTCGCAAAACATAAAACTCAGCTATAGTCATGGCAGTGGTAGGAGAAGATGAGGACAGACATTACAGTTAATCATCTCTGTCTGTGTTCAAATGTCGGCCCAAGGGGACTAAACAAAATTGTAACATTACTAAAGCAAAATAAACCCAAAGCCTCACAAGCTATGAAATCAAGCTTCATAAAATTGCTTTTCATACTCATCAACATTTTCCAGAAGAAAACCAGAACACTTATGACTGAAAAAATATCAGAGTGTGGTCGAGATTAAAAAAGAGGGGGGAGGGGAAACGTATCAGATAAGAGAATCTGCAAAGGTTTGCTTTTGTCTGAGTTTACTGGGAAGAGCAAGTTTCCACTGTCTCCTTTTCTTTGTTGAGTTAGTTGAGTGCAAACTACTTTTGTAATGAATTCACATCAATGGAAGTAAGCTGAAAACAAAAGGGGAATGTGGAAGGAGGAGATTTTAAGAGTGCTGATGAGCTGGAACAACAGAAAAGTTTCATAGGGACTGATTCCTGACACATCAGAGTATGCCTTGTATATGCGTATGTGCTTGTAAGATAAATTTAGTTAACGCACTGGAGCCAGCATGTTTAGGATTAGCATGTTGGAATAGGATTTCCAGGGGTCTAGATTCAAATCCCTGCCCAGTTCCAGAAACCTGATTTGTGAACAGGGGTTATTCACAGTCTCAGATGAAGGTAATGGTAAACCTCCACTGTGCAACTCTTGCCCAAACCCCAACCCCCCCCCCCCAAATTATAATGAGTCCACTGTACATTGGAATCAACTTGAGAACATCAAAATACAAGCAAATTGTCAGAAGCTTTGACCCCCAAAGCATTAATCAACAGTTTGAGGTCAAGTGGATAGTTCAACAGGGAGTCAAATATTAGCAGGATAACATAACAGGGAAGTCAAATATCCATTCTAGGGTCATAAACTGGGTTTAGCACAGCAAGCTAAACTGCTGTGCTGCAGAAAAATCCTGCCAATCAGAAGGTTAGCCGTTCGAGCCCAGGTGGGGTGAGCACCCACTATTAGCCCCAGCTCATCTGTCCATCTAGCACAGTGGCTCCCAAACATTTTGGCCTACCGCCCCGTTTCCAGAAAAAAAAAACTCACCGCCCCCCTAGAAATTTGGAATGGAATTGAGCCAGACTTGGCTCACAGAACCCCCATGACCAACAGAAAATACTGGAGGAGTTTGGAATGAATTGGCTCTGCCAGGGAAGGCCGCGCTTTCTTCCGCGGTGGTGGGGAGGCTCCACCAGAGGACATGGAGGCCTTTGCACTGCAATCTTCACACTGCACTGCATGTGTGGGTCAAAGCGAAGGGGGTGGGGCCAAAAAAGAGGGCCGCATGAGCCCTCCTAAATGTTGAATTGTTCACCGCCCCCTTAAAAGGGTTCACCGCCCTCCCCAAATTCCCCTGAACCTCCCACTGCCCCCTTGGATCACCTCACCGCCCACCAGGGGGTGATACCAGCCACTTTGAGAATCAGTGATCTAGCAGGTCGAAAGTAGATAATATAGATACTGTGTTGGCATACAGGCTAGAGGAGCGGCAGCTTTGGAGTGCCTGCTATCCCTGGAGGTGATCTGGGCCTGCAGTGGGAACACTTGGCGACCTGCGGGGGCTTATCGCCCTGGCGACCCGGAAGACTTGATCGTCTTCCAGGTCACCAGGGCGATCAGCCACCTCAGATCGCCGACTTCTCTCCCTGCAGGCTCAGATCACCTCCAGGGATGGCAGGCACTACAAAGCTGTCACTCCTCCAGCCTGTCTGCCGACACAGGCCCCACAGAGCCTGTGATGGGATGGCAGCAGCGGCACTCCATAGCAGGGTGATCATCTGGGGAACAGCTGGGGGGCGAGGTTCACATCTTGTCTTCTTGAATTTAATTTAATTTTATTTTAGTGTTTATTATTATTTTATAATAATTTAATTATAATAATATAATAATATAATAAATAATATAATAATGTAATATTATATTATAATTTCAATATATTATAATGTCTATATATATACTATAATATAATAATTGATATTACTACTAATAATATATTAATATTTCTTGATATATTAATATGTTCATGTTAATGATGTGTAATATATAGCAAATATAGTAAATATAGTAAATTAATTAATTAATTAATAATGTAGATAAGAATGTAGTTAAGTCCTCAGGTGCGGCCCTCCATAATATTTTTTGGTTCCCGTGTGGCCCCTTGGAAAAAATAATCCCCCCCCCCTGCACTAGATCTTTCTCCTGAGTATTTCCGTGTGTGTTTAAGCACATACTTGTAAACTAGACTTTTTCAATAGCCTTTTGCACTGAAAGCATATTTTTAAAAAACCTTACACTACCTCCCAAACGGGTTAATGAAAAATGTTTCTATATATTCCAGTTACAATGCTGAGAAGAACAGGTTTCTATGAATTTCATAGTTTAAATAAAGAGAAGAAGCCATATTTGGTATTCAGTCTATAGCCTGGCTTCAAGGAAATGCTTCAATTTGGGAAAATTACCATCCCAAGGATATCAGTGAAACATATACCCTCTGAAACCCACATAGTAATACTTAAGTAGATTTTGCTACAGGCTGTTAAAATCGTCTGGAGTACAGCAATAGCTCCAAATGTCAAGGTCTAGCTGGTTTATAACAATAAACACAGAAATGGTGTTAGCAATTGTGGGCAATAGCTAATGCCCCACAGCCTGGACTTTATATTGGTGATTTGGCTTTATTACACATAGTTATTTGTAGCGAGAAATGCATGTGTGTCTCACAGGGCTGCAGTAAAAGCAAGAGATGTGATAGAGAAGTAGAGGGTTTTATTCACAATTTTACAACTTTCAAAACTATTTTGCTTTTGTTATGGGCAAACACTGTAAGAATTGCCTGTAGCACATCGCAAATTTAAAATTGCAAGAGTTCTCATGACCAAGCCAGCTTGTTCAGAGGATTGGATCATTGTTCAGGGGATTTTGAACATTGCAGAAACTCTTCTTAGAATAGGTCTATATATAATTTTCTCAGTCAAATAACTTCTCATTAATTAGTATTGGCTTTTAAAAAAGTCAAGGTCCCTGTGTCTGTCTCCCTGCTGTCTGTTTTAACCAACTCATGTGCTCTTCAAATAATAATAATAATAATAATAATAATATACTTTATTTATATTCCACTCTTCTCACCCCGAAGGGGACTCAGGGCGGATTACATTACACATACGGCAGACAATCCCTGCTGGTTGACATACAATTACAATACAACAAGTACCATTTAGAAGGATTATTTTCTTCTTCTGGCTGCGTCACAGGGTGCAGTTGCTCTATTACGTTATTACGTCACAAGGGGGTGCTGTTGCTTCATCTTCATGACGGAGAGCCTCTGTTTCCGCATTCCACCTTCCGACAGCCGATCTTTCTTTTTATTCAGGCGTTGTAAAGTCATTTTTGTAAAAATCCTCCCCGCTTAGCGGTCCCCAGTTCATCTATTCACAGCTGGGCTGTTTTTGAACTGTTGGGTGAAAAGTGGACAGTGCTCACAGCTGAGTCTCTAGACCAGCCCGGGAATCGAACATGCAACCTTCTGATTGCAAGCACAGTTATTGTTACTGCTGTGCTGTCTCTCCGGCTCATAAATGGTATTGACGTTGGAGATATGGTAAAGGTTTTCCCCTGACATTAAGTCTAGTTGTGTCTGACTGTTGGGGTTGGTACTCATCTCCATTTCTAAGCTGGAGAGCCAGCATTATCCGTAGACACCTCCAAGGTCACCGGCATGACTACATGGAGCACCATTACCTTCCCACTGAAACGGTACCTATTGATCTACTCACATATACATGTTTTTGAACTGCTAGGTTGGCAGAAGCTGGGCCTAACACTGGGAGCTCACCCTGCTCCCCAGATTCAAACCACCATTTTTTCAGTCAGCAGGTTCAGCAGCTCAATGGTTTAATTCACTTTGCCATAAGGTGGCTTTTGCCATTGGAGATAGAAACTAGAAAAAGTCATTATGTCCAATTTACAAAGTTACAAAAGAGAGACTGGGAACAAATGTAAGTTCATGTCTCCACTGTTATATATATTGGCAGGGACCCTGTTCCAGGGCTGACAAAAGAGTAATACCTGGGTTTTAAAAATATTTATTATGTATTTATTTATTTACTTACTTTATTTATATTCCGCTCTTCTCTCCCCGAAGGGGACTCAGAGCGGATTACAGGTACACATACTTAGCAGACAATCCCTGCCGTTTCCACATACACACACATAGACGAACAGAGGCAAACTCTGGCCACCAGGGGGAGCTGACACACTCCTCATCTCTCAGCATTCTCAGCGTCCCTTGTTGTGGTACTTAATGTGGTACTTTTATCTCCTACTTGACAGGTGCAACTGTCTTTCGGGCTGCAAAGGCTACACTTAAAGCAGGCTACACTTAAAGGTTGAACACCCACCTCGACCCGGGCAGGCCTCAAACTCATGACCTACTGGTCAGAGAGATCTTATGCAGCTGAGACTTAGCCAGCTGCGCCATATTCCCGGTGCCATTTGTCTCTCGTCCCCACATGGCCAAGACAGGAAATGGTCTCTACCTTCTTTGAGATCCTTCCAGACTACCTGGTAACAGAAATAACATCTGAGACTGTTGCCTGCCACCCTAACATGGTTGTATGATTTTAACATCTCTTCCTAATGAATTCTGTGTTAATCTGAGCAAAATTCAGCTTGACAAATTCACCAATCCCTAGTGAGTAATCACTTAGGGGTTTAATAGAGATGCAAATCTTCATATTTGTTGTCCTAACATGCAAAGAAGAAATAGCTTCAAGAATATTAACCTACCATGATGCTCAGATGGTATGTGCATCTTACAAAATCTTCGACAATTATTTACATAGAAAAAACATCTGATTTTCCTCTTCAAAGTTATTACATAGAAAAAACTATTCTGTATAGTAAAGCCTTTTTTCTGTGTTTCATATACAGGAAATACATTGATAAGTATTTCTGCTTAGAATAATTCCACGGAAGACTTTGCAAGGAATGAAGAATCCTTACACCATTGTGTTTTTGTCACCTGACACCAGAAAATACATTACATTCTGATGTCCTGAACATCTGAAAATCGATTATTTTTCCAGAATTATTGGATTCTCTAATGTAATCTGACATTGCAGTAGTAGCAAGGCACATTCTACATATCTCATTTACCTTTTGCAGTAATGTAAAATAGGTTTTTGGTTGGTATGTATTAATGCATTTATTTGTCCCAACATCCTTTCCATGTAAGGAATAGGAAAAACTTAGCCCAACAACAAAAAATGGTGTCTTGGTTTTTAGACTTGTTTCTGGGGTTATTTGAGGTGCTGTTTCAGAAAATTGTATTGGCTAGATTGCATCAATTCTAGTTTCTTAGATATGGTTATAATTTCTTATGGGTGTGTAGATGAAGACTGGTTTGTGGAATCTGGTCTCCATCTCTAAAAACTTGAGCTGATGGGAAAACAGGTGCCCTTTTTGGAATCAGAAGATAAAATATACACTGAAACTTTTGAGGGACAAAAATGTGTTGGCCAGTGTATTGACTGTCAAAATGCAATACATTACCACGAAATTCAATCTATTATTTTTTTTATTTACGTCATTTATATGCCGCCCTTCTCACCCTGAATGTAAATACAATACAAGTAAAATGTAAATACAAAATATTATATTATTGCGATAGCACAATATTTATATTATATATTACATTGTACTATAACATTATACTGTAATATTATTAGTAATATTACATGTAATATAAAATATATAATTATAATATCATATTATTATTAATAGTATTATATTGTATTGCATTATAATATTACTATTAAATAAAATTTTATTTTTATTTAATTATAATCTTTCCAGAATCATTGGATTCTCTAATGTTGTAGTTATCTAGTTCCAAATTATGGTAGGTGAATCCTCAATGGTTACTCAAGTGAAATAAGTTTTGGTCTGTCCAGTATATGGTTGGGATACTCCCCAATAATGCATATAATAAGCATAGAAAGATTATAAATAAAAGTTTATTTATACTCTGACACCATCTCCCATAGAGACTCTGGGCAACTTACAAAATAGCACACAAAGATGCTATACATAAAATATATAATGCATAGAATAAAATACAACAACATGAAAACAACAATAGCATTACATCAGCCAGGTATATGAATTGGCAATCAGTTCTGGTTACTGTCTGAACCTTATCAAATCCCTCCTGACAAATCCAAGTTTTTAAGTCTTTGTTAAAGTGTTGTAGTGTAGGGGACTGTCTAAGTTTCCTGGTGAGGGCATTCCAGAGCTGGGGGGCGACCACCAAGAAAGCCCTCTCCCTCATCCCCACTAACTGTACTAGAGACGGAGGCAGGACTGAGAGGTAGGCTTCCCTGTCATATCTTAGAGCCTGCACTGGTTCATAGGGGGGATGTGGTTACAAAGATAGGCTGGACCTGAACCATGTAGGGCTTTATAGGTGATAACCTCCACTTTGAATTATTATGTAAAATATTTGGAAAATGTTTTAATACTAATATGTTTTAGATGTTGTGAAACCCTAACCTAAACATTACTGGACTGACAAGAATATGTCTTCTGTTCAAGATTTGTACATGGCTATTCTGTATAGAAAACACAATTTTCTGCCTACAAATAGCATAATGTGACCATTGCAGAAAATTTTACATAAAATTTGTTTGTGGCTGTTTTAAACAGTATTTTCACTATTTTCTGCACAGAAAATACTGCTTCCTGTGGCAAAAACACCACATATAGGTTTTGCACAGAACAAGTACCAAGCTGCATTTTTTCAAAGGTTTTATGACAAAATGAAGATAAGTGTTAAAATTACAGATTGCTTCTTTTAATAAGAAAAACAGTGAAGAATTGCATACCCCATCATAATAATCATGCTTTTCCTCCTGAATGATAGAATGGGTGCCAGGATTTGTATTTATCCCTTTCTCCTTATTAACACTCTTTCTGCATTATTTTCTACCATGGTAATTAAGATCCTATAAAATGTCATAATATTCATTTTATTTAGAAATATCTGCCCTTCCATTAGCTTCACAGTATACCAGGATGCACACATATACCAAAATGACCTATGAAAAAAGCTTTTTAGTTGAGTTGATAGAAACAATAGCAGAGAATGCTTTATTCTGACCTATTTTGAGGGGACAAAAATAACATTAAGCTTTGGAACTGAATGCACATATTGGTATTTAATGATGGTGACTATAATTAAATAAGATCCTTTGATGAATATTTGTCTCCAAGGGATTGTGCTTGAACTTACAGACAAACCCACCCATCTACACATAGATGGAGAGATCTGACCACTTATATTTATCTGGATGACTGTTTTAACTTCAATCTATTGACTGTTATCTATTATGAGATGTAATAACTTTATTAAGAAATCATTAAATCGCAGTTCCCAAAATGACATCAAACAATATTTATGTATTATTTACTTTATTTATATTTCGCTCTTCTCACCCCGAAGGGGACTCAGAGCGGATTACAGGTACACATACTAGCAGAAAATTCCTGCTGTTTTTCAATACAAACATATAAATGAACAGAGGCAAACTCTGGCCACCAGGGGGAGCTGACGCACTCATCTCTCAGCATCCCTTGTTGTTCCTTTCCACATTCTTCAGTTCCTGGAGTTCTTTAATGGCCTCATAATTCAGTCGAAATTTGCCTCCCCACTTAATGTGGTACCTTTATCTCCTACTTGACAGATGCAACTGTCTTTCGGGCTGCAAAGGTCGACAGCAGGCTACACTTAAAGGCCGAGCACCCACCTCGACCTGGGCAGGCCTCAAACTCATGACCTACTGGTCAGAGAGATCTTATGCAGCTGACCCTTAGCCACTGCGCCACATTCCCGGTGCATATATTTAAAATATAATATACGATAATAATACTATCAATAAAATCAAGTTAATTTGAAAGCATAGCTAGTACCTATTTAATTTCTAACTCCTTAAAGGAGAACTAAATTGAAAACTCGATGTCACTATTTCTTATATATAACCCAAATATTTAATATTCTACTTCCGCCATTCCTCAGCTCCATCATGAAAGCAATGTTTAAATACTGGTAGTTAAACCATGAGACGAATGGCACTAACTGTCATGAAGTTACAATAATAATGACTTTGATACTGAACAAGGAATTAGCTATTAATAGCTAGTTACTTTCAAACCCAGTCTGGAATAAGGATAGTATGCTGAAATATCTTCCAGCAATGCAATTTCGGCTTAATGAGTATGCAAAGGCATTTCCTTAATTAGGGTGCAATTGGCATACATACCACTAATGACAAGTTCAGGTGGTGACATGGGGCTAAATGGCATTTAACTAGGTGTGAAATGGGAGAGAAGCTTTAATCTTAGGCCAATTCTGAAGGATGTGTGTATGTGCAGTGTAGTAAAAGTCATGAATAAAAGAAGAGATACAGGAAAGGAAAGCTGCTAATGGGTCTCACTTGCCAGCATTGACTATGGCGCAGGACTCTTAACAGCAATTAAGTGAGAGGAGAATCAGGTGAAATAATTCTTTATGTGGCCTTTTTGAATTAAACGTTGGTTTTAAAGTGGAAATAATTCACCTGCAGCAAATGCCTCTTATAGAAACCATTCTCTACTTACAGCTAAGAATTATTTCTAAGGTTCAACATGTGTGTGTGTGTGTGTGTGCATTCATACTATCTGCTACAAAAAATCATGTGAGACAATGGGGCCATCGGTGGCACAAAGGGTTAAGCCAGTGGTTCCCAATCTTTTTTGGCCTACTGCCCCCTTTCAAAAATAAAATAAAGTTACTCACCGCCCCTCCAGAAATTAATTTTTAAATGTTTTAATAGCAATTAAACATAAAGATATATGTATTAATATTTCTACCTTTTTAAAAAAAATAGAATAAAGAAAGTTGTAAATTAGAAACATTGAAGTTTGAAATTATGAAACTATTTCTTGAACTTAGAATAGAAAGTAAATACAAAAAAAGTTAAAACATTTGAAATCATCTTAATGAGAAGGATGAACCTGGTATGTTGCTACCAATCTAGTAATCCCTGGCTCTTATTTTCGTCAGCAGTAATCACAAATCATCACGATTGACTGTTTTGCAATCGGTTTCTTTTTTGTTAATAAATTGGTTACTGCACTGAATCCATGTGTCCACTAAATATGGACATTATTGTTGTTGTTATAAGACTCAACCAGTTGGCAGGGAACCCCAAAGGTATTGTTATTATTATCCCTTGCTTGGAGAGAGGAGGAGGAGGGAACAGGAGGAGGGAAGAAGAGAGAGAGACACAGAGAGAGAGATGGATGGTAGCCTGTCACCTGGCTCACGCCACTGCCCCCACCACCCCCTTACAGGGGTTCAGCACCCCCAAATTCTCCTGAGCCTTCCAGCACCCCCCTAGATTGCCCCCCTGCCCACCAGGGGATGGAAACCACTGGGTTAAGCCCTTGTGCCGGTAGGACTGAAAACCGAACAGGTCGGCGGTTCAAATCAAAGGAGAGCCCAGATAAGCTCCCTCTGCCAGGCCCCAGCTCCCCATGTGGGAACATGAGTGAAGCCTCTCATTAAGATGGTACAAGCATCCTGGGCAACATTCTTACAGATGACTAATTTTCTCAAGTCGCGACACGAAAAAAGTGAGATGATGGCCCCATTTGTAGCCCCATTTCTTAAGGTTGGCTCTGCATCTCGTGGTGCCAGAGCATAGTCTGTTCAGTGCCTTCCAAGTTGCCCAGTTTTCTGTGTGCCCAGGAGGGAGTCTCTCATTTGGTATCAGCCATTGATTGAGGTTCTGGCTTTTAGCCTGCCACTTTTAGACTCTCGCTTGCTGAGGTGTTCCAGCGAGTGTCTCTGTAGATCTTAGAAAACTATTTCTTGATTTAAGCTGTTGGCGTGCTGGCTGATACCCAAACAGGGGATGGGCTGGAGATGTCACTGCATAGTTTCTGAGGGGATTAAATGGAAGGTGACAACATTGGATGAAATTCTCTTTGAAATTGGTGAAGCAAAACATTCCTCCAGCATATTTATGTTGAGGTCTAGGAATGAAAAAAGTGGTCAAATGAGGATGGTAAGAAGGAGTGACCTCAATGTAGTTTTTGGCCAAACAAGGATTTTATGGGTGAGAAAGTACATCAGAAAAAGTACTCCTTCTGACATAGCCATAATTATGCTAGCATAAAATAGCCTCAAGATTTCAGCTTCTGGAAACTGCTAGAAGCTTCTTGATTTTAAAAAGTGATAAATGGGAATATAGCTCAGAGGAGGATTCCTTTCAAATAAGATTTCTGTCACACAATGAAATTTTACTTCAGTCCCAAAATTTTGAACATTGCAGTAATTTACATTTTTTCCTTGAACATTTAGAAGCCTCCAAAGATAATGAACAGACAGAGCTATCCAGGGAATCTAAATGCAGCAGATATGTATTTTTATAGTAGCTTTTCTTAAAGATTTAGAATCTGTACCAAACCTTGCTGTATTAACAGCAGAAGAGGAAAAGTGATATGTGGGCCAGAGAGCGATAGTCCAGTAAAGAAGAATTAGGAAAAAAATATTTTTAAAACTTTTACTACTGTGTGAGATGTTGATTCTGAAATGATTTTCTGAAGATGAAGTCATGGCATTTCAAATTTTGAGGGATGCAGCTTTATATGTATGCTTACTAGCTGACCCGGCCATGCTTCGCTGTGGCTTTTTCCTTTCTTCCTGGTTTCTTTTCCTTCTCCCTCCTTCCATCTATCCTTATTTTTTCTTTCTTTTTCTCTCCTCCTTTCCTTCCTTCCTTCCTTTTTTCTTCCTTTCTTCTCCCCTTCCATCCTTCTATTATTTGCTTTCCTGCGCCTTACTTTTTTCTTCTCCGCCTCCTCCTCTTCGTCACTAGGGCTTCCTCATCGGGCGTGTGGAGCAGGCGTCCGCTGGTGTTTGTGGTGGGCATGGGGGCGTGTAAGGGCTGCGGCCTCCGCCTCTTTCCCCTCCTCTCCCTGCCCTCCTTCCTTCCAGCGAGGAAGGCCCTGGCGGCAACAGAGCGTGGCGAGTCCTTTCGTTTTTTCTCCTCCTCTCTCTGCCCTCCTTCCTTCAATCAAGGGAGGAGGGCAGAGCAAAGAGGAGAAAGAGGTGCTCGGGAAAAGGGCAGCTTGCCTCCCGCCTCCACTGGGTTCGGGAGAGAACCCGCCGGAGCGAGGAAGACCCTGGCGGCAATGGAGCCGGTGAGGCGGAGGAGGCAGAGGAGGCGGAGGAGGAGGAAAGAGCAGTGAGGGGGGAGGTTCGTAGCCATGCACAGAGGCTGCGATCCTCCCCCCTCACTGCACTTTCCTCCTCCGCCTCCTCCTCGCCGGCTCTGTTGCCGCTAGGGCCTTCCTCGCTTCGGCAGGTTCTCTCCCGATCCCGGCAGAGGCGGGAGGGAAGCTGACCTTTCCCCGGGCACCTCTTTCTCCTCCTCTGCCTGCCCTCCTTCCTTCAATCAAGGGAGGAGGGCGGGGTGAGGAGGATAAAGAGGTGCCCAGGAAAAGGGCAGCTTCCCTCCTGCCTCCGCTGGGATCGAGCGAGAAGTGGCTGCGGGGTGGCAAAGGAGGTCGAGGAGGTGGCGGAAGAGGCAGGCACGGCAGCACATTCGTCGTCGCGAAGCCCCCTCTTCTGGTCCCCCTCCTGGGAACAGCTGGGAGGTAGAAAAGGAGGCCGAGGAGGCGGAGGAAGAGGTGGCCATGGTGCCACCGCCGTCGTTGCGAAGCTCCCCCTTCCGCAACCACGCCGTATCGGAGATGGCCATCAGTGGTGAGTGAGGGCTGAGGGCGAGGGGCTGGGGTTGGGGGGTGGTCTGATTGTGCCGCTGCCATTGTTAATCAGGCCTTTCCCCCTCCCCTTCTCTCCCCGCGCAGGAGAAGGAGGCCATTGGCATTCAGTAAGTGCCACTACGCTTGGTTTCAATGGCGGTTTTTTGGGGGTCATGTTTGGGGGTCTTGCGAGGTATCTAGGGTGGGTTTTTGGGCCCTGTAGGTACCTCGTGGTATGTTGGAATGTGTTTGGTTGTGTTCGTGCTTCTGGGGCTTATAGTTTTGCTGCCTATTTGCCCCATTGCATGACCACTCTCTTTATATATATATATATATATATATATACACACACACACACACACACACACACACACAGAGTGTAGCCATGTATAAAGAGTTATAGGGAGGAGGGAGCAGGCTTGTTTTCTGCTTCCCTGGATAAATTGTTGTGGGAAGAGTCAAAAAGTTACGTCATCGAAAGGTCAGATTTTCTCATCATATGCTGTTTCCCCTCCTTTTTGTCATGGATCCCTTCACATGACATATAAGCACTTCTGGTCAGGCCCCATGCCAAAAAGCAGTGCACAGGAGCATTCCTGTGTTGCTTTCCCAGCAATGAAGAGAAGCTGGGCGGTGATGCTTCCCCCATGGGATGAGGGACAAGGTAAAGCAATGTGGGGTGTGGAGTGGCAGCTTCTCCACACACCCCGCCGGAAGATCATGCAGGGCATAACTAAGTTAAAAACTATTACCATACAGATCTTCTGGATTAACCCCTTTTGGCGCCCTAGGCCACACTTTGGAATTATGCCCCCAAACCAACCTCTACCACACCCCCACCTCCTTCTCCTTGCGGTGCCATATGCCCTCCTTCCTTGAGGCAGCGGCCCTGGGGGCTGGGCTTCCCTCCGCCTCCTCGCGCCGTCCTTCCATGACTCAAGGAAGGAGGGCATGAGGAGGAGGCGGGGCTTCCCTCCACCTCCTCCACCTCGCGGCACGCCTTCCTTGCTTGAGTCAAGGAAGGACGGCACGCTGCGAGGAGGAGAGAAGCCCTGCCTCTGGGGCCACTGCTGGGCATGCACAGCAGGAGGGCGCAAGCATCTCTGCCTCCTCCGCCATGTTCCTTGGTGCTGCGTATGCCTGGCAGCAGCCCTGGGGGCTTCCCTCCTCCTCCTCGCATCCTCCTTCCTTGACAAGGGGGTGGGGCGATGGCGAGGGGGGTCGCCATTCCCTCCTCCCCCGCCCCCTCACACAGCTCTCCCCCTGCCATCCCCCAAGAGAGAGAGTCATCTTCATGCCGCACATTGCGGTTTTGTTTCAACATTTTTTTGGTCTGTGTGAACTGCGCCCCCATTGGCTTGCGCCCCTAGGCCATGGCCTAGGGTGGCCTTATGGGTAATCAGGGCCTGTCTACCATACTTCTGATGTGAAGACCAATATCCAAACATGTTGAACTGGACAATTGACTAGGCCACTCAATAGGTTCCAAGTTTTACTAAGCATTGTAGCAACCCCGTTCTCTTTCGTGCCTGGGGGGCAGGGGGCGGCCCCGGGGGTCCCGATTGCATTAGGGCCAATTGCAGCTGAGGTGGACATGGAGGAAGGGGATGATGAGGTAGCTGGGCCTTCCTCTCCCACTGAGAGCTTGGCATGGGATGATGGCTGGCCTGATGGGTATGAAAGTTGGGAAAGTCAGTCTGACACTGAAAGTGCTGATTCCGATAATCAGTATGAGAAACCAGGTGGTTTTGGGTCGCAGGAAAGGGTTAGGGAGATAGCGGAGGATGAGCCCATGGAAGCTGAAAGGGAGTCTGGCTCTCATGAAGATAGCGACCCAGGTGCTGGGAGGCAAGGGCGGAGGTTTGATAGGAGACAGAGCATTGAGACCAGCAGGAGGAAATGGCACCGTAGCCTAGAGCACCAGAGGAGCGCTAGGTCCCGTAGTACAGATTGGCACCGCAGCCTAGAGTGTTGGGGGTCTCACCAAGGGAATTAAGTATAGGATCCGTGGGAACGGATCCTCAGTTGCTCGACCACTTCTGATTTGAAGGGAGTGAAGCGAGTGAAGATCCACGGAGCCAGGAGTTAGGCTCGTGCCTTGCCAAGAAGTTTCTTGGGCCTTGATTCCTTGAACTTTGCCTTGTTTGATTTGCCACGGACCAAGTTTGTTTCAATCTGCATTGCTTTTGCGGAACTTTTGCCAACTTTTTGCCTTTGGATTTACCTAAGAACTCTTTACCATTTTGATTGCATTTTTGATACTTTTATGGACAATTATCCTTTTCACCTGTTTCTTATTATTCAATAAATAGTTAGCTGATTACCGTCTCTGTATGTGAAATTTGACCCTAAAATTTATTTTAATGGCCCCATTATATTTTTGGTATTTAAAAAATATTTGACATCTCTTTGATGTCTGTCTTTTGTAGCTAGTCATTTTTATTTCATATTTTTCATATTTTTCTTTGATATTTTATTCTAGTACATGACATATGAAAGCTGTTATGGGGGTGGTATTTGACAATTTACCTTCTGTGGCGTCTAATTAAAACCCCACTCTTCCAAAGAGTTCAAATTTCATTTGCAGAGGTCCTTTGCAGAACTGCCTGAAGTAGATGTAATTAGCACTCCTGGATGCATTATGTTATTCTTGTCATTTTATGAGTAGGATATTCCTGAAAGTTACCTGGTCCAAGTCCAGGAAATCAGATAGACTCAGCCACAAATCAAAGGCCATAATCTAATTAACCTTTGCCATTTTCCCCACAAATCTTGAGAAAGAAAGGACTAATGAGGAATGTGATAAACATTTATGAAATCATTAATGGAAAGGAGAAGATGAAGGTCAAGAAACTGCTCTCTCTTCTCTTTATTTTGCTCTCTTTTGTAGTATTTGAATTTAAATTAATGTGTAAAAAGGAAACCCATTCCTTTCCAAAATCTCATCTCCAGGTAGGTGTCTAGCCCTGGAAAATTATGCTTTTATTGGTAAGCAGGGAAGGAAGAGATGATACAATTCAAATCCTCAAGATATAGTTTCTCTAGACTCCTGGGAGAAGAAAAAGGAGGGGATGTCCATCATCTGTAGGTGCATCCTTATCCCCTTCCCCCCCAAATGCACCTTCAAGGAATACCCAGAGGCATTTTTTTTGCAGTTCCTTCCTCTGAAACATAGTCTACAGTAGGGGTGCTCACACTTTTTCAGCATGCAAGCTACTTATAAAACAAACAAGTCAGAATGATCTACCTACCTACTAGGTAGGTATCCCGAGGTACACTGAGGTACACTGATGTCAGGCCTCCAACTTCCTCCCCCTCCTCCCTGGTGTTAGTAAATGCGCGCTCAGTCCGGAATAAAACGGCAACGATCCGGGACTTTATTCAAGACAGTCGGGTCGATATTTGCTGCATTACGGAGACCTGGCTCCAGGACAGTGATATCACCTGCCTCCAGGAATTGACACCTCCCGGCTTCGCTTACTCACCAGAATAGGACTGGGAGGCGGGGGCGTGGCGATTCTCTCCCGTGACCTATTACACCTCAGAGCGGTCCCTGCGTTGGAGGCAGATGGGATTGAAAGTGTCGGCCTGATGTGGGGTGCCCCGGAGAGTACAGCCTTCCTGCTGGTGTACCGTGCACCTAGCGCACCAGCTGGGAGCCTGTCCCTGCTGCTGGAGACTGTGGCGGAGTGGGCGTTGAGGTTCCCTAACCTGGTTGTGCTGGGGGACTTCAACGTCCACGCCGACACAGCCTCCTCACCATCGGCAGCGGGGGACCTTGTGTCGACCATGGCGGCACTCGGCCTCTCCCTCTGCGAGTCAGGCCCCACACATCGGGCCGGTCACACCCTCGATCTGATTTTCCACGCAGGTGTCCAAGTGTCCATCACCTCTGTCACAGAGGTGCCATGGTCGGACCACTGTGCTCTGGGAGTCCGGGTCGAGCAACCGCGCCCCTCCCGGCAAAGGTGCCGAACCAATTTGGGTTCGCCCGAGGGACCTATGGAACCAACTAGGTTCCTGAATGCCTTGAGGGATTTGGAGCCTGCCAGCGACTCGCTCGGTGAGCTGGTTACCACCTGGAACCACGCGCTGTCCTCCGCTCGACGAGATCACCCCTAAACGCCTCTCAAACCCGCGCATCCTGTTCCCCCTGGTACACAGATGCACTAAGATCTATGAAGCGGGAGAAGAGACGGCTAGAGCGCAGGTGGAAGAAACTCCGTGACGGGCCATCGACATCAGCTTATAAGCTTTTTATGGATGCTTATGAGCATGCTGTCAAGGAGGCGAAAAAGTTTACTATGCCTCCTTGATAGCGTCTGCGGATTCACGCCCAGCTCAATTGTTCAGGATAATTCGGCAGCTGACGATGGTCCCTACCATCCCAAACAATGACAATTCGACCCTCTCTGCTGAGGCTTTCCAGAATCACTTCGCAGACAAGATTGCGTTGCTCCGCCGGGACCTTCTCTCCACACTTGATACAGTCCAGGAGCTGGAGACCCCGTGGCCCTCCGCCGGGTACACCTTCGACCGGTTTCGACCACTGGACGCAGAGGATGTTGACAAGATTGTCGCAGCCCTTAAGCCGACCACCTGCTCCCTCGACCCGTGCCCCTCCACGCTGATTCGAGCTTGCGTGGAGGGGTTACGAGGCCCTCTGTTGAAGATAGTCAACTGCTCCCTTGAGCAAGGGGCTTTTCCAGAGGAGCTAAAAGAGGCGGTGGTCAGTCCATTGCTGAAGAAGCCCGGATTAGACCCCGCGGCTCCCTCAATTACCGCCCAGTGTCGCATCTTCCGTACCTGGGCAAGGTGATTGAGAGGGCAGCAATGGACCAGCTGCAGACCTTCTTGGATGACGCAACCTGGCTAGACCCCTTCCAGTCCGGCTTCCGTTCAGGCCATGGGACGGAGACTGTCTTGGTCTCCATCACAGATCTACTCCGCTGCCATTTGGTGGATCGGCGCTGCTCGTGTTATTGGATCTCACGGCAGCGTTTGATACCGTCGATTACCAACTTTTGATACACCGCCTGGCGGTGGCGGGGGTGAGGGGGACAGCCCTCAACTGGCTGTCCTCCTTCCTCCAACGCCGCCAACAGCGTGTGAAGTGGGGGGGGTGGTCTCCGGAGGCTCCCCGCTGAACTGCGGGGTGCCTCAGGGGCTAGCAACATCTATATGCGACCACTCGCCCAACTGGTGCGGAGTTTTGGGCTGGAGTGTCATCAGTACGCTGATGATACCCAGCTCATTCTGAGGATGGACCCCGGGCAGTCTCTGTACCCGATAATTTCCATCTTTGCCTTGAAGCCGTTACTGGATGGCTGCGAGCCAGTAAGTTGAAGGTGAACCCGGCGAAGACGGAGATCTTGTGGCTGGGGCGCCGGGGGGGGGGGGTAGCGACCCAGTTGCCAACTTTCGATGGTGTGGCCCTCTGCCCTCAGCCATCGGTAAAAAGTCTAGGGGTCCGACTGGACGCCCACCTGTCCATGGAGGAGCAGATCGGCTGCACCTGCAGGACAGCATTCTTCCATCTCCGGTTGGCTAAACGCCTGGCTCCCTACCTCTCCCAACGCGACCTGGCTACGGTGATCCAAGCCACGGTCATCTCGAGGCTTGATTACTGTAATGCGCTCTACATTGGCCTTCCCTTGTCGATGATCCGGAAGCTTAAGCTGGTGCAGCACGCCGCAGCTCGCCTCCTCCTGGGTGCTGCAAGATCTGACCGAGCGACTCCACTCTTGCGCGAGCTGCACTGGCTTCCGATTGAATTCGGGTCCTCTTCAAGGTGTTAGTCCTCACTTTCAAGGCCATCTATGGTTTGGGGCCAGTGTACTTGAGGGAGCGACTTACCCCCTATATGCCTGCGAGATCACTACGCTCCGAGGAGCTCAACCTCCTTGTGGTGCCTCCCCTCGGAACCTGCCGACTAGCCACTACTCGGCGGAGGGCATTCTCTGTAGCCGCCCCAAGTCTCTGGAATGGCCTCCCGGAGGAGATCCGCGCCATCCGCGCTCTCCTGCCCTTTCGCAAGGCCTTGAAGACTTGGCTTTTTAGGAAGGCGTTCGGCTCTTAATTCAACCACATTGCCCGCTTGCCGCCTATGGTTCCCCCCAGGTTTTTTATCCCGTCCCCCCAGCCTTTGCTGAGGGTTGTGCTCTTAATATGTTTTAATCTGTTGTGATGTGTAATATGTTTTTAACTGCTTAATTGTTTTATTTCTCGATGTTTTTGCTTCTTTGTAAACCGCTCTGAGCTCCGGAGTGAGCGGTATACTAAATCGAAGTTAATAATAAAATAATAAAAAATAATACTACCCAGAGAGCCATAAAAGCAAAATATTTGGAAATTTATTTCAGTGAGAGCCATATAATATATTTTAAGACTGAATTCAACTAAGTGTGTGTATAATAAGCCCCTGAATTTATTCATAATAATAATGATGATGATATTCATTCTGCCTCTGCTGCTAATAATAGTAATAGTAGTAGTAGTAGTAACAACAACAATAGGTTCCTAGAGTAGAAGGAGACCTCCAAGGGCCATCCAGTCCAACCTCCTTCTGCACCTGGGTGGCATCGGGAGCCTGTGGGGCGGGACTGAGCCTTCCTCCCGCCCTCCCTGCGATCTACCAGGACGCCCTATGCGATCTACCAGTAGATCGCGATCTACCTAATGAGCACCCCTGGTCTACAGCACCTTGTGTTCACTGGTAGTCTACCATCCTTATACTAACTAGGGATGATCCTGCTTAGGTTCCAAGATTACATGGGCTATCGCAATGTTAGGGTACTAACTGAGTACAAGCTAAATCATTGTCCAAATCACCTTTTCACTACATCCAATCTACCTAGGTAAGACCCTATGTGGGGTCTTACCTATGTAAGTAAGGATACAAAACTGTGCAAGCAGAATAATCCTCCATTGTAGATTTGTGGCTAATGTACAATTCTTAAGGAATTAGTGTGGTACTGCTGAACTCTTTGACATTGTTGGTCTCAATCCTACTGATAATCCTGTTTAGAGTAGACCTATTGAATCAGTGACTGAATTATGACATATGTTGGTTATTCTTTTTAATTTAATGTTTCTGATCTAGTTGGAGGAAAAAATGGAATTTAGGCCAAAATCAAATGTGTTGAAATAAACATAATGCAATTATATATCAACCATTATTTATTTCACTACAAAAAAGTGTAATACAATAGTATCATTTAAAATATTGTTACTAACATGGGAAGGGTTTATAAATCATAAATCATAAGTAAGTTGGTATAATTTATATCCTGAGAGCAAGTTTGATTGTAATGGTTTGAGTGTTGGGCTACCTGCTCAGCCCTGGAAGCCCACAAGGCAACTGACACTTTCTCAGTCTCAATTACCAACCTCCTTTTAACAAAGTTTACTAAGAAAAAAAATCCTTGGTTCATTTTAGGATTGTCATATATCATAATGGGACACAACAAATTGGCCCAGGTGCTTTTAAAAAATAAACACACTGTTTATTATGCTGTTGAGCAGCATAATACCTAAATGGAACATCCATCTCGCATAGTGACACATCTCTGAGAAGCTTGGGTTTAAGGCTGCTTTAAAAGATGGAAATATTTAGTATTATCGAGCTGTTTAAGACATCCACATTTTTTATTCCACTCTTTATTAATAATATATGCATTTGAACTTCCACCACAGTGGATATAGCTGAAGTAATGACAATAGCCACAGACCAAGATCATGAGTGCAATGAATTAAGCAGTTTAGTGATATAGGAACTAGGGGTGTGCAATTTTTTATTAGTCGTTGTAAGTTGTATTAAATTTGTTTTATCCGTATTTACGATGTGATATCCAAATTGTGGGCATTACTTGCACCAAAAAGTTAAGAATTGAAACTTATCCAATACTTTAAAAAAAATTTGTAAACCTCAGAAGTTTTATGTTCATGGTCCAAAAATGTGGGGTCTTACATTTTTATGTTCAGTGCAAGGAAGCAAAGCAAAGCCTTTTAATGCGAATGTTCCCGGATTAAATAGCTGTGTGGAAGAACTCTAAGAAAGCAACTTGTGATGAAACAGGTCAAAAGAGTGAACCATGAGTGGAATGTGTGGGTTCTGGTAAAAATTGAAAAGCATAGAAAGAGTGAATAATTGAAAGTGGACCCTCAAAATGTGGGGGTGGCTTTATCACAAAAAGATCACAGCCTAGCTTGGCTTCCACATTTTTGCACCAATCAAAACCTTCAAATGTCTGTCAAGCTTCAATAGAGCTTCAATGGCAATCTGTTTGGATATTGCCTTGAAAGTATGAATTTAACTATTTTGATCTAACTTATGAGAATTAATGAAAAAAATGCACACCTGTCATATTTATCATTTTTATCATTGTTTGGTGCTGCAATAAACCACAAAACCCAAAATTCCATAGGATGGAGCTATGGCAGTTAAAGTGGTGTCAAATTTCTATAATTCTTCAGTGTGGATGACCTCTAAGTCTGAAAGGTGATACCATATCTCTAAGGGTGGATATCTCCAATTTAAATACTTTGAAACTCGTTAATATTTCATATTGGAAATTATTTTGACCCTATATTGACCCTCGGCGTCCAACCCGGAAGTGAAGTTTCAAAACCGAACCCGGGATCACCATTTTTTGTAAAGGTCACGTTATTAGGTTGTTTTTTCCCCTCCTCAGTTCTCAACTCGTGAGAGGAGACTGGAGGGCAGCAGTACTCTCCTTTCTCCTCTCGCCAGCTGAGAGCTGAGGCGGGCACTTTGGAAGCAGCCCGGCCGAGCTTTCCTCATGTTCCCTAGGCTCTCCCTCACAAGTGGAGGGAGAGCCTGGAGAACAGGAGGAAATTCCTCCGAATCTCGGAGTTAGTTCTCAGCAGGGAAGGAGGATGCGAGGGGATGCCCTCCGTACCTCCTTCCCTGCTAAGAACTAAACGGTGTCAAGGCTTGATGTGGTTTAGTTCTTGGCAGGGAAGGATGGGCGACAAGCCATCCACTCCTCTGTTCCTCCCCCTGCAAGCTCAGAGACATCCCGGGTTATATTTAATCCGGGATGCCTCTGAGCTTGCTGGGAAGGAATGGAGGAGTGGATGGCAGCAAGCCATCCACTCCTCCATTCCTCCCCCCGCAAGCTCATAGGCATCCCGGGTTATATTTAACCCGTGATGCTTCTGAGCTAGGGAGGGAGGGAGGGAAGAGGGGAGGGCTTGGCCTCCATTCTTCCCTCCCAGCTGGCATAAGGAATAATAACGAAAGCTCGTTATTAATTATGTTTCAATCACCAAATGTTTTTAAAAATTTTCAGATTAATTTCTATAACGACCCAGCAACGGAAATCCCCCCCCCCCCCCACGAGTTTAGAATCAAAATTTTTATGGATCAACTACTCTTACATATCTCTTTCAATACTGCTTTGAATTCTACCACTTGGAGAAATTCTTGCATCACTCTAGATTGTGTGCTATAGTTTAAGAAAAACAAGCTAACACAGAGAAGATTGCACCCAGCATATCTCATTCGTCCCTGACACATACATTTCTGCCAATTTGAGGAATATAACAACATCAACCAAACAAACAAATATATGATCAGTTTGTTTATGAAAGCTGGGGAAGGGCCAGCCGAGAGGTGGGGAAAGCAAGATGTATGAAGTTGGAGAATGATTTCCCCAAGGGAGTGTTAAAAGCCTAATCACTGAATCTCTTAAAACCAGACTATGTAGAATACTCAAGAATATCCTAGAGGGAGACATCCAACTTGTTGGGGGGGGGAGGGGCTTGGATTAGGAGAGCTCTCATCTTTTATCTTTCTAATTTCCATACATAATTTAGAGGTGTGCTTGTCCTTGTAAAAAGGAAGCACTACAAAGTCACTTCTCATCCTTCATAGGCCGCTTCAGCACGTCTAATGGCTTGTTCTACCATAAGGATTTATCATAGCACAACTAGAAATATATATCAAGATATGTTATGAGGCTTATGGCTGTTTGGGTATTATTAAAGACCCTACCCCTTTCCATAGTTTGAAACTCCCTTACACAGACACTTTATTGAAAATTAGAAAACCTACACTCTATGAAATAAATCAACAGAGTGTCCCTTTTATCCTGATGACATTCAGGACATGTTCTCATAGCAAACCAGTAGATTGACTGCCAATTTAATGATTCAATCAATCAATCAAGCAATCAATCAATTCCTTTATTTCAGTTAACAAACCTTAGGCAGATAAAGAAAAATATAATACAGATAAAAGTCACATATAAAACACAATATCAAATGTACACATATTAAAATCGCTGACCTTAAAATTTATATCTCTTAGAAGCTAATAATACGTATCTAGGGCTGTGTAGTTTTCTACTATTTAGTGTACTACAGTTATAATCGCATAAAGACTGTCGTTAAATTTCTCAGTTTCTCTGCGGTTACTTTTCTTTAGATAAAATGCTCTTTCGGATCTTTGAGGCATGAGTAAAAAAAATTGCTGTCTCCTCTGTAACTTTTTTATTTGAGTCCCCCAAAAGATACTTTAAATACCATTGTAAAGATCTTCCTGGCCAATGACAGATAAGAGGCATTATTACCGTCCTTCTTTCATCCCTATAAAAGGAACATTCAAACATGACATGCAGTAGAGGCTCTACTACAATAACCCCACACGGGCAAAGCCGATCATTGTAATCTTTATGTTGAAAACGTCCTTCTAGGATAGCTGAGGGAATAACGTGATTCAAGTTGAGTCTCCTTGTTAAAAATGCTTGGGAACAGAACTTCATTTTTTTTGATATTTTTGGATTTTAAAATACCACTGTTTGTGTATAAATAGTTAATGAATGACAGGTGGAAAGGAGGGAAGTGGAGAAGAACTTTACTTACATAAGGACCTCATCACACTAGAGCGGGGGTCCTCAAACGAAGGCCTGGGGGCCGGATATGCCCCTCCAAGGTCATTTACCTGAGCCATGCTTAGGGTCAACCTAAGTCTGAAATGACTTGAAAGCAAACAACAACAACAACAATCCTATCTCATCAGCCAAAAGCAGGCCCATACTAAGAAGTTTATATTTGTTAAAATTCTTCTTCATTTTAATTATTTATTGTGTTAAAGTGTTGGGGGGGTTGTGCACATATTAACTATATGTATTACTGTGTTAGAGTGTCATTTTGTGTCATTTTGGTTGGTGGTGTGCCCCAGGATTTTGTAAATGTAAGAAATGTGCCCCGGCTCAAAAAAGGTTGAAAATCACTGGTGTATGCTATCTAATAGGACCCAGACAAAGACTGTAGTATTTTTTTTGTACCAGATCCAAGAACCACTTAAGATGCTTCCCAGACAGACTCTGGATTTCTGCATCCTTTGGGTTTCACACATAACCACAGTCTGTGATGTAATTCTTGGATCAAAGCAACAAACATGTGTATCCTTATGTGCTTCATTCTTACAGGCAAAAAATGTGCAATGTGTCTTTCTCCCACCACCATCACATAACCTCTTTGCTTGAAACCACACACTTTAAAACTAAATGGGAGCAATTATTCATCCAGAATTATGATAGTTCAAGAGCCTTATTATAAGAAAGGAGGATGGGGCAAAGTAAAGAGTTGTCTGACTGATCTTTGAGTGCATCTGGACTGTAAATGCATTTTGACACCACTTTAACTGCCTTCTAAAACTGTGACCCCCTGTGTTTCCATAGAATTGAGTCAAGGTAATTAAAGTAGTGTCAAACTGCATTATAATTCTACAGTGTAGATCAGGGGTGCTCACACTTTTTCAGCATGCGAGCTACTTATAAAACAACCAAGCCAAAATGATCTACCTACCCACTACTCAGAGAGCCATAAAAGCAAAATATTTGGAAATTTATTTCAGTGAGAGCCATATAATATATTTTAAGACTGAATTCAACTAAATATGAGTATAATAAGCCCCTGAATTTATTCATAATAATGATGATGATAATATTCATTCAGCTTCTGCTACTGCTACTGCTACTAATAATAATAATAGTAACAACAACAACAGGTTCCTAGAATAAAAGGAGACCTCCAAGGGCCATCCAGTCCAACCTCCTTCTGCCATAAGGGAAAACCACAATCAAAACATTCCTCACAGATGACCATTCAGCCTCTGATAATAATAATAATAACAACAACAACAACAACAACAACAACGGGTTCCTAGAATAGGAGGAGACCTCCAAGGGCCATCCAGTCTAACATCCTTCTGCACCTGGGCGGCGTCAGGAGCCTGCGGGGCGCAACTGAGCCTTCCTCCTGGCCCTGCCTGCGATCTACCAGGACATCCTACGCGATCTACTAGTAGATCGCGATCTACCTAATGAGCACCCCTGGTGTAGATGCACTTTTTATTGTGCTACTATCACAGGCGTCTCTGATTTTTTTTTTAAAAAAAGATGAAAAATTCTGCTGTTGCAGTCTCATTAATACTTCTATAACACTTTTAAAATCTCTCCTCCAATTGCCCCCAAAACCGAACCAAAATGCATCACAGGATTTCTGCATTTCTCAAAAAGGAAATGCCCCTTTTCTGTGCAAATTTTAAGCCGGGGTTTGTTTTACATCTAAGACAATATGAAGGCTTGCTTTCAGAAATCATACAAAGAATACATGAAGGGGAAGCAGGCAGTGACTTCTGCCATCTGGCAGTGGATCCAGCATCTACAGCCTCCCACACAAAAAAGCAAACAGAAACAACAACACATTAATGGGAAGACCAACTAGACCCTATCAATCAGCCAGAGAAGGAGAAACTGCCAGGAAATTCATTGCTTCCTTTATGCCAGAAAGAACAGAGCTTGGAAGTAACACATTAGAAATAATGGCTGGAATTCAGCATGGGGCTTACATCTTCATAAATGGACTGACGTGCCTGGGAAATAGAATTGCGTATTTTCGCAATGTCTGTATTTACTAAGTGGTTGTCATGGCATTACAATGTACAGGCGTCGATTGTGCCATGCTGGCCAGTAAAGTGGCTGATGTGTCCTGACCATGATTTACAATGGGCACCAAGGTATATTTGGAGTCATTTAGCAAGTGCGGGAGTGCAACAGGAAAGCTCAATTTATTTCATTTATAACCCACGCTTCTCTACCCCTGAAGGGGGACTCAGGGCGGCTGACAAAAGACAACAATTCGATGCCGTATACATAAGTACAAAACTACAATACATCAAATACAACAACAGATTGGTTATCAGAAGTGTCCAGTGCACACCAGAAGTATCTATCCGGTGTAATTTCTGAATGAGTGGAAATAGTTTATGAATGTTTTGAGCTATAAGAATTATAATATGGTAATAATATGTACTTATGCTTATTAGTAAAAAGTTTTTCAGTGGGATCTGTAATGGAAGATTGAGAATTCTGAGTTCATTAAAGTGTTAATATTTTCGTTAGTTATTGTTTGGAATTTAGTTTTCTCCCCCTTCAGTCTGCAACTTGCTAGCATCCCCTATTGTTCAAACCTCTAACTCTTCTTTCCGCTGTGTTTCTATTCTCTTGGTTAGTTTACCTACCCCATTTCTTTGGATTCTCAAATATATTTTGATATATTCAGTTTAAGTTTTAAGTAAATACTAAACATTTAGAAACTAAAGGGAAATTTCATTTCATAGAATCATAGGGTTGGAAACGACCTCATCGGCCATTCTGCCAAGAAGCAGGAAAATCACATTCAAAGTACCCTGACAGAGGGTCATCCAGCCTCTGTTTAAAAACCTCCAAAGAAGGAGACTCCACCACATTAGTCAGCGGCCATGCCCATCTTCCCCTTCCCAATAGCTATTAATGTTTTCTTTTGTGCAAAACTTTGGCTCTTTGGCACCATTTTTTCTATTCTAGATACTATCTACCAACACAGAGAGCTACAAATTAGAGTTAAAGGGAAACACACATGTTAGTATAACGATATTATTATTCTTATTATCCCATACATCACACAGTCCTAGACACTTGGAAAATGTCTGAAGTGTGATCCAGTACAATAGCCAGCAGAGTGATCTTGTCTGCTGTGGACTCATCTTGTTGTGTTTCTAAAAATAATAATAATAATAATAATAATTTATACCTTACCACCATCTCCCATAGGGACTCGCGGTGGCTTACAAAATAGCACACAAAGATGCCATACATAAAATTCATAGTATATCAAATAAAATACATCAACATAAAAACAATAATACATTATATAAACCATGAATACAAATTGGATAAAACCACCTCAGTTAAAAGATCCATGTAATCAATATAGCAGCCCAGCTGAATGCATAGTATATAGATATAAAGTGCTAAGTGATTGGTAATCAGTTCTGGTGACTGTCTAAACATTATCAAATGCCTGCTGGAAAAACCAGGTTTTTAAGTCTTTCTTAAAGTATTATAGTGTTGGGGCTTGTCTTAGTTCACTGGGGAGAACATTCCAGAGCCAGTGGACCACCACTGAGAAGGTCCTCTCCCTCGTCCTAACCAACCACACTAGAGACTGAGGCGGGACTGAGAGGAGAGCTTGCGTTGGTTGATAGGGGGAGATGCAGTCATGAAGATAGGCTGGACCTGAACTGTGATGATGATGATGATGATGATGATGATGATGATGAAGAAGAAGAAGAACAATTTATTACCTACCCACCACTCTTGATGGCTCGAGACAGGGTACAACAAAGTCCAAAACATATGAACATAAAATATATGCAACAAATCAGATAAAAACACAAAAATATTTTAAAAATTTGCACCAAACACAGATATAGAATTGTGTTTGGCACCCCCTTGTCATGGGGGAGAGGCTTGCCTACCCTAATGAAGTTGTGAGCTATGCTGGGAGTGGCAAAATAGCCACTGGTAGGGCCTCCCATGCCAGACAGGTCACAACCGAAGGGTCTGACAAAGAGCGTCAATGGACAGGATGGGCTCTCTAGCCTTTTGGCAACCATCCTAAGAGAAGGAAAACTCTAATTTCAAACCCAGGTAGATGGTCCTCGTCTTAACCCTGTAAGGTCAACCATCTAGAGAAGGAAACTCTAATCAGACATACGACCTGAGGACCTCGCTGCCACCGTCCAAGCTTGCTAGGCCTCAGCAGATGAACCTTTGGTTTAAAGAGTGAGGCCAGTTCTGTGCATGCTGCGCTCCACCAGAAAATTCCATTGCACAGGCTCGAAGGACACATCCAACCTCTAAAATCATCAACGCGCTTGTAGAAAGTGTGGGATGAGTCCTTCTTGAATCTTCCCTTGTGAAGAAAAGCCAAGAAGATTGTACCAATAGAAAGTTGGTGCACAGTGGATCACAAGTAACATGGTACTTTGGAAAAGAACAAGTAATTTCTAACTAAAATAATGTTTCAGGCTTTGAGAAAGAAAAGTTGGCTCTATCAGCCAGTTGATCTAGGACTGCCAAACAGTTAGAAGCACAATTTTACCTTACCTTCAGGCTATGCCAATAGGCTTGCTGGGTCTGTATATGTGAGCACTGCTGTTCGTTTTTATATGTAAGCCATCTTGAGGAGTCAAATAATTATTTATCAGTGTTCACATCAATTTCAGGTTCGGTTGCTTTGATTCCAGTTCAGACCAATAACTGCTGTATAACTGGACTGGCCTAAATACCCTAAAGAAAAACTACAGGAAGTAGTCTACCTTAACAACTCCTAATGACATGTTCAGGGAAAAAGGGGGGAAAACTGTATATGTATATATATATATATATATATATATGTGTGTGTGTGTGTGTGTGTGTGTGTGTATATATGTGCGTGCATATACAGTATATGCCTATATCTATAGGTGACTTACATGTAATGACAGAATGACTCACTATGACATAGAATATATATAATGTAGAATATAGTAGCCAACTAATAGTAATGCTAATGTGCGCCTAATGATAGTCTAGGTATTCAATCAAAGGTGCTGCACTGAAGAATTAATGCTGTTTGGTACCATACCACTCAATGCTATGGATTTATGGGAGTTGCAGTTTTACAAGGTGTTTTGCCATCTCTGCCAAAGAGTGCTGGTGCTTCACCAAATTACAGTTCCTCGGATTCCATAGCATTGAGTCATAGCAGTTAATGTGGTGTCAATGCATGAAATCTGCAATGTTGAAGCAACCACAGATAATCAACCGATTCCAGTCTAGTTGACATAAATAAATGTAAATAAAGAACAGATAGTGTCATCCTGTTAATCAGTTACAATGTTGTAGGACTTACAATCCTGTAACAGAACTTTTTAAATTTACATTCATGGTTTCATTGCCACTATAATAAATTTACCCTTCACTGAGGGATGGAGTTCTGTGATGATGGCCAGCAAGGTATTGAAAGATGATGAATCCAGCTCTCCCCTGTCAGTAAGCAACAACAGGCTCAGTAGGTGGACATGGACACACAACTTGCTGGTGGAGAAAATTAATAGCACTAAAACATTAGCAACAAAATGTCAGCAGCAAGTATTAAGAAAAATGAGTGAAACAAAAATAATAATTATAAATACTTGAGAAGTACACACTTTTTGGTTCACAT
Organism: Anolis apletophallus; assembly: GCA_030556195.1. Lineage (NCBI taxonomy): Eukaryota > Metazoa > Chordata > Lepidosauria > Squamata > Anolidae > Anolis > Anolis apletophallus. Next base: position 25,524,067 of record JARBWK010000003.1, read on the forward strand.
CATTTAACTGTAATTGTACAATCATAAACCTGTGTAACTGTAAAGAAGAGATGAAATCAATTTTAAAGATGAAAGGATGGGAAGCAGTTGGTAAATAATGACATATTGCCACTGTAATGAGTTAATTTCAACTGACTTTGTAAAATTAGGTATTATTATTATTTCTTACCTGTCTCTCCTCATGGCTTGAAGCAAGTCATGGCACAGTCAAAACACACAAACATTGGGAAAAAAAGATTTTTGATTTTTTGTGTGTTTTTGCTTTTTGTTTTTTAAAACTCCTCCTCTCTCCTCTATTTTTCTAAGTTTTCCCTACTTTTCTATACATATATTGTTCCCCTTTATTTCCCTGATATTATTCACTTTAAATATGTTAAAATAAAAATTTGTTGGAAAAAAAAACACATAAACTTTGCCAAAATTCTATAAACACACATATTTCAATGTAGTTCTAGAAAAGATGCAAATTAAAATGTATTTCTATAAAATGCATATTAAATAAATAGGATGGATATTAAAACACAGGACATGAGTTTAAAATACATGCTTAAAACTGGCTGGGTAGGCCTGTGAGAAGAGATAGCTCTTTAGATGATTTTTAAATTACGACAAAGGAAGACAAAGTATTATCCACTTTAAAAAGATGAGTCATTATTAAAAATACAGTATATACCCAACATTTGTTGAATTGATGTGATGGAACCTATTTCATTGCATTTTATTATAGCATAATCTTTTGTTTGCTCTTGCCATTCATAAATTAACTAAATCTCGAGTTGCAAAGTAGGCATCTTGTCACATCAATAATGCTTTTCAGGACCAGCTCTTTAAGAAGGAAGGGTATTGTAGCTTGCACATATATTCAAAACACATTAAACCTCACAATACATTAAACTTCCTCTTCATCCTGGAAAGAAGTTATGTTAGCCCTCTATTTTGCCTTTGTCAGGCCACTCCTGGAATACTCTGACCAATTCTGAGTATCACAATTTAAGAGAGATGTTGCCAAGCTGGAATGTGTTCAGAGGAGAGTGACTAAAATGATCAAGAATCTGGAGAACAAGCCCTATGAGGAGCAGCTTAAAGAGCTGGGCATGCTTAGCCTGCAGAAGAGAAGGATGAGAGGAGACATGATAGCCATGTATAAATATGTGAGGGGAAGTCATAGGGAGGCGTGAGTAAGCTTGTTTTTTGCTGCCCTGGAGACTAGGGCATGGAACAATGGCTTCAAACTAGAGGAAGGGAGATTCCACCTGAACATTAGGAAGAACTTCTTAACTGTGAGAGCTGTTCAGCAGTGGAACTCTCTGCCCCAGAACGTGGTGGAGGTGCCTTCTTTGAAGGCTTTTAAACAGAGGATGACCAACTGTCAGGGGTGCTTTGAATGCAGTTTTCCTGCTTCTTGGCAGGGGGTTGGACTGGATGGCCCATGAGGTCTCATTTGACTAAAAGATATTCCGATACTGTCATCGTTGTCATCAGAAACATGAATTGTGTAACATGCTAACTTAAACACAATATTGTTGTGTTGGTTTTTTTAAAGTCCATAGTGGCTTGTAGCTACATTAATAGTGGCATTTTCTTTGATTTCACCAAATCCCCCTTTAATACCCTTGAGATCCATCACTATCACTAGATCTTGTGGCAATTATTTTTTTTTCCAATTAACTGCATATTGTACGAAGTATTTTTGTCTGAACTGACAATAAGTGCCAATGGTTGGCCTTATAGCAGGGGTGCTCACATTTTTTCAGCATGCGAGCTACTTATAAAACAACCAAGTCAAAATGATCTACCTACCCACTACAAAAATGTGAAATATATAACACAATATCTGCTTTGAACTGGGTTTTCTGAGTCCACACTGCCATATAATCTGATTCAAAGCAGATAACATGGGATTTTTTTCAACTGTGTGGAAAGGACCTCAGATAACCCAGGGCCGGCAGCACTTGGGCGGCGGCAGGAGTCTGCGGGGCGGGACTGAGCCTTCCTCCCGCCCTGCCTGCAATCTACCAGGACGCCCTTCGCGATCTACCAGTAGATCGTGATCTACCTAATGAGAACCCCTGCCTTATAGTTTTAGGAGAGAGATAGAAAAATGTCTCTTTGCAGTATGATTTTTTGTTATTTTTGCTTAGTTATCCTTGGTTTTTTAAGGTTAATAGCCCAAACACTGCCTTAAAGGAGGCATCCAACCTCCTATCATGAACCCCTATTCTTATAATGACCCATGTCCTCTTCTTGTAAGTCAAGAGTACCCCCTTTCCCCCCACAAGTCTGTATGCAATGCAACAGTTGACATCACACTTATCATGTTACATAAAGCATCCTGGATTAATAAGGCTGTGTTCTGCATCTAAATGCCATAAAACTATGTTCCTCTGCATTTTTGTTAAGAACCTCTTTGCATATTGAATAATGTTCATCTCTCTGAAAGAAAGTGAGGGGGAAAAAAGGGAAGAAAGAAAAGACATGGAGAATCATTTAATACAAGACTACAGAAAGTAAGTCTTTGGAATTTGCCCGTGGCATCCATTTCCACATCAAGCAATAATGTATCCTACAAGCGACAGCACTTTGATGATGTATTACACTAATACATTATAGCGACAGAGCTCCCAGAACATATTAGGATAACGTATCATCAAAGGCTATAGCAATGTAATAAAAAAAAGAAGGAGAAGAGTTGGGATGAACCTCCTTGGGAAGTAAAAGACAGCAGGCTGCTTTAACTCTCCTGTGACCAGGAGGAAAATTCTTCTGCTTCCATGCTTTTAAAGAAATCATTGCATTTCCAAATAGAACTTTAATAGGAAAAGTCAGCAGGTAGCAGGCAGTTTACTTGCCTATGTTATCCTTTTAGGGAATTTCTCACCATGAGCATTTTTTATTCATTTCCGGAAGTGTGTTGCATACTAACTAACTAGCATTGTAGGCTACTTCTTCCAAATACTAGAGTGCAAATACTAGACTGCACCAAATGTTCAGTCACTTCCAACCCTTCGTGACCTCATGGACCAGCTCATGACAGAGCTTCCTGTCAGCCATGGCTACCCCTAGCTCCTTCAAAGTCAAGCCAGTCACTTCAAGGATAGCACCGGGAATGTGGCGTAGCTGGCTAAGTGTCAGATGCATAAGGTCTCTCTGACCAGTAGGCCATGAGTTCGAGGCATGCTCGGGTCGAGGTGGGTGCCCAACCTTTAAGTGTAGCCTGCTGTCGACCTTTGCAGCCCGAAAGACAGTTGCATCTGTCAAGTAGGAGATAAAGGTACCACATAAAGTGGGGAGGCAAATTTTGACTGAATTATGAGGCCATTAAAGAACTCCAGGAACACTGAGGAATGCGGAAGGAACAACAAGGGACGCTGGGAACACTGAGAGATGAGGAGTGCGTCAGCTCCCCCTGGTGGCCAGAGTTTGCCTCTGTTTGTCTATATGTGTGTATGTGGAAACGGCAGGGATTGTCTGCTAAGTATGTGTACCTGTAATCCGCTCTGAGTCCCCTTCAGGGTGAGAAGAGCGGAATATAAATAAAGTAAAATAAATAAAATAAATCCATCCATCTTGCCCTTGGTTGGCCCCTCTTCCTTTATCTTTCCATTTTCGCCAGCATCATTGTCTTCTCCAAGCTTTCCTGTCTTCTCATTATGTGGACAAAGTATTTCATCTTTGCCTCTAATATCCTTCCCTCCAGTGGCAGTCAAGCTTCATTTGGACTGGACTGGTATGGACTGGTTTGATCTTCTTGCTGTCCAAGGCACTCTCAGAATTTTCTTCCAGGACCACAGTTTAAAAGTGTCTATCTTCCTTCGCTCAACCTTCCTTATGGTCCAGCTCTCACAATATTCAGATAGAGAGTAGTAATGGTGCTATTCTTTTCTGCTTTCATCAGAACTGACCTGGAATACCATGACTTGTATTCTTGACCATAGCTCAAGAAGGAAAGCAGAAGTGAGGTCAGAGGGGCTCAACCAAGGTGGAAACCAAGCCCTATGAGGAACAGCTTAGCCATCATTATATATGTGAAAGAGTGTCATTTAGGAGATTGATTAACTGATGACTTTAACTGACATGGCAAAATGATGTAGAATCATGGGAGTTTTAGTTTCCCACCTTCTTCTTTTCCAAAGAGTGCTAGTGCCTCGCCAAACTACAGCTCCCAGGATTCTATTGCATTCATCAAATTGCATTGAATAGATATACCACAAAACATAAAACAATGAATCCAAATTACAAGAAAAAAAGATTCCACCTAAATATTAGGGGGAAATTCACTGTAAGAGTTATTTAAGAGTAGTATAGATTGTTTCAGATGAGTTTTTTAAACAGAAGTTGGGTGGCCGTTTCTTGGGAGTGCTTTTCAACTATGGAATCATAGAGCTGAAAGAGAACACAAGGACCATCCAGTACAAGATCACCCTGCCATTGCTGCTTTGATATGTGGTGGAGTCGCCTTCTCTGGAGGTTTTTAAGGAGAGGCTGGATGACAATCTGTCAGCAGTGGATTGTATGTTCCTGAATGGGATATACAATCAATTTCTGACAAATTGTCATCTAGCCTCTCCTTAAAAACCTCCAGAGAAGGAGATTTCACTACATGTCAAAGCAACATGTCAAAGCAACACATTACACCATTGAACAGCTTTTACTGTGAGGAAGTTCTTGCTAATGTTTTGGTGGAATCACTTTTCCTGTAGTTTGAATCCATTGATCAGTGTCTCTGGAGAACAGAAAACACATTTGCTCCATTTTCAATATGATATCCTCTTACATATTTAAACATGGCTAATTTGTCACCTCTTAACATTCTCTTGTCCAGGGTACATACTCAGCTCTCTGAGGTACTCCTTATATCATGATTTCTAGATTTGTCATCATCCTGGTTGCCCTCCTCTGCACATGTTTCAACTTATCAATAGCCTTCTTGATTTATGGTGGCCAGAACTCAACACAGTATTTGTTTAGTTGCATCACTAGAAGTTGGACTCCAGTAGAAGCTTGCATCTCCTTTGTTTTGTCAACCCCTTTCATCAGGGTATGAGTGCTGTTATGGACTATCTAGAGTCCCTAATCCATCAGAGTTTGAAATTCAGCTTTATCATTAGACATTTGTTTTAACTTTTTTATCCATTGCAGGGACAATGAGTTGCCTCTATAATCGTTGAGTAGTGACTGCATGTTAGATTATAATCTCATCTGAAAAACAGCTATGGAAGATGCTGAACAATATCCCAAAATAGATTTAGTATATTGGATAGCCCATAACAGAGCAGATTCACCTTGAGTAGCAATGTAAATACAACTTCTATTTATTAGGCATGGTTAGGTCCCGTCGGAATCTTCGTAATTTGGATTAAATTCGGATCAAATTCCTTTTTGAAGCAATTTCAAAGCAATTTGGGAACCTGTAAGTATCCTTGCCATTTCGAAGCCACTGTCGCCATTTTTGTTCTGACTCAGGAAGTGAATCAGAAAAGACCCAGGGTTTGGAGGTTAGCAGCAGCTTGCATGCTGGGATGTTTGCCTCCAGCCAATGAGGGGAAACCATGTAGGGAGGGGAGGGGACTCGGCATGGCAGCCATTGCCCTTTAAAAAGGCCCGTTCATGCCTTGTGAGCATATTGTGAGTCGGGGACGTGAACGGGAAGGGACTAGGCAGCTTGGGCGGGAAAGGTAACACCCCACCACTTTACAAGGGAACAACAGGGTTGGGAACAAATTGGGGAAACCGGCTGAAAGCAGGCCCCTTGCCTGCAAGGCTTCCTTGTGTGTGGGGAGGGAAGAAGGGCAGGGCAGCTGGGAGAAGTGTTCTTCTCTTGCCTGCCACTGCCAATTTTCCTTTTTGAAGCAGTGATTTTAACTTTCAACAGATCTCAATCCCCTTTGGGTTATACTTTGGAATTTTGGATCACAGAAAGTCCCTTTGGACTTTGGAAAGCCCATTTTCTGCTAATAATTTCCTTGGGGAACCACACCATACCACTTTGGAGCCCCCTTTGTCTACTTTGGGTTTCACATTGTACTTTTGGAAACAAGAAATCTCCTATAATCTGCTAACAATTTCTACCACTGAAGCAAGTTTTGTCAGTAGCGGTCTAAAATGAGGGAAAGGGAATCCCCCAAGTTTTGCCTGTTCCGTTTGCAGTTTTCTGCACATTGCACAATCGTGCCCGCCATTAACGAAGCAATTTGGAAATTTCGGAAATTTCATAAAATTCTGACCTTTTTAAGGAAAATTTCATAAATCACTTCGGAATCGAATCACCAGCACCCCCTACATCCGAAACAAGTTTTGAACCATTTTTTCCTTGATCAAACAAGCCTAGTATTTATCTTCCCTGAATACACCCCATGGTGTGAATTCTATTGGTTAGGCCAAACTATAATAGACCAATTATTTAATGGTGACTCAACACATACATGAATTCCATTGGTTTAATTGATCTACTTTAGTTCTGCTGAACAATGCAATTTTGACTAAGAGGGAAAGATGTTGTCTATAATGGATAGCCAAAGGAGGTAGGAAAAACAGTCTTGAAATCAGGCCTCCTCATCCCACAACCTTCCAAAAGTTTTGAACATCAGCTCCCAGAATTCCTTACCAAAGTAGCTGGACCTTCTGGGAGTTGGAGACCCAAACATCTGGAGTGCTGCAGGTTGAAGAGGCCAGGATTAGACCAGGGAGTTTTCACAGAAAGCACAGATGCTTCTGCAAGTAACTCTTTGGGTCAATCATACTTTCTTGATGCTATTCATTATGACTTTGTCAATTTCTCATTTCAGACCATCCAAACTATTATGGATGATTGAGAAATTTGGTGCGTAATCATTTGAATATGAGCTCATTTCATTCATAGATCCTAGTAACAATGAACTAGCTGTAAATTCAGTTGGCATTGAGATATAAATGTTCACAGCACGATTTCCATGTATCCTATGCATAAAAAACCCTTATATGTAGGCATTACATGTCTCAATTGGAAGCTTTATGAAAAGCTTTCTCCCTGTCATGTACCAAGTTCATTTGTACACCATTTCCAATATTTTTCAACCAACAAGGAAAATTCAGAAGGAGGTGCTTCGTTGTTTTGTTCTGTTTTTACAACCATAGCACTTAGGGATTATGCAGATTGTATTGTTGTGTTACTTCAACACTGACTTAAGACACCCTGTTGTAAGTTTTTCTTAGCAAGAGTTACTCAGGGGGAGTATGCTATTGCCTTCTTCTAAGGTTCAGAGAGTATGTCTTATCCGAGGTCTCCCAGCAGGCAAATACTTTTGAATTTTTATAGGCTTTTGACTTTAAATGGGTTATTGCAGAAATAAAAGAAAAGAGAACACTTGACTTTTGGTTTTTATATGTTTTTAAATAGTCTGAAATTGATACGGCATAAATGTGTCATTGTATTGAATTGCTTAAAATGCCTTTTTATTAAAATTGTTATTGAGCTCCTTTTTGTTAAAAAAGTATGCTGTGAGCTACTTTGGCTCACATAATGGGGAAAAGGTGGGTTTTAAATAAAATAGTAAAAAGAAAGAAACCAAGGAATCTTGTTTCCTGGTTATTTCTAGTTATATAGTAAGCTTGCTTCTTACTTTAAAGCTGGATTTGAGCTTTCTAAGAGGCTTCCTAGAGCAGGTCTTGCAGCTATGTATTCCTTTTGCTCTTAAATCCACAAATGCTTAGAAAATGTGATACCTTTTTGTAGTGTCAAGTTTCAGCAGTGTTGATGGGGACCCACAAACATGGAGAGGGAGATTCACAAAGTCTGCAATATATTCCCTATCTTTGTTCTAGGATGCCTAAATCTCAGGGTCTGGACTTCCCTTTCTAAGCCTCAGGGTAAAGGGAATGAATCTCAGGATGGGAGCTCTGCCTTAAGATGTGTTTTTCTCATTACTGGCCATAATCATATCAATAATTCTAACCAAAGCACACCTATGAAACCATTCACCTATTTATTTATTTATTCATTCATTTGTTTTGTTTTTGTTTCTTTTAAAATTGAGATCAATATCTTGGGACCTACAGTGGGATCCATATGTTGACTCGCCATTCAACAATTGATTCAATAGTCTACTGTAGTTGGGATTGACCAACAGAATATCAGCCTTTCATTTGTACCAAAGGTGCCAATAGTCATGAAAGCATATGGATGTTTTTGACGCAAAAATAACTATCCTCCATTCAATATTGTAGAAGTGAAGCTTCCCATGGGTTACCATTCTGAATGCTACACATGGGGTATCTGTGCATTGTGATTTTGTGCTTTGTCATGATGTGCATGCATTCATGCAAACTTGCACATTGCCTTTTGTTAGGCTGTATCATAATTTTTAACAAATAATCTCAGCCCAAAAGAAGAAGAAAAAATTAAACTACCATATATACTCGAGTATAAGTTGACCTAAATATAAGCCGAGGCATCTAATTTTACCACAAAAAATTGAGAAAATTGATTGATTCAAGTACAAGCCGAGGGTGGTAAATGCAGAAGCTATGGGTCAATTTCAAAATAAAAACAGATACCAATAAAATAAAATTGAGGCATCAGTAGGTTAAATATTTTTTAATATTATTTACATAAAACTGCAATTTAAGATAAGACTGCCCAACTCTGATTAAACCATTCTGACCTCCTTCAATGTAAATGTGCTTCCAATAAAGTAAAATAGTAAAGGTAATAATAGTAATAGTAAAAATAATGGAAATTTAATAATAGTAAAAATAAAATAAAATAATGGAAATGTAATAAAAACAGTAATAATAGAGTAAAATAATGGAAAAGAATAAAAATAAATAGAGTAAAATAATAAATGTAATAATAATACATGTATTATGTATTTATAACAGAGTGAAATAATAAATAACCTTGACTCGAGTATAAGCTGAGGGGGACTTTGTCAGCCTAAAAAAAGGACTGAAAAACTAGGCTTATACTCAGTAATTATACACAGTAATTGTTTTCATGTACAAAATTGAAAGAAGAAAAGATTTAAGTCCTTAAACTCAAAATTCAAAATTATTTTGGAAGGCTAGAAAACTTGAATAAAATTGATGAGGCGAAATTGAGCAAAGATAAATAGAAACCTTGAAAATGTGGCCTTTGAACAAGAATTCAGTTAACATGGCCGGTAGCAGATGCAAGTCCTATACTCTGTACATACCCCCCCCCCCCCCCGGAAAGAAACAAGTATAGGAATAAATAATTTAGTCTAGTAGTAACTAGACATGTATATAAGTGTCTTAGTGGATCAAAACTCAAATGTCACCAGTAAAATATAAAATACATTTCTGGGTGCATTTAATGAAGAATGTGTTTATGTATTTGTGCATTGACCTATGTTGACCTCATTAATTCGATAGAGTTTTCTTAGACAAGAAATAGGTGGTTTTGCCAGTTCCTTCCTCTGAATTAAAGACTAAAGCACCTCATAGTCATTGGTGGTATCCCACACAAGTACTAAGCACTAACCAGGGCTGGCCCAGCCTAGCTTCCATAATCAGACAGGATCTATACTATTCTTTGTTGGTCTGGTTTTCTATTTCTTTTTCTAGAAAATCTTTATAAATGTATCCGAAGGAGCGTGATTAAGGTTTTGAGAGGTTTGAGAAACAAATCACATGAAGAATCATTGAAAGAGCTGTGTTTGTTTAGTCTAGAGCAGTGTTTCCCAACCAGTGCGCCGGGGCACACTAGTGTTCCGTGAGCAAGCATCAGGTGTGCCGTGGGAAATTGAAACCTCCAGGAGGGGAGGGGGGAGAGTCTAGTGTGTTGAAGGATAAAAACCCTAAGAAACCTACCTCGATAAAGGCCCCCTCCCCATCCGTTGTCTACTTGGTCTCTCCCTCTCCATGCATTGGGAAGGCCCGCCTCCCTTTCCCTAAGTAGAGACGTCCTCTTGCCTCCTGGGGGTTCTGTGTGGTAAGTTTGGCCCAGTTCTATCATTGGTGGGGTTCAGAATGCTCTTTGATTATAGGGGAACTATAAATCCCAACAACTACAACTCCCAAATGTCAAGGGCTATTTCCCCTGAACTCCATCTGCGTTCATATTTGGGCATATTGAGTATTCATGCCAAGTTTGGTCCTGATCCAACATTGTTTGAGTCCACAGTGCTCTCTGGATATAGGTGAACTACAATTCCAAAACTCAAGGTCAATGCCCACCAAACTCTTATAGCATTTTCTCTTGGTTATGGGAGTTCTGTGTGGGAAGTGTGCGTCTTTTTGCCATTCCTGCCAGGATATCTATGTTGAGTTCATCGAAACAGGCCCAGGTTTCACTCTGAGTGTATAAATACATTTAAAAACATATTAACTATATGTATTACTGTGTTAGAGTGACATTTTGTGTCATTTTGATTGGTGGTGTGCCCCAGGATTTTGTAAATGTAAAAAGTGAGCTGCGGCTCAAAAAAAGTTGGGAAACACTGGCCTAGAGACAAGAAGAAGGTCTTCAATATGAACAGGAGTGAAGTGGGGAAGAGGCAATTCTTTTTTCTTTTGCTTCTCAGTGCTGGATTTGAATCTGTGAGCAGAAGCAGATTTTCATGAATATGTCATAACGATGAGAGTTGTTGGCCAGAATAATGCATTGTTATCTGCTTTGCAGCACCATCTAAATTTGTTTAAAACCCTCTTGGTATTTTTATGCATGAAAAAATGTGATTATTATCATTACATTTATTCTTACCTCACTTTTTTTAAAAGGTGTAGGCTAAATGTGGCTTGCAACAAGATTTTTAAAATCCAAAACATTAAAAGACCAACATTAAATACACATATAAACAGCCAAACAGCAATTAGCAATATCCACTTATATAGTCAAACACCTGTCAAAGGAGAAAAAAGGTTTCTATTTGCCTGCAAAAAGAAAAGAAAGAGGATTCCAATCAAACTTCACTGGGAAGGGAGTTGCAGAGCCTTGGAGTAGCTACTGAGAAAATTCTCCCCTGTGTTCCTGTCAGGTGTACCTGTGATTTTTAGATTTTTATTAAAGGTTTTGAATACAAATGGATAAAAGAAGGAAAGAGGATCGGGAATGGGATGATTTAGGGATCTGGGAAGGAATGAGGGGCAAGGGAAGGGACACGAATAGTGAGTATTTGGGGAACTGGTTAAATAAGGAATCCTTGGAGGAAAATATAGGATACGGGAAGTGGAAAAAGAAAGAAAGGGGGTATTTTGTTGACTTTCATCTTCATTATTCACTGGTTTTAATCTTGGTTGTCTGGTTCAGTCCTCTATAACAGTGTTTCCCAACAGCTGTGACGGGCACAGTAGTGTGCTGTGACGGACCTCCTGCTGTGCCACGAGAAAAGCTCTCTGCCCCCTTCCTTCCCTCCTCCTCCTGCCGAACCCCTTCTGCTTGGGGGAGGAGGAGGAAGGGCCGGGCGGCAGCGGAGAAAAAGAAGAAGGGGCCGGGTCGCCGCCTCCTTCGGCTGTTTCCCCAGCCAGCCTCCAATCCGCCATGACTCCCACCCCTCGCTCGCTGAAGCCGCGCGGAGGAGTCCCGCCCACTGAACCCTGTCCACTGTTCATGCTCCTCCTCCATGCGGCTTCAGCGAGCAAGGGGCGGGAGTCATGGTGGAGAGCGGCGCCGGGGATGGGGGCCATAACTCCTGCCCCTCGCTCGCACTGCCCCCTCAAGGCTGGAGAAGCTGTGGGAGAGCTGAAGCCAGGGAAGGGGGTGGGGCATGTTGCAGCCTG